>JAKXYG010001440.1:0-1200000 GCA_025895645.1 Cardicola forsteri
CACAGATATTGACAAACAATTTCAGCTAATTTTTATTAAAGTAGCTCCTGTATAGTCTAAACTATCTGTATTAAGTAAAACTTAAAAAAAAAACAGAAATAAGATCTTACTAAGATGTTACAGTTTAAGACTGTTTACCAACAAGCAAAAACAAAACGCAACAATATGTAATAAAATATTATTTTTAAATGTTTTTAACAATATTTCCGCAAAATAACATTTTCAGCGAAAAATGGAGTATTTAAAACAGACAGCTTAAGGCTGACTAAGTATGCAGAAAAAAATGTACAAATAATCAATGTTGACTTTATTGGGATCCGGACATATGAAATATAATATATGCATAACAATCACAAACTTACCAAACAAACATACACAAGCTAAACTCATCCTTTAAAAAAGATCTTGTTTGATATATTTCTCCAGTATATTGTTTAATGTGCAATGTTTTGCTCTACGTGCCATGTCATGTTTATTAGGTACAACTCTAATTATTATACTTATTGGCAACTTGGAACATTGTTTAAAGGAACCCGTTAAACTAGTATTTAAAACCAAAACAAAATTTTAGTGTTTTAATGTTTATTTTTGTTTTAGCTTAAAAGTAGTTAAATATTTTAACAACTATTGTTTTTAAATACTGTGCTTGTTTGTAATGCACAGATAAGTCAATAACATAATGTAAATAATGTAAACTGTTACAACTTGATTTTAGTAATAGCAGTTTATTAGGAGATAGTGGCTCTAGATCTATAGCACTATCTATTAGTTGCATAATTTTTAATTTTTTTAATATTTATTATTATTATTATTATTATTATTATATGTTTACTAATAATTTAATAAAAATTATTATTATTTAAATTTGATAGTTATTACAAAAATAAATGAAAAAAACAGAACTTTTTTAAGGATATACATTTTTTCTCTACATGAAAATAATTTATGATTTCTCCTGTAATTTGATTTGTACTTTAACAATATATATACATATATACATTTTTTTAAAATTATTATTGTTATTGTAACTAATTTCTTAAGTTAAAACAAAACGATTGGATAAATATTGGTTGTAGTAATAATTTATGTATTTTATGCCTTAAAAAAAGACATAGATTAAATATATATAGCGATAAAACAAATTGCAAAATAGCGCATTGTAAAAATTTACATTATTGGTTTTAGCATCCAAACGTTAGTCAATCTAAGGTTGATTGTGCTACAGTGTTTGCAACTTCAAGAGCTTATTTAGGTATCGTACCAGTAAAACTAAAGTGTTCTTCTTCCGTAAACAAAGTTGAACCATTTTAGATAATTGATTAGATTGCCTCTTAATAACCTAATATACCTCTAAAATGTTAAATTTAAATAAATAAAATGATAAATATTAACTTAAACACATCAAGTGGAGTACATAAAACCAAGTGTCAAAATGTTAATCTTAAGATTAAACCAATTGCTGACGATGCTCTAATCGCTATTAATAATGCATATAAAGTAGAAGCTTAATCTCTCTACCACAAAAGAGGTAAAAAAAGCTTTATTTATTAAAACTTTAACCAAAATAATAATAATAAATAAAATTAACTAATATATTGATATGCTACAATGTGCCCATAGCACCTTAGGTCATTGATCAAACGTTGGGTAAAAAATAAACTGTACACTATAAAACCTCCTTAAGGATGGACTGTAAAAAACCTGACAAATGATCTACATTGCATTAATAAAAAATATTTTGTTGCCAAACATGCAAAGGTAATGTAGAATAAATACATAATTTATATAAAAGTGATTTTGAGTATACTAGTGACAATCACGTTAGTTCTATCAATAATTTAAAAGCAACCGTAATAGTTAAAAATGCAACTAATCTGATCAGTAGTTATTACTAAGTTCTTTTGCTGTAGAACCATGACTCTTGTTTATTATTTAACAACGATTACATTACTTATAAGCGTTTGCAAAGTTTTAAAAAAGACTTATTCGAGACAACATTTTGTTAAATAATTGTAGACAAATAATTAGACAGTTCATAATCAAGAAATATATTAGAATTGTATTAACAATTATCTGGTAACAAACGTTAATAAACCTAAAAATGTTATGACTGTTTTTGATTGCACAGCAGTATACGAAGATACTTTTTTAAACAAATTTTTGCAGTAGTACCATTACTTTCAGGCTTGTTAATCCAATTTTGTACTAAACGCATTGGCTTTTTGGTGGTTATTACAAAAATCGTTTTTTAAGTGGGGTAACTTTCTAAAAATAATAATGTTTTAAAATTTATCTGTTGGTCTAATAATAATAATCCTAAAAAGGGGCTTGTAGCATATTGTAGTATCTATTTGAAGTTACGTTATCACTATTCTGTGTACACTATCCCTTTTCAATAGAAAAATTCACTAACGTGAGTCACACTTACTCATAAAGATTGACCAAAAAAAATTTTAATTTTGTTTTTTCCAAGGTTGGTTTTATAATTTACCAAGTATTACTGCCAAAGACGAAAGATTTTCGATTTAAACATAATGAAAACACCCAGAGGGTTATTTAAATTAACTTTTACGTTCATTGTCGAGCCTTTTTTAAATTAGAGTGCTAAACCATAAAAGTTGCAAGTAATTTAACAAAAATGCTAAAAGGGGATGGGTTCTGTTTAACAGAATTGAATAGTAATAGCAGAGAAAAATATTAAATATTACTCCAACTGACAAATGAAAGGGAGTTACAAAAAATATTAATTTTGAAAGTTTACTTACAAAAAGGACTCTGGATATACATTAGGATATTGAACATAATTATTTAAATTTTATAGGTGATTTAACAAATAACCCTTTAACAAAGAAAAACACTTTATCCTCTTTTTCTTTAATATATAACCTACTTGGTTGAGTATCTTTTTCTCGGAACACATTAACCAATAAATTGGTGCTTAACACTGTTCGTTTTTTGGTAAAGGTCAAGGTCGACAACTAAGTTTAAAAAAGTTGTAATCCTAACTTTAGGATTTATTATTAATTAATATTTAATAATTGCAATAAAAAATAAATCTAAGTATACATTACATTTATTTATTATTACCATCTAAAATCAAATAATTTTTTTAATATATCAATCTAATGCATGTGTTAGCTTAATAGATTTAAATAATCCTAAAGTTACTCTTTATAGTATTATGTATAAAATTATCAGGATTTTGAATATTAATTTACATCCTACAATCATACTGACTTTTTTTTTCTTTTTTACAGCTTTTCCCTCTTTTATGAGGGGACGGCGTTTTTGATCAACATTCTCCATTTGGTTCTATCCGTAGCGGCAATTTTTGTTAGTCCCTTTACTTCATATCGGTTTCTACACAATCCAACCATCTATCCTTTGGTCGGTCACAATTTATTTTGCTTTCCACTTTTAATGCCATTATTCTCCTCGTAATTTAGTTTTTTTCTCTACGTAGAATATGACCGTACCGCCTTAACCTTTTTTTAAATTTTTCTATGAGCTTTGATAATATTCAGTTTTCTTCTAGCAACTTCATTTTCCATTCTGTCTAATTTAGACGCTCCCAACGACCATTGAAGTATTTTCATTTTTACCGCATTCAGTTTTCTCGGAAACGTAGAGTATTACACGTTTCCTATCCGTACATCAGGACCGGTCTCACTGCAATCTTAAAAATTATTACCTTTTGTCCTTGCTGTTATTTTTCTGTTGCACAGAACCCCTGTAAATTTCCTCCAGATACATCATCCTGCTTTTATTCTATGCTCAATCTCTGCATTCAAATCTTCATTTTCTTCTAGAAATAAACCAAGGTATTTAAACCTTCTAATTCTCAACAATTCTTGGTGTTGCATTTTAATTTCCCTATTATTTTCTTTTGTTATACTCATATATACTGTCTTTTTCTAGTTAATTTTTAATCCTTAATCCTCCAGTGCCTTTCTCCATTGCTCTAATCGTTTTTCCAAATCCTCTTGTTATCTATCGCATAAAACCTCATTTTTAACTTGTTTAGTCGGGTTGGTTTCCCTTTGCACCATTTTATTTATTTTTTTGAATTTCCTTTGCCTTTTTTATTTGTTTCTAAAACTCATTTTTATTAGCACCAACTTGTGTTGCGTGGTAACTTTTTCTCTATTTATTACTCTGCAGTCACTTACACACTTTATATTATTATTATTATTATTATTAAGCTTTCAGCATAAAATATATTTTCACTATCAATATATAAAAAATAACAATAAAAATTTAAAAAGTAGTAGTACAAATAATGTGAGCAAAATGAAATAAAATTTCATATGTTAATGAATATAAATATAGTCAAAATTACTTTACTTTGAATTAGTCATTATAAGGCACAGTTGTGACATTAAGCTGTATGGTGTCCAAATTTGTTCAGTTAAATGCATTGGTGGAATAATTCCTACTTTGATAGGTTTGTTAGAAGTTCAATTTTGTTTAAATCTGGATTGGTTAATATTCTAGATAAGTATAGCAAACGTGAGCTTTTTGTATTGATTAGTTTTGGCTTTTATGTGGAGGTATCTTCTTATTTTTTAAACGCTTTAGATTTAATTAAAGTCGTATGTAGTGGGTAAGTGTTATTACCTTTAATTTTTGATGCTAATTGTACACAGGATTTAAAATGCTTATTAACAATATCATTTAATAATATCGAATATTTGATTCCTGCAGATTTTGATACCAATAATATGCATCTTTTTAAAACAACATAATCTTGTTTTAATAAACCAGAAAAAATTACAAGTGAGCAATATAATATTAAAGAATAAAAACACGATGTAACAAACAATTTAATAATATAGTTATCAACTTTTTTTTAATTTTCTTATGTAGTAGCATATAGATTTGGTTTTTATAAATATATGTTCTACATTATCACACCAGGTAAGTTGACTATTTATGTTTATCCTAAGATACTTAATTTTATTACAGGTATATATATTTGTCTGATTTAATTTTAAAACGTTTTGTTTAATTCTATTGTTTCCTTCGGACGCCTTGTTGTAAATTTAACCAGTTTGCATTTTGATGGATTTAAATTGAAATCAAAGTTAATAGACCACTGTTTAACTTTATTAATAGAGTTTTTAAATTCTTTTTAGATCATTAGTTGAAAAACAGTTTGTGCACAAGATCATGTCATCGGCAAATTTAAACAAATGTGATAGCTGTGGAACTTGTAATGAATTTACGTACAGTAATAATAAAGACAAAGACAGTACTGCACCTTGTGAAACTCCATTATTATTTTCTGTTAGCTCTGATTTATTACGACCAATTTGTGTAAATCGTTTTCTTTTTTGAGAAATAATTTTGTTACCAGTTTAAGATGTGGTCGGATGTTTCAAATTGTTCAAGACGTTCAATAATTTCTTCTCTTAATATACTATTAAAAGCAGATTTATAATCCAAAAATATGCAGTATATTGAACATCTTCTTTTGTCAAGGGATTCAGTAATGTACTGAATAAGACTGGATACACAGTCTAGAGTAAAGTAATTATTTTATAAGCAAATTGATAATAATCATTACTAATGTTTAATAAGCAGTTTTGAGTGCCGTAACATCAGAAGTTTATTTATCTCGTACATATATGAATGAGTTAAAAATAGGCTTCAAATATTTTGAAGGATAATGCTTTGAGTATATTTTTGGAAGCAGACGAATAATGGAGTGGTCAGATATTAAAAGAGGTGCATGTTGTTTTACTGAAAAATATTCAGGGGCGTTTGTAAATATATAATCTAGTTGTTTATGAAGTCTTGTAAAAAAATTAACTAGATTATTGAGGCCCATTAGTTTGAATAAATTGATATTCTTATAATTGAAATCATCCACTAATATAATTAGAGTATTTTTACCAACATTGATGAGATAATCAATTAGCTGATCGTAGAAACAATTAATTTCTACAGTGCTAGTAGATGGTGTTATGTAGACATTTTTAATGTCAATATTTTAAAATCCCCAAAGTTTTTATATAAAATTTAGCAATTAATCTCACGACATCTACAACCACAAATACTACAATTACAAAATCATTAGTTATAATACCTTTTGATTTAAATTAATTTATTTTAAGTAATTTTAAACTAAATTACTATAAACGCATACATTCCTCCTATCCTTAATCATCAGCTTATTTAAATTATTTTACCAAATATAAACAATAATTTTTAATAGTTCAAAATTCTACACCTACAAACAGGAACAGCACATTTTTTTTACATTAGTAATCGTTAATGTCAGATTAATTTTAAATAAAATCTTTTTTTTTTAAAACTATGCATATATATATATATATATATATACTCTAAGCGCAATTTTACTAACAGAATTATGTTATGATTCTATCGCCAATTTCAGAATATTGATTGACTATTATAACATGTACATACTAGACAAAATTGAACATAGGAGATGTGGGTGTATTACATACGGTAAAAACTCCTTTTCTTCCTTATAGTACAATTTACCCATCAACACTAAGCAAAACAATATAAACGTTTCAATATTCCTTAACAATAACTTTAAACTACTATTAACACTTGTATTTAATCCTCCAAATTCCTCCGACACATATTTCGACAATTTCAACAATATCTCCAACTGCATATTAATGTAACCATTTAAATATTTTTTAATAAAGGTAATTTTAACCCATCTAAAATTTAGTAGTTTCCAATGAGCTACCCACTTAATTACAACAAATTTGTAACAATTACATTGTAACAAAACATTTTAAACCTAATATTTACTAAAAAATACAATAATTAAACACATTAATATAAATGACACCCTCTCAGGATGTAACCACAAAATAATATTTTTTTTATTTTGATAAGCCAACTACAAAAGTATCATCTAACTATTACATCAATTTTAAATTACCTGATTGGTTTCAAACAAACAAATTTTTTCGAACATTGAAATGAGACAAATTATTATTATCAAACAATATTGAACAAATTAATTATAAACTTATAACAAGTGTTAACTACACGGCGCATAATTTATTTTCTATTTGCAAGCATTATAATATTTATGGTAAAATGTTGATTTCTAAATGTATTAGAGTCAAATTAAAAAACTAAATAAATTATATCATAAAAATCAGAAGCTCCAATACTTTAGTCAAAATATTTGAAATGCATAAACTGCTAGAATATACGGCTATACAAAAAAACGTTATTAAAAACATATTCAAAATTCCTAAAGTTTAAACCAAATCCAAAGATTCTATACCTCACATCTTTAAGTGCAATGAACAATCTTATTTGATACCCTAAATATATGTAATGTATTCAATAAATTTTTTTTTTATTGCTTACAACCAATAAAAATATTTTTTTAACAAAGCAGAAAACATTACTGGCCTAAAAACAATCATCTTTACCCAAAATAATATCAAAAAAATAATCCAATTACTAAAAAATTTTAATAACTCTTACTTAAACGGCATTACAACAAATATAATGAAATAGAAATACCAAGAATTTTTTTCCATATTAACTAAATTATTTCAGATTAGTCTAACATATAGCACTTACTCAGAAAAAAGGAATTAATTATACATTAAACCAATTTTTAAAAACGGAAATAAAACAAATATATATAATTATGGACTAATAGACATTACATCAAGTACTCATATTATAGAAAAAGTAGTAAAGTCTAAAATCTCAAATCACTTGATAAACAGCAATTTACTCAATTTATACCAACATGGATTTATTTACAAAAAATTCACTTTCACTTGTCTGACACAAGTTTTTGACAAAGTCACACAAAAGAAATAGGTTTTAAGGCCTTATTTTTATATTGTTAAAAACATTTAAAAATAATATTTTATTACATATTGTTGCGTTTTGTTTTTGCTTGTTGGTAAACAGTCTTAAACTGTAACATCTTAGTAAGATCTTATTTCTGTTTTTTTTTTAAGTTTTACTTAATACAGATAGTTTAGACTATACAGGAGCTACTTTAATAAAAATTAGCTGAAATTGTTTGTCAATATCTGTGCTAAATTAAAAATCTCAATATAATGTTACACACGTAAATTAAAATAACATTAAAGACAAATCATAATTAGGTGAAAAATTGTAGCATTAAAAGACAAATTACATTAGGTAAAAACTGCTATGCTGCCGTCAAATAAAAGAGGAAGAATATTTTTGTCTCTTAAAATGTTAAAAATTTGTATTTTATATATTTATTAATTACAACTGACATTTATTTAAGGAAATATATATCATCAATTCAAGAAAACAACAATTTTTAAAGAAAAGTAATTTTAATTGCTTTCAATCAACGAAGGTATATTATTTTTTATTAAAGCAAATGCAATTGCATTAAAATAAAAGTTTACTAATTATTAAAAATACTGTTACATTAAAAAAATTATTGTTAAGATATTAAAATTACAACAAACTATTTTAAAATTAATATTATTAATTAATTAAACATTTTTTTGTTTTCCTAAAATAAAAATTTTTAAAATAATAAAATCTACTTTAAAAATTATAAATTAAAATATTTTAGAATAAAAATAGTGTTATAATTTAACCGATTATTTTAATATTTGTTTTAAAAAATGGCAAAACAAATGCTAACGCTACTTAATCGAGTTGCTTCAATTATGTATATTGGAACATAAAATTATAATGTAAGATTAATAAATTTTTTTGTAAATAAAATTATTAAAAATAAAATTGCAAAAAAAAAAAGCACTTTACCGTATTACAAATTACTCAATATTGTTTAAAATAAAAAATTCCTAATAATAATAACTCAAAAAAATATACAAAAATACAAAAAAATCAATGTTATTAAATACAAAATATATTGTAAAAATAATAAACAACTTTAATAAAAATTAAACGTATTGGAACAACAAATACTAAATTTCTGCACTAGAAAAAATTATTATATTATTATTACACAAAAAACCTTTTAGTTCAAAAATAAACATGGGGCAATAAAACAACAATTACAACAAAAGCAACAACAAAGTCTTGTAATTCAAAGAGAATATGAGATAACAAAATGTTTCCATGCATTTGAACATTTTGCAAAACGGTTTGCTTAATCCCATAAAAACTTTATTTTAATTAGCTCTTCCCGAATAGTTCATAGCTAAGTTTTCTGTGGTCTACCAACCTTTATTTTACCATTTTTGATTTTCCATTCCAAAACCGTTCCTGATGGTATTTCACACGATAAACGTAAAATTTGACTGAGTAATTTTCGTCGTTTACAACCCTCACAACAAAAAAGTTGTTATTAAACTAAAACCTCTCTAGCAACTAGATAGCATACAAGAGAAACGTCACTTCAATTATAAAATATACAGTACTATATAATAATTTTAAAAAAACTATAATTATATATACATATATATTGTAAGTAAAAAAATTGTATAAAATATCAACTGGTGCAAAATTGAAAATTGAGTAAAATGATTAACATAATTTATAAAGACAACTATTAATAAAAATACAGATTACATACAATTTTTTCAGTTACCAAATGATTAAGGACATTACATAGTTCAAAAAATTTAATAATCTATGTGATCGCCTTTCTTTTGAACAACCTGATCCAGGCGTTTTGGAATGCTGTCGATGAGAGTGTTGATATATTCTTGTTTCATCTCACATTGAACAACAAACCGAATGCGTTTACATAAATCCTCAATTTCGGTATGCTTATTGATATTGCGTTTTAGCATACTGAAAACATTTTCAATAACATTGATATCCGAGCTGTTAGGTGGCAATTGAATAAAAGATAGCTTTTTTGATTTTAGCCCCTCTACTGTCTAAATGTAAATATAAAGCAAATATAGTGAACTTAGATGAATATGACGTTACCTTTTGGACGTATGACATGGAGCATTGTCCTGAAAAACAGTAGTAACCCCCGTGTAAGTGTGATGCATTTCATAATGAAAAACATCCTTCATAACTGAAATAAATTTTTCACTATTTAAGGTACCAGATATAATTTTCTATTTGATAGGTTGATTATACTTAATACCAAACCAACACATTACTTGTTGAGGGTGGGCTTTCTTTCTAACAACCGGGAGTGAATGTTTTTGAAAACTTGTCCCACACAACACTTTGTTTTTAAAGCCAAATGGTTCATCCCGAATCATTGTTTCATCAGCAAAATATACGGAACGCCAATAACATAAGTGTCGTTCACTCCATAGTTTACAAAAGGCTAATCTGTCACCTTTTTGTTTTTAGTAATAAATGGCTTAATCTTCGGTGATTGTAGAGCTAAACCGGATTCAATTGCTCTGTTTCTTATAGTGGAATATGTAAAATTGTTTAAACTATTTCTTTTAGTTTCTGAAATAGGTTTATTATATTTTTTAACTCTATAATAATTTTTTGATCATCTGTACTTGTTCTTGCACGTTTTCTTCCAACATTATCATAATTTAGTGGTTTTTGACAGTTGATAATCCGATAAATCTGCTAATCTTTTTGGTGAAAATCCTTCATTTTTTAATTCTTTAATAACACGGTATTTATTTTCGGTGAGATGAAAACATTTTTTATCACTATTCTCTATTTCAAAAACAATACAATCAGAAAGCAAAATTAGCGGATGAGCGGATTTCAGGATTTCAGGATTTTTCACGAGTTGAGTAGGCCAAAACGCCTTTTAGTACTCGGTTCTCAAATTGTCTCAAATTTTCAGGGGGAAAAATGAAATGGATGGTGAGGTAAAGGGGGATTAGTGACAGAAAAAATATTTGAAATCAAGATAAAATCAAGGTAGATAGTGGAAGTTAACAATTATAGAAAACGAGCAAAAATTATAAATATGCAAAAATAATAATAAAACAAGTTACGTATTACAATGCAAAAACACTGCAATAATCATCAAAAAAGAAGAAAAGAGAAAAGGATGAATAACGCTCCAATGGACGCGTAGCGTGCGCGCGCCTCACCTCGCGAATGTTAAACGTAAATAATAATTTATTAGATTTATTTTTAAATTTTTATTTAAAATTAAAAAAAAAAAATTTTTTTTAATTTTTATTTATATAGATTAAAATAATTAAATGTTTATTTTGATAATTATCATGACATAACAATCAGAGCAGATTTGAATGTGTTTAACATCAATTTTAAGAATTAGTTATTGTTCATTTTTTAATAAAATTAAGCATACAAAATAATAATAATTTAATTATTATAAAAATTGTGTAATTTTAACTTATTATCCACGTTAACATAGAAGTAGCTTTTAAAATATGTTATTTTGGCCGACTCAGCCTTCTTAAATAAATATTTCTAAGTATATATAAAGGATCTATGAAGCACTAGACATTATTTTTTAACCTGTTTATGTAAAGTTCTATACTTATTATTAAATATTTTCTAGATAAGAAAATTGTTAAATTGATCTTTCTCTTATTTTGTTTCTTTCTGAGATTAATTAGATTCCATGAGACTGATGAAATTTATTGTCTTTGTAGAGCGACATCTTCTACCCAGCACATTTGCTGCACAGTTTGTAATTGTTTTATAAAACAATTTCTATTGATCATTAAGTCTTTCTACTCTTTTCAGATTTTAAAATGTATTTTTTAAGGAATCGTGAAATTGGTTTCAGATATTTGACGGTTTAAGTTTCTCACACGAAAATAGAACTAATTTTTTGTGATTTTTATTGTTTTTAATTTTAAATGAAATTTTTTCAGCAACAAGATTGTAATCAAAATCAGCATTTTCACGTACATTTTGGAAAGAACATTGCTATTTTGTGCTAATACAAATGTAGTCAATCTCGTTTACTATTTTTCTATCGGGAGAAACCCACGTTGTATATTTTTGTGAGCGAAAAATGTGTTGCCAACATTTATTCCACAATGACAATTTAGCGTCGACAACCTATAACCGTTATTGTTTTAATAGTCATGCTCACTCATGAGTCATTCGCATTTTATGTATACTGTTATATTTGCACACTATTAACTATAGTACGTGTTCTAAGTAATATTATGCCTCTTCACACAGATCATATTGAACATGACTTCTATATATATGTTTATTTTGCGTTTTATTTTTAGTCTATGTAATTTATTCTTATTTTACTTGTCTATTTATTTTTGGACTGATGTTACATACTGCTAATTGTATTGTATTTTATAAATGTACATATTTTTGTTTGCTGAAAGCTACTTCTACTAAAGTATCTAAGCCAATAACCATAAATAATAATAAATAATAATAATCTTAATACTATCAGCATAGCCATATAATCCAACATTTGAGAAGTACCCAGATCTGTCTTTGTTTAATGTTTAGTGGGTTAGCAAGTCAAAGTATTTAGACAACAAGTAGTTCAGTTGAACACTAATCCGCCCAACACCCATGAAAAACAAATTGGCGGCGGAAAGCTTACCCACATACCCTTTCAGATTATCAAACATGTCAATTTCTGCAGAAAAACTAAAACTTATTCTTCAACAACAACAAATCCACGTTGAGGCAGTTCAACTACGTTTGATAAAAACAATGACGTCAAAAATTGCATTTTCTTCGTATTCAGAGAATGTGACTTCACAAAATCAAACTATAGATAGCCTCATCAACGCTATTACTGAATTTAATTTTGATCCCGTAAATGGCTCAACATTTGAAGCATGGTTTAAATGTCTCGACAATATATTCAGCAAGGATTTTAAAGATAAGGATAATCAATGCAAGACCAGAACCCTGTTAAGAAAACTGGGCACAAATGAACATTTATTCATTACATTCTTCCCAAAACATCCACAGACTTGTCATTTGATGAGACACTAAAATGTTTATTAAAAATATTCGGCGATCAATCGTCAGTGTTCAGTATACGTTATCGTTGTCTTCAATTAAGAAAAATTGAATTAGACGATTTCGTCATTTTCACCGGGCTAGTTAACAAAGAATGTGAGCGGTTTAAACTAAATCAAATGTCAGTTGATCAGTTTAAATGTTTGATATTTATCTCCGGGTTGCGGTCGCAATATGATGCTGATATTCGCACCCGTCCAGGCGTTGTATAATTTTGTCGATAAGGGTGTTGATATATTTTTCTTTCATTTCATATTGAATAACAAACCGAATACGTTCACATAAATCCTCAATTTCAGTATGCTTATTGATGTTGTGCTTTAGCATACTGAAAACATTTTCAATAACAACTAAAGTGAATCTAGAGAAATATGACATTACCTTTTTGGGCGTATGACATTAAGCATTGTCCTGAAAAACAGTAGTAACCCCCGTGTAAGTGTGTTGCATCTCATAATGAAAAACATCCTTCATAACTGAAACAATTTTTTTACTATTTAAGGTACTAAATATAATTCTCTATTTAATAGGTTAATTATACTTAATACCAAACCAACACATTACTTGTTGAGGGTGGGCTTTCTTTCTGACAACCGGGAGTGAATATTTTTGAAAACTCGACCCACACAACACTTTGTTTTTAAAGCCAAATGATTTGTCCCGAATTATTGTTTTATCGGCAAAGTAAGTATACGGAACACCAATAACAAAGGTGTCGTTTAATCCATAGTTTACAAAAGGCTAATCTATCGTCCTTTTGTGTTTTAGTAATAAATGGCTTAACCTTTGGTAATTGTAGAGTTAAACCAGATTCAATAGCTTTGTTTCTTATTGTGGAATAAGTATAATTGTTTAAACCATTTATTTTGGTTTTTAAAATAGGTTTATTATATTTTTTAAGAATTCTATAACGATTTTCTGATCATATGTAGTAGTCGCTACACGTTTTCTTCCAACATGATCATAATTTCGTGGTTTTTGACCGTTAATAATCCGATAAATTGTTGAAATGTTAACTCTGTATAAATCTACCAATCTTTTGGGTGAAAATCCTTCATTTTTTAATTTTTTAATTTTCAGTAAAGTGAAAACATTTTTTATCACTACTGTCCATTTCACAAATGCAATGAGAAAACAAAAGTAGCGGGTGATCGGAATCTCAAGGTTAAACATAAATAATAAATGATTCGATTTGTTTTTAAATTTTTATTTAAAATTTTAAAAAATATTTTTTTATTTATATATATAAAAATAATTGAATGTTTATTTTTATAATTACTATAAAATCACAATTAGGACAGATTTAAACGTTCGTTTAACATCAATTTTAAGGATTAGTTATTGTTCACTTTTAATGAAATTAAGCACATAAAATAATAATAAGCTAATTATTATAAAAATTATGTAATTTCAACTTGTTATCCACGTTAATATAGAAGTAGCTTTTAAAATATACCATTTTGGTCGGCTCAGCCTTTTTAAATAAATATTTCTAAGTATATATAAATAAACTATTAAATATGTGACATTATTTTTAATTCTCAATATTAATTTTACGAAAAAACAATTGGACATAACAAATTAATTTAAATTTAATATCTTTGTAATTTTTTGCGTTAATTTTTGAAATGGCTGTAGTCATACTAGTAATACACTTATTTCTCAGTTATTGTTTTTAGGTATAATTTTTTTAATTCATCCAAATGTGGCTCACGACACTGCAAAAAGGTTCTGAAAACTGGCATCATTTGTGCACTTTGTAGTAATTGGTTTTACAAAGCGTGCTCAGGATTATCCTTAAAACACTATT
Source organism: Cardicola forsteri (assembly GCA_025895645.1). Taxonomy (NCBI): domain Eukaryota; kingdom Metazoa; phylum Platyhelminthes; class Trematoda; order Strigeidida; family Aporocotylidae; genus Cardicola; species Cardicola forsteri. The sequence continues at coordinate 14,699 of JAKXYG010001440.1, forward strand.
TACAGCTTGCATAGACTGCAGATGCAAAATCGATCTACAGCATTGTCTTCTGTTAATAACAACAAGTTGGATAACATCTTAAAATTACTTTTAAAGTGTACGACCTATTTCTTTAAGATTCATAATCTTGCCTCCAGACTAGATGAAATCTCTCTTATTTTATTAATTATAATTTCCAAGTTTTTCAAATCTCAAACTAAAACCGAGACAATAAAAGTCACTATCTTTCATCTTTCAAATAATGTAATGACAAAAATTAACTCCCTATAGACCATGTAACTAACTTTAGACCCTCTTTCTTAGCAGCTAAATCAATCATAAGATTTTTCCAGAAAGAAATCTTGGCTGCCACTAAGCAATACGTCGAGAATACTAAACGTGATTGTAATTTTATTATTAAAGGTATCAAAAAGAATATAACTAATTACAAGGAGTTGGGGTCCGATATCATTTCTTCATGTTCCCTAAGGTTAAAATTTTCAAATTATGTAAACTTTTCTGCAAACTTGCTTACTCATCTCCCCTCTTTGTCACTTTTAATTCTTTATTCATTAAAAATGACATTATGTGGGGTTGTTTTAGCGTTCTGCCTAATTATCTTGATGTTTATCTATTAAAAGATTTCTTATGTGCTGAGCGCGTTATTAGTTTTTTTAAGTCTCTAAATCCCTTAAATAATAAAATGCCTATAGTTCATCTCACCTCATTAAGGCTAAATGATGCTCATATACCAAATTTTTGGTTTCCAGCCCAAAATTATACTCGTTTTCCCACTTTACACCGCTTCAGACAATTATCTTCTCTACTCCCCTCTCTCTCTTTTATAAAGGTATATTACACAAATGCTTTAAGTTTACCTAACAAATTATCTAAATTACAAAAACTAGTTAGTGTCACCCTTCCACACAATGTAGGAATTATAAAACCTGGATTATAAATAACATACTAGATAGTGAAATACTCCTTGCAAGATATAAAATAGCTGGACAAGACTCAAATAAGGGCAAATTCAGAGGATGCCTTTTTTATGTCCGTGAAAACATACTTTATTCTATTGTGTGTTTATATTAAAGCACTTAACAGGAAAAATATGATTTTTCTACTTGGTATTAGGTCCTCACACTATTTGCTTTTTATTCTACCGTCCACCCTCACTATCAAAAAGCGCTAATGAGGTTGTCGTATCAGAACTCAAACATTGTCTTTTTCTTTCCTACAGACATCGCATCTTAATAGGATATTTCAATTGTCTTTTCTTTAACTGGCGGTTTCTCTCTGGTTCCAACTTATTTGAAAATAAACTTCTGAATTTTAACATCAAGCATGTTTTCACACAGCATGTTCTATTACTAGATATAGACTCAGTTTCTCCTTTTTATATCTCAATCTTGTCTTTACCAATAAGTCCTCATATATTGAGATACCAGAGTTGTAAAAAAAATGTGCTGAGATACTGGCATTTCACTTAACCTATAACATCACCCTTTCCTCAAATTCTGATTGTTTTCCACTCATCTAAAAGTTAGCATTTACTAGACCAATATACAAATCGGATTTTAGATTTATTCCTGACAGCTATAGACCGATTAGTATTCTTTTTCACCAAATAAAGTAATAGAGTGGTTAATTAGGACTCATTTATTAAATTTTATTACTACGTAGAAAATAATCAACTTTACCCAATATGATTTTATGTCACACAGGTTTTGTCTTATTAATTTACTGGCCTATACAGATAACATTACTAATTTACTAGACTCAAATGCTATTTATTTTGACTTTGTAAAAACGTTTAACAAAGTACCTCATAATCTACTTTTAAATAAACTAAAATTAATTGGCATCACTGGGCCAATCTTTGTTTGGATTTTTAAGTTTCTTACCAATCGCTCTTTTAGTGTTCGAATTGGCACATATTTATCTCTTTTATACCAACTTAGTTCAGGTGTATCCCAAGGATCGGTACTGGGACCTTTATTGTTTATTATATTCATCAATAATTTACCAGCAGTAGTTCAGTCCAACATTCTGTTTTATGCAGATGTTAAGATTTGAATTTCCAACCCCAGCTGTCAAAAACTCTCTTTTACTAAATTTACCTAAGTGTAAACATATGTCCTTTGATAAACCATCCGGAAACAGTTTCTTAATGCCCCTATTATAATTTCTAACCAATAAAACTGATTAAAACTATAAAGGATCTGAGTGTATTAATAAACTCTGTTCTTAAGTTCACAGGTCATCATACTAAAACAATTCAAATTTGCTACCAGCTAATTAAATTTTTTTTAAAGAATTTAAGTAGCCTCTCCATTAGATATGTTTGTCTGTTATATATGCTTTATATCAAGCCGCACTTGGAATACTGTGTCTAAGTTACTACTCCTATTTTTAAATCAGATTTATACAATCTCCAAAAAAGTACAAAAAGTGATCTCTAAATTATCTACGTCTTTAAACTATCTGCCCTATCAAAATAAACTCTTCTCTCTAAAATTGTTTCTTTTATACAATAGAAGGCTTCGGGATAATCTTATTTTGGTATATCAATTTTTATTATCTGGTTTCTTTCGACCTTTTTTTGTTAGCCAAAAACTCTTGCAGAATTCATAATTTCAAACTGAACAAATTCAGAGTGCATTCCAAGAAGAGACTCCATCACTTCTCCCAGAGAGTTATCAACGCCTAGAACAGTCTGCTTTTAAATCTGTTCCGTCATTTAAGGTTGCATATGATTTTTATGCCCTCTCTAATTTTACATGATTTTAACTCAATGTCCCCCAGTTGTTTGATATTTAACGTTTTTTTAATTTTTGTTTTTTTTTAACATGATGTTGTTGATATAATCGAACCGAGGATTAAAAAATTGTTTTCTACTTAACTCGTGAACCAATCTGTAAACTTTACATAAACTTGTGAGATTTGGAGGCGGAAATTGGCAAAAAAACATAGAATATACGGTACTTGGGTTTGCTGATAGGTAGATAATAGCATTTAAACCCATTGAGTAAAAGCTCATTGTTTAACAACTAATTAAAGATATTTTGGATACCAAGTTTTAATAATTCAGGGTTAGAACCACAGATATTTACATTATTAGCATAAAGCAAAATGTCAAATTAAATTACTGTGGGTAAATCATTAATAAACAAAATAAATAATAATAGGCTTACAGGTTACAGGTTAATACACGGGTTGAGTAGGAGTAAAACTCTGTTTGATTTTTGGTTCTGTTTATCAGTTTTATCAAAAAAATAATAACTATAAATTAAAAATAATTAAATAAATAGGATAACTAAAATTAGCAATGGTAAAAGAGTCGAGTTAGTTAAACTTGGAAAGTTTATAATTATTATATACCTTTTTAAAGGCTGAAAATGAGGACGCAAAGATTACGTTGGCAGGTAAGTTGTTTTATAGAAAAATAATGACTTCTGAATCTAATCTTTAGTAAATCTAAAAAAAGAGTCAAAAATAATTTCTAGGTCCTTAATTTATTTAACTGATTTTATAAGCTGCGTATTGGGAGGTAAGGAGAAGATTATACTTGACGGTCGCCCAAAAATTATATACTTAAATTTGGTCTTGTTGAGCAGTAGCTAATTGGATATCAACTAGTTGAAAATAATAAGAATATCGACTTGGGTTAGTACCCCAGATTTTAGCATCGTCGGCGTAAAGTAAAATGTTAGAATAAACAACTAAAGGTTTCAGGTCTCAGGTTTGTACACGAGTTAAATAGGAGGAAACTCCTTTTAATACTCTGTTCCAGGTAAATTATTAATAAAAGGGGACTTAAAATAGATCCTTGAGATACCCCTGAGGAGATGGGACAAGAGCAGAAAGAATCCAACTCAACCCGGATCTTAATCGTACAATTGGAAAAAAAATCTTCAATTCAAGCTAGGATTGAGCCGACTATTCCTACAGCCTTGAACTTGGAGAATAACAGATTGTGAGAAACTCTGTCGAAAGCCTTTGCACAATTAATGTAGATGGCGTCAACAAACTAATGGTTGTTTAGAATTTCTGTGATACTGTTAGAGTAGATAAAAAGATTTGTAAGATAAGACTTTCTAGGCATGAAACCATGTTGAGCAGGATTAACAATATTAAATGGGATTGAATTAACTTTTCTATAATTTTACTTGGAATGGAAAGGGTGCTGATTGGTCTATAGCTTTCAGATTTAAACCTGCACCCTGACTTGTAAATAGGTTTTATAAAGGCAATCTTCCATATAGAGAGAATCTGACCAGACAAAACAGACAAGTTAAAAATATAAATCAGATGGGAGGCGAAAACATCCGCGCATTCTTTTAAAATTCTTAGATGGATTTTATCGGCACCGCAGGATGTGGATTTAACATTTTTAAGACAGTTGAAAACTAAGAGACCGTTTAAAAATAGAGGTTATATAGGTGGACTGGCCGTACTAGGGAGAAATTGGGTACATACTGGGGCTTGAAAGAAGGAGGTAAAATAGTCTTTAAACAGGTCACATCTAAAAAATCCTGAAATCAACTCTTCTAGTTAATTTTTGAGGCGAGGGTAGAAATAATTGGAGTTCCGCTTATTACTGATGAACTTAAATAGGAGAATTTTGTTGGATTTAGATCTGTTTAGAAGCTTATGAAGTAAATTCCCTTTATATCCTCTAATAAGTCTGGTGCATTTATTACGAGTATATAAATAAGTATAGTAAAAGCAAGGTAGTTTAGTAACTTTCTACAAATAGAAAGCCTTGTTTTGTTTATGAATTAATCTTTATATATTTCTAAGAAATCTGGGATTAGTGTGATTAGAGACCCTAAAAGGGACAAAGAGATTAACCCCATTCTTAAGTACTTTGTTGAAAAAAAAGTAGATTTTTTCAAGATTGTTAGTATACAGGTTTTCCCAGTTACAGTAACACTGGATAAAAAAACCTGAGCCTACTAAAGTCAGCTTTCCTGAAATCAGGTATGGGTTTCAGATTGGGCTTACGAGTGGTGGAGACAGGGTAGGAAAAATTAATTTTAAAAACTAATAAGAAGTAATCGTTTTTCCCAAGAAGAGACAAATAAAACAAAGTATTAATATTTGTAGACAAGGTCAAGGTAAGAGGATTTAGAGCCAGATGTATATCTTGTTGGTGAGAGTACATGCTGTTTGAAAGCATTGTAAGATCTCTCTGAGATCTCGGCCCTGATTTCCTTTGATTTAACTTGATATAGATAATTTAAATTACACAAAAGTTTTTATAATTAAATTTAGCCGGGGTGTTAATAATTATCTATATCAAGTTAAATCAAAAGAAATCAGGGCCGAGATCTCAGTAAGATCTTAAAGGCATGTATAGTACAGGAATCCAAAAGTTTATGTTTAGAGAAGTTAAAAAAGTTAATAAAAGAGCAATTAAAGTCTCCTATAATAACAAAGTGTTTAAATGATAGGGCGAGGATATATTGAAATTTATTAATAAGCTCAATATTGGAGTAATAGTTAAGAGTTGAGAAGCAATACAGCAGGGAAAACAAAGTCTTAGAAGTGGAAGAGCCAATGGCTAAATAAAGAAAGTCATAGTCAACTGAAATAGTAAAGTAGGCTAAATCTTTTCTTACGTAGAATAAACAACCACCATGTTTGCTTTTACGAGAATCAAGCCGCACTACACTATAACCGTCCATAAGAAATTTAGGGTTAAGTACATTAGCAGAGAGCCAAGACTCAGTAATGCCAAGTAAATGTGGAGAAAATGGAGAAAATAGAAGACGGTGGATCTTATCTAATTTGTTATAAAGGCTTAAAGCAATAGTAAAATAAACATTTAAAGCCGTGAAAGTGACAGCAGCCTAATGGGAGTAATTTTAACTAAAGGTTGGGCATGGTGAGCAAGAATAGGAGGTTTAGACTATCTGGCTAAACTTTCCGATAGGGGCAAGTCTTTCGTATCTTTAAGTCCTTCAAATTGAGACTTGACGTTAAACCAATTCTTAAGTTTAGTTTTACTATCAATAGAGGATAAGCAAGAAACAAGGATGAGTGGAAACGAATGCTGTCGTTTACAGGATAGTCTACCAATTAAGACATTCTTGGCTTCAGAATGACATTTCATAACAATATTTGAGACTAGTTTCTTATAGTTGGTTACGTCAAGGCTAACACCTCTAACTAGAAGATTGCGGTTGCGTTTAACGCAATCACCATAATTTTTAGTTTCTTTAAGAATTTTTTCTTAAAATAATTTGAGAACGGTTTTGAATACCGTAGACGGAGAGCTAAGACTAGAAACTTCGGTTTTAAGGAAAGAGATATTTTGGGATAGAGAGTTAAATAAATTGGATAATGAGGAAATGATTAGTTTGGTTTTAAAAGAAGAATCAAAGACTTTGTCTACCAAACTAGATAAAACGTAACCGAATTAATCTTAGAGTCGAGCTTATCGACTCTAGAGGATAGGGAGTAATTATCTCTAACTAAATGTAAAATTTCGTCCAAATTATTAGACTTGTGGTTGGTGCTGCAAGGTACAGTAGACGACGTATGTCATTCCAATTAATTTTTTTTGTTTGTAAAATAAATTAATGCATATTTTTAAAATAAATTTTTTTTTGCACATGAAAAAGATTTGATTGATGCGCTACATTTTTCAATAAATATATAACCTTGATACATACACTGGTTATGCGATGCCTAAACTTTAACAATTTCTAGTTAAAACTTATTAAATATTAAAATATGTAATTTATTTACAAAAATAATTATTTTAAAAAATATTTTAATCTTATATTCTTTTTATTTTTAAAAATAATAATTTTTAAAATAACTGTTCATACATACATTTATAAATTTGCGCTGTATTTTTAAATGGTCAATAATTAATTTATTTTAAAAGTATTTTAATATAAAGAATTTTAAAACATTTTTTTTTTAATTCTAAAATTACTTTTAATAAATTAAGCACAAAGTTAATTTTTATTTTCCGTTTCAAAATTTGTAATTTTGATAAAAAGGCTTCTTATTTCCGCGCACTTAATACTTATGGTTAAAACAGCTCAGCGTCGTTCAAGGTTTTTATAAAAGGGGCACAAAAGTTAAAATAATTGCCAAATGTATGAAAATAGATGTTTCAACTGTGTACAACATTTTGAACAATAGAACAAGCCCCAGATCACCCACAGTTGGTAGAAAGCTTTCAACAAGCAAACAAGATGATCTGTTTATAATTATGCAGCTTAAAAAACAACAATAAATGTAAAACAAATAAAAAATTAATAATTAGAAGATCTTTTTTATTTAATTATAAAAAGAAGGATATATTTCTAAAACGGCTGTTAAAAAACCTCCACTTAATTGTGCCTATAAATTACAACGAGTAGAATTTGCCAAAAAGTACAAACATTATCCATTGTCATTTTGGAAATCAATATATTTTACAAATAAGTGTGCAATATCCTACAAACCATGGACTAAACATTCAAAGATTATTTATAGTCCAAATTTATCACTCAACCACACTTATACTGCTATAAAAGTTGCACATCCTTCATGTGTCAAAGGATATTTTGCAATTAACTACAATCATTATTCAAAATAGATGCGTACTAGTAGCAAGTTAAACAGCGCAGAATTAGTATAAATATTCAGAAAATTGTTTTATAATGAGCTGTCCAAAAATGTTACAGGACACTTAACAATCATCCAAGTCAATACTCCTATGCATAATTTAAAAGTGGTAATCTGTATTTTAATATGACTTACAATTTCAGGATTTCAGGATTTTTCACGAGTTGAGTAGGCCAAAACGCCTTTTAGTACTCGGTTCTCAAATTGTCTCAAATTTTCAAGGGGAAAAATAAAATGGATGGTGAGGTAAAGGGGAATTAGTCACAGAAAAAATATTTGAAAGTAAGATAAAATCAAGGTAGATAGTGGAAGTTAACAATTATAGAAAACGAGCAACAATTATAAATATGCAAAAATAATGATAAAACAAGTTAGGTATTACAATGCAAAAACACTGCAATAATCTTCAAAAAAGAAGGAAAAAGAAAAGGATAAATAACGCTTTAATGGACGTGTAGCGTGACGCGCGCCTCACCTCGCGAGTGTTTTTATTGATTTAAACCATAAAAGTTTTGAAAAGCAGAAATCTTACTTTTAATAAACTATTTTTATACAATCCGACCTCAATGTAATTGAAAACGTTTTTAGTATTTAAAAATGTGAGGTGAATCACATGGAAACTGACTTATCATTAAAAGCAAAAATTAATTGTGTTGTAAAAGTTGTATTTCGAATGACTAGATTGGTACGTAGATAGATTCCTTCCCAAAGCCGCTGGCAGAAGTTAAAGAAAAGCGTGGATATTATTTAAATTACCAACATTATAAAGTTTGTTACCTTTCTTTTGTATTTTTATGTATTTTGGTAGATTAAACCATTTTTTTAAACCAATTATCCGTGTTTGTTTTTAAGTTTTCATAATAGTGGTATTGTGCTCTATTACTAAAACAAATGTTATTGTGTATTATATTAAAACATTTTTTGCAAATAATATTAAATGTATATATATTAGTAAAATATTATCTAAGGTACTTATAAATAAATGTTGGATATGTCTAATATAAGTAACCAGTGGTACATATACTTTAATACCATAGTAGGTCAACATTGGATTCACTTATGTCACTAACTGTAATAACTGCAATTCGATTTTACATTTTTAATCTATGCAGTTATAATCCCGAGGATTATTTGCGAGTTGCGAGTAATAAACCGAAAACAGTCCGGAGCATGCCTCGTGAAACCAATTTTTGCAGATAGCACAGAAAATGCCAACTTTTACAGACCTCTTGCACCGTTGAAGGCCACAGATAGACGAACTAGAGGACACCATATCTGAATGTAAAACTTTGTAAAAAATGAACAATAAAATAATAAAGTTAAACAATATCTATCATTGGGGAAAAATCAGTAATAATCTTTTAAGGGAGATTATAAAAATTAATTAGTGTTTACGCACGATGCCCAAGTAAAAAGCACAAAAACAAAACAAAAACGCTCAAAAACAAGTAACAAAATTATTTTTGAATCTGTGCGATACGCTTGCGTGACGGTACGGGTCAAAAGTAGCTTGCTAATTGTATTGTGCTCAGTGTTACGTTATTGCTAAATTTTTGTTTGCGTTTTTGGTGTATTTGTTTTAGTTATATATATATAATTTATATATAGCATCTGTGTATTTTTGGTATCTGTTTTTGGTGTGCAAGTGTTTGTTGTGTGCAGCTTGTGCAAAGATTATTACTAGTCTTCATCTGGTGATATTTTTCTTTTTTTTTAATTGATTATACATCTATTTTTCGCAGTGTTATTCTAGATATGACTTTCTCCAACTCGTCCAATTGTGGCCTACAACTACAAGAAAGGTTGTGAAAGTTATTTTCTGTGCACTTTGCAATCAAATGGTTTCACCAGAGTGGTGCTCAGGATTATCCTCAAATTTTCTTAGCTAATAGTCCAGGTTAGGCTATAAATGCATTGACTGCAGATGTGAGGTGGGCAGCATTTGCCCCTGTCCAGCGACAACAAGCTGGACTCATTCTAAAACACTGGTGACTCAAAAGTCTTATCATCAAGATACAAGATTTAGACTCTAAACTCGATAAAGTAACCTGTTTAACAGATATGGTTTTATGATATATGATTCTAGCAAAACTGAAGCTCTAAAGTTCTCCATCTCTCTATTTCTAACAATGTCTTGTCTGAAATTAACTCTCTCAAAGCTCACATTTCTAACAGTAGTCCTTCTCATGGCTGTAAATCTGACTATAAACTTTCCCAGGAAGAAATTCAGCTCTTTAAACAACTACATTGAGGACATTAAACGCAATTTGTAATATTATCATCAAAGGCATCAAAGGTAGTGTTATTATATACAAAAAACTAGTATCCGATATTATTTCTTTTTGTACCTCTAAGGATATTGAGTTTAAGTTATGTAAACTCACCTGCAAGCGCCCTCATTCTGCTCCTCCCATCTTAGTAACCTTTAACTCTTCTCTCATGAAGGAAAACATTTTACAGGATTGGGCAAATACTCGCTCTAAATTTCTAGGTGTTCGTCTTCTAAAGGACTTTTCATAGAGTGATCGATCCCAGACTTTATCTAGAACTGCCATTCCCTTAGACAATATAATTCCTATTGTACGACTCACACCTCTTAGGCTTGACAACAATAATATACCAAATTTTTAGTTTCCACCCCAAAGTCATTCTCAAGTCCCTATCCTTTATCGACTTAGACAACTTACGCCTCTGTTCCCATCTCCTCTATAATGATTTATTACACTAATGCCCTAAGTCTACTCAACAAATTAGCAGAGCTACAACAAATAGTAAAGGGAACCGACCCCCACATTATAGGAATCACAAAAACTTGGCTCTCCGAAGACGTACTAGACAGCAAGATACTCCTAGTTGGGTACAGAATTGCAAGGCAAGACTCGTGTAAAAATAAAAGCGGGGGTGTCTATTCTACATTCGAGAAGACCTTTCTTATGCTATAGTATCTGTACAGCAATGCTTAGCCCAGCGGAAACATGATTCCATTCATCTGGCATTAGACTCGCATACCCTTTGCTCTTTTTTTTATAGGCCTCCTTTATTACCTAATTTATCAAACGACGTTTTTGTATCTAAGATTAAACAAGCTCTCTCCCTTCCTTACAAACATCGCATACTATTGGGGGATTTTAATTGCCTCTATCTTAATTGGAGTTTTCTCTCTGGGGCTAATTTACTTGACGCCAAAATTTTAAACCTAAGTCTTAAGCATGCTTTCACTCAGCATGTTCTATCCCCAACTAGATATAAACTTGGCTCCTCCCCCTCCTTGCCTCGACCTAGTTTTCACTAATGAACCTTCCCACATTGACTCCATATCGTATCTTCCTCCTCTTGGGAAGAGTGATCATATTGTTCTGTCTTTTTAAATGCATACTTCCACTTAAACTGTTCCTGGTCTAAAAAGTGTAAATTTAACACCAATTTCTGAATGTGCAGAGGTATTAGCTCCCCATCTAGCCCATATTCTCAACCTCTCCTCCATTGTTGGCCGGGTTCCGCTGTTGAAATCTGCATTTACAAGACTGATTTTTAAATCAGGATCAGATTTCTGCCTAAAAACTACAGACCCATTAGCATTCTCGTGCTTAAAATTTTATTTCTTATACTGATTATCACTTTGGTTTGCATTATGATATTTTGTTTTTATTACTTTTATATTTTCTCAGTACAGATTATGATGGCAGAAGCCCAAATTTTTTATCTGTGGTCGGCGAGGTTGTAGTAAGTCGGTAAAGACAGGTATGCTTTGCTCAAAGTGCCATTTTTGGTTCCATAAAAAGTGTACAGGGTTGTCTGAGTCTCACTACAATCATCTAGCCAATAGTGAAGTCGACTTTATTTGCATGAATTGCCTGTAGTCGTGCAATCACCAATCTACACCACTTATGTCAGATACCAAATTTGATGAGTTTATCACTTTGGTCAAGGAGTTAACCACTAGTAACTCTCTACTTAGGAAGTCGGTAGACAAACTTCAAAGCTCTTATAGTACACTTTCTTCCAGACACGAGGCTGAGATTAGTTCCCTAAAGGCCTTTATTACTAATCTCACCTCATATGTTAAAAACAATCCCCCTTCCTCAGTTACAAATGCGGTCCTGCGTCTTTCTCAAGAAAAAATTTTATCTGCCGCTAAACTTTATGCTCGCGATAAAAAAAGGGATAATAATGTCATAGTAAGAGGCATCCCTCTTTCCGCCTTGAACTTCAAAAAGGTTGCGCTTGAAGCCATCAAAGCCTGTTTTCCGACTGCTTCCGGGTTCAAGGTAACACGTATGACTTGTAAACGACCTTATTCCCTCCAGTTATTGTTTCCTGTGTTTTCTCTGACATGGCCAGTGAAATCTTAAGCAACTGGTCTTCAGTACGTTCCCTTTTCCCAAAGCTTCGTATGCATAAAGATCATCCTACTTCGGATAGGAATGTCGTGAATTCCAATTACTCGTGCCCTAAACTATCATCGATCCCTTTAATTAAATTAACTTCTCTCAAGCTAAGAAGTGATTCCTGTATCACCAATATACAGGATTTTCCTCTTGCGTCTCGGAGTCAGCACCCATTTGTCCACAAATTAACCATGCCCACACCTCTACTTCCATTCCCCGTAGCTTAAATGTCTTTTACACAAATGCTTCTAGTTTTTTTAATAAATTAAATAAAATGAAATCATTGATTGCGCTAAAAACTCCTCATGTTTTAGAGATTGTAGAAACCTGGCTTTCAAAAGACATTCTTGATAGCAAAATTTCCATTAGCGGTTACAATTTAGTCCGACTTGATTCTGTTAGAGGTAGATGTGGGGATTGTTTATTTTATGTTAGATTAGACATTAGCTTCTCTACAATCACTTTTTCTTTTTACGGAATTTCAGCTAAGTATGAATTTCTCTACTTATTAGTAAATTCCTCGGCTAAGGAGCAAATCTTTTTCTCACTTCTCTATAGGCCTCCCTCACTCAGAAAAGAAGCTAATGACGCTTTATTAGGTGAACTTGGACATGTTTACTCTGCTTCTTTTAAGCACTCTATTATTCTTGGTAATTTTAATAGCCCTTCTATTAATTGGCACTCTGTCTCCTCATCCACTAACTATTTCAATACTCAACTTCTTCATTTCAGCCTTGTCAATGCTTATACTCAACATGTTTTAGCACCTACTAGATTTCGATCTGGTTGTATGCCTTCTTGTTTAGACCTCATCTTTACAAATTCCTCTTTTTTAATTGACTACGTTCATTATTCGCCTCCTCTTGAAAAAAGTGATCACTCTCTTTTGTCTTTTTCTGTTCATCTTCCTTCGTTTTTCGACTGGGTTCCAAAGTCCAAAATTGAGCCAATCCCTGGTTTTCGTAAAACAAACTTTGCTAGATTACAAAATTTCTTAAATCATTTAGATTGGGGCTTCTCGTCTGAGAATAGCGTTAACACAAATTATTCTCGTTTTACTCAAATCATTAATGATGGCATTAATAAATTCATTCCTTTTAGTCTCCCTAGACATCCTAAGTTGAACTTCCCGCGTTCTTTAAAGCGTTGTATTTAAAAGCGTAATGTAGCTTTCAATAAACGGAAAGCCTCGAAACTACCCTGTTTCCATCACCAATATTTAGCTTTGCGTAATGGTTGTGTAGCTTTAATTAGAGCATTCAAAAACAAACAGCTTTATAAATTATTATTAAAATCGAAAACGGACCAAAACATTTTATTTAAATATATAAAACGTCAAAGGATTTGCGGTGGTTCCCAACTTTGTCTAAAAGGTAATAGTAGTTTTTTCCCCCTTCCTCTGGAGGTCTGCTCGTCTTTCAGCTTCTATTTCAAGTCAGTTTATGCAATAGATAATAATTATCCCCCGACTAATATCAATTCTCTCCTTTTAGTGACCTCACCTACTCTCACTATTCCTTTAGTATTTCATCAGCTTATCAAACTCAAATCCACATCCCGTGGTCCTGATGGTATCTACTGTCGTGTTCTGAAGGAATGTGCGGATATTATTTCTCCCATATTAACTAAGATTTTTAGTCAATCTCTTATTACTGGGACTCTTCCTGATATTTGGAAACAAGCATATATTAGACTTATTTATAAGTCAGGTGATCGCTACTCTCCATTAAGTTACAGGCCAATTAGTATCCTATCTGCCCCGAGCAAAGTATTAAGAAGGTTAATTAAGCATCATTTAATGGATTTTCTCCTTAAAAATAAGATAATTCATCCGGCCCAATATGGTTTCTTGTCACAAAGATCCTGTCTCTCCAATTTACTGTCTTACACAGACAGTCTCACATCCTTTCTTAATCAAGGTCATAATGTAGATTTTATTTATTTTGATTTCGCGAAGGCCTTTGATAAGGTTCCTCATTTGTTACTACTAAACAAACTAGCTAATCTAGGTATTTCAGGCTTCCTCCTTTCCTAAATTAGGGAATTTTTAACGAATCGTAGTTTTAGTGTTAAATTGGGTTGTGACACCTCTCCTTGGTGTGAAATTAGTTCAGGAGTTCCACAAGGTTCAGTCTTAGGCCCTCTATTATTTATTCATTTTATCAATAATTTACCAACAGTAGTTTGTTCAAACATCCTGCTCTATGCTGATGATGTGAAGATCTGGGGCTCCAACCCTGAATTACTGCAATTGGATATTAGTAATATTTATAACTGGTCCTCTGTAAATAAACTCCCTTTAAACTGATCTAAGTGTTTTCATTTAGCAGTAGGTAAGACAAACTCTAATAGTTATTTCGTGCCGCTACCTAAACATCCACCTATCCTAAAAGTGCATACAGTCAAGGACCTGGGTGTAACAATCGATTCATTCCTTCACTTTTCTGTTCATCATTCCAAGGCTTCTCAGAAATGTATACATCTTATGCACTTTTTCAGACAACACCTAGGTAAAATTTCTCCGGACCTAGCTCGACTTTTATATATGTTATATATTAGACCTTATCTCGAATATTGCGTCCAAGTAACTTCGCCAGTGCTCGTTAAAAATTCGACCCTTGTAGAAAAAGTACAAAGAAAATTCACAAGACTTCCCTCGGCTCTTAAGTACCTTCCGTATGGAGACAGGCTTTCTAGTCTCAATCTCTTCCGATTAACAGATAGGAGACTCCGAGGCGACTTAATACTAGTTTACCAATTATTTAAGTCTGACCTATATATCCTTACTTCACTAAATCAGAAGATAGTCGTAGAGGACACAATTTTAAGCTGCTTAAGCTGGCGGGCGAATAAGAGGATTAGGCAACACTTTTTTCTCCATAGGGTCATATCTCTGGAATAACCTACCAGTTTACATTGTTGATGCTCTAATCTCCATGCTTTTAAATTATTATATGATAAGTATGCATTATCTAATTTCGTTTAACTTAATTCATTTTTCATTTTCATTGTTTTATCTTATATCTTTAACTGATTGATATTGATATTTTTGAACCGAGGACCATAAAGTCTCTCCTAATCAACTCGTGTATTAACCTGTTTTGCCTGTGTGTATCAACCTGAAACCTGTATATTGGGATTAGGATATTAATTTGCTTAAGATTTTTACAAGCAAATAAAATTAAGTTTTAAAAATAATTAAAATATTTAATATATAAATAATAAAATTATAAATTTAATTAATTTAATTTAAATAATAATTATAAATTATTGTACGTTACTTCTTTATAGTTATGTTTGAATGTTTTATAACCTTGAAGATAAATATTTGTAATTCTGTTTCGGTGTTCGTAGATTTTTTTATTTTCTTTGATTTTACGTGGATTGAATATATTATGTCTGGAGTTTGTGTAACTAGTTTTTGGTTGAAAAGTTGAATAGTGTGAGTTTATGTTTATTGTTTGATAATATATAATGTTTTATGCTACGGTATTGGTTTATTACTAGTTAGTAAACATTAATTTTTTTATGTTTTTAATAAGATTGTCACTATTTTAATTATTTGAATCATTTTGGTACATATTGTTTTATTTGGAAAGGGTTATCAGTATAATACCAAATATGAAAGGGTATATAAATGAAACGCTTAGTTTCGTATGCTATAATTCATTTAATTAATTTTGGTTGGTGATGTGGTTACCTCTATTATTTGTTATATGTATACGTCATATAAACGATTGATTTTGATAATCGTAAAACGTAGAAGGATAGCACAGTTTTTGGCTAGTAGACGGCATCCTTGTGGCGTCGCCACTGGTGGTTTAAAGTCTGATTAAAATGAACTAATTAGTCTTCATTTAAAATGTCATACGATCTAATTTTTACTTCGTTGATATGGCATAATTGATCCAATTTTTTTTATTTTCTGTTCTAACTCGGAATTCCGCGATTATTGTTGTCTCCTTACTTATGCATAAAGATCGTGAGAATCAGTGAATAACGAATTTGGGTCTTTCGAGTTAATTAAACAGGGAAGCACGAAAATTAGCTATATGAATTCTTTATTTTAGAGTGTTTAATCATTATCGTCGGGGATGAACATCTCCCACCGGTTATTATCGCCCACATTTGCAAAAACTTGCCATGTGTACTTAATGACACTTCAGGTGTACCAACTTTAAATGTTAATTACATCCTGTATTAAACCCCTTTAGTGATTTCTATTAACTACAAACGGTAAGCAAATAGATGCTTAATTAAGTAATTTATTTGGACGATGAGGCTTGGCATAAATAAAAGGACTGAGTTTGCATCCTACAATGTCCGTCCAAATTATTCGTCGACCACCCGGTTATTTTTTCCATTCAGATAATGAATGGGCTTTCATGTTTATTCTGAATGGATGAGAGGACAATCTACGTAAAACATAGGCAATCCATTTTAATCGTTTTTCTCTTATTGTGTTAGAGATACATGGCCAATGAATGTTAAGTGTCATACAAATATTTGGAAATTGTTGAAATATTTTATTAGTTATTAAACGGTTGCGTTTAATAGAAGACAGCGAGCGAAACCATATGGATCTTAAACAGCTTTACTTAAAATGAACAAATTTTTTTATATCCACTTGAGTGAGAGTCCAAGTTTTGCTAGCATAAAGTAGAATAGAACGATCAATGATCAAAGGCGGATGAATAATCTACAAATGCACAGTACGTAGGCTGTTTGCATCGCAAACGCAGTTCTAACATTCTACGACCAGCGTGGATTTGATCGATACATCCAATTCCTAGACGAAACCCACGAATCCTCATTAAAATAATATTTCCTAACATTTTTGAGATCCCGTAAAGTAAATTGATTCCTCTATAATTAGCAGGGTTATTTATGTCACCTTTTTTATTTTTCATTCATTCATTTTGGTTGGTGACGTGGTCACCTCTTCATTATTTCCCATATTTATGCGACATGTGAACGATCGATTTCGATGGCTTGACAAGCGTAGACAAACGTGGAAGAATAACAAAAGTTTCTTGGCTGGTAGACGGCATCCTTGTGACGTCGCCACTGTTCGCAAAGATTGACGAGGCCGCCTGATTTTTTGTCAGGGGTTATCTCCCACTTAGCCCAAGGGCTACATATGGTATACGTATACCTTTAGATACCTTTTAAGTATCCTGGGTGTATGTTCGCACCCACCCGCCGTAGCGGAAGCTCAGTTATACCGCTGTGCACTCGGAATCTGCTGTTATTAGTCTAAATGCCTAGGGGCACCTAGTCCAGGATGCACCCGTGGAGGATAACAGTCAGGAATATCACAATCATTGGAAATTGAGACTTTATAAGCATTACTCAAATCCTCAGGATCATTAGCATCCCAATGAACAGGAATTATAATTTCTTATGACCAAGCTTTAGGTATTTTTTTTGTCTAAATGGAACTTATTAAAGAGTAAATTTTTTATGATATACCACCATATTTAAAGAGTTCAGTTGCTATGTTATTTACACCTGTAGCCTTCCCATCTTACAAGTGATGACTCACTAAAATGATTTCTTCGTAAGAGGGGCCTCTTTTGAAACTAAGTATAAGGGATTGGGGGGATTGTGTATGGAGTAGAAGCCTCTGTTGTTTTATGTTTGGTGGGGTTAAGTCATTTTGCAAAATGGGATGTCCATTGACTCACAGAAATTACTGATGAATAATGGTTATGGAACACGAGCAAACCAGGCTGGATTTCGTCCTGGGATGGGATGCATTTATTAAATCCACACTGTTTGTAGAACTTCGATTGCAATACCAACAGTCTACATACTGTGCATTTATGGATTATTTAGGCACCTTTGATTTTGTTGATCGCAACCTGCTGTGGAATCTTCTCATTGTCAAAGGAATTCCTGCTAAGATAGTCAACATTAATCAATCGTTATACATGTCGTCAAACGCAGTAATACAGAATGGAGATTCTTTAACTGATCCAATCTACATAAACTCAGGCGTCCTTCAAAGATGTGTTTTAGCACCCTCAATCTTCAATTTTGTAGTTGATGCCATCTTTGATGAAGTGTCCCGGTTATTTGAGGGCTGTATAACTCATGATGGTCGCAAGATAGCGGATCTTTAATATGCAGACGATGCGGTTTTTATGGCAGAAACCGAAGAAGATTTGCAAAAGGTAGTTCAACTTACTTAAAAAGCCTCAGAGAAATACGGTTTATATCTTAATACTAAAAAACAGTGGTTTTAGCGAACGTCCTCTTTAGAAATTCAATCACTGTTAATGGTAACTCACTCCCTGTGGTTGATGAATTTACGTACCTAGGCTCGATCATAGATAATAAGGATCCAGTTCTACAGAGATTCGGCGTCGTATTCGCCTTTGGGTGTTTAAGTAAACCTTTATAGAACAAAAGTAGCATTTCTATTCATTCTTCATTTTGGTTGGTGACGTGAATGCCTCTTCGTATTCCCATATTTATACATGTAGAACGATCATTTCGATAAAGCGACAAGCGTAGGCAAACGTGGAAGAATAACAAAATTTCTTGGCTGGTAGACGGCATCCTTGTGACGTCGCCACTGTTCGCAAAGATTGACGAGGCCCGCCTGATTTTTGTCAGGGTTATCTCCCTTAGCCCAAGGGCTACATATGGTATGCATGTACCTTTAGATACCTTTTAAGTATCCTGGGTGTATGTTCGCACCACCGCCGTAGCAGACAGTTGCCGCTGTGCACTCGGAATCTGCTGTTATTAGTCTAAATGCCTAGGGGCACCTAGTCCAGGATGCACCCCGTGGAGGACTAACAGTTAGGAATATCACAATCATTGGAAATTGAGACTTTATAAGCATTACTCATATCCTCAGGATCATTAGCATCCCCAAGGGCTACATATGGTATACGTATACCTTTAGATACTTTTTAAGTCTCCTGGGTGTATGTTCGCACCCACCCGTCGTAGCGGAAGCCCAGTTATACCGCTGTGCACTCGGAATCTGCTGTTATTAGTCTAGATACCTAGGGGCATCTTGTCCAGGATGCACCACGTGGAGGACGAACAGTTAGGAATATCACCATCATTGGAAATTGAGACCTTATAAGCATTGCTCAAATCCTCAGGATTATTAGCATCCCAGTATTTCTATTAAAAGCAATATTAGAATATTTAAGAGTTTAGTGCGTTCCGTATTATATGCATGCGAATCTTGGACTCTCACCCAAGTGGATATACAAAGCTTGTTCATTTTGCGTGAAGCTGTTTAAGATCCATATGGTTTCGCTCGTTGTCCTCTATTTAACACACTCGTTTAATAACTAATAAAATAATTTGATTGTTCCAGATATTTGTAAGTCACTTAACATTTATTGGCCATGTTTTACGTAGATCGCCCACTCATTCAGCCAGAATTGCTACAGAAGCCCATCCATTACCCGGATGGAAAAGAAAGCCAGGCGGACAACGGCAAATTTGGACGGACATTGTAGCACGCGAACTTAGTCCTTTTATTTATGTTAGGCCCCCTTGTCTAAATGAATTACTTAATTGGGCATCCGTTTGTTTACTCTATGCAGCCAACATAGATGTAATTAACATTTAATGTCAGCACACCAAGTGTCGTTCATTAAGTGCACATTGCAAAAGTTGATGTTTTTGCAGACGTTTTGGTATTTGGACTACACTGGGTAATAATAACCGATGGAGGATGTTTATCCCCGATGATGATGATGATAATGGTTATGGAAAGAATGGCCTTGTCAAAGTTCATTGATCTTTTTGAATAAGGTTTGAGTATTGCTATGCACTGCAACATCTGAATCCTCAGTTACATGCAACTAATATTTCTCTTGATCATTATTGAAATTAGTGGTGTACTCCTGTATTTTCTCATTGTCTTTATCTAATTTACTGTGTTGATTTTTGTTCAAAACTTTATTTCGTAATATTTATATGGGACTGGAAATATGAAATATGGGTCGTTCATTAAGTTGCTTGGCTAATATCTTATTGGCCGCATTTAGTTTAGATGTCATTAACTTCCATTGTTCTACTTTATGATTACCGTTTATGCAAGGACCTAAGTTTGGGCGGTATTTTTAGTAGATTTGTAATCTGGGCGATCGAGGTACTTTTATTTGGATCGAAATTTAAATGAGAGTTTGCACTTCAATAACCCATGATTACTTCTATGTTGGGTTCCAGTATTTCAATCGTTGAAAACCATTTACGAGAGACAAGAACATAGTCAATTTGAGAGCGGCAATCTTGTCTCCTATACGTGGTTTAATGATATGGATGATGTTGGAACATTGTGTTAGTGACCACTCAATTGTGTTGTAAGGTACAAGTGCTAAAGTAGTCACCGTTTGAACAATTGCTAATGCTAATCGTCCATTTACCAACCGCTGAGCAGCAAACAGCACTTATCCTAGCATTAAATTCCTCCATTACTATTATAAGATTTGATTTGTTTTCTAAATTAGTTGTTGTAGCTGCCAGTAGTTCATAAAATGCTTTTGTTTTGTACTCAGTGTGGTTTAATGTAGTAGCGTATACATTTATTATACCTAAAATTAAATTCCCAATCCGAAAACGGGCGTTCATGATTACATGATTAATAGGGCACCAATCAATGAGAGCGTTAGTGTTCCAAGACTGATTTATTTCCATGCAACATATTGGTTTAAGAACTGAAGCTAATAAGTAGGCTTTGGAAAAGTTGTGTGACATGGTTTGCGGTTACTTTCTAAGTTAATGCTGCTAACATATGGTATGTGGTATTCCACTTTCGATAACTGGTGCCACAATCTCCGTAGCTGCATTCAGTTTACACAAAGTTTTTTTTAATGTTGATTCAGATATTAATTTTATAATACATGATCCTGTGTAGCTGGACACTTAAATGCATAAAACGTTAACGTCAAGACGGTTGGATTTAGAAACAGCACATTGTGCAGAAATGGCACCTCATGAGAGCACGTTTTATAATCTAACAATGAGTATATGTATTGATTTTAAAAGATAAATATTATACTTAATAACCGATGTATTACCTTGATTAAAACCTTTAAAGCAAGCAGTAGCGTTGTGAGTTACATGTTTTGTTTCACATGTGAACTTGGTGTTTCTATCTAGTTGGCTATTAGAATCTACTCTGTTGAGTACGGAATTTGACTTTTAAAAATATAAACCAGTTAGCTACATCTATCGTAGTGTGAAGATGATTTTTTAAACCACTATTTCTAGGCTTCTCTCCGTGCAGAGTAAGTAGTGCTGTCCTTATAGAATGCTGCTCGGTGATATTACTTAGGTTGACACCAATAGCCATTGCCCTCTTCTTGTCAACACATTAACAATCTTAACGCTTGAGTATCTGTTTGGTCCACAACTGTTAATTTACATTTGAACTTTATTGTTAAATAGGAGTCGGATTTTAGTTTTAATTTTAGGATTCACTTTTTTCCAGTGTATTAATAGCGGTATAACTGAGTTTCTGCTTTGGTGGATGGATGCAAGCATACACCCAGGTCACGTAAATGATGACTAAAGCTTTATGTATATTACATGTAGCCTTTGGGCTAAGAGAGATAACCCTGATAAAAAATCACACGGCCTTGTCAATGTTTGAGAACAAAAACACCGTCACAATGATGTCTATTAACCAAGAAACTTCATTATCTTTCTACTTTTGTTACGCTTATCAAGCCATCGAAGTCGTCGTTTTATATGTCCTGCAAATATAGAAATAATGAAGAGGCGACTACGTCACCAACCAAATAGTATGAACAACAAACGTAGGAAGTGTTGAAGATTTTTGGATAATTTGGCATTTTATGCACCTCCACTGTTTACAAAAATAAACAGAACCACCTGATTTTTTGTTTCCTTCGATCAAATAGTTACATATGATGTGTGTACTTCGAGATACGTTTTAAAAACCTTGAACATATACTTTTACTCATCAACTAAAGTTGAAACCCGGTTATACTACTATGCATTTGGTTCCTGAATTGTTAGTCTAGATGTAGGATGCATTACTTAGAGATACAGACCCAGTTATATAATTGAGATTTTATTATTAATCAAATCTCCAAATTTATTAGTGTTCCAATAATTGGGTTTTATACATTGCCATCTTTTTATTATTTAAAAAGTGATCTAATTATGATTCACATTTGACCTTACGTTCAAGATAATTTTATATTAAATTTACAGTTAACTTCATGTAATCAGATGTGTGCATTTTTACATTCTACAATAGTACACTAATTT
The DNA here is from genome assembly GCA_025895645.1 of Cardicola forsteri. Classification (NCBI taxonomy): domain Eukaryota; kingdom Metazoa; phylum Platyhelminthes; class Trematoda; order Strigeidida; family Aporocotylidae; genus Cardicola; species Cardicola forsteri. The sequence goes on from JAKXYG010001440.1 coordinate 36,967, forward strand.
GGCATGTTTCAACAAGGTGGTAAAATGAAATTTGGCAAAAATCGCTCTTCTGGTGCGGAAGCACACAAACGATTGACACATGTTTCTCATCATGCCGATTCTAAAACTTCACTCGAATATACACAATTGCCTCCGCCTCCACCTCCCCCACCTCAATATCACGTGTCAAATGCAGAAAGTAGTCGTGTTCATCCGACATCTGTTGAATTTTCAACAAACAAATCAACAATACACGTAAAATCGGAACACAAAGCAAAATCCACTAAGGCGTCATACATTTCACCATGTGCTGTATTTCTATCCCAAAAATCCAATGCACGTGATTGTACGTGTGAGTTTTCTGGATTGTTCGCTTTGAGTTTATTTTATCAAATTAAGTCTTGAGTTTTTTAAATAGTTGTGGTAAACGGTTTTAGTTGGAATAGCATTAGTAGGATCCTTATTGATTTGAGTAGAAGTTTGTATTTTTTGTGATTTTGTTTTATTTTTGAGATATAGTGTAAGCAAGTTGTATTTTAATGTTTTTGTGCAAAGAATTTAGTATTTTTCAGTTATTATAAAATGTGTACATAGACAGTTTCTATATAGATAATTAACCTGTTTAGCAGAAACAATTACATTTTATTGCTAACTTACTATGTATATTTTGGTAATTTATTTTAGAACATGTCGGTAAGTTGTTGATAGCTGTAGAGTGCTTTTTTGTTTTATGCCAAAATCAACATGATTATATTATTTTGATTATACATTAAATGTACATTTATATAGATTTTATACAGCGTCAGTTCACTTTATGTAATAAATTAAGGTATAATATTTAATCGCTGATTGATTTTTGTTGGCAATTTTTCTAATTTTGTGTTGTTTATCCATATTTTTTCGTGCTTTTGTTTTGTTGTTGTTTGTAAATGAAGGTTTATTTAGCATTTACCAACTTTTGCGTGTATATATATATATGTATATGTATATTGGAAACAGTTAGTTCAAATGATTCCGTTTCTATTGATGCACACTACCGTCATTTGGAAACGTCAACCAAGAATTCTAACAAACACAAAACCAAACAACCAATTGTCCAACCTTCGAACAACCTACCTGGAACAAATGAAACATGCTTGTCCGATAATTCAACCAATCGGGATTATGGTCGTCGAAACAAATTGAAAGATTTGTCCCATACAGATCCTCGACACATTCCACTATTGTCGCGTTTGTTGGCTCCGGGATTTGCTTCGGCGTTTTCGACAAATCTGTCGTCATCGTCGTCGCCCGTTGAATCGAATACCAAACATTCCTTGTACAAATTGAAACCCAAAAATTCCCTGTTTAGATATTCGTTGAAACAGAATTCTAAATTTGGTGATGGTGGCAAAAAGTTGGGTAGTAGTGCTACTTCGACTGTCACGACTAATGCTGTACCCAAAACGTGTCCTGTAACTCGCAAGGCTTCGGTCAAAGTTAAACCAAATTTGGAGAGAGATAAGGTTGTATGGGTTAGTTTATAATAGGTTATTTTGAAAAAGAAATATATTACTTTTTTATTTGTGTATATTTAAAAATCTTTATTGTGCTTAGTTTCATACATAAATAATATTACATTTCTAACATTAGGTTGCATTTTATAATGAAAAATGCTTCTTTTTTCATGTTTATAGAATATTATTTTTGCGCGTACCTAACAGGATATTTACTAATTTATTGCATTATTCTTTTTGTTTTTATACTGACGTTAAATATGTAGAATAAATGTAATTAACTGATGTTTTAAATGTACACTTTGTAAGATTAACCATGGAAATTAAATTATTGGTTTATTTTGGAATACAACCAAAGCTGTACTATTTCTAAACTGTAATTATTAGACTTCCAAATTCATCACATTTTGAGACAGAAACAGAAATGAACGTAATGTATGTTTAAAACAAGTTTGGTAATTATCTTTATCTTTTTGTCTTGAAACGCTGAATGTTTTATTGGTAGAAAGGGTTTGTTTTCTGATTACAAGGTGCACATAGATAAATTTATGACGAATGTCGGGTCGTACTTTCGAACTTTATTTTCTAGTCACAACTAGAATTTTCTGTTTTACACTTTTTGCATTATTTGATATGATGTTTATGTTTTGTGGCGGAATAGTGTTCAGTGGTAAAAATATACTGCCTGCTCTCCAGGAAGGAGGGTTTAGATTTTAAGCTCCTGGTAACTCCGGTCTTTGTAGACTTATTTACTTTAATAGTATTAAATCACAATGTATATGGCCATTTAATACTAGGGTGGCGGGTTTGGTAGAGCGCAAGACTCGGTAGGCACGGGCTTGAGTTCGACAACCAGAACACTAAACTTAGACCTTCATTTGGCTTTACCAAATGTCAATTTGCTGAAAAATGTTTACCGTAAAATATTCAAACAAATAGTAACGCAGTCGGTTTATACCTATTTTAATTTGCAAATATTTTGTTTAAAGAAACTGTTAATATATTGTTTTTATTTTTTCACATTTTGAATAATCCATTTGGCTTTTTTAACAAACAAACAAATAGGATTATGGCGGAGCATCGGAAAAGTTCAATTTGTCATCTCCAAATTCGGCAAATGCGCACGATTATTCGAAAAAGTACAAAAATGATGTCAGTGGTCTAGTCTACCGCATTCAAGACCATCACAAGCAACCTCATATCCAAGAAGTGATGGCGATGATGATGATGAATGACAAGAAACAAAGTTTTGTTCCCGACGTCGTTTGTCCAAATGACGAATCCGATCAAATATCGCATCAGACACCACCCCTTGATGTGGCCCAGAATGGTGTTGTTGATGAATATGCCAGTCACAATGAACAACAGCGGTGTATGAATAATGACGACACAAAAATGGTTCATCGCATTCCGCACTGCTACGTCAATGAATTCAACGTGTTGATGGACGATCAACAACAACAACAACAGCGAATTCCCATTAGTAATCCAATGGAATTGAACAAAAATGCAGATTATTGCTATATGGATCATTCGGCCCACAAAGGTGCAATGATGTGTTGTCCCAATTCCGGTTTAATTTTGAATGATGGATATTCTGATCAAATTGATGAAACTGGTTTGGCAAATGCACGTGGGCGATCTCATATTCAAGCGAAAGACCAATGTGAGTTGTCTCGATTCTCTCTCTCTCCCTATTTATATATATATATATATTAATAAGTGTGCTATATGCTAGTTTTTACTCTAGTAGTACTTGTGACTGTACTTCTACACAATAAATTGAGTCAAATTACTAGGGTTTATCAAATAAGACCGTCCAATTAGATATATTGATTAGATTAGAATTGTGTAGAAGTAATTGAGCTGCCAGTTGGTTTTATATATTATACTTTTTAATACTACTGTGTTGTCTAGGCAACAATTATGTAACGGGGTTTGAAGCCTCGAATTTACTTTTGGGGAGATCGATTTCTTGTCAGACAGTAGATTATGGATTTGGACTGAGAGAAAACGATGGTCGAGGGAGCAGCAAGTTTTTAAATTTGGGTAAATGACTAAAGGCATATTTAATTCATGTCAGTAGCATATATATATATATATATATATATATATATATATATATATATATATGGAATGAAATAATGAATTTTATTGGCTAAAGGACAGTGCGAATTTACACAAAATTATTATTTCGTTTGTCAAATTGTTTGCACCAGAATATAATTATCGTTTCGTACCATTGCTTATTATTGCTTACCAAATGCTATTTACTTCAATTACGCTGTTCTCTTGTTTTGCGGGAGCGTGATATGTTTTGAAGTATAGCCGTCTGTTTGCATGTATCAAAATACGTTTGGCAAACATTTTGACTTGTTTTCACTTTTAGTCAATCCCAATTCACCGTCAAATATGATCAAATGCTCCGAGCATTATCCTACCTCGGGTCCGATGCACATACCCAATTATGGCTTTTGGCTATCCAATTCTGATCCTTGTTTTTTGCCAAACGACAACCTACTTTACGCACCCTATTGCAGATACAGACCAGTTCCAGTTCCGTCAGTTCATCCTCCTCCTCCGCCCTATCATTTGCCTATGCCTGGAGTGTCGGGCGATGAACATGGTACATCTTGGATTATTTCTCCACACCACGTACCTCTCATTCCTCATCCGCCTCAACTTCCTTCTTTTCCCCATCACCGTCGCCATCCTCATCAGCATCTCCATCATTGTCCAATGCCTTGTTTGTATTCGCCAATTCCGTTTGGAGGCCTTCAACACGGTCCCAATTCAAATTTAAAAGTCAGTCCGACGACCTCGGCAGTGGTGAGTACGACATTGACAAATTGGGTTAGTAGTCCAACCTTGGCGTATGGCGGTTGTTGTTATCCGTATGCTGGTGGCATTGTCGAACATTCATCGAATACCAATAATGGTGGTGGTGGTAGTAGCAAATCGAAAATTTGCACACTTGGGAGTGTGGCAATTCCCGACTTTTGCTTGGCACGAAATCCCATCTTTTTTCATTCACAATTGGCCGATGAATTATTGGCCACAGGAGTGGCTAATGCTGCTTCTCCAATGATGAAGGAAAGCAGCGGTAGCAGTAATCATAATAAAAGCAGTGTTGGTATGTATATATATATATATGTATATATATATATATATATATATATATGGTGACGTTCGTTACTTCTATATTTGTACAGCATATCAAACGATCGACTCCATTAGTTTTATAACAAACAGAATAATAGCGATGTTTTGTGGCTAATAGACGGTATCCTTGTGGCGGCGCTACTATTTGCAAAGACTGACGAGGCCATCTGATTTTTTGAAAGGGTTATCTCTTAGCCTAACGGTTATATATATAGTATAAGTATACTTTAATATATCTTTTAAGTGCTACGCGTATGTGCTTGCATTCATATACCAAGGCAGAAGCCCAGTTATACTGCTATGCATTTGGTATTTAATCCATATTAGTCTAAGTCTAGGATGCACCATATGGAGGAATGAAAACAGAATTATTACTATCATTACTTGAATCCTCAGGATTATTATCATTGCATTATCTTAAACGTGTGCTTTCTCTTAAGGTTACTGTAGTGCTTGTGCATCGTAATATATATTTTAATGATTTTTTTATAGAATAATGTGTTACACTTTTAAAAGGTTAACTTCAACTTTATGTAAATTCATATTTCCACCTACAAATTTAAATTTAAATGTAGCATATGGGTTAATATAAAATAGTCATTTTCCCGAAAGTTTCTACCTTACAATTAGCGACATTAATTTTTTTGTATAATAAAACAAAACGTTAATAAGCGTATATAGAGTGGAGAATTATTTATCTAAACCCACTTTATTGTTGATAATGAAATTGCATTAACAATCCTAGCCAGAAGCATATTAGACTGTCCGAACCAAGTGGTTATGTAAAAAGGTGATTATATTTATTATTTAGAATTTTGCAGTATATTTAATACAACCAATTATTTGGTAGCTAAAACAATTGCATACGTTTTGTATTTTATTTAAGATTTTATGTCCATAATTTTTTCCCAACCCCTTTGAACCAGTTTTCATTTAATGAAAATTTCCTTATTATTGATGATGTATTTTATCCATAACACAGTATTGTATATTGTATAGTTAAACTGATTTCTTTATTATGGTTGCCAGAGATGTTTTAGTGGAATAATTACGTCATTTGAAGTAATTATCTTAAGGGCTATATATATATATATATATATATATATATATATATGACTGAATCAATTTCAAACAAAATAAATTAATAAGGAAATTATATTCCAATTGAAGCAGTATTTATTATTAGTAATTTTAGAATTTAAGATGGTTCATCTACTTCATTCTATTTAATTTGCTTTTCTTTTTTTGTGCAAAAGCAATCTGTTTTTATATATGTGTGCGTGTATCTACCTCTACGTTGTTTCACAACAGGTTCAATTAGGTAACTATTACATGTCTATGTTTGAAGTGTTACATAGTTTCTTTGATACACAATAGGATAGATGATAAGTTAGAGTATGAATCTTTTTGGCATACACTAAACTGTGTCTTCAATTGTGTGTCAATTCTTTGCCAGTATTATCAAACGTGCGTGTTGTAACATTTTATCGCGCCACGAATAGTTGTTATTGTTTGGTTGATAAATTTTTAATATTTTCCCCCAATGTGCCACTGTTTGGATGCAAACCTGCTGGGTTTGCATTTTTTCAAGTTTCGTTGCTTCATATTTGACTAAATGTATATTTTTTCCATATTAGACAGATTAATCGTGACACTTAGAAAATGTTTTTCTTTTACTTTTTCATTCAAGGATTGTTAAGTTTGTATTAGTAGCAAAAATGTCATTATCAATATAGCATTTTTATTATTATGACTTTTATAAGTCGCTACTTGCCAAAATTCAATCGATATAATGTATCTGAAAATTTCAAAATCACCAAACTACTATTTTTTTTACTAATATGGACTGATCAATGGTATTTTACCGACATATTATTATCTATTTAGTTATTTCAAAATTATTTTGCTCTGCAGTGCATGGGGCAACAAAATTGTTCCATATAATTGTACATTAAATTTTTGACCTCGAATATTGTGCATATCAAAAATTGATATCTTGTTCGGATTTTACCGAAACTCGTCATTGGAATCATGCTGCCTTTGCTTATTTATCGTAGTTTAATGAAATGGTGTCTTCTTGTTGTTTCTTTAACAATATATTTTTGAAGAGACCAGGTTGCCAATCTTGCACTTAACCAGACTTGGGATCGGCTCTGGTGGAGTTACTGACATATTACCAAATACCCAATTAAAAATTCCTTGACTATGGGTTGTAGGGTTTGATCTCTTGATCATTGTTTATTGTTTAAGTTTAAACAATCCCATGTGGTCGTGTTGGTAGAGCGCTTGATTTGAACCTGAGTGAGCATGTGTTTGGTCCCCACCTCCGATACTTAATACGGGCTTTCCTAAATATGTCTGTTTGTTGGAAAACGTTTTTCATCAAACATTCAATCAGTAAAATGCTGAATATTTATGATATCATCAACTGGTCTTACAAAGTAATTTCATTTGTATCCCATTTCCACTCACTCACACACACAGGTCTTACAAGTTTGACTTTGGTCACGACTTCCGAATTGACAACGTTGTTATGTCGAAACATATGTTCCATGTCCCACTTGCGATCAAATGTTCCATACACGGCCGCGTGCACTTTTTTGCCATCATTACATGCGACCTTATCGACAGCTCGATCGTCCGACCAGAGTAGCAATCAACCTTGTTTGTTGTCTGTAGCCAAACCCGAAGCACAGTTCCAAATGCTATCCGATTCGTCTGCATCGGTGCAGCAGCACAATGTTGGACACGAAAGCGGCGATATTGTCAGTTTGACAAAGGAAAATCAACAACTCAAACATCAACTGAGCGAGGCCATAACCAGGTTGCAATATGTCGACGATGTGAGTTCAGTTTGACCGTCTATGTGTCTGCACTCATTTTATGGGACGAAGATTGTGTTTATTCAATCAATGTAAAAAAGAAGTAGTAAGGATTCATAGGTTTGAAAAGACAACGGCACGAGTGATGTTGTAGGGTGGACTTGTCTTAGTTAAATGGCTATATATGGTGTTGATATAGCTTATAAGTATCTTGAGTGTACGCTCGCACCAATCTATAGATAGCCTACTGTTTATTGGATTTTTGTCTAGACTTAACCTGTGTCGATTTTGGTGCTGATGTAGATTTGTTGGAAGTGTATACTAGATGTGAACATTTTTTAAGTCCTCAAGCTTATTGATTTTAAATAGTAGCAAGTTTTAGTGTTTATTCGATTGAACGCCTGTAATATAGACCATGATACCTATAGTTTGTCTATAGTTTCTCTGACTCATAATAACAATTATGTGGATAAATATGTATACTTGACAGATTATGCGATTACCGATCGTAATTTACTATGAACCGCATTATTACTCTTCCAACTGTAAGAATTAATTAGTATAATTAGGTTAGTAAAACATAAACTGGATTTATTGCTTGAATTCGAATTGCGGGTAGTTTGGACATCAAAGCTTCATCATCATTGGGGATAGACACCCCCACCGGTTATCATCGTCCATGGTAGCACAAGTTGCCAAAAGCCCGAAAAACATCCACTTTCACAATGTGTACTTGATGGACGACACCTGACATATACTGACTTTGAGTGTTAATTATATTCCGAATTAAACATTTTCAACGAGCCCTATTAACTGCGTAGGGTAAGCAATCGAACACCCAATTAAATTATACATTAGGATTGGGGCTTAGTATAAATAAAACGACTGAGTTTTCGTGCTAGTATCTGTCCGACTTATTCGTTGGCAACCCGGCTACCTGGTCTTCTTTTCCATCCGGGGAATGGTTGGGCTTCCATAACTATTCTGGCGGATGAGTAGACAACCTTCGTAAAGCATGGCTAATCCATTTTAGACGTCTTTCTCTTATTATGTTAGACATACATAGCCAATTAGTGTCAAGTGTACTACAAATATTTTAAAATGGTTGAAGTGTTGGATTAGTTATTAAACGGTTGCGTTTAACAGAAAATAGAGAGCAAAACCATGTGGATCTTAAACAGTTTTGCTCAAACTGAACAAGCTTTTATATATCTACTTGGGTGAAAGTCCAAGTTTTGTTAGAATAAAGTAGAATTAAACGCACTAAACTCTTAAATATTTTAATCTTAGTTTTAATCGAAATATTATTTTATTCTATAAACGACCAATAGCTGCAGCAGAGAAGCGAATACGACACCGAATCTCTGAAAAGCTGGATCCTTTGCTATCTGTAACTGAGCCCATTAGTTAGGTAAATTCATTAACCATTCGAGGCGGATTACCATTTACAGATGCCTAAAGGTGAAAGTCAGAGCTTCAACTCCATATGTAAGTTATGTGAAGGGTAGATTAAAAGTACCAAAACTTGCAAACAATTGTCTTTTATTATTTTATGCACAACAAACAGGAAAGTTTGTTGACCGGTAAACAACATTGTTATAAAGGTGCTACTGTTGACAAACTACTTTTTAAGTATCCTGGATGTATGCTTGCACCCATCTACTAATGCGGAATTCCCTACATATTACTGCGTACTTTGTCCTTTATGTTAGTCCAGATCTGGGATGTACTTCATAGTGATACAGAATCAAGATTCACTATTTCTATATTTGTACGGCATATTAAAATGATAGACTTCAATGGCTTGATAAGCAAAGCAAAGAATAACGAAGTTTCTTGGATGATAGATGGCATCCTTGTGGCGGCGTCATTATTCTACGAAGATTACCAAAACCACCTGATTTTTTATCAGGATCATCTCCCTTAGCCCAAAGGCTACATATGGTATAGATATACCTTAATATACCTTTTAAGTACCCTGGATGTATACTTGCACGCACGCATCTTAGCGGAAGCCCAGTTATACCGCTGTGCATTCGTTCTCGGTTGTTATTAGTCTAGATACCCATAGACACCTAGTTCATGATGCACCACATGGAGAAGAAACAGCCAGGAAGTTGACCATTATTGATAATTGAGACTTTATAATCATTACTCAAGTCCTTAGGATCATTAGTATTCCAATAAATTAAAAAATATAACCATTACTGGAAATTGAGGATTTATTATTATTATTACTTTAACTTGTCCAGCTTGAATGGCATGTGCATCATTTGAGTGCTTTGGTCGAATCCATGATTTTATCCCAGCCACGTCCGGTTGAATGTGATGGTGCACAACAGACACATCCATACTGGTCCAAAACGCCACAATCGAATGGCTTCGGACCTTGTCATCATTCGAGTGCAGCAAATTTGGTCCGATCTTCATCCAATTCTGAACATCGTTCCAACAAACCATCCGTTGATGCACACCAATTGTTCTGTCCGTATCATCATCATCATTATCATCATCAACAACAACAACAACGGCGCCAACGGCATTCGACACCTCCTCGAGTCTGGCACCCTACGAATTTGGGCAGTTGTCCTAGTTTGCCTGCCCGTGTAATTACAGCAGCCGCCCCACCACCCACAACGCATTATCCCATGTGTCACCGAGCCATTTGGGTTCCAAGTCCTCATTGGACAGGTGGACATATGGCGACAGCATCACGATTTAATCATGCAGTGGGACCAATTTATCCGCCACATTACTATTGCAGTCAACAAGTACCACGGTTTGGACTACCTGCTTTAGCGTCGTCAACACGGATGATGACTCAGCCTGATCAACACAAGGTGTGATTTTAATTCTCATGTTGCATCTAATCGTATTGTATACACGCTTGATACTATCAGCCTAAAATATGTCAACATTGGAACGTCACCACTGTCTACAAAAATTGGTGAAGTCTGATTTTATGTCAGGATTAATATTCTCGTCTAGATATCTACACATGGTATAGTTTTTGCAATACACTAGGTGCATGTTTACACCTATTTAGCAAGGCTGAGTCCCAGTTATATAACTGTTTACCCCCAATTAAATTTTAGTCCATAATATACTAATATTATCATTATTCAAATTAGAGATAAAATCAAAATATGAGCGTTTATCTACAAGACTGGCAAAGGTACCTAAGGCTTTAAACTCGTAGCTGAGTGAACATTATTCAACTTCTACCATCGGCATGCTATTCGAGTCTTTTCTTTATCTTTCCTAAATGTTCACTTCCTACATATTTTTTTATGAAAAGACTGCTGCCAACTCGTTGGTTAATAATTATTCGTCTCCCAATTGCTCCGCTCGTGGGCATGTCAATCCTGTACCTTTGTGGCCACGTGCCGTTTCTCTCGACCGAGTTTCGTCCAATCACAATCACGTTGCCGACAAATTGGACGATGACGACGAAGACAGTTTCTTGCGACACGACGAGGCGGTTTCGAATGATGATCGGTCAGTCCAGCCATTTGGACACTCGCGAGACAATCCCTATATCAACATCATGCTGTTGGAGCCGCCGCCGCCGCCAAACACGTCGTGGTGGTTTGATCATTCGGGTCGACCTTTGTCTTCTTCATCGTCGTGTCCTTCGTCGCCGACGCGATCGCCCAGACGATTCAAAAGGCACGCCGATGGAGTTCGAGGGCACTTTCGACAACAGTTGGTTGACGACTTTACTACGGGTATGATAGTTGATGTTTTGTAAATTGGCCATTATATGTGATGAGTAGCATGTGCATACTTGCCACTCAAGTGATGTTGGCTGGTTATATTTTTATTAGGATTTATTATTTTTTTAAAACATTCTCCGACGTGACGATGAGTATTTTGGTTAGTTTGAGTTTTTGTATCGTGTAATAAACGTTTGTATGTAGAACATCTAATTCAACGTTTTCAATGCCTTGTGCACATCGTTATTTTCCAACAAATCAAACTTTAATTTATAGTGCATTGAAGCTTTGAAAAAACATGCTTTCTTATTAGATTAGATAATTTTGTCCAATATTCAAGAATTTGTCACGATTTTCTTCCCAAAATGTTCAGGCATTGTTGGGGTTTTATAAGCGATTATTATTTTCCAAATTTTTTTTCTAATAAAAATTGAATCTTATTGATTATTCATTTATCAAATTATAATTATGTGCTTTTTGTATTTATGTCTGGGATATATATATATATATATATATATGTGTGTGTGTGTGTTTATGTGTATGTTTCTAATGCAACAACAATGATTATTACACATGTTTTAATAAATTTCTATTTATTACCAAATTTTGGTTTGTTATACAGCATTAAACATAATGAAAATGTCAATTTTTTGTTCTACATTTGATTGGTATATATATATATATATATATATATTGCACCCATCCTTAATGCACAGTTCGTTCGATAATCCAAACCAGTGTGTCTCATGAAGCAAATGGACTCGAATCGAATCCAAATAGTCACCTCCAAATGGTTTATCCAAATACGATGGACAATCTAACGCAGACCCTGTGTTTTTGTTCTACATCCGCAATAGCAGATGTGAATCCAAATCACTTCAGTTCCAGACTTGGAATCGGCCCTTTGAGCACCGATCCGTCATCCCACTTCCAAACACCTGTCCAGCTTAACCAAGGTGTTCTGGAACCGTCACATTTAATTAACCCACGAACACCACAGCTTATGAGACGCACCCCTGCGCGAAGTGAGACAATGCATCGAAAAAGAAGTAGCGATAGAAGTGAGGAGGTGTATCGGACAGTATCATCGTCTACAAATTTGGCTAATTATGTTTATCAAAAACCAGTAATACCGAGATTGACTAGAACTGGAGTAAGTGGAGGTTTTTTGTCAAAACTAATGTTTTCCGGTTTTCTATATCATAGATAGGAGACTAAGTAAAACCCTTAAATCAAGTTCAACTGGCTTTACCATTAATTGGTTATTTATATTTGGAGTGAACAGATTGATGACATGGTTATTTTTTGATTATTTCCATGAGGTTTACGCTGACGCCTATCTACCCAGATGGAGACCTAGTTATACCACTATTCCCGGTCCCTCATTCATATTAGTTTAAGTCCGGGGTGAACGATTGGAGGTAGGCGGGATCAGGAATATGATCATCTTTGGAAATTGAAGTTTTATAAGCATTCATGTATATTCAGAATTGAAGTACTGTTAGATTGTTTAATTGTTCCGGAGTGGTCTAACTGTACAGCGCTCGACTTGAACCTGGGTTCGAATCCCACTACCGGCACTAAATGCGAGCCCCCGTCCACTACTGATAGGTGTTTAACGTAAAACATTTATAGTAAAAATAAATAATTTTTAAAAATAATTGTAAGCAAGGAGTAGTATAGGTGAGTTTGGAATTCAGAGTTTTCAAAATGAAATCACGTCTGCCTTTGAATTTTTAAAACCTTTATTTAGCAGTTTTTAAAGCAATTATGTAGTGATTCTTCTGGTTGGCAGTGTTATCTTGTGAGTTGAGAGAGCAGTCAATGGAAACTTGTCCTTGTCCTCTTGTCTGGATAACAGTGGTTGTGAAAGTGACATCTGATGTCTAGTAGTTTGCCGAGGATACCAAAGTCTGACTAATCTAAAATAAGATAATTAACAGTTACTCTGTAACAATGTAAGCTCCCAGTGAGTCAGAAGAAAGAAGAACACAAAGGGAGGGAACCACGTGTATATTGAACAGAACTCAAACAAATATCGGGTTGGTTTAGCGGTACTTCACTCGACTCGAACCTGGGTGGGCATTGGTTCGATCTCCACTACCGACATTGAATGTGGGCCTGTGTTCGGTTCCGCTAAAATGTCTACTACTGAAAGATGTTTCCCGTTAAACATTTAAAGTATAAATTCAATTCAGTTCAAATTCACTTGTTTTATTGTATAAAGATATATTAGGAATTAACATTATCAATTTAAAAACACTAGTAAATTTTTTATACCAAATATAGAAATAATGAACAGATGACTACGCCATTAACCAAATGAATGTTTGTATGTTAATCAGTTTAATATCTTTATATCCAACAGGGCGTTTTAGTAAAGCCAAAGGACGGTCTATGTTTGGTGTTTGTAGAACCGAACCACTGTCCATTAGGACACAAGTCTAGCGAATGAACCACTTGTGTTGTGTCACACCGATATATCTGCCTTTCAATTTCAGTCAACCAGGTTACTAATATCCTATCTTGAGATAGTTCTCTTGCACTAACACTGTCATACAACTCTCTAAGTAGGGAATAACCGGTAAAACAATCGATACTGACTGCATAATAATAATAATGTTATTCTATTGACAGAATTTCATTCGGTCCAACAACAATGCGAAGTCGGTCGAAACTGTACCTTGTTCTCCACGTCTCAATAAACGCTCCGATTTGGACCACAGTGGCAGTTACGAAGGCGTTTCATCTTCATCGTCCTCGCACTCAGCCAAATGTTGGCCAGTTTCGAAACATCAGCAGCAGCAGCATCAACAACAACAATCGTCAATCTACACGTGGACACAGCCTCTCGACTCGACAACGCAAGTGACTGCCAGTAAACCCAATCGAAAAATGTCCTTGCACGAGCACTTGATTTGTCACCGTCCCAGTTCAAGTCCGTTTCTGAACCCCCACCAACAGCAGTCTCAAACTAGTTCGAGTCCGTTGTTATTTGTGCCCAAAATGCCACAACACAGCATTGAATTTACTTCCAATGGCACAGCAGCAAATTATGGACACTCGTCTATCTACTCGCACCACTCTCCGCTCAATATGCGACGTCCACATTATCCACCAGCTTTTGGCGGTCAATATTTGCCTATTTCCTATTCGCCACCAGTATTCCAACGACCTTCGTCGCTACAGGTACACTTTGTCTCTCCGCATTATTCAAATGATTCACAACTACGAATGCATCATCATTTGTTCAAGGAATGTGCGCCGTATAATCCCAGTCCGATTATCAATAGTATTGTATCGCCGACGCTGTTGCGCAAACAGTTTTATCGCTAGGATGTTGTGTGTGTGTGACGTCCTGTCAGGTACATGTAACTTTACTGGTTCAATCAGGAATTAGGTGTTGTTGCATTAATTTTACATTTGTGCTGCGTGTATCCATGTTTTCTCGTTTTTGCTTTAGTTATAAATGAAGAATTTTGTATGCTTATATATTTGACTGTGGGGCATGTTGTCAATTGTTTGACGTGTATCTTCTTTAAACCAAATTTGCTAATTTAATTTTGATTTAGTTTTTTTATGTTGATTTTGTATATAATGGTTAAAGCAGTGTTTTAATACATATACATATATACTTTTAGATGATTTCATTTTTTTAATTTTATAACTTTCAACCACCAACACATTCGATAGCTAAATTCGTAATCTTTTTATTCCAAGCTTTTCATTTTTAGTATAATCAAACTAGCATCCATATTTAGTGCCTGTATTCTTAGTATTTGTTATTACAAAAACCCTTTAACTCTAAGGGAGCATGGTGTAATATATTTGTTCTATGGAATTGTATGTTTAGCATCGAAGACCCTGCATGTTAAAGATTAAGATTATTTTCAGTTTTCACCCAATCCTGTCAGAATCATGCTGCTTTCACCTCTTTGCTGTGATTTATTGAAATCATTTAGTAGTGAACATTTTAGAAGCCGAACTAGGTCTATATTTAGTGCCAATGGTGGAGATCGAACCCATCCAGGTTTGCATTACCGCCAATCACAATAATAACAGCATTTATTATTCAGAGCCCAGGCTGCTAACCATCCTCTCTCGACCGAACTTGGGATGGACTACGCTAGCGCTTTATTACTTGTGGTGGAATAAAATAGTTGAACACCGCCTCTCATTTGATGTTGAGCAATTTAACAGTATACAGTCTGAAATAGTGACATAGTGGGTTTAACGGAACGTCAATCTTACTCATTTGAGAAGTCATGTTTAAGAAAGCATTGATTAAATTTCATTCATTTTAGAGGAAAACATTTTATCAAAACACTTTCTTTAGCACTAAAGAGTATTTATTATCGTTATCGGACTAATGATTCCTCCGATCAATCGGTAACACGATTAATGTTACTAAAACATTTCAATAAATACTACTTATGTTCCTGATAAGAAACCTCGTTGATTTTTGTGTTGTAAATAATGCACGAACAGATGTCCAACTTTTCATTCAAACTGTAAGTGGATACCTAATAGTCTTTGAATAGTATATTGTTCCACCAATTTATTTTTCCAGTTTAATCGTTTTGTTACAATGGTAACTTGTTGGATATATAGGTAATGCATATCCCGAACAGAGATCAAAGAATAATTCCCAATAAGAATTTTTTTAAAACATTGAAAATATAAGTAAATGTTATTATTAAAAAGTGATATAAATCATTTTCTTTTCATTATATATATCAAAATAAAATTTATAATTACCTCAACTATTAATGAAAGCACCTGTAATGCACAATTTGGTGGAATAACGTATGTACATAAATAATTTAATTCTAATATTAGTTTAGTCTTCAATAGGAAGGCCTCAGTGTAACCCAAGGTTTGTTCAAGATACGAACATTAGGTACGGGTTGAAACACTTTGCAGACAACTGTCAATCAACATTATATCTTGCTCGACCTTGAGCGAACAGCATTCCACATCACCAAGGCATTTCAAAGCTTGTTGAAAATTATCCACCAACTTAGTCCACTGTTTCACTTGGGTATGATACGTTCTCAATTGTAAATTCAATTCCTTGCATTCATTATTCAAACGATGCTGATTTATGTAAGCCTTAATGTTTTTAAAAATGCAGTTTATAACTTGCTTTAAAACAATTTTAATAATTTTTTTGCACATGATATAAACACCATTATGACAACCCAACAAATATAAAAGTTAAAAAATAAACAATTATATCCATTAGTAAGTTTTTTCAAACCAAAGCAATGCCACTTAAACTAATAACGCAACGTAATATTTAACTATAATAGGTAATTAGCTAATTCAAACAGTAACTAGCTACATTATTGGTAAAGATAATTATCGGGATTAACTGCCTTATCCAATTGATCACATAAGGTGCTGGTACAGTTTAAGATAGGTTCATATTACCTTAGCATTATGCCTGCAATCATCCACCAAAGTAAAAGCCCACATATACCATCAGCTTATGCTTTAATTAGTCAAAAAAAGGTCACTTGCAACTCAACTGAGGAATATGACCATCAGAACTAGAAGCTACAAAAATCAGTATTTTTAAAGCTCTAAAACTTATTAGAATCCTAGTATTTTGTAAATATACAAGAAAACAACTAAAATAATTATTAATACTCACTTTGTTTACATTTTCATCCATTTTATTAAGCATAAAGTTGGTTAGTTTATTTACATTTATCAGCATTATTTGTCTCTTAGTTACTAATTGAGCACTTGCCAAAGTTTTTTCTTTTTGGTAATTTTTATATATAATTGACAGCATATTTTAAAGTCTAAAAATGCATTAAAATGTAATTCATTAAGTGAATCTGATAAGTTAAAATAAAATAATCCCTTAAAAACCCATTAATAAAAACAACCGAATCGTGCCATACAATGATATTAAACCTGGCAGTATGCAAGGATCTATTTGGTAAAGTCCTAGTAAAAGGGTTCTCTCACTTGCTAAACCGGTAGTAACGTAGCAGTGTTTGAGGAAACTAGACAATAAGAATTGATCAGATACACTATAAATAATAAATTTATAAGGTCAAGTTTATCCACTAGTAGCTAAGTAGTTAGTGATGCTGGTCTGACACCAGATAGGGCGTGGATTAAAGTTCATGTGTAAAACTTGGAAGGTATACGCTGTTGATTGTTCCAAATAAGAATGCAACAACTGTACAGTGCTCTTGGTTGACTAAAAACTAAGCAAATCCAACAATTTTAAATAAAAATGTAATGCTTAGATAAAATTAGTTAAAAAGCGTCAAACAGTATATCTCTTTAATGTATAATCACTGCCATAAAACATTTACAATTTTAAAATCTCTTAAACTAATATACACTAATCCTAAAACACCACTGCATAAAACAAATACTCTTATTAGCTTCTATTAAAGCATATTTAATGCCTATTAGTAAAACATAAAATATGTAAAAAACAGTTTTCCAAAAATAAAAACGTAATAAAATAATTAAATTATAGTCCTATTAAAATGTTATTTTAAATATTTATTGAAATATATAACCACTTACACACTTTTTAACTCTAAAAAACTAAGTTATTCTATTAACAAATATTATTAGAAATAAAATTTGGCAACTCGAGAGTCCCGCTATGATTTGGCCACGAAAACGAAAATGTAAAAACAAACGTTTTAATTGTATTCAAATATTTTCTATGTTAAATAAACGTAAATACATTTTTTAATTTTAATATTAAATTTTATTATTAAATTTTATTTTAAAATTTAGATTTTTAAATAAAATCATATACAACGCTTTATTTTAATTTCATTATTTTACTAAATGTAATTAATGTAGTTTAAATACTCTAAAACTTAATATGTTTTTTTGGTATTGTGGTATAAACGCAATTATTTAAAAAAATTGCAACATATTCAAGTTTAAATTATTCGATATATAATAAAAAAGAGTTTGAGTAATTTCATTTTACTTTATACAATTTATATATTAAAAAAGTAAAAAAGAATTATTTACATTGGTATTTATAATAAAAACAAATATTAATTTATAAATAATTTATTTATTATTATTGTTATTTTTTTTGAAAAAGTTACATTGTGTAGTCTTGTTTGGACATGCTGAATTAGTTTGCATATTATATATACACAAACATGTAGTGCATTATTGGTTCTAGTAATTTTTTCTGTTTTTTTACATAATTTTATTAGTTATGCATATTTACAAGACGAATTGTTACAACACTTTTCGATAACTATTAAAAGCTTTAAATAAACCTAAAAAAATTCTTCTTGGTATATTAAAACAAGAAATAAACGCCGTAATACAATATATATTGTATGTAACTAAATTAAAAAAACACAAATATAAAATTTACATTTAGAAATTTTAAAATTTGTTTAAAGTTTTTTAATTTGTATTTATATTAATTTGTTTTTATATTGACAGTTTAAATACATGTATTTTTAGAGATAATAAATTTCCAGTGTAATCCCCTAAACTTTAAGGATAACTTAATTAAATTATTTACACAATTTAAAATTTAGGCATATTTACCCCTAAAAACGTATAGTACCCGTTAATTTAAACCGTTATAGTGTTATTTCCTTTTAATTAAATTGCCAGAAACACATAAAACCCTTCCGTCCACAATCATCTGCTTGTCAAAATTATCTTACCCAACAAGTACAACGATTTTCAAGAATGGTTTTAGGTTCTACAACTGCAAACAAAAAAGACACAAATTTTTTAACTCTAGTATTTATTAATGGCAGATCCATTGTAAACAATTTTTTTAAAGTTATACAAACTGCAAATGCAATTTTACTAACTGAGTCAATACTATAATTTTATCCCTAATTGTAAAATATTTATTAACCATTA
Source organism: Cardicola forsteri (assembly GCA_025895645.1). Classification (NCBI taxonomy): domain Eukaryota; kingdom Metazoa; phylum Platyhelminthes; class Trematoda; order Strigeidida; family Aporocotylidae; genus Cardicola; species Cardicola forsteri. The sequence goes on from JAKXYG010001440.1 coordinate 56,029, forward strand.
TAATATGCACAAACAAGATAAAATTAAACAAAAGGAAGGTGGGTGTATTATGTAAGTCAAAAACTCCTCTTTTTATCACATTACGATTCACCCATTAACAATAAATAGTACATCATAAACATTTTAATATTTGTTAACAATAACCTTAAACTAATATTAACATGTGCCTATAATCCTTCAAATTTGGACAATTTCATTAATTTATTCAATTCAATTATGTAATTATTTTTTACTAGGTATAATTTCAACCTACTTAAAATCTAGTAACCTTCAATAAGCTACCTTCTTAAATACGGTACTTTTGTTTTTACTAGGTTGTTATAAGATTGGACCCAACACATTCATTAATCTACACAACAGCAAACTCAAATGTTATATATTTGTAACTAATGAGAATATACAAAATTAATTCATTTTACGTCTTCTCATATTTTTATTGAAAATTATAAAAAAAATCCAATATTTTAAATTTTAAAACAAAGGCTCCCATAATCGATTATCTAGGTACTGGATAAAATAATTACTTTGATATGCAAATTTGTTAAAAAAAACTGTCAAATCAACATATACCAGCATCTACTAAAACTAGACATTTTTTCCAAAGAATTATTAACATTATTAAAGCGTAGCCAACTCGCCATTATAAATTAAAATCTCATAAGATTAATTCTAACCAGCATTAAATCTTTGTTAACTTTGACTGAACAATACAGGAAAGCGCAATCAAAAATGCTCTAAGTTATTAATTAATTATTAATTGTGTTAAGTAAAATTTATTTAATTTTTAAGCTACATTACAAAAAAACTTGTCATGACACTAACAAACGAGTATCAAACGAATTACTACAGACAGACCGTGACGACAAATAGATTGATTCTAACAAAGTCACCAATTTATCAGATCTAGTTTTGAGTAAAAAACAATCACAAACTTTATCATTTAGCATAAATTTTAAAATTAAGCCTATTAAAACCAACTTCAATTAAGTGAAACCTAAATTTGAGAATTTTTATAATTAAGTGAAAGAACATAATCCAACCAATCCTGATCAGGGGAATTGGCTGAAACCCAAAATGGTGAATTTAGTTCATCACTACTGTACATAAAATATATTACAATCGTCTTCTCTACAGCAGAAATATTTTGATATCTTAAATGAGCTTAAACAATACAGTTAGATAATTATTCTTAGACCGGATAAGGGGTCTGGAATAATCAGTATAAACAAACCTCAATACGTTAAAAAAACTAATAAAATACATGAGGACCGATCAAAATTTAAATCAACAGCTACAAGGAACAACATTAATTTAATTAAAAAGTAAATCAGTTAAAAACTTTAAATTTTAAAGCCTTATAATTTTATCAGTGAATCGGAATATCAAATTCTAAAACCAATTGGTAACCATACTCCCGAATTGTATAGACTACCAAAAAATCATAAAGAAAACATTTCTATTATAACAATTCTACTACAAACCAAACATCAAATCAAGTTCAAAAATTATTTCAAAGTGTAAATTACTCCTCAAGCTTTAAATATCTTAAAAAATTTTAGAATCTGTTTATATTCACACATTGAAACTTGCTTTGTATGCACAAAAACATTTTGTCAATACACTAAACTTAGCTTGGTCGTAATGTTTGTGTTTATGAATGCTTGTGTTTGTGTATGTTTGTGAGTTGTACTAACTTAAATGTTATCTGTACCCCCTTTTCGTACATATATACTAAAATGTTGTATGTTTTTGATTGACGAAAATATACGAAATGAATTCATCTTACAGTTTACGTCTTCTCATATTTTTATTTGGAATTATAAAGGTAACCCAATGCTTTAAACATTTTAAGCAATTGTTAACCGTCATATCATAAAAAATTATAAAATTTTATAATTATAAGTTCGACTAATAAAAATAGTTTCAGTGTGAATGTGTCGATTCTCAGTAGGGGGGTCGGTGGAATCACAACAGCCAGTAGAAAATAAGCTTTTTATTATCTACTGATCGTAAAAAAGTAGTAAGTATATTGGAATAAAATTGTTATTTTGGAAAAAATGCAGTTTTATTTATTAAAGTTGTTAAATTATTAATTGCAAATATTTTAAAAATTATTGTAGTAACACTAAAATGTTTTATTAAATGTAAATTTTCTATTTTATAGAAACACCATTACTAATGCACGTACTATTATTAGTTAATTTAAAGCGTTATTGTTTATAATTTTTGGTTCCAATCTGTTTTTACACAATTTATTTGACAATATTCCTATTATTCACCTGTTATATTAACAACAACAAAAATTGCATTATAACTATTGCGTAGAATAAACAATATGTACGTAAACTAAAGTCAATAAAGGATTAATACTGTAATAAATTTTTACTACTGACTAACGTTTTACTGTAATTTTTATGATGTACCACATTATTACAAGTTGATAAATTTTACATTTTGATTTTTATAAAAAATAAAAAGGTTATTTTATTTTCATTTACATATGCTAATTATTAACTGAGAAATTGTTTTTATATATTATATTGCAGGTTTGCAGGTTTGCAGGTTTGAAAAACGGTTTAATTAGGTCAGGGACCTATTGGCAACACGTTTCTTGACATCAATTTTATCGGTAGTAGGGAATAAACATAAAAGAAATAATGGAATATATTAAATATAAAAGAAACAATAATTAAAAAAAGAGTATTAATAATGAAAAAGATAGAAGATAGATAAGAACAGGGAAATGGAATAAGAGGAAATTGGATATAGAAAAAACAAATAACAAAAAAAATAGGACAAGTAGTAAACTAATGTGTATGAGTTAAAAGGAAAGCTTTGTCATAATTATTTTTAAAGGAAGAAAAGTTAGGGGAGTTGACAATATGGCTAGAAAGACGATTCTAGGCATTAATGACCCTATGCGAGAAATAATGCAGTTTAAGTTGAAACTTTGTTCTGGGTTTAAAAAGCTTAAATCTGTGTCCCCGTAAAAAATTAGCTCTGGTGGGTATAAATAGTTTTTTTTGGTTTGAGTGAAGTAACTGATAAACCAGAATAAGATCACCTCAAAGTCACCTCTTTTTTAATGGGAAAAGATTTAAATATTTAAGTCCAAAGTTATACTCTTTGTTTTTAAGGCCTTTAACTATTTTAGTTGCTCGGTGTTGGACTTTATTAAAAAGGACCTTATCTTTAGTTAAGATCGGGGATGTAATTTGGGAGCAATATTTTAAGTGAGGTCGAATATAATTAAAATAAAAAATTTAAAAACAAGTAGGAATTAAATAGGAAAAAGTTCTTTTAAAAAATTTAATAAAACTGAAGCATTTTTTGCGGCCCGGGAATAGTGTTCACTAAAAGACAGAGAGGAGGAAAAAGTGACTCCAAGATCTTTAAAAGAGGGGACTTGGGTTATAGGAATCTGTTTGTCAGTAAGATAATATTTGTTCGTTAAAGCTTTACCAAAGGATAGGTTACAGCATTTGTCGGAATTAATAGGGAGTGCATTTAACTGTTATTAAAAGTAATGCAATTGGGTAGAATGAATAAAAAGGGTTGCTTATACTTTACATACATCAGGTCAAATAATGTTTTCTTTACAAACGAGGTCGATCCTTATAAAAACTGAGATGGATGAGTATAATACTGATGCTATTTTGAGACAATAGTACGGTGATTTTAGGGTTCTAAAATAATGGCTGCATAAAATATCCGATTTTGGTTACTTATTCGAGCCTGTTTACCCAAGTTTTATCACACGCGTTAACTTAGGACATCAATTAGACAATCAAACAATTTCCCATTTTACTGTTATTCTAACAATCGCAAATGTTCCTCAATTTTTGTAATAAACAAAAAATAAACACAATATAGTAAAATTTATTTGGATTACACTACAAAAAATACAAAATAATCTCTTGTCTGCATAATTATTCACTAAAACGTAAGCCCACTTATACAAAGTACAGTGCCACTAATTCTTCTTCCTTTAAACGGGTCAGCGTTTTTTCAGGGTTTACAATTTCTAAATCAAGTTAAATCTCATCGTACTGTGACCCAATTTCTACCAAAGATTATACAAATCCCTCGTTATGACTTCTTTTCAAATTCCTCCTCCTTGGATAGCCTTCTCCTGTCAGGATTAATTGCAATTTCTTCACTTGAGCATGTGTTTTCGTGCTTCAAATTCGGTGCGGTTATAACATATTTATCGTTCCTCAGTTTAACCGTGCTAGACAATTTAAATTTTTAATTCTACAAGAAATTACATAAAAATGAAGCTACTGGGTTTTACGAAGTCCGGTACTTTGAGATTTTCACTTTTGGTAAAAAGTGCATATGTAAAAAACTTTCTTGCATGGAAATCCTTCAACTCCTCCATGGTTTAGTTCAGATACACAGTGATAAAACTCACTATTGGTATTTGTTTTAAAAACGTGAATAGCATTTTTTACCTCCTTCCAATTGGAATAACTACGTTCAGTCCAGTCCGGTGCACCAACTAACGCCATTGCAAAATGAGGCGAGAGCAAAAAAATTTGCATTAAATAGTATTCAAAATATCCAATTACAGCTTAACTAGAAAATAAACCAATTAGAGAACAGAACCCAGATCCAATAAAATTTACTCAAATTATATGACGTACAACAATTGCCACACTGACCAACTAAGAATGCTATCAATAGACTGTAGAATAAAAGGATTTGTAGACCAAATTTTTAGGTCATTTGCATATAGTAAAAGATTAAATTTAACATGTAAAGAGATATCACTAACAAAGATTAGAAAAAGTAGGGGACCAAGTACAGAGCCTTAAGGAACCCCTGAGGAAATAATTGAAGGTTTTGAGAGAGTGTCAGCAATTTTTACTTTAAAAGATCTGCTTGTGAGAAAGTCAGCTATCCAGTCAATTAGAGGAGAGCCAATCCCAATTTTAACTAATTTATAGAAAAGCAAGGAGTAAGGGACCTTGTCAAAAGTTTTATAAAAATCAAAGAAAATCGTCTCGATTTGTGTGCTATATTCAAGGAGAGAAATAATTGTGTCTGTAAAGGAAAGGAGGTTTGGGAGGAATCCATGTTGAACTACAGGTAGTAAATTGTGATTAATAAGATAGGAGAGAAGATGTTGTTTAATTATTCTTTCCAGAATTTTACTACAGGTTAATAGAATACTTATTGGCCTATAACAAAAAAAATTAAATCTGGAGCCAGACTTATGTATAGATCTGATGTAGGCGATTTTCCAGACTGAGGGTGATTTCCCGGATTTAATAGAGTGATTAAATATATATGTTAAGGGTGAGACCAATAAACTAGCACAATTCCTAAGAATCAGGAGATGAATACCATTCGGATCTGGGTTAGTAGTTTTTAGGCCGGTTAAATACTTTGCCACAAGGCTGCTTGTGATTAAAAGGGAAAGAAGGGCCGGAGATGGTGAGTCTGGATCAAAGTTGGGAGAGGGGGAGGAGGATTGGAATACTGAACTAAAATAATTTTTTTTAAAAGTACAAGCGTCCCTGGGGGAAAGAATATTTCCTACTACATCTTTTAAAAAGATAGTTTTTCTTATTTTAGTTTTATTTCTAATATAGTTGAAGAGAATGTTACGATTAGTCGCCGATTTAGTAAGAAGAGCCTTAAGAGATTTTTGTTTAAGTTGTTTTGTTAGGTTTAAACATTTGTTACGAAGTTCAATATAGCGGAAGCGGAAGATAAGTAGCCCTGTTATTCTCCAAAGTTTAAAAGCTTTATTTTTTTTTTGGATTATTCTAATAAAAAAACAAGGGACCGTTTTACAATTTTTACTAGGTTTTCTTAAAGGATCATGAATTTTTTTTCCTTTGTGGATAGTAGCTGAGAAAGTGGAGTACACTTTGTCAATATTCCCTTTCAGACAGGCAGTCCAATCAACATTTTCAAAAGATAAACAAAGGTTAGATAGGTCCGCTTTAGTAAAATCAAGAGATAAAATCATTAAGGTAGGGTTCTTTATTAATTTATCTTTGATTATTATATCGAACATTAATACTACATGGTCACTTTTTCCTAATGGTGGAAGGATTTGTAAGGAGTCAATATGTGAGTTAATGTTAGTGAAAATAAGATCAAGGGTGGCAGGGGAGACGCCGTGCCGGAAACGTGTAGGTTGCTTAACATGTTGCGCAAGCCCTTCCGAGAAAGAGAAGATGAGAAGATCCTTGTCTGATTTGTTATTTTGACAAGTAAGGGTCTTCCAATTTATCGAAGGCAAGTTAAAATTTTCTAGGAGTACAACCTGCTTTTGGGACGTAACTAGGATTTGTTTCAGGCATTGAAATAAATTATTTTTTTTTATAGAGGAAAGGAAGGGTAAATTATAAACTAGGCAAAGAAGTAGAGATGAACCATGGGATAATGAGATGTTGATAGAGAGGATATCTAAATAATGTGGAGTATCATTTAAGGGGATTTCAGACAAAATAAGATCATTCCTAATGAATACTATACATTCTCCACAGCGCCCACGCGTGGAGTCATATCTATAAATGTTATAACCCTCAATATGTAATTTACTACTTAATTAATCAGGTGCGGTCCATGTTTCAGTAATGGCTGCTAGATGGGGTCTCTTAGTATTTAATACTACTTTACGATTTATAAATTTATTAAGTACGCTGTTTGCATTCGTATATAGAACAGTTATCAAGGAGAAATTAGGTTGATTTAGGGGGGTGTTTGTCTTAGGGGAATGTGGAGAGGCTTGGAGTGACTTCGAGGTAAAAAAAACCTTAGGGGAGTGATTCATTGATGTTGCCTCCATTGTAGATAGTTTGAGAGGAGAGAGACAAACAAATGGGATTTTTGATAAAATTGTACTTTGGGTAATAACGGGTGTTAATCTCTTTCTTTCTGATAGAGAAAGGTCTCTAGAAAAATTTAGGGAGGGATGATCTTTCGATATTTTAGGCCATGCATTTAGGAAAGAAGAAGCTATGTCTGGACTTAAAAACTTGATTAATATTGGAGTAAAAGGATGAATTTTCTTACATGTAAGCCTAACTGCTCTGAACACTGGAGGGCTAGTAAAGAGCTTATTGGTAATAAAGCTAATTAATTCATAAAAATTATTATCAGAACTTGGCACACCTTTTGGTATAAAGTTATTGCTCTTTTTAATATCAGCAATTAGAGTTCTAGATGCTTCAATTATCTCTTCTTGAGATAACCGAAGCGCTGTGCAATCGACTTTTTTCATGCTATTTATGAGCTTTCCCACGTTGATTTTCAAACTCAAAATCTCTTGGTTCAGGTGAGAGAACCAATTAACTGTTTCCTCCGATGTTTTTAGCCATTTAGTAATAGCTTTCTGCTGTATAAAGTATTTTTTATAATCAGTAACGATGGTATTTAACTTGTCTATTTTAGTTTCCAAATTAGTAAGAGATTTATTATTTATTGGGTCATTCAAAATTTTGAAATCTTGATGACAGTTTTTCGTAAAAAAACAGTTTTTACATACAAAATCGTCTAAAGATTTTGCTATTTTAAGATAGTTTTCTTCAGATAAACCGGTGCAGGCATCATGGAACCAGAGGTTACAACCGGAACACAGCATATCAGCATTGACTTTCTTACAGCACTTACTTCTACCACAAATGTATTTATAAAAGGATATAGTAGTAAAATAAGTTATAAAATATAAAATATAACAAATATAAATATAGTAAAAAGTTTTATTACAAAGCAAAAGCTAATGTAATAGTCGTTTATAGAAAATAATGCAATATATCAGATAGCACACGTCACGCTAACGTACCGTACATTTTCGAAATTGTTTTTTAATTTTATGCAATTTTTGTATAGTATAACTGTACTATTTTTAACACTATATTCTTATTATTTATATTTTAAAAAAGTTTTCTATTTAACTTTTGTTAATAATACTTGTAAATTCTTATTTATTATTAAATTGTAACCAAAATTGCTATATATTTAAATCTTTACCAGAACTTTATAATCGTTGTTATTTTGTACTTTAAGCTCACAAAATCAACTCTTGTTTTATGGTTAAATAAAACAACTCTGTTACCAAAACTTCTTTAACTCATTGTATATGCATTTAATAGCACTACGATAAAATAGGATGCAAATTAATAAATCGATAAAGAGAATAGCTTATACTTTACATGTATTACATCAATGTTTTGTTAACACAGTGAGTTAATGTTACAGAACTATTATTGATAAGTGTATTACTAATGTTATATGGTTTAATGCAAACAGCATGGTGTTTTGGTTATAGTGATTTTATCCCAAATAAAAATAAAGATCGTTTGTCTAAACCTAAAAATACATACTGCTCTGGAATGACTACATTCAGATAGCACAATGTAAGAATTAAAAATTTTAAAAGTGGTTTATAATTAGTGAATAAGATTACATAGTAAAAATATACACCTGTATCACTGATTTATTTGTACTAATTGTTCTTAAACAATTTTTAAAAAATTTTGCCCAATGGTATACAAATGTAGTCATTCTAGAGGTAATTACTAAAAAAAATGCATATTTCCACTTTAATTTATCGAGAGGAAAACAATTGTGTATAAATGGTATATTAAAGATTATCATTAAAGTATACGTTATCTACTTAATGTAATTATAGTTATAATCACTAAAGTAGATCAATGTGTGGTATATTTAACCGTTGATAAAGTTGTTACTACTACAAAGGTAATGCAATTTGGTAGAATAAATGAAAAGGGTTAATTATACCTTACATACATTACGTCAAATAATATTTTTACAACAAACAAGGTATATCCTTATAGAAACTGAGATCAATTGGTATACTACTAGTGTTATTTTGAGACAATACAAACAGTAATCTCAGGGTTGTTTCTTTGATGCAAAAGTACAAAAGTAATGGCTACATAAAATATTCGATTTTGTTGACTTATTCAAAAAAAAACTAATTAAATATTGCACTAATTACCATTACTATTGTACACTAACTATTTTATTGGTTAACTTAGGACATTAATTAAACCATCAAACAATTTTCTATTTTTTAGATAATACTTTACTGTTATTCTAACAATCACAAATGTTCCTAAATTGTTGTAATAAACAAAAAAACGAACACAATATAATAAAATTTACTTGGATTACATTACGAAAAAAATACAAAATAATTTCTTATCTGTATAATTATTCACAAAAACGTAAGTCAACTTATACAAAGTACAGAAACCCCAACAATCCATCATGTATTGTTCATTATACACTTGAAACGTCGCATAACTGATAATCACTTATATAACTGCAAAGTATAAATAAATTATACTCTCACTTTTTGATTTCAGTATTTTATTATTTTTAGAAAATTTTTTAAACAATGCTTTTTGATCAGCGTGGCAAAAACTGATTACAGTATACTTTCCATCGTTATCCCGTTCGCATGCCACTAATCCTTCTTCCTTTAAACTGGTCAACGTTTTTTAAGGTTCACAGTTTCTAAATACTAAGTTAAATCTCATCATACTGTAACCCAATGTCCACCGAAGATTGTACAAATCCTTCATTGTGACTTCTTGTTTAAATTTATCAAGGGCATATATCTGAATTTGGGAAATAGGGCATTTTTGCATAATAATTTTAGTCCACATTTTTTGTCCTTCAATATTCTCCTCCTATTTAGATTTAAAGCAATTTGTTTACTAGAGCATGTGTGTTCGTACTTCAAATTTAGTGCAAATATAACAAATTTATCGTTTTTAAATCTAACCGTAAAACGTGCAGGACAATTTAAATTTTTAGTTTTACAAAAAATTACATAAAAATGAAGTCACTTAGTTTTACGAAGTCTTGTGTTTTCTAATTTTCGCTTTTGATAAAAAGTACATCTGTAAAAAACCTTGACATATGAAAATCTTTTACCTCCTCCACGGTTTTGTCTAGATACACAGTGATAAAACTCACTATTAGTACATCGAGTCTATTCCGGTGCACAAACAAACTCCATTGCAAAATAAGACGAGAGCAAAAAAATGTACATTAAATAATGCCCAAAACATCCAATTACAGCTCAATTTTAAAATAAACCAATTAGAAAACAAAACCCACACCTAATAAAATTTACTCAAATTTTGACCAATTAAAAATTATATGAGTCCAACATTTACCACATTTTAGACCTAATATTTATTAAAAATAGTGATAATTAAGCACAACAATATAAATTATTACATTCCAGAATGTAACCAAAAAATAATTTTATGTTTAAATCTTTTGATAAAATAACTATTCAAATATTAACTAACAATTACATTGATTACAAATCACCTAATTGGTTTCAAACAAACAAATTTTTTTAAACACTATAATGGGACAATTTTCTATTAAATACATAGTTTACAATTTATTTTCTATTCGCAAGAAATGTAATACCCATGGTAAGAAAAAGATTCCCAAACTTGTCACAATCAAGTTTAAAAAGTTTAAAAAAGTTATAAAAACTAATACTACAAAACTTTAATTAAAATATTTTAAATACATGAATAACGTAGTATACAAGTTTTAAAATTCAAAGAACAGTACTAAAATTATATTAGGCAAAACATATCCAAAATCCTTAAATCGCGAACCAAAATTGTTGCTGTGGAAAAAAAATATTAAAAATTATTATTTTGTTAATTTTTATTTTGATTATAATTTTTTATATTGTTATATGTTTAAACAATTTTAACTAGCTTGCATTTCGAAGGATTTAAATTGAGATTAAAGTTAGAAGACCATTGTTCAGTTTTATTAATAGAATTTTTAAATCATTTAAATCATTATTTTAAAAACTTTTTGTACACAAGACCATATCATCGGTAAATTTAAACAAATGTAATGACTGTGGAACTTGTAATAAATCTACGTATAGTAAAAATAAAAACTGAGACAGTACTGCGGCTTGTAAAACTTTATTAATATTTTTTGTTAACTCTGATTTATTACGACTAATTTATGTAAACTGTTTTCTTTTGAGAAATAGTTTCTTACCCAGTTTAAGATGTAATCGGGTGTTTCAAGTAGTTCAAGACGTTTAATAACTTTTTCTCTTGATATACTATTGATCCCATTATTTGTACTATATCCGTTTTTATTTTCACTGTACGTAAATCTATTGCAAGTACCGAAGTGATCATATTTGTTTAAATTTTTAAATAAAAGTTTTACTAATAAAAGTAAACAATGGTCTACTAACTTTGATCTCAATTTAAATCCATTAAAATGCAAGTTTGTTAAATCTACAACGAGGCGTCCAAGAGAAACAATGGAATTAAACAAAACATTCAAATTAAATCAAACAAACATATGCACCTGTAACAAAATTAAATGTTTTGGTGTAAACATAAATAGCATACTTTCCTGGTGTGATTATGTAGAGCATGTATTTTTAAAAACCAAATCCTTATGCTACTACACAAGAAGATTAAGAAAACTAAGTGTTGATAATTATATTACTAAATTGTTCGTTACATCATGTTTTTATCCTTTAATATTATATTGTTTACCTGTAATTGTTCCAAGTTTATTAAAACAGAATTATGTTGTTTTAAAAAAATGCAAATTATTGGTATCAAAATCTGCAGGATTTAAATATTCTATCTTATTGAATGACATTGTTGACAAACATTTTAAATCCTGTATACAACTAGCATCAAGGATTAAAAGTAATAACAATCACTCACTACATGCAGCTTTTAACAATTCTACAGCTTTTGGAAAAACAAGAACTTATCTGTACATAAAGACCAAAACTAATCACTACAAAAATTCATGTTTGCTTTACTTATCCAAAATATTAACCAATCCAGAATCAAACAAAATTGAACTACTAAAAAACTTATCAAAGTAGAAATTGTTTTATCCACGCATTTAGTTAAACTAATTTGGACATCTCACAGTATAATGTTACAAGTGTGCCTTGTAATAACTCATTCTATGTATAGTAATTTTAAATTAGGTTTTTTAAAAACCACATGCATACTATTATTTATATTCATTAACATATATTTTTTATTATTTATTTTGTTTGCTACTTTGAATGTTTTACGAGAAACATCTATTTTATTCTAATCCCATTATTTGTACTACTATTTTTTTATTTTTTTTAATCTTTTTTTTTTTTTATATTAATGGTAAAAATGTATTTTACGCTGAATGTATCTCTGGTAAGATATTAAAGCTTAATAATAATAATAATAATCCAGAAACATGCAGTATATTAAATATCTTCCTTTGTCAAGGGATTTAGTTATGTAATGAACAAGACTGATTACACACAGTGTACAGGTTATTTCACGAGTTGATTAGGAGTCAGACTTATTTTAATCCTCGGTTCAAATGGTATCAACAATATTGTTATAGGGGAAAAGAATAATAATAATAAATAAATATTGAATAAAATATATAAAAGACAAATGTGCTACCGGAATTTAGTTAGAGCATTACTATCGTATAAACGCTTAAAAGACTGAGTAGATTGTGCATTAACAATCTCATCAGGGAGTCTGTTCTGATAATTAATAACTCTGTGAGAAAAATGATGTAACCTTGTCTTAGTGGAAGCCCTGGGTTTACTCAATTTCAGATTGTGTCCTCTAAGTGAATTATTGGCAAGGTTAAAAAAGGGACTGAGGATTCCAGAAAAGATGAGTTGATGCACTACAATGAGGTCACCCCAGAGCCGCCTATCTACTAATGGGAACAGCTTAAGTGAATGCAGTCTATGTTAATAAGGCATGTTTCTAAAAAACCTAGGCAATCTGAAAACAATCCTTTAAACTTTTTGTAAATTATTGATGTCGGATGTGAGGACGGGGGCAGTAGCCTGAGCACAGTATTCCAGATGGGGCATTATGTAAAACATGTAAATTAACCAAATGCACCTCGGAGACATATTACTTAATTTTCTGTTCAAGTATTTAATTATACTATAACACTTGTGAATAGCCCTATTGTGGTGACCCGTGAAGTTAAAAGATGAACCAAATAAAACTCCTAAGTCTTTAACAGACTTAACAGTTTCTAATGGACGAGCATTATCTGAAGACATTTTAAAGATATTCCCAGATGGCTTACCAAAAGATATATGCTTACACTTAGAATAATTCAGCGAAAAAGAATTTTTAAGCGCCCATTTATTAATATTAAAAATATCGTTACATAGTACTTCTGGATTGGAACTCCAGATCTTAACATTATTGGCATATAAAGAATATTTGAGTTAACAACCGACGGTAAGTCATTGATAAAAAGGATGAACAGAAGGGGGCCTAAAACTGAGTCTTGGGGAACCCGAGAGGTAATATTACAAGGAAAAGAAAGGTCTTCCTCCAATCTAACCTTAAAGGAGCGATTGGATAAGAAATCCGCAATCCAGGAAAGGATGGGCCTAGTGATGCCAAATGACCTAAGCTTGACTAGAAGCAGATTATGGGGAACTTTGTCAAAGGCTTTTGCAAAACCAAAATAAATGGCATCAACTGAAAAGCTGGAATCGAGGATTAAAGAAATGCTGTTAGTGTAGGTTATTAAGTTAGTTAGGCAGGATTTGCGGGGCAGAAACCCATGTTGAGCAGGGTTAATAGTATTAGAATTAGTGATATGATTAAGGATATGTGACCTAACAAGCCTTTCCATTATTTTACTCGGAGAAGATAAGATACTAATTGGTCTGAAGTATTCAGGTTTGAATTTGCATCCCGATTTCCAGATACTTGGGATGCAACCAGTGGAGGATGAGAGGTTGAAGATGTAACTTAGATGTGGTGCGAAAACATTAGCGCATTTTCTAAGGACCCTAGAAAAGACCCCATCAGGTCCACATGAGGAAGACTTGAAACTTGTTAGAATATTAAGAACTGTAGACGCATCAGAGTGCAAAGACTTAATAGTGTTTAAGAGGTTAGAAAATTGAGGACAATGAGAGCTAGTATTTTGGAAGACTGATTTAAAATAATCTTTAAAACTATTACAAGCCGATACCCTAGACAATAGAATCCCCTTGTCATTTTTGAGACAAGGGAGAGAGTTTGGTTGATCTTTTGTCTTTAATAAACTTAAAAAGAAGGCTTTTGTTTTTGTAGGTCCTGTTTAAGAGCTTGAAAAGTATCTTATCTTTAAAGGCCTTGATTAGATTAGAACAGTTGTTCCTAGCCGATAGGTATGTATAATGGAGGCATGGGAGATTAACCAATTTTAACATAAAGAATGCTTTGTTCCGTTTGGTAATAGACCGGACTATAAACCGTGAAAGCTTAGGTTTTAAGTAGGAAGGAACTCGAAAAGGAACAGTCTAGAGTAGAATAATTATTTTTATAAGCAAATTGATAATGATCATTACTATTGTTCAACATAGACTTAAAGTCATTAAGCATTATTTTCTCAGTTAATTTTAAAAACACTAAGATGCAAGCAATTTAGCGAGTGTTCTGGATTTGTTGATGGGACAGAAATTTTCGGAATAGGTGTGATTTGTAAGATACACCAAGTATCAGCTATTTTACAATTTACAGTAAATTTGTTTATTATTGCAGATAATGATAGAGCAATTGCTGGCATGCAGAGCTTTAATGAATTGGAGCTACTTTTATCAGGTCCCAGTAAAGTGTTTAATTTACAACTGTTAATTAATTTTTGAATATTGCAGCTAATAATAGGTGTTAAACAATTTTTAGTCAATTGATTAAATTTTAATATGTTTGAGTTGTTTAAAGTAAAGTAATCATTTAGTTCTTTAGCAAACATTAGCAACAATGTCCACAAACTTTATTATTCTGTAGATTGTGCATGTAGAAAAAGCTGCGAAGTACGATAGATTTATTTTAAAATGAATGGTATTGATCCGTTTGACTATGAACGCATAAAGTTTTACGGTATTTTTATGGATATCGAGACTTGACTGCGGTTGGTCCGAAACCCTTATGGTACCAATAAGTTTTTAGTACTAATCAGACGTTTTGAACTAGTTTACGTCAAAGGCGATTTAGGTTGACGATGTAAAAGACAACGCATACACTACATTGTTAAACGTAGAAATTATATATTCTTGTAGGACGGATGGTTGAAAAGGTGTTGAATTGAATTGACTGACGATTGAGATCCTGTTATCCAAACAATCTTATCTGCCATATGAGCCAATATTTCTAACGAAAAATATTGTTGATTAATAAAAACTGCTTAAACTTTTATCGGTAGCTGTTTTATTTATAACTCCAAAACCCAAGTATTATGCAAAGTTAAATCCGTAGCCTCACGTTGAAATTATCTCTCTGGGGCTGTTTATATAAACATGCATTCTTTCAACAGTAGTTGTTAAGAATTTACGCAAAACAAATTTATAGAGGAAAATATACTATTTGTCACTAGATCATATTCAGGATTCAGGATTTTTCACGAGTTGAGTAGGCCAAAACGCCTTTTAGTACTCGGTTCTCAAATTGTCTCAAATTTTCAGGGGGAAAAATGAAATGGATGGTGAGGTAAAGGGGGATTAGTGACAGAAAAAATATTTGAAATCAAGATAAAATCAAGGTAGATAGTGGAAGTTAACAATTATAGAAAACGAGCAAAAATAATAAATATGCAAAAATAATAATAAAACAAGTTACGTATTACAATGCAAAAACACTGCAATAATCATAAAAAAGAAGAAAAGAGAAAAGGATGAACAACGCTCCAATGGACGTGTAGCGTGACGCGCGCCTCACCTCATATAAACCGAGTCCCGCATTTTACTGTGCAACTTAAATAACGCGCGCCTCACCTCGCGAATGTAATCTCGTTTAGTAAATTCAAATAATTTAATCACAATATTTTTTGTTTATTTTAACTAGATAAAAAGAAAACGAACAAACGGAAACTGACGTTTATTAACCAAAGATGGTACAATTTCCAAAGTGCTGCATCTAGAAGCTTCAATCAAACTCGATGTATTAAAACGAAGTTTATATAAAGAAAATAATAATAAATGTTTTTAAAATAAATTGTTATTATTTAAAATATTTAAATTATTTTTATTGTTAATCTTCCCCTTTTTTATAAACCTATATTAGTTTTCAGGTTTTAGGTTTCAGGTTTGTACAAGAGTTAAATAGAAAGAAAACTGTTTTCAATACTCTGTTCAGGGTATTAGGTATTATATGAAAATAATAAATAGTTAACAAAAAGGAAATAAAGCATTAGGTAAAATTAAGAAGGTAATATTTATCGTACGCCAATTTGAACGCCTGGAGGGATGTGGCTAACACAACATGTGGGGGCAGACTGTTCTATGCAAAGATAACCCTGAAGGAAAAATGATAAAGACCTAGTCGGGAATGAACTCGCGGCTTGGAGAGTTTGAGTGGGTGTCCTATACGGGGTTTGTGGGAGAGGGCGAATAAATGCTTAAACTGAGTAGAGTTTATAAGTTTGAAAACTAAAATTAAGTCGCCCCGGAGTCTCCTATCTTTTAATGGGAAAAAACGAAAAGCTTCCAGGCGCTTGGGGTAAGAAAAACTCTTGAGTGTACGCGGCAGTCTAGTGAAGCTTCTTTGAACTTTATCAAGTTTAACTATGTCAGCCCTTAGGGTAGGCGACGTTACTTGAATACAATATTCAAAGTGCGGCCTAATGTAGAGTTGACATAGGAGTCGGGTACAGCTGGCTGGAATATTAGCCAAATTTCGCCTGAAAAATTTTATTAGACGATAGCAGGTTAAAGTTGCTCTATTATGGTGTAACGAGAAGCTAAGGGAGGGGTTAAAAGTCACACCAAGATGTTTCACCGTGTCAATCTTGGTGATAGTCTGAGTACTAGGGACAATGTATCGATTACCTGAAGGTTTCCCAAATAAGAAGTAATTACATTTAGAAATATTTAGAGGGAGTTCTTTGTCCATAGACCACTGATAAATGTTATTAACATCCTGTTGCAGTTGTTCGGGGTTAAAGACCCAAATTTTAACATTATCAGCAAAAAGCAGATGTCAGATTGAACAACTGTAGGCAAATTATTAATATAGATATTAAAAAAAGGACCCAAAACTGATCCCTGAGAGATTCATGAAGAGATCAGAGAGGGAGAGGAGACTGCGCTACCTAATTTGACACAGAACTTACGATTAGTGAGAAAGTCACGTATCCATTCTAGGAGAGGAGGACTTATCCCAAAAGCTTTTAGTTTAAATAGCAATGCTGAGTGCGGAACTTTATCGAAAGCTTTGCAAAAGTTGAAGTAGATTACATTGACTGATGGTAAACGATCCAACATGCAAGTAATGCTCTTAGTAAGTAGATTGGAAAGACAGGATCTCCCAGGCATAAACCCATGTTGAGCTGGATTTATAAAGTTATTCATAGTGATAAAATTAACCAAATGGGATTTAATGATTTTTTCTAGAATTTTGCTAGAACCGGATAAAATACTAATCGGCCTGAAACTATCCGGCTTAAACTTGGATCCGGTCTTATAAATAGGCCGAATGAAGGCGAGTTTCCAAATAGCAGGTAAGTTACCGGACTGAATAGAGTGATTATTTACGAAAACAAACACTCTCGAATTATTAAAATTTTAGTTGCTAATTAGTAAATTTTTATTAAAAATGTAATAAAATATTATGTGTTTAAATTAATTGTGTTTAAAACAAAATTGTTTAAAGTATTATGTACTTTAAAGTATTATTTATGTTAAAATGAGTTTATCTCAAACCATCGAACAAACATAGAGAATAAACTTGAAACCATATATATATATAAATGATTATTAAATGTAAAATATTTTTAAAATTTAAATCAAACAAAAAATATTTTGTTTTTTTCAATATTAAATTAAAAAATACTATAATAATAGATACAATATTGTAGTTTAAAAATATACTTATAAAATTAAAAAAATTTAATTATTAATATTTTTATTAGTAAACTCGTAAATTTATACATAAATATTGTATAGATATCTTGTTTGAGTTTTTACTTTAAAATTCTAAGCGCTTAATTAAAGTCAATCCTTTTGTCTTTGGGTTGTGTTTTTTTTTATTTTTTAACGTTTCTACTTGTTTTGGGAAATGTACTTCAACAATACGCACTTAATTAATTAAAATTTGATGATTTGATGCGTTAGTTATGTCTATTAGAAGGGCTACCGATCCTGTATATTTGCAGTTTATTTGGAATGCAATTGAATCATGTTCTCGAAATTCTGTTGATTCTAGCTTCCATGAACTGCTTACGTTTATTCAAAGAGAATGTGATTCAAAATGTTCACCGTGTAAGCTACAAAATGAATTGTCTAATGCTATCTGTGATGGTTGTATCGTTTGCACACAACGTAATTATCTAAAATGTGATCTCCCTATACCAAAGGATAAGCACGATTGGTGAGTGTTTTTAGTTATTTTACACAGTTTTACTCATACAATGAAAATAATTAAATGACAAGTCTTTTTAATCCTTTATTTTTACTTTAATGTTTTGAGGTTGAAATTTATTGTTTTCGAATTATCGGTTAGGATGTTTAGCGTTTAATGAAGTGAAGGTGTAATAGTTTACTTCAATTAAATAGTTGTACCTTCATTTATAATACAAACATCCCAAAAGTTCTAATTTAATAGGCTACATTTTATTTTCAATTTGATGTCAGTTTTCAGGTGGACTCTAAATTTATGAATAAATGAAAATTATAATAGAATAATTATTTATAGTGTTGGGTGCATATTAGAATTTAATTCAATCTTTATTTTTTAGTATGATACTTGTATACAAAAATCATTCATTTTCATTTTGGTTGGTGATCACGTGGTCACCTCTTCATTATTTCCCATATTTATACGACATGTAGAACGATCGATTTGGATGGCTTGACAAGCGTAGATAAACGTGGAAGAATAACAAAGTTTTTTGGCTGGTAGACGGCATCCTTGTGACGTCGCCACTGTTCGCAAAGATTGACGAGGCCGCCTGTTTTTTTGTCAGGGTTATCTCCCTTAGCCCAAGGGCTACATATGGTATACGTATTCCTTTAGATACCTTTTAAGTATCCTGGGTGTATGTTCGCACCCACCCGCCGTAGCGGAAGCCCAGTTATACCGCTGTGCACTCGGACCCTGCTGTTATTAGTCTAGATGCCTAGGGGCACCTAGTCCAGGATGCACCCCGTGGAGGACTAACAGTCAGGGATATCACCATTATTGGAAATTGAGACTTTATAAGCATTACTCAAATCCTCAGGATCATTAGCATCCCGATGCAAAAATACTAAACTAGAATAATATTTACTGTATTATTAGCTAAGACTACTGATTCAAATATAAGTTATGAAGAAGTAATATTTTAATATCAAAAATGTACCAATTTCTTGTTGCGAATTAGTGTGTATCGTTAAGAAGTTCACAAGTTCTCCATTAATTAGGTTTAGATGTGTAATTTTTAGAGATAATATCGTTTAATAATGCAAACCTATACACCAGATTGATTTCAAAGGATTGAACTTACCCTCGTTGAGTCCAGGGATAAAGCCATTTTGTTACATAAAATTGATAGTTTTAGGTATTTAAATTGTCATTTAGCTAATAATTCTGAGGATTTGAATAATGTTTATGAAGTCATAATTTTCCATGATGATAATTACGTTTTTATATTTTCATATGGTGCATCCTGGACTAATACAGATGAAGAACCGAATCTACAGTGGTATAACTGGGCTTTCATCTTTGATGAGTGCAAGCATCCATCCAGGATACTTAAGAGCTATTTTAAGTTAATCGTATACTATATGTATTCATTGGGCTAAGGGTAATAACACTGACAAGTTATGCCCTTTTGCGAACAACGGGCTGTTACAAGGATTCAGTTAATAATCCCAGGATCTTTGTTATTCTACGTTTGTTACGTCTAGGAAATTATTGGAATCGATTGTTTTATATACTGTACAGATGTAGAAATAATGAAGAAGTGACTACACCACCAATCACATATTTCTATTTAGCTAAGAAAATAAAACGACCTTGTCACGTGGATATGATTTATGAACCACTAAATTTTTATTATTTTTTGTTTCGTTTATGAAATCATAGATGATTAATTAACATACTTTAGGAATACGAAAAAAATAAACATGATTATTTCACCAACCATATATATATATATATATATATATATATATATATATATATATCCTGACTACATTTTCAATTTTATGTGTAATAACTTTTTTATTTTTGTTATTTACCAATATCATTTTGGTTGGTGATGTGGGGTCGCCCATCCCATGTTACAATTTAATGTAATGAAGTTATTAAACGCGTAATTGTCGGGGCTAATGATTGTCTAAGGCTTTGTTTATGGTTGTATGGTTGGGATGCTAATGATCCTGAGGATTTGAGTAATGCTTATGAAGTCTCAATTTCCAGTGATAGTGATATTCCTGACTGTTTATCCTCCATGTGGTACATCCTGGACTAAGTGTTGAAAGGCATCTGGACTAATAATAGCAGGGACCGAATACACAGTGGTATAACTGGGCTTCCGCTACGGCGGGTGGGCGCAATCATACACCCAGGATATTTAAAAGGTATCTGAAGGTATAATTATACCATATGTAGCCGTTGGGCTAATGGAAATAACCCTTGCAAAAAATCAGGCGGCTTTATCAGTTTTTGCGAACAGTGGCGACGTCACAAGGATGCCGTCTACAGGCAAGAAAGTTTACTTTTCTTCCACGTTTGTTACGCTCATCAAGCTATCGCAGTCAATCTTTTATATAAATATGGGAAATAATGAAGAGATGACCCTTCGTCACCAACCAAACAAGTACGACATGCGAAATGAGTACGTTCTATAATTCAGGTTAAATTCAAACTATATGTGGTTTCTTAAAACATTGTCGCTATTTTTCTTCGCTGTTTGAGGGTTTTTATCAGGATCCTTAAGTTGATTGGAGTTTATCTAATTAGCAGGGTCACTGAACAAGATGAACGTTATAAACTATTAACTAATATTTTCTCGCTATCCTTCTGTCATGTTTTTAACGTAAGGCTTTGATGGGAGACTAATCATTTTCAGGCTGGACAATCTGGTTACAATATGCCTACATATCACAGTTATGATCTATTGCAGCTATTCGAAAAATACGTGTTGATTACATTATCTTTTTTATTCTTGAAAAACGTTTTCTAAACCAATAATAACTTTATTAATGTTTTGGAATTTATAAAATTTCAGTATTATATTTTAATTAAAAGTAAACAGCTTTATTTTTGCGTTTTTTGTAGATATATTTTATTTTTAATGTAGTGATGTGGTTTATTTGGACAGCTTTTTTAATTGATGTTTCATGTTTTTTGGTAAATGTTACTTCTATGGTTAAATTTCTTATGCGTTTGACTGCTTGAAGATATTTGTTGCATTTTCTGAGCATATAAAAAGGTTTTGTTAGAAAGTTAAGAGGAATTGGTTTAAATATAAAACAGTGTAGACTAAGTTCCAATTTTAATTGAATAAAAAAATGCGATTATATCAAACTTTAATAAAACCCATCTTTTTATATGCTTTGGAATGTTGCAACACTAAAAGCGGATATTTTGAAACGGAATTTTCGAAAAAAATAGTGCTATCATATTTAAGATACAAATTTTATATCTAAATGCTAAGTGATGGAGAAATGAGAAAGTTTTTAAACGTTGGATCTTTTTTTAAAAATATCTTTAATTGTTGACACCTTATGGTAGGAACCGAGGATCTGCAAAATGCGATTCGACTTACTTAAAAAGCCTCAGAGAAATATGGTTTATATCTTAATACTAAAAAATAGTGGTTTTAGCGATTGTATCCTTTAGAAATCCAATCACTGTTAATGATAATTCACCCCGCTGGTTGAGGAATTTACGTACCTAGGCTCGGTCATAGATAATAAAGGATCCAGTTCTTCAGAGATTCGGTGTCGTCTTCGCCTTTCTGCTGCGGCGATTGGACGTTTAAGTAAACCTTTATGGAACAAACGTAATATTTCTATTAAAACCAAGATTATAATATATGAGTTTAGTGTTTTCTATTCTACTATTCGACTTTATAAGCATTACTCAAATCCTCAAGATCATTAGCATCCCAACTATGCAATCGATGCTATATTTGCCAAGGTCTCTGGGCAAATGGAAGGCGTGTATGTTGGTACAAAGCCCATCACCGACTTAGAATACGCTGACGATGCTTTTCTGTTAGCTGAAAATGAAGATCAACTGCAGGGAGCATTGGATTTTCTTGTGAATGTTTCCGGTGAATATTGCCTGAAAATCAATCCTAAAAAATCAGTCATTATGACGTCACAGGCTCTTGACGCGAGGATTATATTAAATAATGCTGTGCTTCCCAATGTAAAGCAATTTACGTATCTGGGCTCTTCGATTACTTCTGACGGAGGTTCATCTAACGAAATAAATCGTCGAATTTGTTTGGTTGCTGCTGCGTTTGGAAAACTTGCTAATCCATTATGGAGACGAAAAAACAAATTCAAAGACAAAGATGGACATTTTCTCTTTATTGGTTCGCACAGTGCTTCTGTACGCAGCTGAAACCTGGACTCTTACAGGGTCTGAGATCATAAACCTCAACAAATTTGAGGCAGGATATCTCAGATATATTTGGCACAACACTCATTTTTCATCATCCGTATCAAGGGACTGGACAAGAAAGATCAGTAACCGCCAAATTCGAGATGACCTCCAATTCCATGAACTTCCTTCTCTGGTATCGCGACAACGTAGATTGCGCTGGGTTGGTCACGTTCTTCGTAAAAATCCTGATACAATCCCACGTTCCGTTACTTTAGTTTGTCCAAATGTCGATTGGAAGAAAAGGAAAGGTGGACAGAAACGTACTTGGATGGACGCTGTTCGGGACGATCTTCATCCTATTTTGGCTGGGACTTTATCTTGGAAACAATGGCAAAGTCGCTGGACTGACATATCTGTGCTCGCCTCCGAAAACCGTGAATAGTGGAGAGGAATTATCCGTGATGCTCTAAGAACTTGGAACTAATAAAGAGTTGCTGCTGCTGGATTAGAATCCCACTGTTGTGGCCATGTATCTCTGGCACAATAAGAGAAAGATGATTAAAATGGATTTGCCATGTTCTACGTAGATTACCTTCTCATCCAATCAGAATAGCGATGGAAGCTCATACATTACCCGGATAAAAAAGAAGATTGGATGGAAAAAAGGTAGTATGCGAATTCAGTTCTATTATTTATGCTAAGCCCCCTCGTCCAAATGAATTACTTGATTGGGCGTCCATTTGCTTACCGTTTACATTTAATAGAGATTACTAGAGGGGTTTAGTTCGGGATGTAATTAACATTTAATTCAGCATACCTTTAGTGTTGTTCACTAAGTGCATATTGTAGATGTCTATGTTTTTGCAGAGCTTTGGTAATTTGGACTTTTCTGGGCAATAATAACCGGTGGAAGATGTTTATCTTCAATGATGATGTCTATAATTATCGTTTAACTCATCATTTAACAAAATTTATTACTTTATCTAACCTTATTTGCATACGCAAATACAGTATTGGTGGTTGAAAGTAGATCTAAGCTGATTTAAAATGCATTTTACACTTTATTGGACAAACGAATGACAATGTTGCAGCTACGAACACCCAAAATTGTTAACAATGTAATGCTCTTATTTGTGAGCCAAAAAGTTAACCTGAAACGTTTGAGAGACTTAAAACTGTAACCAATTTTGTCGATCAATCTGTTGAATTTTTTCGCTTGTTTTGTTATTGGTAAGAATTTTATTTTGTAATTGATTTAAAAATATATTTTATTTTAATGCATGTTAGGTATTGTTTCGAGTGTCATGGACCAGGTCAAATGGTTTCTTGTCCAACATGTTTCCGGGTATATCACAGTGAATGCATTTCAAATGCAACAGAAACCAGTGTGTCATTACGTTTGTCTCAAGACGATGATTTTACAACAGACATTTCTACAAACGGACTTTCCCCCAACCATCCTTGTGCATCATGTCAACGTTTGTCACAACCTATCAAGTACAATGGCGTTGAACCATCGTCTACCGAATTGCACAAAATCTTTCTTTGTATATTGGATCGTATTAAGAATAAAGTTAGTTGGAAAACGATGCAAATTGTAGGCTACCTCAACGAGCCTCAACGAAACAATTATCTTGTTTATCGTCAAATGAACACACGCACCATTGCCGATCGCATGCGTGCCGTTCCAAATTCCAAGGATGGATATTCCAGTTCTGCCAGCCTAATGGCTGATTTAGATCTTCTCGTACACAATACAACAATTTTTTATGGTGCCAAAACGGACATGAGCAACATGGCTCGTCAAATTCGGCTTCAAATTAAAAGGGAAATTCGTGAGTCAACATTTTGTATCGATTGCTATTTACGATCGCAGTCAACATCTACCGTCAGTCGATTGACTGCTCCTTGTAGAAAGCCTCATCGTCTTCTATGGTTCCAACACAATGGATGGTCGTTTCGTCCTTGCAAAATGTTGCATGAAAATTCCGATGGTTATGAAGTTATATGCTTTGGAGGTAGACGCGAACGTGTTTTTGTTCCTATTGCCAGGGCTGTGGATATGGGATTTACGGCTTTGGAACTTGGTTTGCGAATGACTCCGCCATTGAAAAAAGCACTTGATGAAGCCGAAGAATATAAGGCCAATCAAGCTGCTTTTGATCGGCAAATAAATTCCAATTCTAATAATAATTTGAAGAAATCGGATTTATTAACCGTTCCTGGTGGCATGTCGTTCACTAGCGACGTCAATTCAAAATTGGATACATCTAATAAAACATTGTCTTCTCTTTCTTCACCACGTAAACGCAAATCGGACGGGTCCTCAACAGTACAATCGTTTACAAACATTGAAAAATCTAATTTGACTAATTCAAGAGAATTTTTGGATAACAAAAAGAGCAAGAAGAAGCTGAAACCTGCTAGATCACTTGCGTATAGCAATGGATCTTTGTCCGTTACATCTGATAAATATGATCAATCATCTAATGGTGAAACATTTAAAGGTACGATTTTTCATTTAATTGTCGTTAATTTTATTACTTTTGTTTCTACGACAAATATTTCTAGTACGTGGCATTGTATTTAGTAATGCCAATACTGGTATTCAAATCATTGTCCATTAGATTACGAGCTTATCACTTTACACAGCCTCTACGGCAGATAAGTATTTTTTGATTTTCTCTCTACGGGATTTAAAACTTCAACTTATTTTCATTATGTGAGATGTTCGTTTCCAATGATTATGATATTCCTGCCTACTACTTTCACGTAGCGCATCCTGGACAAGTTGAACACCTAGACTAATACAGTAGGAATCGAGTGCACAGTGTTATAGCTGGACTTCCTTTTTTGTTGGATGGGTATTTAATAGGTATACGTGTATCATATGTAGCATTGGACTAAAGCAGATAATTTTTTCAAAAAATTACGCGGTTTCGTTAATTTTTGCTAACTGGTACCGTTACAAGGATGTCTATTAGTCGAAATAACTTCATTATACGCTTATAAGACCATTAGAGTTGATTGTTTAATATGTTGTACAAATATAGAAATTATGAAGAGGTGACTATGCCACTAACCAAAATGAATGGATTTAAATTACTTCACATAGGCACAAAATGAATAGTTACTAATCATACTCCTCAATTTGTAAATGCTATTTTCGGTACATTTAGACTAATTTAATTTCTTTAATATTCTAAAATTTTGTTGTGGAAGATATTGACATTATTCAGTTATGGGATGTGTGCTCTAATTTATGAATTGAAAATGCTACGGTTTCAATCTGATAACCAATGTTACAGTCCTGATGGTAATCTATATACAGAAGCACGCATTCAAGTTAATTGAGAGGTTATAAGAAACAATGGATTATTTAGTATTATAATTATGGTTAATTCTGTTGTTAAATAGCACAGGTAGGTAGATTGTACAATCGTTTATAAAATAATACTTGACACGGTTTATGCCACAATCACAGCCGGTAATCGTTTTTTTGGACTGAATGTAAATTAATGCAAAACGTTTTTTCATGTGGCACGAAATGTCTTGTGTTGTTTTACTAGACTTGCTAAAAGGATTTAGTACGATTTTCTAATTTTTGTATAACGTATCATTTGTGTATTGTCAGATTAGAAGTATTTTAAATTATAAATTTATGTGCCATATATTATAGATTTTCACTCATTCATTTTCATTTTGGTTGGTGACATGATCACCTCTTCATTATTTTCCATTTTTATACAGCATATAAAATGATCGACTTTAATGGCTTTATAAGCATAGAAAACGTTGAAGAATAACGAAGTTTGTTGACTGGCATCCTTGTGACGTAGCCACTATTCCCAAAGATTGATGAAACCGTCTGATTTTTGTCAGGGTTATTTTCCTTAGCCTAACGGCTACATATGGTTTACATAAGATACCTTTTAAGTACCCTGAGTGTATGCTCGCATCCACCTGTTGTAGCGTAAGCCCAGTTATACCGCTGTGCATTCGGTCCCTGCTGTTATTAGTCTAGATGCCTTTCAACACCTAGTCCAGGATGCACCACATGGAGGATGAACAGTTAGGAATATCACTATCATTGGAAATTGACACTTTATAACCATTACTCAAATCCTCGGGATCTTTGGCATCCATTTCCTCAGGATCATTAGCATCGATTTTCGTAAAAGAATTATTAACAAAATGTTGATTATACGAAATTACTAACTTAAATTTTGTGAGTTGGTTGTATTCCATTTTCATTTTTTGATTATGGTGAAAATATATAAAGATTGGTTTGGTATGGTAATGCTAAAAGGGATAGCTTCGATATGTTCTTATAATTTTTTTTTAAACATTTTTTCAAACCAATGGTGAAGTGAATTTTTATTGATAATGCTTTATGAATATGTCAATAATTTTGTCCACTAACTTATATTTACACATTTTGCTAGTAGAAGTTTACAAATGAAAGCGTAACACTTTTGGCAGTGACTATTTATATTTATTTTAAAGAGTATATGACAACAAGATTGTTACATGTTTTTGACATTGTAAATCCTATATGTCGAAGATTGAATTTTGTTGAACTCTGTTATCGAAATGATGTTTTTGCTTTTTTGCCGTTGTATGATGTCTTGTGTCGTTGCCGTTGAATGGTGTCTTGTTGCTTCTTTAGCATTTCTTTATTCAAAGAAGTCAGATTGTTCTAACCCTCCATTTTTCAGTAGAATTTGAGATCGGCTACAGTGGCTTCATTTGCCTGATATGTGTTTGTATGAGAGAGAGAGAGAGAGAGAAGAAAGAGCTGAAGTTTCCGATTGCTGTCAATTGAAATCTTTGTTTAATTTTGTTTTCTTTTCAATTTTTTAGAAAATGGATTTTAGTAGAGATGTTTACTTGTTTAAGATAGATGACGCTTTATTTTTATTAAAATGTATTAACATAATTTCTAGTTTATTAAGCGTACATGTAAAAAGTGTAAACTTTAATTAATATCTGCTTGGATTGTAATTGACGAAGCAAAGAAAACTAAACACATGCTTGACAGCTACTAAACGTTGTCTATTTTTAAGTCAATGTATGTGGTCTGTTTTGAAACACGTTTTACTGATGTCATACGTTGATTTTACGTGAGATTTAACTTCATTCATCGTTTAATAAAGTAGACTAATATTTAAATGTCCACTTTAGTACGTTGTTATTTCTTTGTATGTAAGGTATTACTTAAGTGTTGGTGGTGTGGCTACTCTCAAATACTTCGATCTTTGTAGAACGTATTGAACAATTATTTTTGGTTTTATATGTACAACGAACGTAGGTTGACGAAATATCTTGGGCGATAGATGGAATTTTTGTGACGGTGTCACAAGTATTAACGAGACCGTTTGATTTTTTGTCAAGATTGTCCCCTTTAGTCCAATACTACATGTATACGGCAGCATACCTTTTAAAAACGCTGGATGAATGTTTGCACTTATCCACCAAGGCAGAAGCTCAGTTATCGCTTCGCACTCGGTTCCTAATTTGTGTCAGTTTGAATTTAGGATGTACAACATGTAGGTATGTAGGGTTAGAAATGTGGTAGTAAAATCTAATGCTAACAATTTAATAGTTAAAATGATTTAAATCAGTTTAATAAAACCAGGATTTTCTATTGAGTTACGCATATTACTCTCTAAGTAATTATGATAAATTGGCGAGGTTTGTCTGGTCATTTTGAACAGTTCAACAGAGAAGTCCGGAATAGTATTTGAAAATTGGTACCATAATTGTTGGATTTCTAACAAATAAAAGAATAGAAATTTTTGAACATATGGATAAAAGAAAAGTGGTTGTATTCTGTTTTAAAAAGACAATGTATTGGCTAAGAAGTCAAGAAATGTAACTGGAATGCATTGACTGTTATACAGTGGCGATTTGGGGGAAAATATACAATTTCTACTATCCTCTTAAGTCAGATAAGAGCGAATCTATTTGATGAAAGGGTTTACTGTAAGGGGTATAATTGTGAATTTGAGTATGGGAGACACGTAATTCAGTTTGTTAGTGCATATGCTGAATCTGTGGTAGATTAGAAAATATTCCGTAATATCCCTCTAACAGTGAAAGTAGTACTAAGCTAAATAAGATTTTGAGAGTCATGTCACATTGGTTAAGGAAATAGAGAAACGAACATGGAAGGTAAAATAATGTTGGAGTGTATAGTTTCACAAGCACAACAAATTTTGTAAGATGAAAAAAAATCAATTGGTTACTTTCAAGATGGGCTTTATAATATCTAGAAGAGTAGAATGGAAGCTAGTGAAAAGCAATAGTGGTTATTTAATTTATCTTATTTCTTATTTGGTTGTTGCTGCTTAGATATACAGGGAAGATATTTTTCAGAAAGTGGACATTTACTGAAGAGGAAGTTAAATATTACTAGTTGATAAAAAGTGAAATTTAAAAGCGAACGACTGGAATTGTAAAAAACTGATTTGAGAGGTCAGTTTGTGAACAAGTTTTTATAGAACTAGAGGTGTGTGCAAGAATTATAGTTATTAATTACTAGGGTGATTACCAAGGCAGCTCAGAATACGCTAGAGATAACAACAAGAAAGAAAGTGCTAAAATATAAAATTTCGGTTGTGGGACGTAGGATTCCAATAGGCTGTGAAAGATAGTGAGAAAATAGGATACATTTGGAAGAATAATTGACATATTGAAATGCAAAGAGGCAAGTCGAAAAGCAGAAGTATGGGACGAATTGTATAAAGAAGTAGAGAAAAAAATACGTAGAATTATAAAGACGTGGCTTATAGCAAACATATTAAGAATGAAAGAAGAATAGTACTAACTGAGGAAACGAAGACTAATGATTATGCATTAAGGTTTGGTTTTAAGCTTATCTCTGCTTGATCTAGTGAAAGACATGGTAACAGGAAATTTGATAAAAAATCGATCTAAATAAACAATTTAACGCATATATCAAGCATCAGTTAAGTCTATTGTACTATATGCTGTAGAAATGCAGTTTTCTATAAACATCGGCAGTCTTTGTTTGGATGCTTTTGCGAAAAATATAATACTACAGGGATCCTAATAACATGCACTGGCCGAGCAATCTCAAAATTAGAAAACGCCTAAACGTTTATCCAACATTATTGGAAGTTATACTTGACAGGTGACTACGTGGGTTTGGATATATATCACCGCTTAACTGGCAATTTAGGAGAATTAGAAACACTTTGTGGAATCCAAACATTAGTCAACCAAAAATATATAGTCTCAATAGAGATGGTGAACCTATATTACGTGTTAGATGTTAGAATGTGTGATTTTTATAGTTAATTTAATGCTGTATATTGATAATTGAAAACTGAAGTAATTTTTAGCATGAACGGTACTTATTATTTTAATGTCAGCATTGCAAGTAGCTTACATTTAGGCCTTTTAATTTTGATTGTATGCATACATTTATTTATCTGTACGTTATATTCTAATTGGTGGAGACTGACTTCATATGATTTATGTCGTTAAAACATGTGATCTAAATAATATACAATTAATTTTTAAGTTATACCTTGTTAGTGGCTTATGTAGTTTCGTTCTAGGTACGTGTCATTTTGTGTAATCTTGTTTTTTGTAATATTCATTTTTGAATTATTTGATTTGTATTTTTATTTATTTAGAAATTATCGTCATTTATTTGACTATGTAGTTTAATATTAACTTGGTACTAAATGCAATTTGACATATCTAGAACATGTGAATAAATAGGTAGTTACTAATCACTTATTTTTAAGCATATGATTTTCATGTTTTAATATTTATGTATACACAACGTTTTCATATGATTCGATAGTAAACAGTGACCTCTGAAACAAGTGACATGTATGTCTTTTTAAAAACGCATCAATCGAGTTCCTGTGTGTGTGTGTAAAATAATAGTTCAGTGATTGCAATACAGCCACTGTTATATTATAGTATAAATCTTTTCAACAATCTGTTTTGTTCATTATAATTAATATATTGATTATTTTGGTGGATAAATATATCAGACTGGAGCTATTGATTTTTGCATCCGCTAATACCGTTAAATGCTGTTGCTTATAATGCATTTTAACTTAAAAGTTTGCTTTTTCAAGTTAACAAATAAACGTTTTATCATACAACTTTTAAGCAAAATCATGAATTTGACACTTATTTAGTAGTCATATAATTCAAAATAAAATATCAGCTTTATTATGGGGTGTAAAATAATCTATTATATCTAAAAGGGAAATATAATAACATTGATATATATATATATATATATATACATCATTAGTTGGTTTCTAATCAAATGTTGAGTAATATTATCAACATAAAATATAACGACAACAGTTGGTGGCAGAGTCATCTCTTCATTCATTTCAAGTTTGCATAGAATCCCAAATAATCTCTTCCATTATTTACATTTTTTGGAGATGTGCAGGAATATGTTGGTTCAACCACTTGTCATTGTTTTCAAGATAAAGTCCTGGTTATAATAACGAGAAGATTATTGTAAATACCATTTATGCAAGTATGTTCCTTTTCTTTTAATCGGAATTTGGATAAGTCAAGGTGAGATTGCATCAGGATTTCTCCTAAGAACGTAAATAATGACAAAAATATAAAGCATATGCAATTTTTATTATACATCATACAAAACTTAATAATACGATAGATCACTATTTTGTAACTTTAATTCAAGTACTTTAGTAGGTTGTTAATATAGTCTCGTTTTCATCCCATTTTTAACAGACGAATAATGACTTAATTTGGATATATTTTAGTATGCTGAAAAATGTAACATCAATTTCAATAGTGTTAGGTAGCAACTTATTGAAAAAGCTTTTTCTATTAAAACCGGTGTAATCTTAACATTTTTAAGTGAACAAAGTGAATGTCGATATATATTTAAGGTTGACTTCTCTAAAATATTATAACAATGTGATTCTCATGTGAGTGTGTTGCATCTTAGCACATTGAAAGAAAAATGTCACTGTTTTTGGTATATTTTGCAACATGACGGCTATACCTTATACCAAACATTGTTTGTCAAATATAGGCCTCTCTAACCTCAGTAAACAACAACAACAGTTGGCAGAATCATCTTTTTCATTTTCACATAGCATCCCGAATTCTTATACGAAGAGGTTGTCGGATACGAATTGAACTAGGAGATGGGTTTAAATAAAGTTTTGTTGTTAATTATACACCTTACAATTTCTCAAGTGTTGGTTATGATTAATATAGCAAAGTCGATACAACGTTCGTATTATTTAATAGATATTAATTTTAGCTATTAAACAATATTTACCAAAAAAGTGGAATTAAGCACACATTAATACTTACAAAGATTAAGTAAATTACTTTCATTTATTATTTTCACATAGATGATAGATTTAGAAAATAACTTTTATATTATTTAGAATAAATGTATTATTGATATAGAATATTTTGTATCATTTTTTATTCTTAATATTTATTTTTAAAGCCACATCCTGAATTAAAAATTAATTTAGACTTGGAAATGTATCAATCGTGATGCAAGAGTGTTTGTGGACAGAAACGTTTTGGTATTTTTGGCCAGGTTGAAGTTACATAGAATCACTAACCGCTTCACTATATATACTTGTAACGATTAGGATACTATCTTTGGTTGGGGTTGTGATAATCCTGAGGATTTGAGTGATGCTTATAAATTCTCGATTTCCAATGATAGTGATATCCATGACTTTTTCTTCATCTGGCGTATCCTATACCAAGTGCGCACAAGTACCCAGACTAACAGCAGGGACTAAGTGCACAACGGTATAGCTTGGTTTTCATCATCATCATCATCATCGGGGATAAACATTCCCCACCGGTTATTGTCACTCAGGGTAGTCTAACAAAAACCAAAGCGTCTGTAAAAACGTCAACTTTTGTAGTGTGTACTCAAAGAACGACACTTGAGGTGTGCTGACATTAAATGTTAATTACATCCCGAGTTAAGCCCCTCCAATGATCTCTGTTGGCTGCATAGGGTAAGCAAACGGACGCCCATTTAAATAATTCATTTGGACGAGGGGGCTTAGCATAAATAAAAGGACTGAGTTCGCATGCTATAATGTCTGTCCAAATTTTCCGTTGGCCGCCTGGCCTTCTTTCCCATCCGGGTAATGGGTGGGCTTCCATAGCTATTCTGGCTGGATGAGTGGGAGATCTACGTAAAACATGGCCAATCCATTTTAATCGTCTTTCTTTAACTGTGCTAGAGATACATGGCCAATAAATGTTAAGAGACTTACAAATATCTGGGAATGGTCGAAATATTTTACTAGCTATTAAGTGAGTGCGTTCAATAGAAGACAACGAGCGAAACCATATAGATCTTAAACAGCTTTGCTCAAAAAGAACAAGCTTTTGCGTATCCGCTTGAGTGAGAGTCCAAGTTTCACATGCGTAAAGAAGAATGGAACGCACTAAACTCTTATATATTCTAATCTTGGTTTTAATAGAAATATTACTTTTGTTCCACAAAGGTTTACTTAAACGCCCAAAGGCTGCAGCAGAGAGGCGAATACGATGCCGAATCTCTGAAGAGCTGGATCCTTTACTATCTATGATCGAGCCTAGGTACGTAAATTCATCGACCACAGCATATATCTAGGGTACTTAAGAGGTATCTGTTTGCGAACATTGGTGCTTATTAGCCAAAATATTTTACTAATCTTTTACGTTCGTTACACTTATCAAGGCATCGAAGTCGATCATTTAATATGCTGTTGAAATATAAAAATAATGAGGAGGTGACTACATCATCAACTAAATGAATGGATTACATTGTTAGTTGTTTAAACCAAACAAAAAGACGGTGGTTTTTCAGTTTTATTTAAACCTGCATAAGCCATTATATTTTCATTCCTATTAATATTCCAAATGATTTACTGTATTGACAATTAAATACATTTACACCCGAAAGTTTTCAAACGAAATTAAACCAACTATTTAATCATTATCGTATATGCCATTTTGTACAAAACAGGTCGTTCACTAACATCGCTGTCATCACTCGACAGTGATGCAGACTGCAACCCATTTCCACAAATTTCAAACCGCAATACCAAAGATGATGTACTAAATTCCAAAACAAAAACAGTTAATCCTTCCCCAAAGTCGGTCAAGAAGAAAAGGAAATCGAATCGTGACAATTCAACTTCACATGTT
Source organism: Cardicola forsteri (assembly GCA_025895645.1). Lineage (NCBI taxonomy): Eukaryota > Metazoa > Platyhelminthes > Trematoda > Strigeidida > Aporocotylidae > Cardicola > Cardicola forsteri. Next base: position 89,808 of record JAKXYG010001440.1, read on the forward strand.
TCACACCTGTTTGCTGCCGACCCGAGCCCCAGTCCGTCCGAATTTTCTACCTGTTTGTCCAATGATACCGACTTGCGTCGGACTATCCGTATTAAGCCACTTCCGTTGAGAACTGACACCGAATTAAACGATCGCCACTATCACCATCATCGATCCAAACCCATTCCCAGCAGTTCGTCGGCTTCATCGGCTATCTCGTCGAGTTCTGCTACGGTACCGGCTATTGCTTCTTCGTCAAGTGGTGTCGGTCCCACGTCCGACTCATTTTCCGCTTCATCTTCGACCGAATCCCACATTTCATCCAAACTGCGACGTGGAGCCAAGTCGCGCCGACATTCTTCCAAGGTTGAACAGGTTCACGATTGTCCGCCTACGTCCCCTGTCGACTGCTGTTCGATTCGGTACGATTCGATCGTCAAAAGGGATCAAAATGGATCCAAACTGACGTTCAAAAAGTCATCCAAAAGCGGCGATCAGTTGTTTTCCCAATGCGCCATCCCATCTTCTCCGTCCGATTCAGATTCGCTGTCTTCAATGTCGTCTACTGTCTCATCGGCTTCCACTTCACCTCTATCCAGTTCGTCATTATCTTCTTCGTCAACTTTACCCTCGCCCAACCGGAGACGTGTTCCAATGGCAAAAAGTATGTCTCAATCTGAAATGGTGATTCAAAGTCGTGCCGCCGCCGACGCTATCTCCACCAACAAATTGGATGATGATGATGATGATGATGATGATGATGGTGGTGGTGGTGGTGGTGGTAGACGGATTAAAATGCCCACATCGACATCCTTTGACAGTGCAGCGAGTTTGGTGAAACGAGGAGTTTGTCGGTCCGATACGAATATGTTGAAATCGGCAGTAAGTGGAGAAGTAGCGCCGTCATTGTTTGTGGCTGACTATCATGAAACTGGTAGTAAACAGGTGAGCAATTTTGAAAATTGTTAATTTTGCTATATCCGATTTATAATCAGTTTTTGGACGATTATTTAGAACAAGAAATAATATTTTTGTTAAAATCAAGATCAGAATATATTAAAGTTTGGTGCATTCAATTCTATTATGTTTGCGAAAGTTGGTTTCTCACACCAGCGGATATACAACAGTAAATGTAAATGTAAATCCATCTCTATTAGTTTCAAGTTCTTGTAGCATCCTATATAATGTCCTACTGTTCATGGTTTTCGGAACCGTAGATAAATATTTCAGTACAACGACTTTGCCATTGTTTCCAAGATAAGCTTTGGCCAAAATAGCGTGAAGATCGTTTTGAACGTTTCTAACCACCTTTCTGTTTCTTCCAATACGCACTTGGATAGGGCAAAGTTACGATACGTGAGATCACAGGTTTTTACGAAGAACGTGTCCAAACTAGTGACATTCGTTGTCGTGATACCAATGAAGGAAAATCGTGAAATTGGAGGTCATCTCGAACTTGGCGGTTGCTGATCTTTTTCGTCTGAGTGGGTGCTGTGCCAAATGTATCTGAGATATTTTACGTCAAATTTATTGAGCTTCATGATTTGTGAATTGTTAGATGAACCACCATCAGAAGTAATTGAAGAGCACAGTTGCGTAAATTACTTTACATTAGGGAGCACAATATCAATGTACAAAAGCTTGTTCAATTTGATCGATGATTAAAATTTATATGGTTTCGCTCTCTATCCCTTCTCAAACATAACCGATTAATAGTTGATGAAATATTTAAACCATTTTTAATATATATATATATATATATATATATATATATATATATATATATATATATATATATATATATATAGCTTACTAAATATTATTTGGCCATGCATCTTCAACACTATAAAAGATGTCTGGAAATAGTCGCCATATTTTATGTAGGCTTTCCACACATGCAGCTAGAAAAGCTACGGAAGCCCAACCATTACCAGGATGGAAAAGAAGACCGGTTGGTCAATAAGTAATTTGGACAGATCAATGTCGATATTGTAGAGCTAAGTTTCCGCGTTTGATTGTTTAGCTTATACAATGAATAGGACTCACTGAAAAGACTTAATTCGGGATGTAATTAACATTTAACGTCAGCATATATCAAGTGTCGTCTAATGAGAGTTGATGATTTACATGCTCTTGGTATTTCGGACTACTCTGGGCAATAGTAATCCAATAATAATGATTAAATCCACCCAAATATAAAATAATAAAATTTACTACGGTTGCTGAACTGTTCAAACATGTTTCACAATTCTGTTTTTCTGTTCAACTCATGAACCCATTAGTTTTAGCAAGGTTTTTAAGTAGCTTGGAGTTCAATTAAATAAATAGGATTTAAATTCTCACGGTCACGTCATTGTGGATGAGCGGTCTGATGCTGCAATTAGTAGGCCATTCTGGCAATTATAACACATTTATCAACTCGTAACATATCATTTAATATACGTTTGTTTATCTTTATCAAGTTTTCATTGTATCAATTTAAAAATCTATTTAGACCAATCAATCGAATTCAAGCATTGGCAATTTGAACAACCGCGAGAATTGCAGTTCTTTGACCACAAATTCGACTCTGAAGGCCACCTATCGATCGCATCCCACTCCCAGTTTTGAGCTTGGCTACGTCAAATTAAATTCGGCACTTGGAAGCGGTAGCACCAATTGGTCTGGTCAAGCCACTTCGGTTTCCATTTCGAATGCTGCTCATTTGACTCACATTCCTGGTTCTATCGAACCGATTGCTTCTAATGCTTCAGCAGCATCGTCATGCTATTCTTCGGTATCACCGGCTGCATTATCTTCGACTTCTGGACTCGGTTCAAGTATGAGTGATCCCAAATCAGTAGATGCTTCTCCGGGTGAAGTTGCCACGATGCTTGGTGGCAACACGTCGTTCTCCTGTCCTTCGGGAAGCGGATCGGCTCATTTGCATGGTGACACGAATATGATGCTGAAGACGGAAGTACGTGTTTTCTTCCTTTTGAGTACTGTTCAGATCTGAACTGTTCCTGTCAGTTTTTTTAAATATTATAAACAATATTTCAAATTTTGATGTCTATTACTTTGTAACTAGTAATATTAAGAGTGGAATGCACGTTCATCAAGATGTGAACGATTTTGAAGATTTGAGACCCGTTCATAATATCTGTAGTCAATATATGGGACATCGAGTGAAACTGAAACCGCTTTGATGAAGTAAACCGTCAGTCGGTTTTGTTAGTTAATAGTGATATTTTGAAAATGCCATTTTTTGACTACGTTTGTTAGCAATACGAGGTTTTGTTTGGGCGGAAAATAATAATAGGAGGCGGTTTTACAAATTTAGAAATAGTATATAACTTTATTGTAATTAACTCAATCTAATTATAGTTGAATCGGTAAAGTTATATCTGATTACCCAGTTGCTTCAACTATTGGGTGTAATTTGGTACAAGTGCAAATCACTATATCTGGGCTTCCATTTACATGGGTGGGTGCATGATAGTTTAAAAGCATCTCAAAGTATAACAATAGTGAATGTAATTGGTTAGCTAGTAGACAGGCAAGGGCTTAGTGTCAATCTTTAAAAAAAGTTATTGTTATCAATTCAATGAAGGAACATCTAGAGTGATTGATTTTTTTATATCAAAATATTTCAGGATCGTATTCATCGTATTTATGCCGATCGTTTGATTGCTTTGACAACCGAACGCGATCAAGCTCGTGAAGAAGTTCATCGTCGTGATATGCAGATTGTCGAATTGAAACGTTTTTACGAAACCGAAATCAAACGTGTTAAGCAGCGTACTTGGTGCCAACTGTGTCTTAACGAAGCCTTTTATCATTGCTGTCCGGGAACAGCCTATTGCTCCGAAAATTGTCAGTTGCAGCATTGGACTATGCAGCACAATCGTGATTGCCGACGTCGGACTGAAGCTCAACACAATCATCATCAACAACAACAGCAGCAGCAAACCACAACCTAACGTTTCGTGAATTAAGTCACCTCGTGTACAACTTTGTTCTTGGTCATAATTTTGACACATACACGGTCATCACACATACACAGTTTGATTTAATGGCAGCTATTGTGCACTATTCACATGTAATTGTTGGAAATGGATGCTATTAGAAACGCCGTGTTGTGTGTCTACATGCATACATATGTATGTATGTATAAATTACCAGAAAGCAATTTTGTGTTTAACATGAGATTAGCGCCACACAAACAATACGTCTTTTCCATTCTATTTGTGCATTGCATTCGCGTTACATTAGAATTTTTCTTTGAGAATTACATTGAGATCATTTTTGCGATGTATGTATTATAATTTTACCAAAGAGAATAATAATAATAATAATGATTGAATTATTTGTGATTACGTTTGTTGCCTATATAGTTTGCAAACATTTTTCAAAAATGTGAAATTATTATTTGTTTTTGATGAAGTTGTCCTATATTAGATATTTTTAATTACTTGGATACGATGTCTTTCTATGTTAACTTGTTTATGTGCATCGTCGGTCAGGCGGATATAAAAACGATCATTTTTTATTTGTTTCATTTCAGTTAAGTACATACACATGGAAGAAATGTTTTGTTATTTTGCAATGCATAAGTAGAATTGTATTCATTATATGTTTACACACATATAAGATCTTTGTGATTTTAAAACTTTTCTATATTCACTTGTTTAGTCATTGTTGTCATGTCTCTTTATTGGGTATTCTTGAACTACGGCCTAAAAGTACAAAACAGGAGTTGTGTCGTTAAGCCATGGTTATTTGAATTTTTAACCCAACTTGAAATTGTATTTGTAAAAATAACATGATTTATTCCCGTTTATATATATTTATACGACGTTTCTTTAATACAATTGTTTATGTTGACTAAACTTTCACTGTTGCTCAAGTCTCTTTATATATATATATATATATATATATGTACAAATCTGGATGGTTTAACCCGTTCTTATCTTGTTTTATTATTATTTTTTCTACAAGGATATTGCTTTTACTTGGTTTACAGTTTTTTGATTTTGTTAAGCAATTTTGAATATTCTTTTCTACTACCATGTATTATATATATATATATATATATATATATATATATATATTCATCATTATGTATTGTGCATAATTTTATATTGACTTTTCGTTATTACAAACCAGATGTAATTTGGGTTCTGCTTTGAATCTTTCGTTTCCTTACTTGTTATTTCGGGACGTTTTTCTTCATGTAGGTCATTTTTTTCACTTTTGTACATGCTCAAAATTGTGATTTGAATTTCGGTACAATATTGTGTATTTTCTTTCCCCGACTGGGCGTGTGTTTGTACCAGTCAAGTGATTCATTCGTTTTTTAATAAAAATTTGCATTACTAGTATTTTTCATTTTTAAATTACGTCATAATGATGATTCAGTGTGTTTTTGTTGTTACTATGGGAATACGTCCAAATGTATTTATGGAAGATGGTGGATTCCAACATGACAAATGGCAGACCAAAGTAATTTTTGTTTTCTTTTCTCTATCGTGTCTTGAGTGCTTTCATTTTTTGTGTACACTTATTTTCTTCATGCTTATTATCATTCGCCAATAGTTACATTATTCACAGATAAAGATGTAGATCAGTCAAAGCACTTTTTCTTAAAACAAATGATCTTATAATTTATATTTTTCCATTCAAAGGTTTTTTATTTGTTTCTGTCTACTACTATTACTATTGGTGAATTCAGATTATATATATATATATATATATATATATATATATATATATATATATATATATATATATATATATTGGTTTATAGTGTTTATTGGAAAAATTGTATTTTAAAAAAAAACGGTTTTTTGGGCGCAGTTAATTGCGTTCTCCATTACTATATATATATATATATATATATATATATATATATATATATATATATATATATATATATATATATATATATATATAATGTATTAAATACACATTCGCTTATGCGTGTTGTATTGTCATTTATTTGTGATTATTGACCCTATTTGTTAGTTTACTCAATTTATAAATATAGTCATATGATTTATACATTAGATTAGATTTAGTTGTCCTCACAGAAATGTACGTACATTAATGATAGAAATAACGTTTTTCATTTTGACGTAAACGAAGTTGATTTTACAATTACTGAATTTTGGATATTACAAAATGCTCGTGTTTATTTGAGTTTTTTGAATCCTTGATTTTATGCAATTAGTAGGGTGATTCATTTCGTCATACATGTAATGCATACAATTCAACAGCCGTTTATTTGTAACATTTTCGATCGTCAGTATCGGTCAGGCATTTAAGCATTAGTTAGGTAGAACCTATTAGATTTGGGGGAAAGTACTTATAATTCCAATAATGGTGATGTTTCCAATATCCTGTATCTTTACTTGGTACAATATAGACCTTGGTTGGCACGGGTTAGAAACGAACTGCACAACAGCATAACGGCTTTCCTTTCGGCGTGTGTATACAAGTGTACTTTAAAAGCATCTTAATATATATATATCTACCATCTTATCAAGGACGATAATCGAAGCAAAAATGAAGGCGGTTTTTATAGACGGTGGGATTCACACAAGAGATTTTGTTATTTTAGTGTTTAACACTAACTAGGAGCAAGCGATCAAAATGTGTAAATACGGCACTTTCAAAGGAGTGCTCATGTCATTAGCCAGGACATAAGATGAGTGATAGGCTGTTTGATTTACCGGTCATTTTTATTACTACTTGAATCTAAAGTTTACGTTTGAAGATTAAGGTTCTTTTTGTTATGTTGCGTTTTGTAGGACACAATAGCTGAAGTGATAGATACTTGTAAACGTGCCCAACTCTTAGTGCAGTCGCATTTCAGTTTTATTCATTTTGGTATCGTCATCTATATTTGTACGGTGTATTTAACGATTGACTCCGGTGGCCTGATAAGCGTAAACTTGGAAGTGCAGCGACGTTCGTTCGCTGATAGACGTCATTCTTTTGTTGGCAAAAATTGACTTTTCTAAGCTATCTTTGTTACAATGTGTGTATACCTTAAGGTACCTTTTCAATATGCTTGCAACTGTCCACCAAATCGGAAGTGTACTTACACCGCTGTTGTGTTAGTCTAGATCCTTGGGTGCGACTAGTCCAGTGGAGGTAACACTCAGGAAGATCATCACTGAAAATTGATGCTATAAGCATTCCTCATATATTCAGGATAGAATCCCGCTAAGTGCAGACTTTTAAATAATTTAAATGTCCGTGTCTTAAGGAACATTTTTGTCAAACAGTTAAAACCATTGAAAACAGCAGCATACCATGCGGTTTAAGGTATTTGAATTAGAATTTTTCAAATCCGATTATAATTTTGTTGCGACTAATTGTTAATTACATACGCGCTGTAGTGTTATTGTTATTATCTGATTTATACACAATTAGTTTGTTTATTATTTACGAATTAAAATGAAAACTTTAATCCATAATATTTTTTCTAGTCATATTTTGTCTGAATTTGCACGATCGCTTTGATCAATTCAGTCTCATCAAATTGTTTTGTTATTAAAAATCCGTATTAGGTCATTGAATATTTAACCAGACAATGTAATGGCCAATTGAAACGTTTATAAAAAATCATTACAATCTTTATTATTTTTGACGTTTTCAGCATATTATTACTGCTTGAATGTTTTACGAGAAATATTTTTCAGTAGATAAACAATTTAGCAATCAGCCAAACATGGACCAGCAGTGACACTCAAACCTATGCCCACCCAAGTTCCAGTCTATTGTTGTACCACTAGATCCCTCTGGTACAATAAAAAATAGGTCATTAGTTTGTGTTAGGACCAGACAGTAAGTAGTTTGGAATCTGTATATCATCTTTGTTTTGGGCTTGAGTAGCTGGTTATACTTTTTAAAAGATTAGATACAGTTGAGCATTGGAATTGAACTTGTTTTTTTTTCCTTTTTATCCACCCTAATTAGATTCGCTTTTTTCACAACTCCATAAATCAATAATTGTTGGAATATTTTTGCCATTGGTATAGGTAAACATGTCAATGAATATTTTTAAAAGTAAATTGTTCAACATTGACTTAGTTTATTATTTTATTGAACGATAACGTTCAATTAAACCATTTAGTTTTAGTCTTTTGATAAGTACACATGTTGAAATTATAGTTTGGCTAACAAAAATGTATCATTTAAACACAACTTATTTGTTGTGTTTTTGTAAAAGTAACAATATATTTTAAATTGTAGACATGTAGAATTTGTTCTTGTGATGTTTACATGCAAAAAGTACACACTTTTTCGGTTATACTTGGTATGGATGTATGATTGATTGTAATTTATCATTATTATTACATGTTTAGGCTCCTGTCCCGATTCGGGATAGAGGAGAATGGTTTGCGGCAGATAGGGTATTCAGCAGTAAAAAATTCACTCAAAAACTATTAATAGTCATAATGCTTTCAATTGGTTTCAAAAAGCTACAAAGGAAGAAGATTATTACTACGTGTTGGTTTATTTTTTCGACTTATTAAATTATAGTTGACCCCCAATTTTGGTAGTTTATTAAACTGTATACGATTTTATCAATTACCTAATTGTTTCTATCTCTTTATTTAGTAATTATTTATTTTACTTGGACCAGCCTTAACATTGTTGAAATAAATGAGTAAAATAAGTCTGTTATTCGTGTTTGATAATTGTGAAATTAGGATATGAAGAAAGCTTGGTTTGAAAATAAATCGGCATAATAATTTTAAAAGTTGGTACATCAAGTGAACTGTAAAAGAGTTGTTTGTTATACTTTTTATAATGTGAGTCTTTCTTAATACTTTTATTTTCCATTCAAAATCTTACAAGTAAATAAACAAAAATATTTATTTTTGTGTGTCAAATTTTTAATTATTCTCTTGAATATCGTGCATATCAAAAATTGAAATCTTGCTCAAATTTTGCCAAACTCCGTCGTCGGAACATATTCCTTTCACTTCTTTGTCGTAGTCTAATAAAATGGTGTCCTCTTGTCGTTTCTTTAGCAGTATCTTTACAGAGATTAGATTGTTTATCTTGCACCCAAGCCCTGCTTCTTCGTCTACGGTGGAGTTTGAAGACAAATAGTGAAAATCTAATATACAAAACTGTATTTTTATTTCCTTTAGATTGGTTATTTTTAACAATTAAATGGAACCATCAAAGTACAATGCATTGAAACTTTAATAATTTAGTTTTTGTATGTATTGACTATTACTGACTACTAATAACAAATGTTAAATGACCATCGATTATTATTATTATTATTATTACTTAAAAGCATTGCGATAAATATCTCCCAGCAAGTGAACATTTTAGCGAAGCCAGTGTAGGACTCAAATTTATACCTACCAATATATTAACTTACAAAGGTAAGTTTGTACCAATCCATACAATTTTATCTCTTTAATCAACATTGGAAGAAGTCAATAGATAATGCTACTAATCGGATTGCGTGTTAAAATGTTTTTCATTGGTCTGTTTCAATAATGCAATATATTAGGAGGTTTACATTGAAAGACAAAGCCGAAATGGGGAAAATTAAAAAATAATATTGATTTTTAGGTTACGCTTTTTAAATGTGTAAAAATGCACATTGACAGGCCACAAAAATTAATTTATTAATAAAATAATACAAAACGTGTTGAACAACAGATAAGAGGATATCTAAATGTTAGACAGTGGGTAACGAGATAAAATAAGTAGTGTATCATTAAGATAGTACTAAAAAGAAATAGAATTTGTGGTTAATTTTACGTATTACAATCATTATCTATTAAGTGACTAGGTGAATATATATATAACAGATGTGGGGGCTCTATGTTTTAACCTCCTCAAGTTTTTCAACACAGTTTTATAACCGCCAGGACATGGTTTCTTAATACGCAGTATACGTTATTAAAAATGACATTGCTTATCAGTTCCTAAACAATTAAATACCCTAGTGGAATGGATTATTCATTTGTTTGTTAGCGGCAGTAACCCGAAGTATTTGAGGACACTTGACAATTGACACTAATCAGGTTTATTGTCGATAAAAAATTTACAAGGTTGGTTTCAAGTTCGTGTGAGACTTAAAGCGTATACACTGATGATGATTCTAAGCAAGGGTAAAATATCTATACAGTGCTTTTGGCTGGCTAAAATGAAGTAGATTTATAATTCAGTAAATCCTGCAATTATAATAGATCACTCTTAAGAACCCCATACTACATTTTTTATTTTTTGCATTTAGTACTAATAGTAAAACTCAAACTATTAAACACTAGAGTATAAGTTTTGTGACACCTCGATACAAGTGCTTCTGTTGCGGTTGTGTATTCCATATCACATTATTATTATTACTAAAATGCTTTACAAGAAAATGTTTTTAGCATTTGGACATTTTAGCAAAGTTAAATGAAGGTTCACATTTAATGACGGTAGTGGGAATTAAACCCATGCCTACCCAAGTTCAAGTCCACCGCTCTACCCCCACTAGACCATTTCAGGGTAAAAAAGTTTTATTCCTATATTTCAACTTAGCGTTGAATTTTTAAAATAATGTACTACGTAGAATAGCATTTAATCGGTTCTGATATAATTAATAAATTGGCAAGCAAAATACAATTACTAATTTTAAATATTTGTTACGTCTTAAAAGAAAAACAAAAAAGTAGTTTGATTGAATATAAATTAATTTTATATTGATTTGTTTTATTTATGTTTCTCTAATTTATTATATATTTAAACAACTTCTTTTGCAACAACACTACGTTATTTGCAATTTTTTTATTATAAATATTAATTATGCCATTGCAGTTACACATATTTGTAAAAATTGTTTATTTGCTACATTTTGTTGGAAAATGCAGTTGATACAAATGACACAAAAAATTAATTAATATGATACATTTAATAATTTAAATTAAATTATTGAATAAAACAATAATTAAATTAAAGATTTATCATTTTCGCTATTTTTATTGATCCTCAAATGTTTAAAATAATGATAATAACCATTGTAGAGACAATAAACCAGACACGTTTGACACCAAAAGTTTTTTCGACAGCTTAAGTAATATTTTAAGCGAGTAGAATTGTAAGTTCCATTCCTAACTAATTATAGTCTTGCTAACCGTATATTAAAGGTAAAGTTTGAACTCACGTCTATATACTTGTCGACTAGCGGTTTAACTCACCCCAAACATTCTACCATCCTAACATAAGCAATATTCCAAATATAACTTTATTTAAATTAAAAACTTGTTTTTTCTTATTAAAAGCGTTTACTAGATGACCTACCAATTTCAAAAAAATGTATGACTAACCTTAAGAAAAGATTTTTTTCCATTTTAGTATATATATATATATATATATTATTTTTTATTTTATATTTGCTACATTGAATGTTTTACAAGAAACATCTTTCAGTAGTGGACATTTTAGCGAAGCCGAACGTGGGCCCGCATTTTAGTGCCAGTAATGGGATTTGAACCCATACCCACCGAGGTCCGAATTCAAGCGCTGTACCGCTAGACCACCCCGGATAGACAAGATCGAGTACAAACACAATTTCTTTTAATATTGACATAAATAAAACGTTTTTAAAATACAAAGTCACTTGACTTTATATATATATATACTTATTAATTTAGCCTTTTTATTATAGCTAATAGAAATGCATTTTAATTTTTGTGTATGTATGTTTTGGAAATATCTTAGTAAATTATTTTGTTTGTTATTCCCTAGTATTTTGAATAAATTAAGCTTAATTAGAACATGTACAAAATTCATAAAGGTTATGTAATAAATTTGGATTAATAAATCTTCTTATTGTTTGAACTATTGGGACGTTTTTTCAATTTATTATTGGACAAAAGTTGTGAACAAAGATCTAGGAAAAATAAACTAAATGTTTCCCAATTTTATGACCACTTTTGTATCAATAAAAAACACTATACAATTAGGCTTTCCATTTTCAATTACCGTATATTATTTCATTTTTTGTTTAGATGCATTTTCGAAATTAACATTGAAAATTTGTAACTGCTGATTGATGATTCATCAAATAAATGTACAAAAATTATCCGTTTATTATCTTAATTAGATACTTATTTCCAAAGTTGAATATATAATTCAATAATATTAAAATATTGATTATATATATATATAATTTTGTCGCTTAAGTGTTTTACTACATCATTAATTATAATAATTATTGCATTGAGCTTTAATACACCACTAGATATACATTCAGCACTTAAACATACTTTCATCACTGGCCATAAAAGATACAGCAAAATGAACTACTTTTGTTAACTTTTATTCTGCTTGACTCCACTTTATAATGTTGTAAAACAAAAATTATTTTACAAAAACATACATATAGGTTACTTAGTATATAAAAATAAACACTAACGGTAAAAAAATTTAATTTCAATATTATGGAAATGTAGCGCAGCCGTTTAAAGCCTCACTCTAGATAGATATTTAATGTGGCTAAATAAGAACTGGGACGAAATAATTAACCAGTTACGTAGAAAATAAAATATTTCTTTGAACTCTCAACTTTCAATTTATTTATTAATAAATCTGGTGGGAAACACGAATTAAGCAATACAATTAGATCAATGAAAAAATCCAGAAATAAAATCTTACTGATAAGTGAGAAATTTCATCCACCTACTTATTCTGGAATAAAACAAACAGTTTTATCAGTGGATTCGTACCCTAGTGGACACAGATGTCATTCCATTAACATTTGGTTTCCTTTTTGGCTGTACTAGATATCTGCATAGTGAAAAATGTTGCTATAAAGCATTTGAGTAAAAAATCTTTAAAAGTAAATTACATAATATACAAACAGTAATGCAGCCAATACGGCACTTTCGTTGTTTGTAACCGTATTACAAGAATACTTTATTGTTTCACGTTTATAACAAATAAAATTGGATAAAACAAATCAAAACAATTTGTGCCCTACTAATTGTGTTTTTCTTGGTAATATTTAATTTAAATCATTTAGTTGTTTAATTACTACTTTACTTTATATACAATATTTCATTAAATGGAAAACAATTAATTTAATTATGTACTAATAAAAAGAGAAACTTAAAGATATATGAAAAATGCATTTTTAAGATATGTATAAACAATTTTTAACAAAAAAGTTTACTGTATACAGAATTGGTAAAAGTGGTAAAAATATTGTATTTGTATATATATATATATATATATATATATATATATAGACATTTCCTAATCCCAATTGACATTGTTATATAATTAAGACGTTTTTTATTTTAAAAATTGTTTACTAAATTTTTTATATGCAAATATAGATAGATACTCAGATGGATTGTATATATAATCCAATATGTTGTCAATGTAACAAATTATTTAAATAAAAATTGATTAGAAAAACAATCGTACACCTGCTTTTACGTCCAATTAGCTCTGATTATAGTAAATTTTCAACACAATAGAAAATGATTTTTTAAATGTATGGTTATGGCGACAAAATCCCCTTGGGGTTTAACGGTACAGCACTTGACTCGAAGTTGGATGAATATGGGTTCGAGTGCCACCACTGGCAGTAAATGCCGGCCTTCTCCCACTTGACTTTGCTATAATGTCCAATTACTGATAGATGTTTCCCGTAAAACGCTTAAAGCAGTAATAATAATAAGACAAATAAAAAGATAGCAGTCTGAAAAATGGAGAATGCATTTAACAAAGCAGTAGACAGAACAAATAAGCATATATATGTATACATAGTGGTTAACAAAATTAAAACCAAACAGTTGACGTTTTTATGCTTGTCTTCAAAGTACATTATTTTGTATTTTTAAATAATCGTTTTTATATTCTATATATATATATATATATATATATATATGTGTGTGTGTGTGTGTATAAATGACAGATTACAAAAAATGGAAAAATAGAAAACAATGATTTACGATTATTTTTACATTAAGAATTACATAAATACTAACTAATTAGTTACTCAATAATACTAATTCATACTTTGGCAATTAACACGTGTGTAAAAACCATAGTGTTTCAAGGCTGTGATTTTGCAAATTATTATTCCAGTCAGACAAATATTATTAATTTTGTTTTATTGTTGAACTTTTTGAAATACATTTTATTTAAATTAACTAAAGCACGATACCATTAAAATTAGACGTTTGTAGTGGACTAAATTAATAAGAAAAATAATCCAAATTATTTTTATTAATTTTTATTATTATAATTAATTTTATTATCATTATTATTGTTATTGTTATTATTGTTTATACTTTTTGTTTTAATGTAACAAGTTCTCTAGAAGCTACCTTTTGTTTTACTTTTGATTTGTGTACGTGACCGTTTGTGACAGTTAATAAACACTTCCAATTTCTTTTGTCTTTTTTCTATCTAATTAAGGTAGACGGATCAAATCTACGAAGTATAGGCCGTATCTGTACATTTTGTAACTTGGAGTCAATTCCCTAAGCATTTAGTCAATAAGTAATTGAAAACAATATAATCATGAAATTCAAAATAAAATTTACATTTAATACGTTTTTTGCATTACAAAGTTGGGCAAATGAAATTTGTTTAATATTTGATCGTCGTTTGATATTGTTATGATTTAAAAAACTGCTTTTAATATACCATTAAATATATTGTTCGTACTGCGTTTTATTTGTGTGACATTGTCGAATGGGTTTGAGTGTCACTATTGGCACTATATAATACAAATAGTCTTTTGAGTTTTCTACACACCCATTTGTTTTAAAATGTTTCTTTTTGTAGACTAAAAAAAACAACTTCACAAGTAATAAATTTGGCAAAAAACAGTGTTGGGCAATTAATTTTCTAAAAACAATTAAATTAAATAAAGTAAAAAATGAAATACTTTTTTATGTTTATTATTTTGAATGTTTTACGAGAAACATCTTTCGGTAGTGAACATTTTAGCGAAGCCGAACGTGGGTCCCCATTTTAGTGCCGGTGGTGGGATTCGAACCCATGCCCACCGAGATCCGAATTCGAGCGTTGTACTGATAGACCACCCATTACATTAATAGTAATAACGTAAACCAAAGTACATTTTGTGAAATAACATTTTACAAATTTGTTTGATCTGAAATTTTAATTGTAATTATCTTAAATTAGAAAAAGCATTTAATTTATAATGTATACATTTTTTGCATAAGATAAATACCAACATACCATGCATACATTTTTAAACCGTGTGAATAAATTTAAGAAAGTGCATCTAAATATATATGTGTTTATTAAATTGTTATTCCTATTCATCATAATTTCCTGCAAAAATGTTTTGTTGCAATAAAAATGGAAAGAAAAACACGAACGTTTATGATTTGTTTGTCAAGAATATTGCATAAATTTTATCGCAACAAGGTTTGTTTGTCTACATATTGATTGTCACAAAGTATAATCCAATAGAATGATAATAAATATAATACATTGCTAGTGCCGGTTAAACATTATATATTAAAAATACACATAATTAAAAAATGGCATAAATAATTTTATGTATTAAAAACGTAAATCGATAAAACGCATGGGTGTACTTGGCAAAAGCAATTGAAATTACAACTTATATTAAACACTGTAATAAAGCGAAACGTGAAGCTTGTCGTGTTGTTTGAAGTGTCAAAATAGCCAAAACGGTATTAAGCAACAAGATTGTTCCAAGTAATTATACTTTGAAGTTTTGGCATTGAAAATTCTGTATATCGAAGGTTGCACTTTTATTCAAATTTTGCTAAACCCTGTTGTTATCAAAATTATGTTTTCATGTTTTTGCTCTAGATTTATCATTGCTGTCCTCGTGTTGTTTCTTTAGTGATACTTTTTATAAAATTTTGGTTGCTAACCTTGCCCTTAAATCCTCCTTCTTTCTCAACCGCAATTGGGACCAACCACGGTAAAGTTCAAAATATTTTAGATTTAGTAACAAAAGGTCGTATTTAATTAAATAACATACACTACAATAGTATTACCCATGTAGTCGCTTTTAAGCTAGAGTTGAGAAACGTTAAAGATTGAAAGAACGCTATTTAGACATACAATATATTTCAATTAAGAAAATAATAAGTAACCAGATTTATAAAAATTAACACCATCAGTTAACCAACTGTCGGAAGCTATGCAATTTGAAGACTATACTTGTAGTCCAATGTTCAACTGGAGAACTAAGCCAAACTAAATAAACTTAGTAACATTTTATAAGTTTTTATATTTAAAAAAAATTAAATTTAGAAAATTTTTAAATTGGATGTTTTGACAAAGAATTCGTATTTTTGATAATTTCTTTTTTAAACGAGTACACGTCTGATAAGCGGATATGGCTAAAAAATTCAAATCTTTGGTTTTTAAACCAAATTGAAACTTCTTTTTGGGATGAAATAAACTAAGATCATTATAGTTTTTAAACGTCACTTTTATTAATTTAATTTAATTAACCTTTAGAATAATAATAATATTAATAATAATATTAATAATAATAATAATAGTAATAGTAATAGTAATAGTAATAATAATAATAATAATAATAATAATAATAATAATAATAATAATAATAATAATAATTTTTCCCATTGTTAATGCAATTACTATTATATTACTTTTTATTTTCAATCAAATCCATTTTATACATCTGTTGCCTACATTGTCAGGGGTGGCTTAGCGGTACAGCGCTTAACTTGAACATGTGTGAGAATGGACTCAATCTTTACCACCGGCACTAAATGCGGGCTTACGTTCGGCTTCGCTAAAATGTACACTGCTCAAAGATGTTTTCCGTAAAACATTTAAAGTAGTAAACATAAATAAATAAAATAAAAATGAGCTAAAAGACGTTTTTATTAACTAAATAAGAGTAATGCAACACAAATGTTATAAGTCGTTACAGTTTTATAATCCAAGAGCTCAATACCACTAACAATATTAAATACAAATCTTCGTGTAAATTTGCACTAAATGTTTGATTTGCTGGAAAATGTTTCTTGTGTAACATTGAACCAATAAAATTGGGAACAAGTACTAGAATTTTGTAATAATATAAAATAACACAATATTTTTCATGGCTTAAATTAATTGGTAAATTTAATATATTATTTTCTTATTATTTTTTTATTATTACTTTTATTAATCAATTTTTATTTAATTAATGAAACAACAATATCGTAACGGTGTCCAAACATAAGCAGAAAACAAATTTTGCGTTTTAGACTTTGAATTAAAAAAAACCTTTCCAATTACTTATTTATATCCACTTTCTAATTTATAATATATCATATAGACATTATTTTAAGATTGTCAATTATTAATTGAATTAGGTGCTTTATGAACAAATTAATAGTATTCATTTTGGATGCAAAACTTTTTACCATAAATTATGTTAACTAATCCTGACGAATTTTTAAGGTTTTATATATTGATTGACCTTAAAATGGATAATCACAAATTTATGTTTGAAGATCACGTGTTAACAATAAAATGTGGACCAATCACGTTAACATAAAGATATAATCGTAGTCAAGTAATTGATTAAATGAGCAACAAAATGGTTTTTGTACTAAATGAGTAAAGATTGATTATATTTTCCATTTTGCTAAAAATGTTTCTCATTAAACAATTGAGATAAGAAAGATACGAAAAAATGTTAACAATTAAAATTACGTTAGTAGAAGTTATTATTTTTAACATTATTATTATTATTATTATTATTATTATTATTATTATTATTATTATTATTATTATTATTATTATTATTATTATTATTATTATTATTATTATTATTATTATTATTATTATTAGGTTGGTTACTACTGCTTACATGTTTTACAATAGCCATTTCTTTAGCAAATGGACGTGTAGCGAAGCCACAAGGGGGCCCGAATTTAGTGTCAACGGTGGTACTCAAATCCATGCTCACCCAGTTCCAAATCTAACGCTCTAAGAAATTTGACACTCCGGCGCATTATATATAAACATTGTTATTTGACAGAACGTTTGTTCTATAGACTATAAATTAACAAAACTTTTTTATATAATAGCGCTTTAAATTTCTTCTATTTAAAATTCTGTATGCCATAAATTAAAATTATTCTGGCTTTTGTTTAACTGTATTGTTTTTCTTGTTGTTTGTTTACTAATATTTGTTATTCAAAAAGGTCAGACTGCTGCTCTTGCATTCTTTGCTTGACCAGATATGTTAAGGCATTAGTTACTTTTAAGAAAAATGTAGCGTAGCTTATTAAGACACGTTATTATTTCAAATTTATATTACAAGTGTAAATCGATAATAGAAGTCAAATTCTAAGTTATTTGATCCAAAAGACTAATTTTTAACTACTGCCTAACTAAATATATTAAATCTAAGTATTAAATCCACTTTTTGCTTAAAACGTTTTACAAAAGTATTTTTCAACAAGTAAACATTTAGAAAACTTCGCCCAGTCATTCCTAAGTCTAGTTGAGATTTGCAACCTGGTTTGTGTAAATAATATATTGCTAAAAAAACAAGAACACACTATTTCATTAAACTGTGGCAAAGAAGTGAAATCAGCATGATTTTGATGATAGGATTCGGCGAAATCCAAATAGAATTTCAATCTTTAATATGTACAATCTTCAAAGCCCAAAAATTATATTATACAATCTTATGGGACAATCTTGCTGTCCCATGCTTTTCAGAGTGACATGATTATAAATAAATAAATATATTTCAAACACCAAAAAATGCCAACAATAAAATTTCAGTTCTAGTAATTAACAACTATTGTGCCAACAACGACAAACAACAAAAGTATTTCATTAAACAGAACTTACAAACGCTTCAGTTCAATGTTCTATAATGTATCCTGTTTTAGTACATACAATTGTAACTGTAAGTCAGAACGAAAAAGTTCAAATGTGTTGTTTTTTAATGTTATATTCAACATTCTTGTTTTACTATATCAAACTATATTTTGTCCACTACGATTTCGTGTTCGAAAATTCAAAGTTCCCACTTATACTGCTGTTTTTTTCCCAAATCGTCTGTTAAGCGGCGTTATATATATCCAAACAATTATTATTATTACAAAACCTTTTTGATTTAAGAATAATGGAGCAACGAGATTACATTAACAGTAACAATAAACCTTGTTACTCAAAAGAGCATGGGGCAACGCATTGATTGCATGTATTCAAACGTTTTGCCAAAATGTTTATTTAATCGCATGTGATATTCATTAGATTTGTTCAAATTGTTCTTGACCAAACATTTTTGGTCTACCAACCTTCTTTCGTCATTTTAATTGTCTATTCCAAAACCGTTCTTTCTGGTCTTTCGAGCGGTACTTATATCCGAATAATTGTAATGAGGTTATGTAGTAAACGAAGATCAATTCCTACATGAGATCATCGTTTGAGATGTAATCACGCCAAGTAATATTTAAAATATTTTTGAAAGACCAGGCGATTAAAAACATCCACTATCTTATAAATGTATGTTTATTTCCACGTTTCACTTCTATATATCGCTGAAGGAATGATAATTGTCTTCAGGTGGATAGAAAAGCATGACTATAGAAGTTTGAGTCCATGAAAGACTGACATTATCTTTTTAACTGTCACATACTTAAAAATAAGTATTAGCCTGCCTTATTTTCTTTTGTTAATCACTCGAGTTTTGTTCAGTTTTAGTCATTTCATTCCTAGTAGAATGTTGGGCATTAAGTACCACATCTTTCTTGTGTCTTTTTTAGTGCTAAACTATTTTTGTAGACAAAAATACGGAGGTTACCAGTTCTACATACTCCAACATGTCTTCTTTCTCAACAAAGAGTCGAAAAAGATTATGGTAGACCTCAATATTAACATTTTATTGCTTTAAATGTTTTACGGAAAATATCTTTCAGGAATACACATTTTAGCAAAGCCAAAAGTTGGTCCTCATTTGGTGCCAGTGTTGAAATCGAGTCCATTGTTCCACCCAGGTTCGAATCGAGCGCTGCACCGCTAGATAACCCCAATATTATTTAAATATATTTACTTGTTACTTATTGTATATAAAATGCATTTTTAGTCAGTGTTTTCTGGCTTATTATTTAAGCATTGTTTATGTGAGTCATCCAATTATTATCGATTGCAGCGTGAAAAAATCAATACTCTGGTTCTATTTAAAATGCGATATTTGACCCCCGACTAAACAATTACTTATTAACATGTACTCGTATTGTTACACTTTTGGAGATTGATGATGTTGGTTCGACAGTAACACTCAACAACTTCAGACCTCCAGTCAGCAACAATTTTTTTACAACGCGCTTAGCAAACAGATTTTGAATTTATCAATGGGTTGTTAAGGGATTATTTTTATTTAGAATTGTCAAATTCACTTGAATAATAAATTCAGTTGGTTTTCAGTCAACCAGGAGCATCGTACATCTGTTTCATCCAACAGCGCACACTTTCAGGTTTTACACACACACACACACATAAACTTTAACCCACGCCCTATCTGATGTCAGGCCAGCGCCATTAATCACTGAGCCACGAGTATATGAACTTGACCCTGTAAATTTATTACTTACAGTAAATCTGATTAATTCAAATTGCCCAGTGTCTTCAAATGCCGTTGCGTTACAACCGGTTTAGAAAGTGAGAGAACCCTTTCACTAGGATTTTACCGTATAGGTCCTTGCATATTGCCAGGTTTAATAGCCTTATGTGGCACGCTTCGATTATATTTATCAACGGGTTTTTAAGGGATTACTTTTTATTTAATATTGTCATTTTTCGAATGTTTGTGTCATGCATATCTTTCTGCAATTTTAAGCTGCTTTTATTTTAATCGCTTAGCTACTACTACTACTAATTATTATTTATTTATTTATGGTTATTGGCTTGGATACTTCAGTTGATCAAGTGGATATTTGGACAAATTAAACGAATGTGTTGCCTTTGAGTGTCGGTAGCGTGATTGGAACCCTTGTACATAGAAGTAAAGGTTTGCAAATATAGCTAGAGTGCCAACCCCCAATAAAACGTCATCACTATCATTGTCTATTCTCAACGTTTATTTTTTATATTATTTATTTTAAAACCCTTTTGCTCTAAAAAGCATGAGATAACGCAAGATTGTTTCATAGGATTGTAGATTCAATGTTTGACTTTGAATATTGTGCATATCGAAGATTGAAAGTCTATTGGGATATTGACGAACTCCGTCATTGTTTGCCGTAGTTTAATGAAATGGTGTCTTGTTGAACTTTATTTAGCCATAATTTTAACAGAAGCAAGGTTACCAGCTTTTCTCAACTGGACTTGGGATATGCCATGGTAGAATATATCTAATTGTATTTTTCGAATGTTTATAAAAATTAATTGCATTTCAATTTTTTTACAAATAAATTCTCATACATTTAATGAATTTTCATTTATTTGTGCTCATCACTACGCAATTTAATTAACAAAAGTACATTTTTAAAGAAAACAATTGCAGACAAAAGATAATTGGCAAATTTATTAATTTTTGTAATAAAAATGTATTGTGATAATGTAATAAGAAAACGTGATTGTAAAACATTACGTAATATTGATTTAATTAAACTACAACTGGCGATGTTTTTATCAAAACGGAATCAATGGTAAAGTGAAAAAATTTATCACATTCAATTTCATCCATATATTAGGCACATTGTTTTTCATTCTCTATTTCAATTTTGTTTCTCATACGTACATGTGTTTATAATAATTTGTTTTGTTCTCTAATAGGTACATTCTATTTTGTGTCGACATGCACAGACACACACACGCATTATATTACACAATACAAAAACATTAATTAATAGAAGCATTTTCTATATTGGAAACACAAACATTCAAAAAACTGCAAGATGCACAAGACCTGAATTTACTCAATTAAAAAGCAATCATTTGGTTTACTTTAGAAAGTTTTCGTCTTAGTTAAAAACTGTGCATAATAAATTGCGAAAAAATCGATTGAATGATATTGGGTGTTTAATGTGTAGTGTGTGTGTGTGCGTGTGTGCGTGTGTGCGCAGTATGACATACATATACTTAAATGATTACAGCTCATTCGTTTTGTCTACCGATCGAAACGCTACGCACGTTACATACATGCGCACAAACTAAGCTTTATTATATGTTTATGTTAACTTACAAATGGAGAAAAACTGTAGCCTCTATTGTATTGTATGCAAATTGTAATGTGTATAAATTATTGCTACAAAATATTACTTTCAGAATAATAATAATAATAATAATAATAATAATAATAATAATTATTATTATTATTATTATTATTACTGTTATAATAATAATAATTATTATTATTATATAACTCTGTTAGTTGAATAAATAAATAAGTTTATTATTAAAGGAAATCAATAAATTTATTGATTTTATTTTACTGGAATGAAACAAAGCACACTGATGATTTTAACATTATTAGTACATAAAATTCTAATTCAAAATATTTAAATAATGAATGGCAATTTTATTAAAGATATGTCTAATGATTTACCCATAAATACAGTAAAGGTTACCACGGTGATGCAATGTAAACAATTTAAATACAATGAAGCCAGGAAACATTTATTTATTCAATATTTCTTCCCAAATTAAAAATGATTTTAATTTTTATAATTAAAACATATGTAGAAAATAATTTTTTATTTATAGACAAAAATATTTTCACTTTAATATTTAACAAATATTTTTATTGCTAATTGCCTTGTGTTGCTATAGTTACAGTCGATTAATCAATTAAAGATAGAAGTAACAATAACTACAATATTTAAAATTCGTTTCTTATTTTTCTCATTTTTATTAGTACGTTCTATAGTTAACTCCACCGTAGCAGAAGAAGGATGGCTCAAAGTCATTAATCTAACTTCCTTAAAAATATTGCTAAAGTGACACCAAGACACCATCCCATAAAACTGCAAAAAGTTACAGCGTGATACCGATAATAGGGTTAAGCGAAATTTAAATAAAAACTCAATTTTTGATATACAGGATTGTCAGTATCAAAAATTTAACATACACTCGTATGGAACAATTTTGTGCTGTCCCATGCTCTTTAGACCAAAAATGGTTTTGAAATAAATGAAATAATTCTCGACATGGAAAATTCTGATATTTGCAAAAATACTTTTTATTTATAATATGTCGTATCGTTCATTCTAATAATAAAGCACAATATTAAACTTTAAAAAACCCACATTTGTTGGAATTGTTTTTGAAATTTATTCGAAATATCAATAGATGTTGTTTTAATAATTTTTCAATTTTTCGTTTATTTTATCGCTTTATAAGTGCCACTGATATTAAAAACAGAAATGTAAACACTATTCATTGTCAAATGCAAATATTAACTAGCCAATACAGTAACTTTTTCATTAACTTGAGTAATGCAATTGGCAAACAACATTTTCAATCATTAAACTGCCTTTGTACCGCGATGGAACTAGTGACTAAGTTGCTAGATTCGATTTACAGTGAGCACAAGTTCAATTCCATTATCGCTATGACTAAATGCTTAGCGATTATGTTAAATATTCATTGAGGGTCTTCTTCTTTTTCAGTTTTTCCCATCTTTTATGACAGGTCGCTGTTTCTAGTCAGTTTTATCCATTTGGTTCTGTATTGAACTAATTTAAGAAGTTTTGACGTTGGATTTTTACTGCTAGATGCTCCTCCAACCACAAATCTTCCCCTTGAGACTGACTAAATTGAATTTTCTCTAGGCGGAGTTAGTGATAGGACAACACTGAGCCAATATTACTGAGTGAATTAGCTGATTACTGATAGCTAAGCCAAATTTAAGATAGACAAGCAATGGAATGATTGAGTAAATTCGTTCCTTTATAAGTTATATGTGTTGTATATTCTACAATATTTAATTCTGAGCTACATTTTATTTTGCATTTTTATTTTGGTCCCTGCATCAATGAGTTAACAAGTCAGAATTTTCAGCATAAGTAGCCCATTGTAACGTTAATCCACCTAGAACCAGTACAAACACCTACTTATTCAAAAACATTATCATAGAACATTCAAACACTAAACACTTCAAAGAATGAATTGTAGTATTTAAATAATTTTAAAGTAAACTCTAAAAATAATAAATAAAGTTTGCTAAGCATTATTATGTACATAGGCTACTTATTTTTATATCATTAAAGCTGTATATAATCGTACACTATATAATATTTACATAGGATATATTTTAAAATGATCTTCAATGCATACCGTAATTTTTAAAAAATTACAGTGTTTTTTAAGGAAAATTTGCTTTTTTTAAAAAAAAGGAATTATGCTGTTTACCACTAAAAGACAAACTGGGAAAATTTTAAAGTAGTTTTAGTGAATACTCTATTGCTAATATTTTTGAGGATTTGAATATTGCTAATAAAGTTTTAAATTCAAATGTTAGTCATATTCCTGACTGTTGTTCCTCCACGTGGTGTATCCTGGGATAAGTGTTTACAAGTATCTAGATTAATAACCGTACGGATTGAGCATACAGCGGTATAACTGGGATTTCATTGGAATCCCGCTTAGTGAATGACTGTTAGCATACACTAAAGGTGCTTAAAGGTATTTCAAGACACCCATTTACCATATGTAACCGGTTAGGCTTGTGGATCCGTCAACTGGCATCAACTGTCAATTCCACTGAAAGAGATCGTCTTGTCAATTCCTGTGAACACTGGCGTCATCGCAAGGAAGTGGTCTTCTGGCCAAGAAACTTTATTTATTCACTCCACACAAGTTCAATTAGCACTCGATAACCTCTTTCTATAGGAATTCGGGATACTATGCGAACTTGGAACTAATGAAGAGGTGGTTCTGCCACTAACTTCTATTGTTGCATTGCATGACATAATTCCAAAATTTGTAAGTTATTTATTTGCTTTTAATTTTGGCTTACTTAAATGTGCTCGGTAATAAAATTAATGTTTAACACAATTATAAAGCAGTTTATCATGGACGTCCAGTATCTATTATTTAATAAAAATAATATTGATAGTTTGTCCAAATCTAGAAAGAAAATAATTGCTAGATTTTATTTTAGATTACATGTGCGTATGGAAACCAAAGCTTTATCATTGAGTATCAACCCATTTTATTTTCAAAATATCAATTTTTTAGGCAATTATTTTTGTACGTAATAATTATTTATTTATTTTGTACATTTATGTGATTGTTACTGCTTGAATTCTTTAAAAAAAGCATTTTTAGCAAGTGGATATTTCAGCAAAGCCAAACGACAGCCCGTATTTTAGTGCCGATAGTAGCACTCAAATTCATACTTACCCAAGTTCGAGTTTAAGCCCCACTAGACCTCTCAGGCACGTTAAAACAATTGTATTAAATATCAATGGACATCATTACAATTAGACGAAGAAAATTACTTAGTCAAATTCTACGTTTACCGCATCCGAAAGACCAACAAGAATGGTTTTGGAATAGAAGATCGAAAATGGTAAAAGAAAAGGTGGGGTAGACCACAGAAAACTTGGCTAAGAACTATTCGGGAAGATCTAATTGAAATGAATGTTTCATAGGATCAAACAAACCGTTTGGTAGAATGTTCAAATACACAGAAACATTTTGTTGTCTCATGTTTTCTTTGAATGACGACAATTTGTTGTTGTTGTTGTTTTTTGTTGTAATTGTTGTCTTATTGTCCCATGCTTATTTTCAATGTAAAAGGGTTTTGTATAATAAAATAATAATCAATGAACTTATTTTATATCCATTGTATGTTGGTTAAAATAACTCGTTTTATTATAATTTCTTTTCTACTTCAAATGCCGACATCGATTATGATGTAAACTGAATATGTGGAAATGAAAAAAAGCATTAACTTGTACTAAATTAGATGTTTACATTTATTAAAAATATTATGAAAACTGTTTTAATGAACAAATATGTGTTTCAATTGATAACAATTAATTATGCACACAAAATGTAAGCCAATAATATAAAAATATACATTAATAGATGTATCAATTTTCAATGCTAGGAAAGATCCACCAAATAGTGAATAGTTAAAATTTTTAGTTCGTTATATATATATATATATATATATAGTTTTAATCTTTTGCCAGGATGGTCTAGCGGTACGATGCTCGACTCGGATTTGATCCCCACCACCGGCATTAAATGCGGGCCCACGTTTGACTTTACCAAAATGTCCACTGCTAAAAGATGTTTTCTGTAAAATATGTAAAGAAGTAAAAAATTTTTAAAATATATTTTACAAAAAAACGTTTTTCAAAATAATGACAATTTTATCAAAGTTGAAGGGGTGCCTACATTTGGTGCCGGTAGCAAAGCTAAAGACCCAAGTAGTGTAGTATAGTGTGGTATTTTGAATTGTATGTTGCCGCAGCACAAGGTTTATGTGGAATGATATGGCTTTGGCAAATATTTTTTTGCTAAAAAAATGCTCCTCGTTTAAAATAAATACACATGTATCCAAGCGATATTTAATCTGTTGAAGGAAAAACATGGAGATTCCAAAAGTTATTATCTTAATCTACTTTAATGCAAAAAGTGTCAAAATTGAAATAGGTAAATTTTATTGTAGATGAATTGTGACATGCGTGTTATTTAACATGTTTACATTATGATAATAATTATTTAATTAAAAAATGTTATTGATTATTAATTGTATTTCATTGATAACAATTCACAAAATTTACTTGTAGCATAAATGAAAAAATATGGAATACCTTAAATAATTGTGTATACGTGGGTGTAATAGCTTGACAATTAAATTCAATACTAGTAATTTAAAGTGACATATTTTTGAAAGATTTCAGACATGCTCTAACTTGAATCATTTGAATAAGTTCATTCAAATACAAATTAAATTTGTTACAGTTAAAAGTTATAACTTATTAGCTTGAACTATTTATTGTTATTCTAATTATTATAATTACAAATTCCACACAGCATATTTATTAATTCGCTTATTTTGTTCAATAATGGCAATTCGATTTAAGTTCTCTCCCTTCGTTTCTTGTTGATAAACGAATTTGGAACAACTGCCAAGAACTGTAAGCTATTATAAATTACGTACTGAGCAGTTGTGTTCATTTAGTAACCTTGATACATTTTATTTTATTTATTAAAAAAATATTTTAATACTTCAACTGTTTTACGTGCAGTAAACATTTTAGTAGTGCCGGTGGTGGGAATTGAACCCAAGTCCACTCACGTTCGAGTCGAGAGTTGTACCACTAGATGTGCCGAGGTGGTCTAGCGGTACAGCGCTTGAATTTGGACCTTGGTGGTTCAAATCCCACCACCGGCACTAAAATGCGGGCCCACGTTCGGCTTCGCTAAAATGGCCACTGCTGAAAGATGTTTCTCGTAAAACATTAAAAGTAGTAAACATTAATATATATACTTGTAGTGTATCGTAAAGTTTATCCTATTTTTCCAAATACAATCAGTTTTATTCTGTATGTCTTGTGTATGACTAATTCCAGTTATTAATCTGTCACCTATGTAGTAAACGTTTTAGTATTAGTGAGTGTTTCTAGTACAAACATGACCTGGCGATTTCTTTTATCTACAAGTATATCTTGTAAATTGTGCTTGTTAAATTGTTTATATTAGCAATAATATATATTTAATTAATCGACAAGATTGGTAAAAAGTTTGAAAAGAAGCGTAATTGAAAAATGTACTTTATGTATTATAAATAGTTACACACAAATGCAATTGCCGAATTTTTGAAATGTACATGTACCGATGTCCCTATTTTACTAACCAATAGCATTGCAAAATGTGCCTTTTAAAACATTTCGAATACGTTGTGAATACGCTTTTAATTTGTAAAAATGTGCATTTTTAATTCTGTATTGGTCCATATTCAAAAAATGCAAATTCTGGTTTTTTTGTTGAACAATGATTCATTATTAGTGCCTTCTGTTTTGATTAATTGTCTAACTAAAGTCAACGTACAGCAAATAGAGGTGTCTAAGGCAATGGGCTTGTAGCTGGGACTGATTATTAAGTTTCAGTCCCATCACCGAAATTGTTAGAACGACACCGAATTACGATCAATAAGTAAATCAGCCAACTAAGGACAGTGAAGTCATATTGAGGATGGACAAACGGACAAAGAACTGGCTAACTAATCTTATTCCCATATATGTACCTGTATTATCTACAATATTGGATTCGGGTCTAAACCTTGTGTTGTGTTATTAGTTTGACTCCTGGGACAAAAAGCTATAATTGGGTCCCTTTTTGGCTATGTAACATATTCATTTGTTGAAGTTTTCTTCCCTTAAACATCCAAACAATGAAAACCGATTAAACTAAAATCTTAAAAAGTTTTTATTTATAATTATATGTGCTTGTTATTATTTGAATGTTTTGGGAAAAACAATTTTTAACAAGTCCATATTTAGTGAAGCAGAAAGGAAGCTCGCGGCGGAACTCAAACCTATGCCTACAAAAGTATGAATTTATTACAACCGTACAACTAGACTATTGCTCAGAATAACGTGAAGCAACAAAATTTGAATCACGTTTTGTTGCCACAATAAAAAGTTTTTTAATATTATTTATGAGAAAAGAATAATGTGTACTTCCGTGTTTACAAATCCCACGTTGCATTATTTTATTTTATTTATTTTTACTACTTTAATTGTTTTACGGGAAACATTTTTTTAACAGTGGACATGTTAATAAAGCCAAACGTTGGCCTGCATTTGGTGCCAGTGTTGGGGATCGAACCCATGTCTATTCAAGATCGAGTCGAGTGCTGTATCGCTAGACTACTCCGGCATAGAGTTTGTATTGAAAAACGACAGTATGTGTTTCATTTTTTGAGTTATATTAACACCTCCATTTACTACATTATTAGTTAGAATTAAGCAGACTGCTGTTACTATTTCAATCGATAGTATATTGCACATTCATTACACATTCAACTGATTTTTCTCCCATTAAAAACTAGTAGACAAAACGACTGAAAATCCAAAATTAATGTTTGATGTTAGACTTGAAAAAGTGATGTTAATCTTTTATAGACTGAAACTAATAAAGTCATACTCTTTCATCTGTCTAAAACAAAACTATGTTTGTACGCATAAAGTATCATTTCCTCAACAATATGTAGAAGTGAAATTTGGAAGCGAATAGACAAGATTTATAAAATTGTAGATGTTTTCCATCGCCGCTGTCTTAAAAGAATTCTAAAAATCACTTGGCGCAGTCACAATTTGAATAATAAAGTCATGAAAAAAACAGAATTGCGTTTACTACATAACATCATTTCAATTGGATCAAGAAAAGTACTTTATTAAATTCAACGTATATCGTCCAAAAGCGGTTTTGGAATGGACAATTGCAAATGTCAAAAATATACTTGTTTAGACTACAACAACTTGGCTAAAATCCATTCGGAAAGATCGAATTGAAATAAATATTACACCGAACCATATAAAGATTTTGGCATAACGTTCAAACACATATGGAACCAATCTGTTGCTCCATGCTCTTCTGAGTGATGAAATGCTATGTCATATTGTATATTCAATTATGATCTTTAACTGATAGTTAAGTTTGCTAATAGTACAACAACAACAAAACAATTATTTATTTACTTATTTACTTTTTATTGGTGTCTACTTTGAATGTTTTACGAGAACCATTTTTCAATAGCGAAACCGAACGTGGGCCCGCATTTTAGTACCGATGGTGGGATTCAAACCCATGTCCACCGAGGTCCAAATTGAGCGCTGTACCGTTAGATCACCCAGGTACATCTTCTTAGATAGCTTTTCTATGTGGAAGGTCGACATGAAGCTAACAACTCCAACTGGTAAAAGTGTACACGCTTCAACAAACAGCTGCCAAAATACCCAAACTAAATGTTATGTATGCAAAACATGTAGATTCTATACCGAGACAACATTTCAACCAATGAAAAGTTACTAATAACTACTTCAAATGTTTCACAAGAAACATCTTTCAAAACAAGGACATTTAGTAAAGCCAAATGTGGGCCTATATTTTATGCCGGTGATGGAGATCAAATTCACGTTTGAATCGAATGCTCTATCTCCAGACATACAATTCTACCAAGAAAGAAGTTTAATATAGAATACAACAGGAACATTTGTTACTTATCCTGCATGCCGGTAAGTGTAAATAAACATAATGATACTAATATAATGTATATCGAAAAAGCAAATCAGTGAAAGCATATCGGTACAATTAATCAAAATACAATACTCAACTTAACGCGTAAAAATTACAAACTGATAATACGCTATAGATAATTATTATAATTTATTTTTATTTTTTGATAAAATAATTAAGGGAAACTTGTAAAAGTTAAATTATTCGGTAGAATTATTTAAAACAAAATTTGGATAATATACAAATTTAAAAATTAATAATTAAATTTAAAAATACAAATTATTTGGTGGCACGTGAACTAACCTAACAATTAAACGAAATTGACAATTTATTTTACAAATAAAACATATTTTATTAAATAAAAAACCAAACTAATTGTTGTATAATATAAATTTAATGTAATTAAAAAAAATTTTTTAAAGTTTTATAAACTAGATTGGTTTATTTTTGATCTTCTTTATTATGTAAAATTTTTAGTGCCAAAATCTTCAAACACAAATACATGGAACAATGTTCTTGCCTCATGATTTTAGAGTAAAAAGGAACAGCCAATTCATTAAATGTATAACCCAAAAGCTTTGATACCTTTCCTACAGTTTATGCGATATTGTTACTAATGTACTTGATACGGTTAACTGAAGATTATAATATAATAATAATAATTATTATTATTATTATTGCTATTATTATTATTATTATTATTATTATTATTATTATTATTATTATTATTATTATTATTATTATTATTATTAGTATAATATTTTTGCTTTAAAGAGCATGGACCAACAAGATTGTTTCGTAGGATTGTGCATCACATTTTTGAGTTCCAATATTGTGTATATCAAAAATTGAAATTCTATTCGGATTTTGCCCAACCCCGTCATCGGAATCATGCTGCTTTTACTTCTTTTCTGTAGTTCAATAAAATGGTCTCCTCTTGTTGTTTCTTTAGTAATATTTTTACAGATGCCACGTTGATAACCTTGGGCTTAAACCCTCATCCTCTCTCAACTGGACTTGGGATTGGCTATGGTGGAGATCATTAATTTGTAATACATATAAGTAGACAATAATGTCAAACTTTCTAATACAGATAGTGCCAATCTGTTTGTGTTAAACACAAACGATACATTTTCCAAAACCTTAAAAAGTAGCTTCTTTACAATTTTAACTATAGTCTCAGAATAAAATTCACGTACGTATTGTTTGGTTTGCAAATTTTCGTTACCATTTTTTAAACAATTTGCGTTTTTAATAATTGGAGTTGTTTACTTCAAACCTTTCCTTCAAGTTGAAAAGCTATACACTGTAAATGTATGATAAATTACTTACAAAGTTTTTAAAAAATCATTTAAAACCATCAAAAACGGCTGTATTGATTCGTAAATCAAGTCCTTGTTTGCTTTAATTTTTTCGAACATTTCTAATGCATATTTTTATTTTTAAAAAACAATATTTCTATTGCAAACAATACATGTTTTACATTTTGGAACAAATAGAGAGTCAATAGATAATTGTAGTTTATTTTGTTCAATTTGCTTTTAACATATAATTAAAATATTTTCAGTTTTATTTTATTGATAAAAAATAGAACAATGATTCATCATTCGGGGGTTTGTTAACTTTATGCACATTAAAAATGTAACATTCAAAAGATAAATTTTATTTTTATATTTCATAAATTACAAAGTTCAATAAATACACATTATCGGATAATAGCGTTGAATTATATATTTAACACAACTTATATGTAGGTATGTGAATATATGACTGGGCTACATTCATGTTGAGAAAAAAAGGAAAATTTAAGCGTATGACTGACGTTTACAATAGAACATATTGTAACTGTAACAATGTTTTTAAATTTTATCATTGTTATTATACATGTTTTCTTTAATTTAAAGAGAATGAAACAAAAACCTTGTTCCATGTCAATCTGAAGAGGATTTGTGCATGACACTTTAGTTTGAAAGAGTGTAGTAAGCAAATTGTATGTGCCCAAATAAGCTGGAAATTTGTTATTAACAATCTTCAATATTAAAGATTAAAATTTTCTTTAGAACAATAATCACTTAAATCTACCAATGGAAATGTACTTTTGAGTATTTGCCCTAGTTTGTTTGATTGACGATATCTTGTTGTTGCTGTAGCAATATGTAATGTTCTCACAAGGGCGAGGTAACTAACTATGTTTTATAAAAGGCTCTTTCTCAACCGACTTTAGCAGTGTTAAAGGAATTACTAAAAATTAAAATGTTGTTTGCTTGTATCCTGATTAATACTCAATAATATGAACAAAAATTGATAATTATACATACACAAAACTCACAATACGTTGAACATTTCGTTTTTTAACTGACTAATTAGTCATAAGGTGAATGTTTAATGTATTGAAAAAAGTATTTTAAATAATTCATTTTTTCCTCATTGTTACCAACGTCATTGTTTACAATTGCGCATCTGCATTTCCTTTTAGCGCACCGATTCATCAATTCGATAAATTTGAAAATTTGTTTGTACAAAATTTTCGCTTTTTTTTAATATGTGTAGTTTGTAAACTATACATATTTTTCATGCCTTTTTCGAAATAGAAATATAACACGTTTTAAAATAATACTTTTTTTTACTTTTTATTAGAAAAGTGGAGATTTTAAATACATTGTTATTGCAAATTAAATTGACGTTTCAACTACACAACAAAAATGTGATTATTGATTTTTTGAAAATTAATTTTATTGTATTATTTAATTTACAAATAAACATACCATTTCTCCGAAAAATTCAAAAAAGTATCATAATTTCAAAAATTGTTTCAAAAAATACTGTTTTAACAATGATACACAGGTTTGAACCAGCATGAATATTTAAAAACATTAATTTTTATGAAACCAGGTAAACATTTTAAATTATTGTAAAAAATCTATAACAGTTAAGAAATAATAATAAATGTTTAATCTATTTATTAAATGAATTAATGAAAATTTTCTTATTTAATTAGATTTTTGAAATATTTTTTAAAGTGCTAAAGTTAGCTTTAGCACACATAATTTTATGAATATTTAACTGGTTAATAATTACTTAATTTTAAAACTAATTTAATGTAAAATATTTTAAGATAAACCTATGTTCAAAAAATTATAAAAAAACATTAGGTTATTTAAACAAAAACCTAATTTTTTTTGTCTTTTGTAATTATTTTAAATTTTACTTCCTGCCACTCATATTCAGGTAGTTTATACTGATGCCTAAGAAACGTCCACTTTCGTTATTTGGCTTTCGTTTAATATAGTGTAATTTGAATTTTTATACAAATGGCGTACACGTTTATCGAATTGCAAAATCATGTAGAATAAATGTGTCTAGTGTATTAAAAATATTAAAAGTTGACTGAAATAATCTATAAGCAAAAAGTATAATTATTTTGTTTTAAAAATAGTAAACAAAACTTAAATAATTAATTTTTAAAAAGTAATACCGGAAATGTAAAAAAAATTGTGATATTTGTGATATTAATAAAATGCATAAATTTGTAAATTTAGATTTAAATCTGTTATAATATATGTTACATTTAACTGTAGAGGAATATTGAACCTAATGACGTTTGCTAAAAAGTATGCAAGTTATCTTCCATAATTTTGGAAAACGTTTTTTGAAAATGTGTATGTTGTTATTTACAAATTGTGGATTCAATATTCCAGAGTTATATATAGTGTAGATTTTGCTGAAAATCACAAATATTTTGCAAAAAGTTACTCGTTTGTCTGGAGTTACAAAAATGGATCCATACTTACAATAATTTAAAAAGTAAGAAATTTATAAAACCTTCTAAAAAATTATTTTAATGGTTATTTTAAGAAGATAGTTCAAAGTGTTAAAAAATGTTTAAAATAATGATCGGTTGTATACTTTAAATTATTAATATATTTTTTTAGCGTAACTTACAATTTATTAAATGTTTGAGTTATTTGGTCTACAGAAAACTTAATAAGTGATAAACGGACCTTTGTACATTTCATTCTCTACAGCCAGGATTTGAACGTTATTTATTTTGCTTTAGGTTATTTTAAACGGTATTTTAGTCATTTGTAAAATGACCTATTATCTGTAGAGGACACCATTAACGTTTTAAAAAATTACATTTTGTAAAATTATATTGGTACATTGATAGGTTCATATTTAAAACGGCTGACTGATTATTAATATATATATATATATATATATATATATATATATATATATATATATATATATATATATATATTAAATTATACAAACTACTTACAATTATTATGAGTAGCTCTTTTAAATATAAAATACTGTTTTCAATTACGCATGTAAATATAATTTATAAACATTAGTGTAATATATAAACAACTTAAAAATTCTGTGCCAGGATGGTCTAGCAGTACAGTGCTCTATTTGGATCTAGGTGGGCATGGGTTCGAATACCACCATCGGCAATAACATGCGGCCGCACGACTTTGCTAAAATTTTCATTGGTGAAAGGTGTTTTTCGTAAAACATTCAGAATACTAGTCATTAAAAATAAAAATAAAAATATATACAATTTTTAAAAATTAAAGTTGTTATTTTATTTTATCATTTCTAGCAGTCACATAAATTGGAAAAAAAGTTTATTTATACAGTATAGTACATAGTAAATGAAATTTAATTCAGGTTCAGGTTGAATACGCGAGTTGAGTAGGAGTAAAACTCCTTTTAATCCTCGGTTCTGTTTACCAAGTTTATCAGAAGATTAATAACAATAAAAATTAAATTAAATTAACATGGTTGAATATTAGGATACCAGAAGTTAGTCAGAGGTAAAGATAGATCAAATGAAATTGGAAAGCTAATAATTGTCATATGCCTTTTAAAAAGCTGATAGTGAGGACGCAGAGATGACGCTGCCAGGCAGATTGTTGCATGGAGCAATCACTCTGTGTGAAAAATGATGACTTCTCAATCTGGAAAAAGATCTAGGTTTAGATAATTTAAGGTTATGTCCCTGAGTGAATTTTGGGCTAAAGTAAAAAAGGGCACATGAGAGCCGGAATTGAAAAAGTTGATAAGTCAGGATAACATCACCCCGGAGACGCCTATCACTTAGAGGAAATAATTTTAGGGATTTGAGCCTTTAAGGATAAGAAGAAAGGTTTTTAAACCCATGAGGCTTTTTAGTGACAGCCCTCTGTACCTTGTCTAATCTAAGTACGTCAGATTTTAGGATGGGAGATGTAACTTGAGCACAGTATTCAAGATGAGGTCTGAGGTACAGCATGTAAAGTAGGCGTAGACATTTAGGTGAGATTCTTTTAAGATTTCTTGTAAAAAAGCTTAATGAGCCTGAAACATTTTGAAGTAGCCAAAGAGTGGTGTTCAGTAAAATTAAGCAAAGAATCAAATCATAACTCCTAAATCCTTAATAGATTTGGTCGATTTTATCGGCTGTGAGTTAGGAGGAAGATAAAACCGTGCCAGACGGTCGTCCGAAAGTAATGTGCTGACATTTATCCTTATTGAGTGGAAGCTGATTCATTAAAGACCCATTGAAGATATTAAAAATGTCCGCTTGAAGTACCTCTGGGTTAGTCCCCAGATCTTAACGTCGTCTGCATAAAGCAGAATACTAGAGTGAACGGCAGAAGGTAAATTATTTATAAAAAGAATAAATAATAGGGCCCTAAAACAGACCCTTGAGGAACCCCAGAAAAGATAGGACCTTAAAAGTACGGTTGGAGAGAAAATCTTTAATCCAGGCTAGAATAGACCCTACTATCCCTACAGACTTGAGCTTTGCGATAAGAAGATTATGTGGAACTTTATCGAAAGCCTTAGCAAAGTCAAAATAAATAGCATCAACAGACTGATGCCTCTGAAGCAAGTCTGTGACGCTATTTGAGTAAGTAATAAGATTTGTAAGACACGACCTCTTTGGCATAAAGCCATGTTGAGCGGGACTAATAATATTAAGCTTAAAGAGATGGTCCAGTAAATGGGATTTAATAAACCTTTTCCATTATTTTACTAGGTGTAAAGAGAATGCTTATGGGCCTATAGCTGTTTGGTAGTGATTTACTCTCAGACTTGTGGATAGGCCTAATAAAAGCGACTTTCCATATGGAGGGTACTTGCCCAGTCTGAACCGAAAAATTAAAAAATATAGGTTAGGGGGAGGAAAGAATATCCACATATTCTTTCAAAATCCTATAGTATATCCCATTAGCACCACAAGACATAGACTTAAGGTCCCTAAGGCAGTCTGAGACTGAGAGCTTAGAGATTGTTAGAGGTGTTATAGGTGGACACTCAGATGTAAGGAGAGAGACTGAGTAACTCCGGGGGTTTAAAAAACCAAGTTAAAAAATTTTTAAACAAGTTAACACAACTAGAAGGACCTGATACTTCTCTTACCTTGTTGATCTTTAAAACGAGGGAAGAAAAGAGTGTCCACCCGCTTATTCCTGATAAATTTGAATAGGAGTGCTTTATTAAACTTAGTTTTATTTAGAAGTTTGTGTAATGAGTTCCTCTATGCGCTCTAATAAGTCTAGTACAATCATTACAAGTA
Source organism: Cardicola forsteri (assembly GCA_025895645.1). Taxonomy (NCBI): domain Eukaryota; kingdom Metazoa; phylum Platyhelminthes; class Trematoda; order Strigeidida; family Aporocotylidae; genus Cardicola; species Cardicola forsteri. Next base: position 126,568 of record JAKXYG010001440.1, read on the forward strand.
TCTAGGTATCTATAGTGGAAGCAAGGGTAGCTTTGTAGCTTTCCACAAATAGAAGAAGCTCTTATTCCGCTTGTGAATTATTCTGGATATGGCTTTAGGAAGTCTAGGCTTAGTATGTATAGGAATTCTGAAAGGAACAAAGAGATTTAATCCTTTACTAGTTACCTTGTTGAAGAAGGCATAGGCACCTTCAAGATTATAAGTATATAAATTTTTCCAATTAGTATTTGTCAGGAAGCCTCTAAATCCCACTGCTATCAGTTTTTCCTGAAATCTGGTATGGGTTTCAGTTGAAGTTCGCAAGTATTAGAGATAGGGACCGGATAATGTACTACAAAGGTCACTACAAGTGGTCACTTTTTCCAAGAGGGGGAAGGAAGGACATGGAATCGATATTTACTGAGTCATTTGAGAGTACTAGGTCAAGACAGGATGGGTTAGTTCCAATTCTATAACGAGTAGGGGAGAGTAGGTGCTGTTTGAGGGCATGTACGGCACAAATATCCAGAAGATTAGAGTCAAAGATATTTACTGGTATTGAAGGATTGGCCCAATTTATAAAAAAACAGTTAAAGTCTCCCATGACTACGAAGTGTTTAAACGGCAGAGAGAGGACATGTCGGAGTTCCTTTTCCAGTTCAGTGTTAGAATAATGATTAAAATTAAGGGGCCGGTACAACAGAGAGAATAGAGTTTTAGTGTTTGAACCCCCCACATCTAAGTGAAGAAAGTCATATTCGGTTATATGGGTAGAAGGAACTGTGATAGTCGAGTAGGTTACCCCGTCCTTGACGTAAAATAAACACCCCCCACATTTGCCTTGATGGGAATCTCGTCTTACTACAATATACCCATCCATGTGGAGTTTAGAGTCAAGTACATCTTCTGATAACCATGATTCAGTAATGCCAAACAAATGTGGGGCAAGGGGAAAGATAGAAGGAGATGAACTTTCTCTAGTTTATTGTTAACGCTCAAGGCATTTGTGAAATACACCTTCAAAGCCGAGGGAGAGGTAATAGTGGGGAGAATTGCCTTAACCTCTGGAGGATTGGGGGGCGGTGAGAACTCCGGGGTGCAGTCCGAAAATCCTGATTATCAATGTCAATATCCGGCCTAAGAAGTGTGAGTTTTACTATAGGATAGGCATGAATTTGGGGAATAGGGGACCTAGAGAATCTAGTTAAGCGTTCAGACAAAGGTAAATCTTTCGTAACTTTAATCCCTTTAAAATGTGCCTTCACCCTAGTCTAATTTTGAAGTACAGTTTCACTGTCTTCAGATAATGCACAAGAGACCAGGATAGGTGGAGCAGTATGTTGGCGCTTACAGGAAAGTCTGCCAATTAAAAAATTGCCCGCCTCAGGATGACATTTCTTAACTATGTCAGAAACAAGTTCTTTGTAGTTGGTGATGTCAAGGCTAATTCCCCTAACAACAAGATTACGCTCACGTTTTATGCTGTCTACATAACTTTTCGTCCTTTCTAAGATTTCTTCTTGGGACAGTTTGAGGACAGTATTTGATACTGTAGACGAGAAGCTAAGACTAGAAACTTGAGATTTGAGAGAGGCAATATCTTGGAATAGGGAGACAGACAGTTTAGATAAAGAGGAATTGACAGAGTCAAATTTGGAAAAAGAGTCAGACACCTTGTCGACTAGATTAGATAAAAATTTAGTAACAGAGGTAATCTTGGTGTTTAGTTCATTAATTCTAGAGGACAAGGTATTATTATCCCTGACTAGATGTAATATTTTGTCTAATTTTCCATAACTATAAACGGTGTCAAAAGGTAGTGCCTGCAACTCCGTTTCACATCTGCAGTCTATGCATTTATAATTCAGAGGACTATTTTGCAAGTTGCGAAGTAGTGCACCAAAGACAGTCCGGAACACGCCTCGTGAAACCAATTATTGCAGGTGGCGCAGAAAATACCAACCTTCACGGACTTCTTGCACCGTTGAAGACCACAGCTGGACGAATTAGAGGAAACCATATCTAAAGAACTATTAAAAAGACAAAAACAAAATAAAAGTTTAAAAACAGGTACTATTACTGGGGAAAGACTAGCAATATTCTTTTGATGGAGAATTAAAATTAAAATAATGTTAAATTAAAACTTTTATGAACATATATTATTTATTATTTATTATTTTAAAACCCTTTGGTTTAAAAATAAGCTGGAGGCAGTAAGATAACAATTATATCAAAAACGACAACAACAAAGTTCCATAATTCAAAAAGAACATAAGACAACAAAAATTTTCCACGTATGTAGACATTTTGCCAAACGCTTTGTTTGATCCTATGAAACACTCATTTCAATTAGATCTTTTCGAATAGTTCTTAGCCATCTTTTCTGTGATCTACCAATCTTTATTTTACCATTTTCGATCTTCTATTGCAAAACCGTGTTTGCTGGTCTTTCAGGCGGTAAACATAGAATTTGACCAAGTAATTTTCTTCATTTAATTGTAATAAAGAACATGAAATAATTAATCAATACGGACAAGATTGATAAGATGGTGGATGTTTTTCATCGCCGGTGTCTTGAAGTATTTTAAAGATTACCTGGCTCAATCACATTTCAAATAATGAGATCATGAGAAGAACTGACTCTCGTTCACTCCATGACATTATTGCAATTAGACGAAGAAAATTACTTGGTTAAATTCGACTTTTACCACCCAAAAGAGCAGCAAGAACGGTTTTGGAATGGACAATTGTAAATGGTAAAAGAAAGGTTGGCAGACCACAGAAAATTTGGCTAAAAAATATTCGGGAAGATCTAATTGAAATGAATGTTTTATGGGATCAAACAAAATGTTTAACAGAATGTTCAAATACATAGAAACATTTTGTTGTCTCATATTCTCTTTGAATTATGAGATTTTAAAGTTAATTTTTGCTGTAATTGTTATCTTATTGCCCCATGCTTATTATTATTTTTTTTAAAGCAAAAAGGGTTTTGTAATAATAATAATAATAATAAATTGTAATAATGTCATATAGTTTTTTATATTTTAAATTATTTATTATTTAAATTTGATTGTGCCAAGTAATCTTTAAAATACTTTTAAGACATCGGTAATATCACTCGCGAGGTGAGGCGCGCGCGTCACGCTACACGTCCATTGGAGCGTTATTCATCCTTTTCTCTTTTCCTTCTTTTTCGATGATTATTGCAGTGTTTTTGCATTGTAATACGTAATTTGTTTTATTATTATTTTTGCATATTTATAATTTTTGCTCGTTTTCTATAATTGTTAACTTCCACTATCTACCTTGATTTTATCTTGATTTCAAATATTTTTTCTGTCACTAATCCCCCTTTACCTCACCATCCATTTCATTTTTCCCCCTGAAAATTTGAAACCGAGTACTAAAAGGCGTTTTGGCCTACTCAACTCGTGAAAAATCCTGAATCCTGAATCCTGAATAAAAACATTTACCATTTTATCAATCTTGTCTGTTCGCTTCCACGTTTCACTCCCATATATTGCCTTAGAAATAATTATTGGTGCGTACAAAAACAGTTTCGTCTTCAAACAGATGGAAGAACATGACTATATTGATTTGAGTTTATAAAAAACTGACATTGCTTTTCTAAGTCTGGCTTTAACGTCAAATTCGGTTTTTCCGTCTTTACCAATAATGCTTCCCAGATATGTAAAGGAATCAACAGTATTAATATTTTGTCCATAAATTTTGAGAGCAAATAATTGTTTGACTTAGTGCACAACACTTTTGTTTTTGAACAATTAATTTGTGAACCAATACGATTACCGAGACGTGTTGTTTCACTTAGTAGACCAATATCATCTGCAAAATCCAAATTTGTTAATCTGCCATAGTTCCATTTGATATCATAGGACAACTTATTTATGGATCGAGTCATAATAAAATAAATTACCAAAAAAACCAAAACGATGACAAAATACATCCTTGGCGTACACCCGTGACAATTTCCAACATAGCAGTATGCCACTTTTTGTTCGAACACAACAACTTGATTGTTGGTATAGCGAACATGTAACATTCACATATTTCAACAGTGAGTAGTTGTTCAATACAAATTCTTCCTTTTTGAAAACCTGCTTGTTGTTCAACTTATTCTCTAACTTTAAATTTTTTATTATCTTGTTTGTCATAAATTGATATTGTTAATGACATTTGAACCGAGGATCAAAAGAATTTTGACTCCTACTCAACTCGTGAAACAAACTGTAATCTGTGAGTAAAATATTTAATTATATATAATGTTTCAGGTTTCAGGTTTGTACACAAGTTAAATAGAAGGAAAACTCGTTTCAATACTCTGTTCAGGGAAAAACAAACAGAAAGTTTTTAATTTTAAACTATATATATATTTTAAATAAAATGCAATTACATTAAAATTAATAATTAAAATGTTAATTTATAACTAAAAGGATTTGTAAAACATTATGTTTAAATACACCAGTTATGTAACAAATTGAGTAGTAATTGAGCATAATTATAAAAATGGAAGAAAATACAAATAATAACAATAATATAAATTGTGTTAATTATATAAAAGAAGATTTAAAAACATTTATAAAAAATATAGAAAAAATAATAACAAAGAAAATTTATTAGAAGCTGAATTACAGTCACTACCTACACGAAACTATTTAGAATATTCAGTTATTCCGGTATTAGTATATGGGTTCCAGTTACTATCCAAAATAAGGTATTTAAAAAAATATATTAAAAAACCTAAAAAACCAATTGAATTTTTAGCGGCGTATTTGATTAAAAATAAAAATTACAAATCAAATGTTTGTAAAACTTTAAAATAATCTGGTGTACCATAATATCTATTCGTTTTAGTTATTTTTACTAAGAATTATAAAACAGTAAATAATAAATAAATAATTTTTAAATTAACATACATTTATAATTTTTAGCTAGTTATTACCTAACAATAAATATTTGCTTTCGATTTATAAAAAATTATTAAGCACAATTCAATTATTAAATTTTTTACATTTTTAATTATGATTATTAAATTAAACATGATTAATTATTGTATTTAATAATTTTTATTATGAATAAACAGCGTTACATTTTTGTGATTCGTGAGTTGTATTCATTTACTGGTTTAAACGTTGTGGTTTGTATAATTATGTTGAATTGATAGTGTTTTAACGTAATTAAATAAACGCGGATTGTAATTTGCCTTTCTAATTATAACTTGTAAAAATTAAAAACTAAAACTTAAATACAGCTAATCAACAAGTATTTGATTTAATTATCATCATCATCATCGGAAATAAACATTCCTCAACGGTTATTATTGCTCAGGGTAGTCCAAATTATTAAAACATATCAATTTTTGCAATGTGCATTTAATAAAGGACACTTAAAGTATGCTGACTTCAAATGTTAATTACATCCCAAATTAAACCCCTCCAATCATCTCTATTAACTGCAAACGTTAAGCAAACGGACGCCCCATTAAGTAATTTATTTATATGAAGGGGCTTAACATAAATAAGAACACTAAGTTTGCGTGCTACAATGGCTGTCCAAATTTTTTTTGGTTATTTGATCTTTTTTTTATCCAGGTAAAAGATGGGCTTTTATAAATATTCTGACTAGATGAGTGGGCAATGTGCGTTAATATTAGTATAAATGTTACTGTTGTTCCATAAACGTTTACATAAAATTCTAATAACTGCATCAAAGAGGCGTATACAACTCCAAATCTCTAAAAAGATAGATCATTTGTTATCTATGGCGGAGCCTAGGTATGTAAATTCATCACCTACTGGGAGTAGATTATCATTAACAGTGATTGGATTTCTAAAGGGGACATTTGCTAAAACCACTGTTTTTTAGTATTAAAATATAAACCATATTTCATTGAGGCTTTTTAAGTAAGTCAAGTAGCATTTTGCAGATCTACAGTTTTTGCCATAAAAACAGCATTGTTTGCTATTTTGCGACTATCATGAGTTTACAGCCCTCAAATGACTACGTAAACTTATCAAAAATGGCATTAACTACGAATCGGAGTATCGGTGCTAAAACACACTTGGCGGACTCCTAAGTTTATGTAGATTAAATCAGTTAAAAATAATCATCCCTTATTATTGTGTTGGCTAGAATTGCTTTAAGTTCCAGTACTGCAGCTGTTAAATGCACTCAAGTCATAATTATTATACAACGTCCACGCACTTATTAGACATTACCACTGTAAACCTATATAATAAAGGTTAAATTGTATATATTATTTTTGTATAAAACAAATTACAACAATTTTTATTAATGCTTTTCAGAGAATATTTTAAAATAATTACTGTTATAATAGTGATAAAATTTTAAAGTGTTGAATTTGAACTTGTGTTTGTTTTAATATTTGAATCGTTGTTATAAAAATTTCAGGTTTGTAAAAATTTAGTTTTAAAACGGTTTTAAGTTAAAAAAACAAATACTGTTTTTGTATTCTCAAAGTTATACATGTAAAACTAAAATAAGAAAAATAGTTGTAACTGAAATTACATTAATATTTTTAGCATCCTAAAAACAATTTTAAATATTAAATTTTTTATTTAGTTGTTGCTGCTCTAATGTTTTACGGAAAATATTATTCTAGGAAATGGACATTTAGTTAAGCCAAACAAACTTGCATTCAATGCCAGTGATGACACTTAAACCCATTAAAAATAAACTTTTATATACATATATGCGTATATAATAGAAAGACAATAATTGTTCAGTTCACTATTTAACTTGCTTCTTTTAAGATAATTAAAACTTTATTAATTTAATAGTTTTCTACTATTATAAATTATTAGCAATTTGTATAAATTAAAAATGATTGTAATTATTATAAAAAATGTTAAATATTTTGGAATTTAGCGGAGAAACTAACCTATTTTAGTCATTTAAACCAAGTTTCTGTTTTCTTATTATACATAAAAAGAATAAAATGCTTTAACAGTAATAATAAAATCAATAAACTATATTGTATCAACATTTTCTATAACCTTAGTTATTTTCCCCAATCTCTTAAATAGAGGCTGTTATTTTAAAAAAATGCATTATAATACTTGGAAGATAAGTAAATATAGAACATTTAAGAATTGTTAACAAGCCTGTTGAAAAGCATTTTAAAAATTATCGTCCATTAATTAAGAAACTAATAAACGAGAACAATCAATTACTGTATGCCAACCTCGCCAAAACTGGAAAATTTATTTGCATCCAATGCAGAACAAATATATACTACAATTAGTGCATTCCATGTTTAGAAATAACTTTAACCAATCAGAAAATGTTAAAAAAATAAAGGTTAATAATTTTTTGAATATTAATTAGAGTTTTTCTTGTATTTAGTATATCGGGATTGCTTTACTGTATCAACCATCCATAGTATTTCTTCTTAACTTTTTATATAGTTTTTCGGATCAATTTATAATTTACAAGATTTTTCTATAACCACGTTACAAAACAATTATTAATTTAAACGTCATCTCCAATTCTTTAATTTTTATAATTATTGTGTGACTTCATACCTTACGGTATTTTTATTTCTACTTACGCTAATGGTGTAAAATATTTTTGTGTATTTGATAATGCTAAATGTACTTTTACTAAAGTATTTGAGTTGCTATAGTATTGAAGACAGTAGAATAAATAATTTTTTGACGCATCTTATAATGTAAAATTTTGAAGAAATAGCTAAAATGCGCAGTAATAATAATAAATGTTAAATAAAAAATAAAGTTTCTAATCAACAAACTCGAGCCAATAAAATTACTGATGATTTTCAAACAACACTTTATATTCCCATATGCTTGTCATTAACCACCCAAAAAATTAAGAAATCGGGTTTCAATAACAATGTATTTTTAGCAGCAGAAAATAAAATTACTTTAGGGCAAAAGCATTAGCACAAACAATGTATTTTTTATTAAAAATAACAAATATAAAAATAAAACGTTCACCGGTTATATCTACCGCCTCTTCGGTTACCGCGAGATCCTCGACCACGATCAGTACTGACGAAATCGTTTGAAGGCTAAAATTAAAAAAAACATAATTGTAAATAAATACATAAAAAACTAAAAAATAGTCCATATATTATTATTTGGCTTTCACTGTTTTAGCGTTTAAAGAAAAACGTTTTTCAGCAAGTCAAATAAGGGACCGCATTTAGATTTGATAGTAAAAATAAAACCCATGCCCACCCAATTTAAAATACATCACTCTGGTCACCTCGGCACATGATAAAATATTTTTATTACTAAAATAAATAACTAAAACATTTTTCCGGCAATAATTTTTAACCAGTACATTATACTGTAAATTAACCAATAGTTTAAACCATTATTGCAATTAAATTATTTATTTATTTTAATAAAATAAAACATTTCAAAAATAATTTAAATCTAATTATTTACTACAATATCTAGTTAAATAAAATAATGTTATTAAAATCATGTAAACTATTAAACATAAGTTAATATATTTAAAATAATCAAAATATTGAAACACGTTAACACATTCAATTTGATAAAGACCGACTCATATTAACGCATAAATCAATGTAAATATCAGTAATGTTATTTTTCTACTTTTAAGAAAATAGTAAACCGTTAAAAATAATGTTTTACGAAAGATTTTAATTTAACAAAACCCAACTTGAATACTGCAGTGACCCTTACAATTCCAATAAATATAGCCTAACCAAACTCATTTTAATCCGGCTTACTTAAACTTTTATTTAATAAATGAATAACTCTTATGGATGCTAATGATTCTGAGGATTTGAGTAGTGCTCATAAAGTCTCAGTTTTCAATGATGGTAATATTCGTGACTGTTCGTCCTCCACGTGGTGTATCCTGGACTAGGTGCCGAAAGGCATCTAGACTAATAACAGCAGGGACCGAGTGCACAGCGGTATAACTGGGTATCCTCTACAACGGGTGAATGCGAGCATACACTCAGGGTACTTAAAAGGTATCTTAAGGTATACGTATACCATATGTAGCTGTTGGGCTAAGGGAGATAACCCTGACAAAAAATCAGGCGGCCTCGTCAATCTTTGCGAACAGTGGCGTCATCACAAGAATACCGTCTACCAACCAAGAAACTTTCTTATTCTTCCACGATTGTTACGCTTATCAAGCCATCGAAGTCAATTGTTTTATATACCGTATAAATATGGAAAATAATGAAGAGGTGACCACATCTCCAACCAAAATAAAATATGAATAACTCTTAATAAATATATCTAATTTTATACATTCTAAGTATTTACTGATATTTATTTCAAACCATTTAATCATTATAATCATAAAAAATTATTTAAACTTATTATTATTCAAAATTTTAAAACGCCATTTGTAAAGATTCTATTTTATTTATCAAAAATAGTTTCATTTTTCCATCTTTACAAAAATTTACGTACAAAATTAATCATTATTTGTCAGCTGTTTTTAATAATCTTTTATTATCTTCATTGCAACTGGATCACAAAATAATCTTTCAGTCATTTCTGTAGATTTCAAACCGTACACAAAACAAAAACATATACACAAGACTTGAAATAATAGAAAAATAACATTGACATTTTTTTATTGCTTACATGTTTCACCAGAAACATTATCTAGCAAGTGGACATTAAGCCTAACCTAACAAGAGCCTACATTTAGTACAGATAGTGAAACTCGATTCTATGCCCATCCCAGTTTCTAGTCAACCGCCCTATCAGTTTGATCACCCCCGCGCGCGTTCTAACAACCACTTGCATTGCCTTTTCATCAAACAAAAAAATCAAACAGGAGTAACAAGCTGTGTACAATATGGACATCGAATGTATATCCTTACACCGTCTAAAACCAAAGCCTTCTATAACTTTAAAAAAAGAACATTCTACGAACAGCGATACCAACAGCCTACTTATTGTGCATTTATAGATTATTCAGCCGCCTTTGATTCTGTTGATCGCAACCTGCTGTGGAATCTTCTTATTACCAAAGGAATTCCGGCCAAGATTGTCAACATTATTAAATCGTTATACACGTCGTCAAACGCAGTAATTCGGAATGGTGATTCTTTAACAGATGCAATCCACATAAATTCAGGTGTTCGCCAAGGATGTGTATTAGCTCCCATGCTCTTCAATTTTGTAGTTGATGACATTTTTGATGAAGTGTCTCGGTCATTTGAGGGCTGTATAACTCATGATGGTCGCAAGATAGCAGATCTTCAATATGCAGACGATGCGGTTCTTATGGCAGAAACCGAAGAAGATTTGCAAATTGCGGTTGAACTTACTCAAAAAGCCTCAGAGAAATACGGTTTATATCTTAATATTAAAAAAACAGTGGTTTTAGCTAACGTCCCTTTTAGAAATTCAATCACTGTTAATGGTAGCCCACTCCCTGTGGTCGATGAATTCACATATCTAGGCTCGGTCATAGATAGTAAAGGCTCCAGCTCTTCAGAGATTCGGTGTCGTATTCGCCTCTCTGCTGCAGCCTTTGGGCGTTTAAGTAAACCTTTATGGAACAAAAGTAATATTTCTATTAAAACCAAGATTAGAATATATAAGAGTTTAGTACGTTCCATTCTTGTTTACGCATGCGAAACTTGGACTCTCACCCAAGCGGATACGCAAAAGCTTGTTCATTTTGAGCAAAGCTGTTTAAGATCTATATGGTTTCGCTCGTTGTCCTCCATTGAACGCACTCACTTAATAACTAGTAAAATATTTCGAACATTCCCAGATATTTGTAAGTCTCTTAACATTTATTGGCCATGTATCTCTAGCACAGTCAAAGAAAGACGATTAAAATGGATTGGCCATGTTTTACGTAAATCGCCCTCTCATCCAGCCAGAATAGCTACGGAAGCCCAACCATTACCCGGATGGAAAAGAAGGCCAGGCGGCCAACGAAAAATTTGGACAGACATTGTAGCATGCGAACTCAGTCCTTTTATTTATGCTAAGCCCCCTCGGTCCAAATGAATTATTTAAATGGGCGTCCGTTTGTTCATCCTATGCAGCCAACAGGGATCATTGGAGGGGTTTAACTCGGGATGTAATTAACATTTAATGTCAGCACACCTCAAGTGTCGTTCTTTGAGTTCACACTACAAAAGTTGACGTTTTTGCAGACGTTTTGGTTTTTTTGGACTACCCTGAGTGATAATAACCGGTGGGGGATGTTTATCCCCGATGATGATGATGATGATGATTTAAAAAAAAGAAATAAGAAGAATTGAAACACACTTGCATAATTAAATCTATCCCCTTTAATACTGCTAGTCATGTACAACTTGAAAACAAATAAGGTCCAAGAATAAAGAGTTGAAAAAGATATGAATCTTTAACAAACAAAAACTTACTTGCATTACAAAATTCACATTCTGCCCACAACATAATCCAGGCTCAAAAACCAATCCAGTCATCATTTGTTGATTAAGCATATTTACATCACCTAGGCCTGGTTCAGAATAATAAGATGATTTGAATCCAACATTTGATTGTGCATCATATCCTACCATCATCCTATTACTATTAGCAGACCAATTACCTCCACCCGAACCTGGCCCTCCTCCGCGATTAGAACCTTTTTAATCAACAACACATACATATACAAAGTTTTGACCAATTTTTCTACAATAATATTCAATTTATTTAGCCTACTTTAAAAAACGAAAGCATACACTTTACAATTTATTAAAATAACATTTTAATTATAAATAGTTATTCCCAAAATGTACTTTTAACCAATTTTAAATATATATTTATTAATTATTATTATTATTATTATTACATTGAATTTAATGAATTAATAAACGCAGTTATGTAAGGAAATAAACTACATATGAGGGTTTAAAAATGCAGGAATTAAATGTTTGTACATTTTAAAAGATATGGTTCGAAATCGCTCAGTCTTGTGGAAGTTCTTACCAGTTACAACGGGTTTTTTAATTATTATTTTTTTATTTTTGCATGATTTATTACTATCATCGAAATTAGTGTTTTATTTTCTTATATATATATATTTAATTTATTCATTTATTTACTTTTTGTTTTATAGTTATTGTCTTCTTCTTATTAATTTGTAACACGATCTATAGCAGCACTCCTACGTTATGTACTGCAACATTTCACTGATAATTATAAAGATACACGTACAGATACTCCAGACCCTACCAATAAACGTAACATAATATCGCATAAGTTGGTGGCAGAGCTACCTCTTTATTAATTCCAAGTTTGTATGACAACTCAAACTCCTATACAAATAAGTTGTCGGATGCGAATTAAACTTGGGGGATAAATGAACTTTGTTGACTGACAGACCGTTTCCTTGTGATGACGCCAGAGTTCACTGGAATTGACAAAGCGACATTCGGGGTTGACACCAGTTGACAGATCCACAAACCTAGCCAGCTACATATGGTAATTAGTTATCTTGAGATACCTTTTAAGCTTCTTGATTATATACTAGTACCCATTCACTGAGCGGAAATCCAGTAAAAGCCCAGTTATACCACTGTGCACTCGGTCCCTGCTGTTATTAATCTAGACGCCCGTTGGAATCTGGTCCAGGATGCACCACATGGAGGAGGAAGTGTCAAGAATATCATCATCATTGAAATTTGAAACTTTGTAAGCATTACTTAAATCCTTGGAGTCATTAGCATCCCAATAAAACCAACTCACATTGCTGATAATCGCCACGACCTCGATTATGGAATCCACCTCGACCGCCGCCTCCACCACCACCTCTCTGTCCTCCAAACGGATTGTCTGCTTGACGTTTTTTAAAGGCTGGCATTTCGGGTGGCGGCGGTTCCAATTCCCATGCTCTGCCACCTCGGTCCGGCACCTGTGTAAGTTGCATCAAAAGTATTATTATTAATGTGCATAGTGTGAGGTGGGAACATTTATGTACAAATTCATAATTGCAATTGTATATATGTGCGTGTTCAAAATAGGCTATAGTAAAAAAACTCTTATTTGTAAACATCTTTAACAAGTCATATCCTAAAAAACCACTCAATTAATTGTTAGACACCTATGTGATGTGCATTCCAACATCAATGAGTTAACATATTTGGGCTATTTGATTACTACTAATGGTGATTTTGTCTTATAAAAAATAACTGTTGAATTTGGAAAACTGGGAAATTAACTTTGGAGACACAAAAATAACAATCTGAGCACCCCAAGATAAAAGTTTTTTCATTGGCTCTCACAGCACTTCTAATTGCACCCGAAGATTAATAAAACGTTATAAACTTGAAGGAATACGTCTCAAATACATGTGACAACATGTAACAGGTGACTGGACTAGAAAGACAAACAGTCACCAAATTTGTAATGACCTCCAAGTTCATAATTATCCGCTATTGATGACATGACAACAAAGGTTGGACTGATTTGGACACGTTCTCCATAAAATTTCATATAAAAATTCATATACCGTTAGTTTAGCTTATTCAAACATCGATTGGAAGATAAGGGGAAATGGTCAAAAAAGTGATTACATGAATGCTGTTTAAAAAAATTATAGCGTTATTTTGACCAAATTAATGGAATTAATGGCTAAGTCGACAGACCAAACCATTTCTCCATGCCTCCATAAATAGTGAACACAGGCATCTAGACTAATAACAGCAGGGACGGTATAAAGGGGTTTCACTAAACTCCTGCTCAGTGAATAGGTGCTTAAAATGTATCTCAAGGTATCCATTTACCATATGTAGCCGGTTAGGCTTGTGGATCCGTCAACCGGCGTCAATTCCTGTGAACACTACGGTTATCGCAAGAAAGCGGTCTTCTAGCTAAGAAATTTCATTTATCCCCCAATTTCAATTTGCATCCGACAACCTCGTCGTATAAAAATTCGGGATGCTATACGAACCTGGAACTAATGAAGAGGTGGTTCTGCCATCAAATTTTATTGTTATTATTGATACTAAGTATATATTAACTACTTCTACATAAATAATTAAACCATAAAACCAAAAAATAGTAATCTTTCTAAGGTATTACTAGAAATCATATTCTTGAAAATGGCAAATATTACCATAATGACTACACCCTAATATTGTAAGCCACTCAGCTATCCTGATACGTCGTAAGTAGTGCTTTCTTAAAAACATCACCTATTACATTCTAGGTATTATAAACAAATACAATTAATTAAACTCACTTTGCCAATTAAAATTTTGTTTAAATCGCACGTCGTAAATTGCCGACAACTTCGACCGCTCGTTTTCTCCACACGCAGTAGCGGATTGTCACGTGCAGCCAAAACGTCGGGAATTGAGGCAAAGGGTGTTTGAGTGAGACTTTTACGAATGGGATTGTACACCGATCGAATTTGCTGCATTTTCGACTAAAAATATGAAGAAATGAAACACAATAAATAAATGTACAAAAAGCATTCATTCATTCATTTTGGTTAATGACGTGATCACTTCTGTATTATTTTCCATATTTATATGGTATATAAAACGATCGACTTCAATGGCTTGATAAGCGTAACAAACGTAAAAAAATAACAAAGTTTCTTACCTGGTAGACGGCATCCTTGTGACATCGCCACTGTTCGCGAAGATTGATGAGGCCGCCTGATTTTTGTCAGGGTTATCTCCCTTAGCCCAACAGCTACATATGGTATACGTATACCTTTAGATACCTTTTTAGTATCCTGGGTGTATGTTCGCACCCACCAGCAGTAGCGGAAACCCAGTTATACCGCTTGGCACTCGTTCCCTGATGTTATTAGTCTAGATACCCTTCAGTACCTACTCCAGGATGCACCACATGAAGGATGAAAAGTCAGGAATATCACCATCATTGGAAATTGAGATTTTATAAGCATTACTCAAATTATTTATAAAAAAAACAAAAATCGATTCTACACATCCTCTTTCTCTAAAACAATAAAAGTATATTGACGCAAAATGGTAACAAAAGAAATGTCATTCTTCTATGCCGTTGGACTAAGAGAGACAACCCTAACAAAAAATAAAGCGACTTCATTTATTTGTAGTACTGCCACAAGGAAGCCGCCTGTTTTCTAAAAAAACGTTATTACATTCCTACTTTTGTTGCATATAAAATGTGGATAACATTACTCAAAATTCTGTATAAATAATTAAAAAAATAAGCATGCCACCAACCTATTCATTCCATTTCTGTATGTTGATAACTTTGGTGGAATTATGTCGATAGTGAGGTTTGAATCCACGCATCATCATCACCATCAATCAGTAGCGTGATATTTTAACTTCACAATCGATTGTAGTAGAATAGGCTCAAAGTAGACATTAGATTACCTCAAATACCAAAAGTACATATGGTGGTTGTTTCATTTTCATATACGTATTTACGTTTGCTTAAATATTATAACTGTCGTTGTTTTTTTTTAATTTCACAAAGATGCAATTCGTCTCATGACACATTGAATACAGTTGAAACGTAACTACCAAATGGTAAAATTTTCATCGACCAGAGTTGAAATGCCCATTTATATTCGAACCCACACCTGCATTGTGTCATGAATCAGTAGTCTGTAGGTCTTCTTGCCACTCGGCCACATTCAGGTAAAATCATTTAAAAACTGCATTTATGATTCATTTATCCAACTCCTTCTACTCAATGGCATACTTTGCCAAAATAAGCAGTAATAGGTCGTATTCTTAAATCGCCAAGTTATTTTAAGCTTGTTTACTTAGTCACACTTGTCATTATTTATTAAATTGTCACTGCTTCAAGAAAAACATGATTTTCAGTAAGTAGACATTTTACCAAAGCCATTATTATTATTATTATTATCATTATAATTATAATTTAATATTTTTTTAATTTTGGTTGGTGACGTGGCGTCACCTCTTCATTATTCCCCATATTTATACGACATTGCAAACGATCGATTTCGATGGCTTGATAAGCGTAACACAAACGTAGAAGAATGACAAAGTTTCTTGGCTGGTAGACGGCATCCTCGTGACGTCGCCACTGTTCGCAAAGATTGACGAGGCCGCCTGATTTTTTGTCAGGGTTATCTCCCTTAGCCCAAGGGCTACATATGATATACGTATACCTTTAGATACCTTTTAAGTATCCTGGGTGTATGTTTGCACCCACCCGCCGTAGCGAAAGCCCAGTTATACCGCTGTGCACTCGGACCCTGCTGTTATTAGTCTAGATCCCTAGGGGAACCTAGTCCAGGATGCACCACGTGGAGGACTAAGTCAGGAATATCACCATCATTGGAAATTGAGACTTTATAAGCATTACTCAAATCCTCAGGGTCATTAGCATCCCTAATTATAATTATTTATTAACACAAGCTTTAATACATCAATGGAAGTATTTTCAATACATACATATACAAAATATAATTAGTGCCATCAAAAAAACAATACAAAATAAAAGTACAAAGTAAACATTTAGACAATTTAATCAATTTATATAATCATCAAGTGACATAAGGTTATCATCATCAAGGTATTTATTTAGCTAGAATTGTTGAATTAATATAAAACAACTGTTGCCATCAATTTTCGTATGAATTAGTAAATGCAAACAATTACTTTTATCAACAATACATCTTGTATTGAAAGATAGTATTAGTGGCAGTGACATATTTTCTGGTAAAGTTGATTTTTTTTAAAACGTTGAAATCAACTATGATAATATTTTCTTTTACTTTTAAAATGTTGTTTTTAGATACATTTTCAAAAAAGTATTATATACAAAAGAAAAATTAATTCTACTATTAGCTTTTAATAATCGTGACAAAAATCTGTCAAAACGAATTCTCATTATTTATTGCACAAAAATGAAGGAAAATATTTATATATAAATATAAATACAATTGTTTATATAATTTTCGAATATGTATTATTGAATAAAAAGGTAATGGCAAATGAACATATGTTTTATATGTAGTCATGGTAAATTAGAGTAGAGCAGCAATTCGAGGGCCCGTATAAATTAATTATTAAAGATAAATTGCAATTTTTGCAATTCGACGGAAACAAGCAGCTAACAATGTTGAGTATTTCTACTATATAAAGCGAACTAAACTAAAAACGTCGATTGCAATTGAATGCAGGACCTAGATCATGTTGAGTGTTTATAAAACTACCTAACTGCAATCAATCTAATAATGTATAAAGAAACATCAACATTTACGTTTCCAAACATTTTCAAGTAAGGGGTCCGAACAAACATACAACAGAAGTATGAAAATTAGTCAACTTCATCTTCCAACATACTACACAAATGCCATACAACACACAATAATTGAAAATCACATACTTTGGCCTTGTGGGACCATTCGAAACTTTGAATGGTAAGGTCGAGTCGCTTGAGCAATGTGGCTTGACGATTGGCGTATTCTTGAGAAAGTAGAGCTGCTATACGATTAATTTGAGACCATTGACGATCAGATAGACCGTTTGTGAGAATAAGACTTTTTCCAAGATGCTTTGGAGGACATTTGGGCAGTAATTCGTCAATCTAAAAGGCGATTAAACAATAAATTAGTTCAATTGTAAAATCTATTGTAATTGCAAATAGTATTAAACATTAAAGGTATG
Organism: Cardicola forsteri; assembly: GCA_025895645.1. Taxonomy (NCBI): domain Eukaryota; kingdom Metazoa; phylum Platyhelminthes; class Trematoda; order Strigeidida; family Aporocotylidae; genus Cardicola; species Cardicola forsteri. The sequence continues at coordinate 144,179 of JAKXYG010001440.1, forward strand.
AAGAAATTGACAATCGACTTACACGATTTCCTAGTATTTGAAACATTGTCAATGCATTGATGGGTCTATTGGGAATATCTAATTTCAATGATTTATAGATTTTCAATACGCATTCAATCAGGTCATTGTCATTATCTTCAGGTAAATGCTTATCGACTCCGTTAGTTGTGCTTGAATTTTTAGCTGAAACTGATCTAACTGCAGCTACTTCAGAACATAGATAATCTGTAAAAGCGTATATATATATATATATATATATATATATATATATAAACAGCGATATTCATCACAAGGAGTACCAACAAATCCTGGGATGCTAATAATCCTAAAGATTTAAGTAATGTTTATAAAGTCTCAAATTCCAATAATGGTGATATTTCTGACTGTTCCTCCTGGACTAGGTGCCAATAGGAATCTAGACTAATATCAATAGGGACCGAATGCGCAGCGGGATAACTGCGCTTCCGCTACGACGGATAGGTGCAAACATACATCCAGGGTATTTAAAAGGTATATTAGGGTATATGTAGCCCTTGGGCTAAGGGGGATAACCCTGACAAAAAATCAGACCACCTCGTTAATCTTTGCCGTCATAAGGATGTCGTCTACCAGCCTAAAAATTTTGTTATTCTTCTACGTTTCTGACGCTTATCAAGCATTTAATAGGCCGTACAAATATAGAAATAATGAAGAGGTAACTATAGCATCAACTACAATGAATATATATATATATATATATATATATGTGAGAATTCCTAACCTCCAAATATACAAACCAAAATGTGTACCTATAAATTTCTCCGCTAGATAAATACTTAGTGTGTAGTTAAATAATTACATTCATTTACGAAAAACATAAAAATTTATGTGCCGAGAGTGTAGAGTTGGTTGAGGCTGGACTTGCAGCTAGGTGAATATGGATTTTAGTTCAAGGAGAAAACAACTGAAACAAACTGAAATTATGTCAATTAATGAGGAAGCTAAATAGGGAAAACAAATTAATGAAATAACTTACGCAAAATTTTTAACCGATTATCGAATTCAGAAAATTGTTCAGGTTTTACCGATTCCTTAAACGGTGAGTACGGACATCCTACAATATATATATACAATATATATATACATATATATATATATATATATATATATATATATACATCATGACCCTGAGTATGAGTAATGCTTATATTATATTATTATTATTGTTAAATAATATATAATATATATTATGCAAAACCCTTTTGCTTGAAAAATAAGCATGTGGCAATAAGACAACAATTACAGTAAAAACATCAAGAGTCTCGTATTTCAAGGAAGACGAGACAACAAAATGTTTCCATGTATTTGAACATTCTGCCAAACGGTTTGCTTGATCCCATAAAACATTCATTTCATTTTCTATCTTCCATTTCAAAACCGTTTTTGCTGGTCTTTCGAGTACTTATAAAAACTTAATTTCCAAATACAGTGATAATCTTGTTTTCATACGTCCATGTGGTATATCTTAGACTGAAGACTAGCGTGGACTGGTAACCAAGTGGAAAGCGGTATAAATGGCTTCTGTTTTAGTGGGTAAGTGCACATATACAACCAGAATACTTAAAAGGTATCTTAAGCTGTACGTATGCTATATGTAGCCGTTAGATTAAATAAGAATAACCTTAACAAAATATCGGGCTATCTCATCAGTGTTTGCAAACAGTGACTCTGTTACAGGAATTCTGTCTACCAGCAAAAAAACCTTCATTATTATCCTACATATGCAGCTACAAAATTAGTCTACAAACACTGCATACACTAGACGCAGAAATGCCAAAACATGTGAATTTAGTCAATACATTCCGTATATTTTGAAAAAAACCAGTTTTCTTTGAGCGTATTTTTCCTCTTCTCAGAGGACCCATTCAACTATGACAAATGTATCAATGTTAACAACTATGTTAAGTTACCTGATGCACATGTAGTTGGCAGGTATCTGCTTGTCCCCGTTTTGTAAACAGAAATAATAGTTACATAGTGCCCATTTTCAAAACAATGATCAATTGTCCAAAACTTCTTTATAGTGTTATTAAACTCTTCATTAAGCGGCAAAAAACAATACTTAAAGACAAAATTATTCCGGTAAAAATAACAATCTATATAGCTTTCGGAATCAACAAAGTACATACGCCTACCAAACCGCAACAAGGTTGTGAGCCTCTAGAAATTGTCTAAGTCCAAATATGTGGTTGTTACCGTGGATCTAAATCCTAAAATTCCAAATCGGAAAATAGAGCTCTAATTACTTAACCACTCAAATATACGAAAAGGTTTACAAAAAATGTAAAAAAATTGTTTCAAATTTTGAATTCAAAACTCGCTTTCATTATAATTATATTTATTTTACACATTTATAGGTAACAAAACCAACGCTCAGCATATCATATAAAAAACAAAAAAATTAAATTATTAATATTAAATTATCTCTTACAAATTGCTAATAATCCTAGATTTGAGTAATGTTTATAGTCTCAACTTCTAATAATATTCCTGATTCCATACCTGAACTTAAACTAACACAAATCAAAGACCAAATTTATAGTGGTGTAACTGGACTTCAGTCCCAGTGAATGGGTACAGCATGTATGCATAACACTTAGGTTTCTTCAGGAATATGTACTCCATTGTAACCATTTGACTAAGAAGGACAACCTTAACAAATAAATCAGCAACTTCTTTGACTTTTACAAACAGTAAAAATTTCGTTTATTTGTCAAGAAGCCTTGTTGCTTTCCTACATTGGTTAAGCAAACAAAAAATTTTCGCTTATGAAACAATAAGAGGTGACCATATTATTAACCATTTCGTTCCATTTAAAAAAAAGTAAATGAGTATTCATTTAATTTTAAAATAATACAATAATTATAAATTAACTTACCATACAAGGAAATAAAATTTGCTAAATTTGTTGAAAAATCTTCAAAATTTTTATCATCTAAAGTTTAGGATTTTTAAAATAGAAAAATACCTAAATATTTTGGAAGTTGATTAAATATGCACAATTCGCTTATTAAATTGCTCACAACTGATGAAAATTTTTGTAACTTGCTACAAGTTAATTTCCAATCTGGATCGTAGCTTAAATATTTTATACAAAAAATAAAATATCTTACCCAAGAACAGATAAGTATCTCTTTAAATCTGACATTTCAGTTAAAATATATCGCACACAAAAATTATGCTCTGTAACATAAAAATTAATGGAATATTTATAATACACTTAAAATTTAACTATCAATAAGGCTAAATCAAGATTTATAAAACAAATTGAAGAAATAATTGAAATGTGCCAAAAAACAATATATTATGCGGAAGTAAAAAACAGTAAAAAATTTAAAAAGAGTAAAAACATTATTTGATGAAGCAGTAAGCAATAGCATATAGAAAAGTAAACAAATATTTTAAAAAAATCCAATTTATACATTGGAAAAATACATTTAACCACTGGTTAAAATAAGAACGTGCAAAATTTGTTAATAAATATAAAATAATCCTTCAAAAACGAAATAATAAATAAGCTTTAAAAATAATAATTTCAAAAATTAATAAAATTAAAGTATCATCATTCTTACATAAAATATTTAAATATAGTTTCTTTTAAATTTAAGAAATTGTTTTAGAATATAGATTTAATTGCAAATATAAAATGGAAGTATATTATAATAACCATTATTTCAAAAATTAATTTAAATAAATTATTTAACTCTATATTCATAATTAAAATTTGCATTTCCAAAATACATTACCCTTGTGTCAAACAATTTTGCAATAAAAATTGCACAACAGTTATTCAAAAAGTACAACAAAATTGACTCTATTGGGGTAAGTTAAAAACAATAGTAACAATTAAAAATATTGTAAAAATGTTTTAAAAATTATTAATTGTTTTTTATATTTTATAAATAAAATAAATAAATAATAATAATAATATTGTAGCGTAATAGCTCAATAGTGATTTAAAATATAAATATCGATAATTAAACATTTGGCCCTCAAATCCTTATATCATAAAACTCCCATAGTAAAATTAATTCTTATTAAACCTAAGAATTTAATTACAAACTCCTCAATTCCTACTATTTTTAAGGATTTTCCTCTTGCAACTTGAAGTCATACAACTCGCGAGGTAAGGCGCGCGTCACGCTACACGTCCATTAGAGCGTTATTAATCCTTTTCTCTTTCCTTCTTTTTCGATGATTATTGCAGTGTTTTTGCATTGTAATACGTAACTTGTTTTATTATTATTTTTGCATATTTATAATTGTTGCTCGTTTTCTATAATTGTTAACTTCCACTATCTACCTTGATTTTATCTTGATTTCAAATATTTTTTCTGTGACTAATCCCCCTTTACCTCACCATCCATCTTATTTTTCTTCTTGAAAATTTGAGACAATTTAAAAACCAAGTACTAAAAGGCGTTTTGGCTTACTCAACTCGTAAAAAATCCTGAAATCCTAAAAGTCTTTCTCCCTAATATTTCGACTAAGACAAAACACAGCATTACTAGATAAAACAATTACACCTCAAAATTTTATACTCTAATGCTAATAGCATAATGAATAAAATTTTAAAAAATTAAGGAAATTAAGGAATTGATATTAGCACATAAACCTCATATACTAGCGCTTACTGAAATTTGGTTAACATCAGAAATTTTAACAAGTGAAGTTAAAATTGATGGTTACTACACCTATTGACAAGATTCAGCACGAGGTAGATGTGGGGGGGGTTGCTTACTCGGTAAATGTTGTACGTTATACAATTTTTAGTTGTTTTTAATTAATCGAAATTTGAGTAGATTTTATTGGATGTGTGTTCTGTTCTCTGATTGGTTTATTTTCTAGTTAAGCTGTAATTGGATATTTTGAGCACTATTTTATGTAAATTTTTTTGCTCTTGCCTCATTTTGCATTGACGTTAGTTGGTGCACCGGACTGGACTGGACGGACTGGACGGACTGGACGTAGTTATTTTAATTAGGAAGTGAAAAATGCTATTCACGCTTTTAAAACAAATACCAATAGTAACTTTTATCACTGTGTATCTGAACTAAATTATGGAGGAGTTGAAGGATTTTCATACAAAAAAGTTTTTTACATATGCATTTTTTTACCAAAAGCGAGAATCTAAAAGTACCGGATTTCGTAAAACCAAGTAGCTTCATTTTTATGTAATTTCTTGTAGAATTAAAAATTTAAATTGTCCAGCACGGTTAAACAGAAGAACGATAAATATGTTATAGCCGAACCGAATTTGAAGCACGAACACACATGCTCAAGTGAAGAAATTGCAAGGAAAAGGCTATCCAAGGAGGAAGAATTTAAGTTGAAATTGTTCTTAATGTAAAAATGCCCTATTTCCCAAATTTAGATATACGCCCGTGACAAATTTAAAAAAGAAGTCATAACGAGGGATTTGTATAATCTTCGGTAGAAATTGGGTCACAGTACGATGAGATTTAACCTAATTTTTAGAAATTGTAAACCCTGAAGAAACGCTGACCCGTTTAAAGGAAGAAAAATTAGTGGCACTGTACTTTGTATAAGTGGGCTTACGTTTTGGTGAATAATTATGCAGACAAGAGATTATTTTGTATTTTTTGTAGTGTAATCCAAATAAATTTTACTATATTGTGTTTATTTTTTGTTTATTACAAAAATTGAGGAACATTTGCGATTGTTAGAATAACAGTAAAATGGGAAATTGTTTGATTGTCTAATTGATGTCCTAAGTTAACGCGTGTGATAAAACTTGGGTAAACAGGCTCGAATAAGTAACCAAAATCGGATATTTTATGCAGCCATTATTTTAGAACCCTGAAATCACTGTACTGTTGCCTCAGGATAACACTAGTATTATACTCATCTATCTCAGTTTTTATAAGGATCAACCTCCTTTGTAAAGAAAACATTATTTGACCTGATGAATGTTAAGTATAAGCAACCCTTTCCATTTATTCCACCCAATTGCATTACTTTTATCAACAGTTAAATATTTATCTTTGTCCGGTTTAATGCATTCAATGCAATCCAACCTAATAAGAAGAGTATGTGTCACCTGATACAGTCATGTAATTTTGATTACTGTTGTAGTAATTGTAGGTCATTCATTTCTAGCAATAAAATACAGGAAATTAATTTAAAACTAATTATTAAGATCGCACTTAACATAAGTCACTTTTAATATAATACGTTGACGGTATATAGGTAATTAAATCAGGATGCACATAATCATTTTTTTAAGTTGGACATTGCTAAATTTGATTGTGTTTACTTAACCAATCTCAATTGGGTATTTATTTTAGACATAGCACGATAAATAACTTTTTCCTGCAGTAAATAAATAAATATTACTATTATTTGTACTCTTATTAATTTTAACTACTGGATCAACTTGTTACTATAATGGAACAGTAGGCACAATTTTCAGTAATAACAGTAATCATGAATAATAATTCTAAAAATTCCCACTCCCTGTCTTAGTTTTTAATCAAACATATACAGTTATGTTTATAGCCATGCATCATGTAATAGTGTTTACTATTTGTAAAAACAACCTTTTTATTCACCTTGTCTCATTAGTCAATAAGCGCATATACATTACATGCACATGATACACAAAAATAACCTCTAGATTTAAGACCTGCAATACTGATACGACAATACAATACTTCCTGTCCCGGTTTTTAATTAGTAAGTAAATCTAAGATTATTTTGAACAGTGATTACACCTGCAAGTATTATTTGTATAGTACTTAACTGTCCATTTATTAATAAATCAAAAGGCTTGTGTAACATTATTGATGGCTAAGCACATAACGGGTATTCTATGCGATTTTCACACCATGTGATAATGTAAAAATAACATTTTAGTCTGCTTTAATAATAAAATAATAAAATAACAATTTCTTATTTTAGGAAACATTTTAATATGACTCTCAGAAAAACGCAGGTTTAGTTAAATGATACTTATTACATTGTAACAAAAACCAACATAATCATGAAATATAATCCCTTGTCGTAATTTATTATAATAATTTTATTATATTATTATAATCTAGAAACTTCACATATAGTATGAAAAAAATGTTTTTAAATTGATAACATCTACTTTTATGATAATATGTAATTTACCATTTATACACAATTATTTTCTTCTAGATATTTTTACACTGAAAATATGCATTTTTTATTAATTACTTCTAGAATAACTACATTTGTATACCATTAAACAGTAATAAAAATTATTTAAAATAATTTTTAAAAAATTAGTACAAATAATCAGTAATGCAGGTGTATATTTTTTCTATGTAATATTATTCATTGATCATAAACCAATTTTTAATTTTTTTAATTTTTATTGTGTTATCCGAATGTAGTCATTCCAGGGCAGTATGTATTTTAGGTTTAGACAAACAACCTTCATTTTTATATGAGATGAAATCACTATAATCAAAATATCATGCTGTTTGTATTAAACCATATAACATTAGTAATACATTTATCGATCGTAGTCATGTGACATCAACTCACTGTGTTAACAAAACATTACTCAATGCAATATATGTAAAGTATAAGCTATTCTTTCCATTTATTTATTAATTTGCATCCCATTTTATTCTAGTGTTATTAAATGCATATACAATGAGTCAAGAAAGTTTTGATAACAGAGTTGTTTTATTTAACCATAAAACAAGGGTTGATTTTATGAGTTTAAAGTACAAAATAACAATGATTATAAAGTTCTGGTAAGATTGAATAATGAATTATAATTAATAATACATAAGAATTTACAAGTATTATTAACAAAAGCCAAATAAAAAACTCTTTCACAATATAAATAATAAGAATAGTGTTGAAAATAATAAAATTATACTATACAAAAATTGCATTGAATTAAAAAACGATATAATATATAAAACCAACCCCTCAGTTAATAATTAGCATAGATAAATGAAAAATTTTAATAACCTTTTTATTGCTTATAAAGATTAAATTGTAAAATTTAGTTATATGTAATAATGTAGTACATCATTAAAATAATACGATTTTACCTTATTCAGTGTTCCTCACGTAAAAAAATCATGTAATTAAGAATTGTGTATGTGCCGTTTTTTTCTAACAAATGCAAATAAATTATTGATTTTATGACACATTATGTCAGGTTATAAGGAGCTTTCTATACTGTAGCTATTATTATTTACAAAAGACCTGTATAATTACGATGAACTGCATTTGTTTTATTACAGCGAAACGTTAGTCAATAGTAAAAATTTGATTATAGTAGTGATCCGTTATCAATTTTAGTTTACGTACATATTATTCATTCTATACAATAGTTATAATGTAATTTCTTTCTGTTGTTAATATGACATGTGAATAATTGGAATATTGTCAATTATTTCTATAAATTAAGTTAAAAAAAATGTGTAAAAACAGATTAGAACCAAAAATTATGCACTACAATGCTTTAAATTAACTAATAATAGTACGGTCCAATACTAATAGTGTTTCTACAAAATAGAAAATTAACACTTAATAAAATATTTTAGTGTTACTGCAATAATTTTTAGAATTAATAATTTAACAATTTTAATAAATAAATAAAACTGCATTTGTTTCCTAATTAACAATTTTATTCCTATATGCTGACTACTTTTTTACCAACAGTAGATAATAAAAAGCCTATTTTCTATTGGCTGTTGTGATTCCACCGACACCCCTACTGAAACCATTTTTATTGATCCAAATTATGATTATAAAATTTTATATTTTCTTTTGTATGACGGTTAACAATTGCCGCTCACTCTATATAATGGACAGCATTACTTCCACTAAACAATCAGTAGATTTATTTAGAAACCTAGATATTTTCACTGTTAATATAAATACGTCCTTTAAGTCCTCAACGTTGCTATGCCTTGTATACAAATCATTAAATCATAAGCATACATATGAGTATAATTTAATTGAATTACTAAAGAATTTGGTCTTACTTCCTTTTGAAAACTTGGTTCTCATTAGAGATTTTAATGTTCCATTAATAGATTGGAAAACTCTTTCCTCTAACAACTTTTTTTTTAAAAGCAGCTATTATTTTTCTCCATTCAACAAGGATTAACACGGAATGTAAAGATCCCTACATGTTTCAAATTAGGAAATACACTTTCCACTTTAGATCTTATAAATGAAACAACAACTATTGACTCTCTAGAGTCCCTACCACCCCTAGGCAAAAATGATCGTTTAATACTAAAATTTAATCTCTTTTAGTGTTAACTTAACACAAATGTACTACTAATCTCCAATTTTAGACTTTAGTAACGTAGATTTTAAATCCTCAGAGACTATTATCGAAATACGGACTGGAAGAACTTTCTCAAAGGTAACATAGAAGGAATGTTTACTATATTTTCAGACGTTATCCAAAAAGTATTAACTTTTACGTCCCCTTTAAAAAAATACAATAAATGTCTCTTATTCTTTTACTAGACTCATCTTAAAATAAAATATGGCTTTTAACCGTTGGAAAGCCACCTCCTTATCCGCTGTCACTACATTTATTTAGATTTAACAAATAAATATTCAACTATTTTAAAATAATAAATATTAAATGTTTTCTCAAATTTGGTCTCTAAATCCGTTCATAATCACAATATATTATTCAAATATATTAGAATAAAAACCAAACCTAAATCTCAAATTATTCTAAAAAGCAAAGAAGATAAAATCCTGTCCAAGGAAAAAAATTGCAATAGTTTTAAGGACTTTTTTTAACTCCGTTTTAATATTAATGCAATAAATGATGGTATTTTAACTATATTAGAACTATTCCTCTCTGGTAATAAACGAAAATACAGTTTTTAAAAATTTAAGTGCTCTAAAATTTACTAACCTTGGTCCTGATATAATCCATCCTAGGGAGTGTGCTACCTAATTATCTATACTTTTAAGCTATATATTTAGTCACTGTTTAAATAAAAGTAAACTCCCTCTTATATGGAAGACAGCCTTCATCTGGTCAATTTTCAAATCAGAAATGCGTTCCTTACCGACTTGTTACAGGCCTATTAGTATGCTTTCTTCTGTTAGCAAGACACTAGAAAAAAGTGTAAAATTTCACTTAATAATAATAATAATTTATTACTGAAAATGTTTTTACAATATTGCATTTTTGAGGTACAAACCAATTTACAAGTTCGATCACAAACTATAAATAATTTTAATATGCTAATATATATATATATATATATATATGTAATTATTAATATATATTTAAGTAAAATAAAATATTGGTAATGTTATATATATATATACATATATATATATATATATATATATATATAGTTATAATCACTAAAGTCGATCAATGTGCGGTATATTTAACTGTTGATAAATGTTGTTTCTATGACAAAAGTAATGCAATTCGGTAGAATGAATGGAAAGGATTGCTTATATTTTACATACATTAGGTCAAATAATGTTTTTATAAAAAAACTAGGTCAATCCTTATAGGCACTGAGATTGATAAGTATACTACTAGTGTTCTTTCCAGGCAACAGTACAAACACTGACCTCAGGGTTGTTTCTTTAATGCAAAACTACTAAAGTAATGGCTACATAAAATATCCAATTTTGATGACTTATTCGAAAAAACTAACAAATACTGCACTAATTACCATTACTATTGTACATTAACTACTTTATTTGTAAGAAAAAAGAGGCTATTTATCTAAGTTTTATTACACGCGTTAACTGCAAATAAATTACACATTTTTATATTTAATAAATTTTAACTAAAAAAAGTTAAAGTTTAGGCATCGCATTACCAGCGTATATATCAAGGTTATATATTTATAGAAAAATTTAGCGTATTAATCAAATTTTTATAATGTGTAAAAAAATTTGTTATTTTAAAAATATACATTAATTTATTTTACAAACAAAAATATTAAAAAAAAATTAACTGGAATGAAATACGTTGCCTACTGTAATACCATATGAATTGATTTTTTGAATAAGTTTGTTGTAGGGTACTTTATCACATACTTTTTTTAGGTCAATGTACAGGACGATAATAGATTTTCCTTTGTCTCTTTTTTGTGTGACATAGTTAAAGAATTTGATATGGCATGTTAAAGTTGATTTTTTATGGGTAAATCCATGTTGGGATCGATTCAGTAAATTGTGATTTAAGATTTCAGACTTAACTATTTTTCCATAATGCAAGAGATTATTGAGGTAGTGTTTATAGATCTATAATTGTTTAGCTATTTGTTAGACTAATTTGAAATAGTTTAGTTAATACAAAGGGGAATTCTTGGCATCCATATTCTATTATGTTTGTCGTAATATCATTCAGGTCAGGGTTGTTGGAGTTTTTAAGTGATTACAAATCTCTTATAGAGACACCTGTTACCTAAAGTACAGCACGGATTTTTTCTTAAAAGATTCTGCTTAGCAAACCTTTTTTTTCTCACTGATTTAATGACAACACTTCTAGAGTTTTATTCAATAATAAACAATTTTCTTCGATTCTGCTAAAGCATTCGACAAAGTGTTTCATTCGAGACTAATAAATAAATTAGTTAGAATTGGGATTACCTCAATTCTACTTAATTGGGTTGCAGATTTCCTATTAGGTAGATCCTTCCAAGTTAAGATTAATAGCATGCCATCTGAGGTTCCACAAGGCTCAGTGTTAGGCCCTCTACTCTTTTTAATTTACTTTAGCGACCTAGCTCCTCACACTAAGTCCTACTCCCTATTCTATGCAGACGATCTCAAAATTTGGTCTGTGGATCCAGAAACTCTCCAATCTGACATCAATAGCATTCACGAATGGTCTAACAAAAATGAATTGCCAATTAACCCCCTTTAAATGTCAACATATTTTTTTGGTAGACCATTTTCACAAAACTTCTATCTTCCCATCACCGATGGTACTATAATTAAAAGGTACAAACTGTTAAACACTTATGTATCACTTTTCACCTAATCTAAATTTTTCGGAACACCATTCACAAACTGCCAAAAAATGCTTCTCCTTACTAAACTTTTTTAAACGATAAGTTCCATTATTAACTCCCCAGTTGTTTCCGTATTCTTTACTCAAACTTTATTAGACCTCATTTAGAATATTGTATTCAAGTTACGGTATGTGATTGTCGTAAGCAAGATATAAAACTTTTAGAAAACGTTTAAAGGAGTTTGACTGAAATAGTATCAACTCTCAAAAATGAACCCTATGAGTATCAACTAAAGTAATTAAATTTATTTTCTTTAGGGAAAAAGAGACTTTGAGGTGATCTCTTACTAGTCTATCAACTCCTTCATTCCTTACAACCCGAGCTTTTTAAATTTACTTTAATCAATTTTCTTAGAGGACATCGTCTTAAACATTTCAAACCTAGAGCTAAGACTAAGCTCAAATTACATCATTTTTCTCACATACTTATCTCAGTATGGAATAGTATTCCAACAAATATAGTTAATTCCTCTAATTTATCTACTTTCAAAAAGAAGTGTGACAAATACTATCTTCCTAATTATTTTATGTAAATTTGACACATTTCCCTTTAAATGGCAAAATTTTAATGCTTTATATTTCATTTTATTTACTTTCTATCTATCAGATACAAAAATCGAGTTATCAAAAGGTCTTGGACTTAATCAATTCGTGTACCAACCTACAGTCTGCAACCTTTAAAGGCAGACTGTTCAAGGTATTAATAACTTTCTGGCAGAGGTGATAATGTTTTAACTTGGAATGTAGTTTGAGTTTACTCAATTTGAGGTTATAACCTTTGCAAAAATTTTTAGTCAACGTGAAGAAAGGACAGAAAGAGTCGAATACTAAAAATTGGTAAACCAGAATATGATCACCCAGGAGCCTTTTATCGCATAAAAGAACCAGTTTAAAAGAGTTTGGTCTATCTTGGTAGGCAAATGATTTACAGACCTGAGCAATAAATGTTGACTTCCAGATAAGTGGAAGAGTACTCTGGAGTAGATTCCGTAGACACCATAGGAGGAAATTTGAGCCACACATGTTGACTAAAGAGTGCTTGAACATTCGGGATAAAAGGATTTATTATGTGGTTTAATTCCTGGTATTAAAGAAGGAAAATTTTAAATGATTGAAACACCGTTAAAATAATCCTTAAAATTATTGCAAGCTTGGGGTTTACTCAATATTTTGTAATTTTTTAGACAGGGTAATGAGATTTCAGAAGCCTTTCTGTCCTTAATAAAGCTAAATAAAATAATCTTATTGTTTTTAGTTTTTCTTTAAAGTTTATAAACCATAAAATCTCTATGTAATTTAATTAGTTTAAAGTATTTGTTTCTGGTTAAGATATAATTATAATGGAAGCAGAGGAGCTCAGTAGATTTCCAGAGGTAGAAAAAATTGTTCCGTTTCTAAATTGAACGGACAATTTTATTGTGGAGTGGGAAAGAATCTGAAATGGAACGAACATGTTGATACCTTCCTTGATTAATTCCATAAAGTGTAAATAAGCCTGTTTCAAGTTATTGTCATATAAGAGGTTCCAGTTAACCGATATGAGGAATTGGCAAAATTTCCTGAAATTAGCTTTCCTAAAATCAGGGATTGGTACTAAGTTGTCCAGTTTACTGTTGAAGCTATAAGAGGAAAGAAATAATTTAATAAATAAACAAATGAGTCGATGGAAAGGGATTTATTGGCAAAGACAAGATGAAAACAAAAAGGGAGGGAATCAAGTCTATATCTAATAGGAGATAGTACATGCTATTTGAAAAAATGTTTAATGCTAAGGTTTAAAATTTTGTTATTAAATTAAATTGGAAAAACTAGACAAAAGAGGACAATTTAAAAAGGAGCAATTAAAATTACTCATTAAAATACGGTGTTTATTGGAAAGAGAAAGGTAATATTTGAGTTATGATATGAGAGCTTTACTGGAAGGTGGTAGAATAGAAAGCAAAGATTATGAAAATGTAATGCTAGATAGGCAAAATTACACCCATCCTGATAAATTCTTAGATGCGAGGACACAATAGAATATGGAATGTTATCACGGACATAGTAAAACGTTTTCTCTGTATTTTTATTTAATTATTATTAATTAAAAAAAATAATTAAAAAATAAAAAAATAATTAAAATATTAAAAAAAAATTAATTAAAAAAACATTAAGTTAAAAAAGTGTAAAATAATAATATTTTGTTTAAAGCTAAAAACTTTTACCTTTGGTTCTTGAACAATTTTTTAAATTCATGATCATTACATAATGGGTACTACTATTTCTAAGACTCTTGATGAAACTGAAGTTTCAGAAATAGCTGAAGAAACTGGATGTAATTATTAATTAAAAAAATATTTTTCTAGTTTCGTCAAAGCAAATATATCGACTTTACAATCGATATTCAGCTTTAGATAAGACAAATGCGGGGTACTTACGGTAAATTTTGTAGAATAACTAATTTGTTTTATTTTAAAACTGTCTATCCACTTTATTATAATTTTTCACATGTTTTTAAAGTGTATTTTTGTAGAGTTTAGATTAATAACTAAGGTTTTTATTATTTATTTAACCGTCAATTTCTTATTATTTTGTTATAACAATTTTATTTTGAGAAAAATGTTAAAATTGGAAAGTTTTTAAAAATTTAGTAAGTTCATATGTCATTTAGAAATTTTAAATTGTTTATAGTACCGTGTATGTACGTTTTTTGCTTTTAGTTTGAATTCTTTTAGTTAACTAGTTCTTTTTACTTTTTATACGAGTCAATCATAATATAATTGCAGTTTTAGGTTTGTGTTTTGTTGATTTGTAGTTAACATGGTTGGAATTTTATAAAAGGGTCGCTTATACTAGGTACATCAAAAATTGTAATTAGATTAATAATAATTTATTTGTTTGCCTTCGAGTTAGGTGTTTTGTTTAAATTAAGCGGATGAACTCTTCTTTCTGTTTTATATCTGGTAGGCTGGTAGTGGTTAATGAGTTTATCTATTTAGTTCTGTTGTAGATAGCAAAAGTTTTAGTTTTCCTTAGATTCGGTCTATGGGATGCTAATGATCCTGAGGATTTGAGTAATGCTTATAAAGTCTCAATTTCCAATGATTGTGTTATTCCTGACTATTTGTCCTCCACGTGGTGCATCATGGACTAAGTGCCTATAGACATGTAGACTAATAACAGCAGGGTCCGAGTGCACAGCGGTATAACTGGGCCTCCACTACGGCGGGTGGGTGCGAACATACACTCAGGATACTTAAAAGGTATCTTAAGGTATACGTATACCATATGTAGCTGTTGGGCTAAGGGAGATGACCCTGACAAAAAATCAGGCGGCCTCGTCAATCTTTGCGAACAGTGGCGACATCACAAGAATACCGTCTACCAGCCAAGAAACTTTGTTATTCTTCCACGATTGTTACGCTTATCAAGCCATCGAAATCGATTGTTTATATGTCGTATAAATATGGGAAATAATGAAGAGGTGACCACATCACTAACCAAATTGAATGAATGAAATGATTAGGTTTCTAATTCGTTTCTTTTTCTAGCTTTTGAACTTTTATGTGGATTTTTATGGAATAAAAATAATGTTTTATTTCAAATCAAGATTAGAGTCGTATAAAATATTTTAGTGCATTCTATCCCGCTATATACCTGCGAAACTTAGACTTTTATTCAAGTGGATATACAAAAGCACGAAAGTTTATGTTTTGCTGGCTTTTGTTAATTTGGACTACTCTGGGCGATAATAATCAGTGAGAGAGCATTACATTATTTTTTGTTAATGATGATTGTTTACGTGAATATTACGTGCTATTGTGTAAATATTATTTTGTCAACGTCATTTTTAGTAATTTATTCATAAAGATAGTTTTTATATTAAGTTAGGAACATTAGTTCTATTTAGTACAGCACTTGTTACAGGAAATAAGTTTTTTTGGTGCCGATGTATGTAAATACAAATGATCCACTTAAGTTTTAAGCAATTGTACATTTTTTAGTTAATCAGTGTTTTGGAGAATTATCTGATAGACATTTTAAAATGTTTACTATTACTGTCTAAAAGTAATTTACAAAATTTCAGATTTTGTCTAATTAATCTAATTATCTGATGTTGAGTTTTTGGTTTAAGTTTGGATAGTTGAAATTAGGGTTTTTAGTGAAGTTGACTGCAATAAAGGCTGCGTAACTCGGTTTCACTAAATAACGCGATGGGACGGTTTGCTAGAACAAGCAACGTTACTTATCGTTGAAGGCTGCATGTTTTTGCCTAGTCGCAGTTTTCCCCAAAATCTGACGTCTTTACTGATTACGTGGAGTAATGAATAATAACGAAAAGACTGGACGGGAAAGTGCTTATTGGCAAACTTTACAGGATCGGATTGCAGGATGAAAACCGAAAACCAAGATAGAAACTGGAACTGGGCCGAGAAATGAAAATGAATGGAAGTTGGGTGGAAGTGTTCAACGGCTTGGGAACGATTATTTATATAGCTGTTCCCATCGATATACATTGTTGAAACATTAAAACAAAAATGTAAAATATTTGAAGAATATTAATTTCAAAAATTGTGATGAAATAAAATAATGTTGCTTATTATTTGCGACTTCGAATTTTCTTTGTCGATTGTCACCGCTACAGGTTATATAAATCTAACATTCTTGGACAGTTTATATTTTACAAATATGTCAATTACTTTATTGAATATTGATAGCTGTGATTTGTAAGACTATACTTAATTTGATTTAAAAATTTCTATTTACTACTTAGTATTAAATTTAATTATATTAAGTGTGTATCGAGTAAGATTAGTTATGGTATGTTAGGTTTGGGTAGATATCGTATGTAATTTTGATATTAATGTTTTCTTTAAAATAGATAAACTTTTAACGTAGTATTGGTAATTATACATTGAGATTTTAATAATTCAATGGTTTTTGTTTTTAATATTCAATAAATGTAAATTGAAAATTCAATTTGTTATCTTGGGTTATTCAATTATTTCTGTACTTTTACTACTCATACAAATCCTCTTCTTAATTCATTTTAGACGCCATGATTTTCTATTGATTCCCGAATTGGCTATTAATCCATTAGGCGATCGAATTGTAAACGAATTTTTTAAAGACAGGTGAGATTTTAATTTTAATTTTGCATATTGTAATTAGTTTAATGTCTATATATATATATATATATATAGTAATTAATACACATAGTTAATATTTTTGTTAAAGTAATGTCCTAATTATACGGCTGCTTATCGTTTTAGTATATTTTGAAACACCTACTCATTACATTGTATATATGTTTGCATCCATTTGCTACCATTTAATACCGAATATATCACTGAATTTTGTTTATTTTCTGCTTCAGTTTTAATCCAAGTTGTATACTGATGAATGTTATGATAAAGAATATCTTTAATTATTTTCTCAACTAATTCCAATTGGTTTTAGTCATGAAGAACTTAATTTTCGTCAGTTTATGCGTAAATTGGCTCGTTTTCGCAAAGTCCGACCCAATCAACAAACTCAATACAACGATCGTGAAGCTAAATTGAAATTTTTGTTTGGCATGTACGATTTGGACATGGATGGGAAAATTTCTTACAACGAATTGTTAAGCATGTTGCAAATGATGGTTGGAGCCAATATTACCATTGAGCAGGTTTGTTGAATACATCCTTTTTTCTTCCATCAGGGATTTAGCTGATTTTGTGAAGCTTTATCCATCTACTATTGGTATTGTTTTTTAATAGATGTGCATTTGACACATTAAATAGTTACGAATGTACTGTTTATAACAATAATAATTTCTATTACTATTGTTAGTTATTAGGTAGTTAAGTGGTTTAAAGTACCATATTTTTAATTTGCGACGATTTGAGTGAGGATTTCAACCTAACTCTACATAATTTCTGTAAAGTTATGTCAACATTCAGTCTACCGTGAAATATATACAGTCCTGCAACTGTTTAAATAGAAAATATTAAATTTAATTCAGTATTGATATATTGTAATTATTACTACTCGATTCTCCGTATTTAGATAGAACGTAGGTTTTAAAATCGAACTTTAGATTATTTTATTGAGGGAGAGCAGATGTTTAATAAGCAATTCGTGTTTACGTTATAGTTAAGTCTGATAAATATTTTTGAATTTTAACGGTGATTTGTCTAATTTAAATTTAGAATTGGTTTTGTGACGCACTATTTGGATTTTAAAAAAATTGATAAAATGATGTATTAAGAGTTAGTGTTTGTATCCAATGTTATTTTGAGCATGATCTTTTAAAGTAACAGGTTGGTACACGAGTTGAGTAGGAGACAATCTCCTTTTGATCCTCGGTTCTCTTTATTAGTTCCAAGTTTTCAAAACATCACGAATAATTCCCCTCCATTGTTCACGGTTTTCGGAGGCGAGCACAGATATGTCAGTCCAGCGACTTTGCCATTGTTTCCAAGATATAAAGTAACCAGACTAACAGATTAATAATACTAATATATTTTCAAGTTTATTACATAGTGAATGCATTTTCATTTATAGATTAATAATATTGGCGAACGAACATTGGCTGAAGCTGATTTGGATGGGGATGGTTTTATTTCTTATGACGAGTTTGTACAAGTATGTTTTCTAATTTATATAAAATACAGTTTGTTTTTACAAATGATATTATTGTCTGATTATTATAATTTATTAAGAAGATAAAATGAATGTACATATAATGTACTTTTTAAAAATCAGTATATCCTAATAGAAGTTTTAAATAATTATAATTCTCTCTCTCTATATATATGCGTGAAAGAGAGAGAAAGTTTTTACAGAGCACCACCGCTTAGTTACCAATTAGACGATATCTTTGTGTATTATTACACTGTTCGGGTTTATTGGATAACAATGCAAATGTAAACGTGTGTGTGGACAAAAAGAATGCCAATAATTTTGAGGATTTGAGTAATATTTAAGAAGTTTTAATTCCCAATAATGGTAATAATCTTGTTTTCAAACATCCATGTTTTACTCCTAGACTTGAAGTAATAAGGATCAGGAACTTACTGCACAGTGGTATAATTTGGCATTCGCCTTGCTTACACTTATCATAACATTAAAGTTATACTAGTACAAATTGAACAAAAATTTTCAAAAACGTCGTACTTTTTGTTTCTAAATTTACTATGATTTTACATTCCTACAAAGTTAGTAATAGGATCGCAAAAACTGTTATTTAAACCAAAAAGGAATATTCACCTTATACGAGTTTATTATGTCCATGTTAATACCATCTTACAATACAATGCACAAAAAGATTTCATTCATTTATTCATTTTGGTTGGTGTTGTAGTCACTTGTTCATTATTTCTATATTTGAACAGCATACTAAACGATCGAGTTCGGTGGCATGATAAACGTAAAAAGTGTGGAAGAGTAATGACGTTTTTTTGTGACGGTGTCACTATTTGCAAAGATTGACGAGGCCGACTGATTTTCTGCCAGGGTTATCTCCTTTAGCCCAAGGACTATAAATGGAATACATATACCTGAATATATTTTATAAGTACCCTGGGTGTATGTTTGCACTCATCAGTCGAAGCGGAAGCCTACTTTTGATTGTTGTTATTTTGAATGCTTTAAGGGAAGTTGTTTTTCAGCAAGTGGACATTTTAGATAAGCCAAACGGGGATAAAATCTATGCCCATTTAGGTTCAAGTTAAGCGCTGTACCGCTAGACCACCCCAGCACATGATGTTTATTTTTTTGGTAAAATTTGTAACCAAATTGATTGAGTTGAATTAATTTCCTTTTATTTTAATGTAAAAATGGTGATTATTTGGTTAAACAGCAAGAGCTATGGTTTTTATATGCCGTCATATTTATTTTTGTCTTTGACTTTCTATCAATACTGGAGTTCGAAATAAGTAATAAATATCTTTATGTATAATCAGCTAGTAACACCATCGCTTCTGTGCATCTTCAACTAGGGAAGTTTTGTTTAAGGACCTATTGATTGTTCAAAAAGGATGGCTTATGTTTATATAATATATGTTTATATTTAATTGAAGGCTTTTGAAAATGTGGATATTGAACAAAAGATGAGCATACGATTTTTGGAATGATATCCTATGCAAACGTTCATTTAATAAATTGTGATAATATTTTTGTTAATTTATTATTGATTTTTAACAGTGTGAAACCAAATTTTATTATTCATATGTATATTTTTTACATTGAGCGTAATTGTTTTTGTTGGGTTATCAAACATATGTATGTGAGCACTCAATGAACTTGGATTTATGTAATAATTTTAAAATATGATTTAATTGTAAAATAATTACTTGTGAAATTTGTGAAGATGTACTTTTATTTTTTCATAGTATTTAATATTTTATTCAATAATCTAGTTAATCAATAGTTATGTAAGCACTGTATTTCAATGTTTATTGGGTAGCTTTGTGTTTAATAAACTGAGTCGCTAGTTTCTCTCTCTCTCTCTCTCTCTCTATATATATATATATATATATATATATATATATATATATAATTTTATTTATTACGTAGGTGATACTTTAAGAAATATGCTAATATAAATAAGTCTTAATATTTATGCACATATTAGGATTTATAAACGAACATTTTATTAGATGGATTGCTATGGACAGCATACGAACCCATGTTTTGCATTAACAGTTTTCATGTTGTTCAACATTAGCGTGTGTTGTATGTGTACTTTTGGATGTAAACAATGTGAAAAGTAAATACTTTATTCCTTTGTGTAATTTAGTGAACGCAATAGTGGTGCAATATTTTGGTTATGAAGTTAGTTTTGATTTATCATAAAGATAGAATACCTTGGAAACTCTATTATTTTTACATGATACACTTGACAGGTACATAAAATTGGTTACAAGTAAATTAAATAAAAGGTCTTACGATTTTTGCACTCAATGTTGTTGGACTTGGTGTCTCAATAATGGTATCCATGAATGTAGGCATTATTGTATCAATTGTCGTAATTGGGAGTAAATGTTATATTATAACATTAACGGGTTTAGAGCTGTAGAGGTTTTAATTACAATATTTGGTAGCAGACCAATCTATCCATTAATTCCATTTTTTGTACATCGAATAATCATCTTTCAACTGTTGACGGTTTTTGGAGGCGTGCAGAAATGTATGTCGGTTCAACAACTTAGCCATTGTTTCCAAGATAACGTTTGATTAAAATTGCATGAAGATTGTCCCGAAGAACATCTATCCAAATATGTTTCTGACTGTCTTTCCCTTTCTTACAATCAGCGATTGGTTGAGTTCTTGTATATAGCATGTGAGAGATTCACAAATCTTAATTTGATTCCATCACAATCGTTTTCTGTTCAGCTAGTCAAAAGCTGAAAAGTAGTCTATGAACGCTGCATGCGTAGAATGTTGACATTTTCCCCGAAATTCCAGAATGCGTCGAGGTATGCAAATGTAATCACAATTTATTGGAATAAAATCCTGGTTGAATGACATTTTCTACATTTTAATTCAATTCTTAAACCACAATCACTTTTCTCATTCCATCTTTTACAGTAAACATTGTTAAGTCAAACACAAACCTGTGAGAATACTTATCTTCATTCTCACGTGATACTTTTCATTTATTGGAACAATGTCCTGGTTGAATGATACATTTAAGTATAATACAATACAACTTAATGTTACTTTACAGTATTGTTAAACCATAAAGGCTTTGTTAATAAAAGTTGTAATTTATTTTAATCTTAGCTGTCAGCTTCACGTTGTTTGCACTTTTTGAATTTTTAGGTCACGACAAATATATTGAAATAAATATGTTAAAGATGGTGTGTTTATTGAAAACTAATTACATCTAACGCCACATTCAAGAAATAATTATTTAACAATGTGATCTACAACGCTATTGCTTCTCTGTCGGTTTTACCCGCAAAGATGCACCGGTATTAAGTTCAGAATTTGATGCTAATGACCCTGAGGATTTGAGTAATGCTTATAAAGTCTCAATTTCCAATGATGGTGATATTCCTGACTGTTAGTCCTCCACGTGGTGCATCCTGGACTAGGTGCCCCTAGGGATCTAGACTAATAACAGCAGGGTCCGAGTGCACAGCGGTATAACTGGGCTTCCGCTACGGCGGGTGGGTGCGAACATACACCCAGGATACTTAAAAGGTATCTAAAGGTATACGTATATCATATGTAGCCCTTGGGCTAAGGGAGATAACCCTGACAAAAAATCAGGCGGCCTCGTCAATCTTTGCGAACAGTGGCGACGTCACAAGGATGCCGTCTACCAGCCAAGAAACTTTGTTATTTTTCTACATTTGTGTTACGCTTATCAAGCCATCGAAATCGATCGTTTGCTATGTCATATAAATATGGGAAATAATGAAGAGGTGACCACGTTACCAACCAAAATGAAATGTTAAAATCAGGATGTCCAGTTACTATTGTCCATGAAACATGCGCTCGCTAGATACACTAGAATGTACTTCTACTGAATTGAACAGCCTCAATGTTTGCGTTTCATGTATTTAAGAAAATCGTCATTCATGATCATGTACTATAAATTTTTACAATCAAATTTTTGGTTTACACAGTGTAACGTTTTAGGACTTTCTACGTTCGCAATAGCGACACAAGTTCTAATTAACTGGTATTCCATTAAACCTCCTGGTTGTTTAGCGGTATGCACATAATCCATTAGTAATATTGATTGCTTAACTTAAAACTCACCAACATTGTTTGAACGTTATTCGGGTCACTTAACCATTTACAGGAGATAAAATAACTGTTTACAAATTTATTATGTTCTTCGTTGTGGTAAATGGTCATTATTTGGAGACGTGACCTTCACGTGTTTGTAATACGGGAAACCAAAATGAAAGTGATTACGAATTACCGAAGTACATACTTTTCAGTTAAAGTTTAATCTAACGAAAGGTTTTTAAATTTTGAACTTACTAAATTGATAAATTCAGGAGTTTCATAAAAGATGTATCTTTAAACACTTGTCCGAACAATGATTTTAATAAGAGTGGAAAACATAAATGACCAATGCACTTATCTAGAATAAATACAACCGCAGAAATATTACCTTGACAATTTAGACAATGATCTTTAGTTCAACTTTACTACATTAATATGGCAAGGATTAATTAACTATGAACATTAAAGCAAAGAATGAGAAAGATGTCATGTGATTCAAGGTTTAGACGGTACTACAATAAATAATCACAAATTTCATCTGCTTGCCAACTCTTTAAAATACATTCCTTTTTTCATTTAATTTATTTATTGATTTCTGCAACTCATTGGATATCTTTATTTCTTAATCCCAACAAGAATAGAGACATGTTTTATCACCATACGAAAAATTTTTAGTTTCCATACCTTAATTTGTTTTAAAACATCAATTAGTAACATTCTTTTGGCTTGTCAATATATATGTATGACGACATTTCTGTTGAATTTTGTTAAATATAATTACGTAGATTTTATGCAGGATTTACACTACGTAATAAATTATGACTTATTAAGGCAAAAATATCCAAAACATGGATGGAAGTAATCATCATTATCATTTGCAAAAAGATGACACAGTTGTTTTTTTAAAACGATAAAAGAATCCATAGCAAACGAAAATGACTTATAAGAGCAAACCGAGCTGCATTTCGTCCAGACAGGATATATTGATGAAATTCACGCTGTTAGTAAAATTTTAAAATTACGGTTATGAAATCAAATTTACATGTCACATTTTAAAATTATTCAATTGTTTTGAATTCAGCTAATTGTAATCAATTGTGAAATGTACTTAATAGCAAGGAGATTCCTATTAAATAAATTATTATTATAAGTATCTCATATACGTTTTCTAGTTTAGTAGTATGCACTAAATTATCTGAACTAATGCTATTTTTATTAACTCAGAAGTCTATTAAAACGTTTAATTCTAACATTTTAAACTTTGTTTAATTGATGCTGTTTTTAATATTCAAAAGTTCTAGAACTTATGATGGTTGCGAAATATTAGTTACTTAATATGCAGATAATATTATCCTTGTGCTATTATCCAGATATACAAAATACAATTAAATTTGCACAAAAATATGGCTTACATCTAAACACAAAAACCAGGAGTCGTTTTAAATATCTCTTTTCGAGAATTAATAACTGTAAAAGGGACTTGTTTCCAGTAGTCGATGAATTTATCAACCTTGACTTTCTTATTGATATATTTTATCAGTTTTAGGTAATTATGTAAACTTCTTTAAAATAAAAATAATGTTTTCATAAAATTAAGCATTAGAATATGTGAGACTGTGGTTAGTTTTATGTTATCATGGGGTTGTAAAACTATATTATATTTACAATAATTTGCTGAATTTAAAGATTTTTCAAATTTAATTTTGCGTTTTTTTCTTTGTTTACACGTAATGATTTAATATACAATCGCTTATTTCAACAGGTTCTTAAAATTTGTAAGCCATTGAATATTGTTCGACTACATATTTTCAACATCCTTGTTAGTAAAGGTGTCTTAAATATACGGGCTACGTTCTGCGTAGCCTTCCTACATATTTATATAAAACAGAATTGAAATCCTAACAACTATGTAGATGATAAGGAAGGTTGGTCAGTAAACAAAAAAAAACAGATTAAGATTGCATTATTTACCTTAGTCGTTTTATTTATGGAATGCTAATAATTCTTAGGATTTAAGTAATGTTTATAAAGTCTCAATTTCCAATAATTATGATATTCCTGAGCGTTCCTGCTCAACGTGGTGCATCCTGGACTGGGTGCTAACAAGCATCGAGACTAATAACAGCAGGGATCGAGTGCACAGCGCTATAACTAGGCTTTTGCTTCGACTGATGGTTGCGAGCATACACCCAGGGCATCATCATCATCAGGAATAAACACCCCCACCGGTTATTATCACCCAGGGTAGTCCAAACACCAAAATATCTGCAAAAACGACAACTTTTGTAATGTGTACTTAAAGAACGACACTTGAGGTGTGCTGACAGTAAATGTTAATTACATCCCGAGTTAAACCCCTCCAATGATCTCTGTTGGCAGTATAGGGTAAACAAACTGACGCTCATTTAACTAATTCATTTGTACGACGGGGCTTATCATAAATAAAAGGACTGAGTTCGCATGCTACAATGTCCATCCAAATTTTCCGTTGGCCGCCTGGTCTTTTCCATCCGGGTAATAGATGGGCTTCCATAGCTATTCTGGCTGGATGACTGAGTGATCTACGTAAAACATGGCCAATAAATGTTAAGGGACTTACAAATATCTGGGAATGGTCGAAATATTTTACTAGTTATTAAATGAGTGCGTTTAATAGAGGATAACGAGCGAAACCATATGGATCTTAAACAGCTTTGCTCAAAATGAACAAGCTTTTGTATATCCACTTGGGTGAGAGTCCAAGTTTCGCATGCATATATTCAATCTTGGTTTTAATAGAAATATTACTTTTGTTCCATAAAGGTTCACTTAGTCGCTCAAAGGTTACAGTAGAGAGGCGAATACGACGCCGAATCTCTGAAGAGCTGGTTTCTTTATTATCTATGACCGAACCTAGATACATAAATTCATCTACCACAGGGAGTGGGCTACCATTAATAGTGATTGGATTTCTAAAGAGGACGTTCGTTAACACCACTATTTTTAATATTAAGATATAAACCGTATTTCTCTAAGGCTTTTTGAGTAAGTTCAACCGCATTTTGCAAATCTTCCTCGGTTTCTGCGATAAGAACCGCATCCTGTGCATATTGAAGATCCGCTATCTTGCAATTATCATGAGTTATACAGCCCTCAAATGACCGGGACACTTCATCAAAGATGTCATGAACTACAAAATTGAAGAGTGTGGGTGCTAAAACACATAATTGGCAGACACATGAATTTATGTAAATTGCATCTGTTAAGGAATCTCCATTCCCTATCACTGCGTTTGACGACGTGTATAACGATTTAATAATGTTAAGAATCTTGGAAGGAATACCTTTAATAGTGAGAAGATTCCACAGTAGGTTGCGATCAACTCAATCAAAGGCAGCACAATATGTAGGCTGTTGGTATCGCGATCGAAGTTTTAACATTCTACGAACAGTGTGGATTTAATCGATGCGTCCCATCCCAAGACAAAATTCAGCCTGGTTGATTCGTGTTCGACACTCCCGTTCACCACGGATCCTGCGTAAAATAATATTTTCCAAAATTTTTGAAGCCCCGCAAAGTAAGCTGATTCCTCTATAATTAGCGGGGTCTGTTGTGTCTCCTTTCTTATGGATTGGGATTATAATAGCTTGTGTCCATGCTTATGGAATTTTCTCTTCTTTCCAAATGGAGTTTATCAAGGGGTATAAATCTTGTATAATATTATCCCGCTATACTTAAAAACTTCTGTTGGTATACCATCTACTCCTGTAGCCTTCCTATCTTTCAATAATTTCTTCGTACGAGGGGGTTTCTGTCAAAACTAAGTATGGGGGATCCGGGGTTGTGTATGGAGTTGATTGGAAACCTTCGCTGCTTCGTGTTTAATGGGATTAAGTAATTTAGCAAAGTGTGATGTCCATTGATTTACAGAGATCGCCGATGAGCAATGATTTTGGAAGGAATGTCCTTTGCAAAGCTCATTGATCTTTTTGAATAAGGTTTGAGTATTGTTACGCATTGGAGCATCCTCTAATTCATCAGCTACATGAGACCAATATTTTTCTTAGTCATTATTGAAATTCGTTATATATTCTTGTATCTGCTTGTTTCCATCCAATTTTCTGTGCTGGTTTTTGTTCAAAGATTCATTTCGTAGAACTTCTGTGGAGTTGAAAATCTGAAATGTTGGTCGTATGTTGAGTTTCTTGGGTAATAACCTAGAGGCTGTATTTAGTTTAGATGTGATTAACTTCCAATTATGTTCTACTTTATTATTATTATTATTAATGGAAAGACCAGCATTTAAATATGCTTTTTCAAAGGATTCCTGGATATGGGACGCATTTTTGATACATTTATAGTCTGGGCGATTAAAGTGCTTTCGTTTGGATTGGAATTAAAGTGAGAGTGTGCACTTTAATAACCTGTGATCACTTCCAGTTTTCGTTCCAGTACAGCAACCGTGGAATGCACGCACGTTTTTAATTGATGAAAACCAGTTACGAGAGACAAGAACATAGTCAATTTGAGAGCGGCAATCTTGTTTCTTATACGTGGTTAAGTGACGTGGATGATGTTGGAACATAGTGTTAGTGACCACTAAATCATGTTGGTACTAAGATAGTCACTGTTTGAGCAATTACTATTGCTAGTCGTCCATTTTGCCAACTGCTGAGCAGCAAGCAACACTTAACCTATCGTTAAAATCCCTATTACAATTATGAAATTCGATTTGCTTTCTAAATTAGTTGATGTGGCCGCCAATAGTTCGTAAAATGTTTGTATTTCTGACTCAGTGTGACTTGATGTGGGAGCATATACATTTATTATACCTAAAATTAAATTCCCAGTTTGAAAGCGGGCGATCATGATTTCAGAATTAATAGGGCACCAATCAACAAGAGCTTCCGTCGCACTTGAGGACGTAATGATTGCAACACCATATTTGGCGGGTCCAGAAACATCACATTGAGAAGGCCAAAAGGTTGATCCTGAAGGTAATTTTATAGCACAAGTTCCTGAATAACTGGTTTATTGAACACACAGATTATTAACATTATAACGGTTAGACTCAGCAGCAACACAATCTTGCGCAGCCAGTGTCGACAGTGAGCGCACGTTCCATGAGCTAACGTTAAGCGGACATTTTGGTTTTAATGGGTAAATCCTAGATTTGATAACCGATATATTATCGCGAGTAGTATACACAGAGCAGGCAGTAACGTCGCGAGTCATATTCTGCATTGTTTGAGCTCTGAGAATGGTATTTTTTGAATTTGGTCATCAGTATCAGTCCTGTTGACCACGGCATTTAATTGATTTTTGTAAGAGTTTCGACCGTGAGTATATAGACCAGTTAGCCGCGGCCAGCCATCTTGGCGAAAACACGAGCAATTTTTAAACCACCTTTTCTAGGCCCCTCTCCGGGTGGAGCAAGCAGTGCTGTCCCTAAATAGGGCTGCTTGGTGATAACCGATAACCGTTGTTACCTTCTTGTCAACGCGTCAACGACCTTAACGCCGTTTGGTCCACGACTGTTTATTTGACACTTCTGTTGCTAAAGGTCGTTTTACTATCCGCCACCTATGGACGCGCTAAGTAGGGGTCGGTCTCTCCCCCAGGGCACTTAAAGGGTATCTTGAAGTATATGTATACCATATGTAGCTGACAAAAAATCAGGTGGGTTTGTCAATCTTTGTGAAAAGTGGCGCTATCACAAGGATGCCGTTTACTACCCAAGATATTTCGTTATTCTTTTACGTTTGTTACACTTATTAAGCCATCAAAGTCGATCGTTTTATATGTCGTATATATATGGAAAGAATGAAGAGGTAACCACGTCGCTAACCAAAATGAATGGTTTTATTTATGTTAAGTCTACTCATCTAAATAAGCGACTAAGTTGGGCGTTGGAGTTTTATTAACCCTATGCGGACAATAAAGCCGATTGCATAGATCTTATTTGGAATGTAATTACTATTTACAGTTAGCTTTATTTCAAATGTTAACTGTTAAGTACACGTTATAAAAGATTATGGTTTACGAGCTTTCGATAACTTTGACCTTGTTTAGGTAAAACTTAGTGGTAAGCCATCTGTACGCCAATAAAGAAGTATCACTTTAAAAATATCAGTTAGTAACAATTTTAATTGGAATTGATGTCCTCGGAACAATTACAATTTTTTTTTGCAAAATTAGATATTTAAATAATCCCTAAAATTATAATTGAGAGAGTTCATTTATACTAGGTAAATCGGAGCGGTAAATATTGGCTAATAATAACTTGTTAATAAGTCCTGTATAAAATTGAATCCTATTCGTAAAATGTTTCAAAAGCGGAGAATACTGTATACAGAATTATCGCTTACGACATTAAAAAAACATTGAAATGTGATCATGAAATGTAACTTGGAATTAAACAGTCACCATAAATAAAATGTTCACTTGCCATGAATCTATTTAATAATTTTAGTAACGCGCCAACTGACTGATGGAAAAAGCGTTGTTCTCAATAAAGAGAAATAGGAAAAAGTAAAATTATTTTAAAAAATCAAATTTTTTATAAAATGAATAATATAGTATTTTAAAGAAACTATTAGTGGTGTTCCTCCATTTGTAATTGCATCTAGCACATTTTGAAAGTGTTCAATCCTAAATTTTGCAATTAATTGTAGTACCCATTGATTAACAATTGCAAAGAACGACTACCTTTTAAAACATAATTTTATCGTGTAACAATATAAACTTTGAATTATGTTTTTATGGAAAATGCTGATCATCAATTTGAATAGTGTGCCTCAGAAACATGAACCAATTTTTAGACAATGTTTGTTGCTCAATTTCACATCACGGCTACTCGGTTTTATAGCAAAGGCAATGTAAATTTGTGATTAAATAAATCAATAACTTTTGAGAAATGCATTGTTATATATATATATATATATATTCAAAATCGTGATCAAAACTTGTGATGGCACATTTTTGTTTTCCATTTTTTAAACAAAAAATTGTGTCTATTTAAAGTGCAGTAAATTATGTTTTAAAAGGTTTGTTACAAATTTTAATCAAACGTGTATTATCGATTTATTTTTTGAATTAAACTTATTTTCAAGTGATTTATTTTGAATGCGTTTGTATGATCTTATTTTTTCTAATTGTAAATAGCTTTCAAATTTGAAAATTGTTTGTTATTTTTTTCAAATTTTTTGCATTACGTATTTTTACCAAACGATTCTCTTTAATGAAAAGTTACCAAACAGTTTTCTCTATTTGGTTCTGTGGACAGCGCCACTTTTTGTCAGCCCCTCTTTTCACACATATTTGTATATATACAGTCTAATCATTTTATCTTTGGTCGACTTCAGTTTCTTTCCTTCCTAGAATGCAACCGTACCATCTCAATATTTTTATAAACTTGAATAACTTTTAGCTTGCAGTCTATCGCTCACTTTACATTTACTTTTTTTGTTGATAAAATGTTGATCTAATTTTGTTTTTTACCGATGTTATACGCAATCAACTGATTTTTTTGTTTCTTTGTTTAAAAAAACGTGTCGATCAAGTAGGCCCATGTCTTGGTAAACTATACAGTCTAAAATTATTCATGTCTCCAATTTTCCACCTACCGTGACATCTTCCTTCACTTTCTCGACTATCCTAACAATGGCCATTTAAATTAAAATAAAGTATTACTTTCTTTTGCTGACGAATGATGCGCAGTGTTTTCTTAGGGGTTTTTCAGAATTTGTTTTTTTACATTCCCCCCATATGCAGATGGGAGCGCATATGCGCCAATGATATCTATGTTTATTTTCTTGCTATTCCACCTTGTCTTTTAAAGACACAATTTGTTTATCAGTTTTGAGATTTCCCGTCTTTTGCTTGTTAGCAATCCAATATTCAATGTACACACAACGTAGCGTTTATCAAATCAATTTGAAACATTTTTACTATTGAAAAGTTTGGATGTCGGTTTTTTACTGTTAAATTTCTTGTTCACCTCGAAACCTCCGTTTTTATTCAAAATTAGCAAATGCCAGATTGGTTTATTTCTGAGATATTTCTGCTAAACTATTAGACCATATTTATTTGTGAGTATACACCATATTATTTGTGCTTACTACTAGTGCATTTTTTATAAGAAAAGAAATACTACTTACAATTTATTAAGTACTATTAATCTTGTAACATTTTTTAAAAAACAATTAGTGTTATATGATTATTGAGTACTTTTTCAGTGTAAAACAATTTTTTATAATAAAAATTTTAATCTCATTTTTCAGAAACATTATGTTATTATATTATTGATCTCACTGACCGTACATGACTATACTGACTGTACAAATTAGATACTAAAGACTATTATTAAAGAAAAATATATTAAGACGTTTAAGTTTGGTTTAATATCTTAATATACAGTAAAAAAAAATTTTTGGTGTTATTTTACACAAAACATTAATTTTTTAGAAGATTTTTTTGCTGTTTTTAAGAACTAATATGATTTTATAAAAATGATGGTCTGTACGCATTAAACCATTTTTTTACAACTGAAATTTAATGTTTATTTTATTTAGTTTTTATTATTTATTTAATTTTTTTATAAACATCTTGGGAATACAATTATATTTAGATCATAAATAAAAAATTATATTGTTTAAAAATTGTGATTACAGCATAATTCGTATTTTCAATAGATATTTTTATCAAAACAAAAAAATTAATTTAGTAACTTTAAAAGATAAATAAAAACAATGATAACAATTATTATTGAGAAATAAATTTTGTAATTAATATTCATATTATTAAATGTTTATTGTAAACAATGTATATATATATATATATATATATATATATATAAAGTTTGCAGTAGGTTTTCAATTGACATTTGAAAGTAATTAATTTAAAAATTATTCTAACATTGTTTTTTTGTTTATTGAGAAATAAATATTAATAATTAACATATTTTTAAATAAATGCAATAATGGAATATGTGCATTTCTATTTATAACATTTTGAAAGTAAACAATTCATTAATTGTTTTATTGATTAATTAATTTATCATATACACTAAAAGATTTCCAGTTGAAAGAGTTTATTAATGGTTATTATTACAGTTTACTAGTGTTCACTCTACAACAAGATACAAAACTGAATTCTAACTTGAAACATTTTGCTATTTTAGGGTATTCACAACTTATTATTTACCATAGAAATAACTAACATGTCCTAGATAATAATTTACTAATATTTATTATTATTATTATTATTATTATTATTATTATTATTACATTAAGCTTTATTATCTCACTAAGGATACATTCAGCGCAAAAATACATTTTTACTATTAACGAAAAATAAATAAAATTACAAAACAAAACAAAATAAAAATTGTAATACAAATAATAGGGACAAAATGAAATGTACAATTTTATATGATAATGAATATAAGTATAATAAATACGGTAAACATTGTTCAAAAAATAATTCTAAATTACTAATTTTGTAGTAAATTATACATAAAACAATTTAGTAACTCTAAAAATTAGATACGATTTACATTTTTTTAAAATATTTGACGTTATTTTTTATGTTGATAATTTTACTCAATCTTAGATTATGAGCCAGTTAATATTTTATGTAATTTTTTTGTTAGTTATAACATATATCTATAAAAATATACTTGTGTTTTAATTATTATATAATTTAGTACAGTTTATAATTAAAGTGACGGTGTTTGGTATATTATGTGATAGCTAGAAATGTTTTAGTTAAATATTCACTTTTTTTGTTGCAGTGGTTGTACATTGAATGAGTCATTATAAGGCACAGTTACATTGTGCTGTAGAATGTCGAAATTAGTTCAAATAAATGTGTGGGTGAAATGATTCCTAATTTGATAGGTTTGTTAGAAGTTTAATTTTGTTTGATTCTGGATTGATTAATAATCTGGATAAGTATGGCAGACATAAGTATTTGTAATGTTTAGTCTTAACTTTCATGTGTAGATAAGTACTCCAGGATTCTTCCAGAGGCTTTAAATTTGTTTAAAGCTGTGTGTAGTAGGTGAGTATTATTATCTTCAGTCTTTAATGCTAATTGAAACTTGTAATCTATGTGTAACGGAAATAAAAACGGAGATAGTACTGCACCTTGTGGAACTCCATTATTATTTTCTGTTAATTCTGATTTATTATCATCAATTTGTGTAAACTGTTTTCTTTTGAGAAATAATTTTGTACCCAGTCTAATATGTGTTCGGGTGTTTCGATTAGTTCGAAACAATAAATTAATTTTTTTCTTGATATACTATTGAAAGTAGATTTATAATCCAGAAACATGCAGTTTATTGAACATTTTCCTCTGTCAAAGAATTCAGTAATGTAATGAACAAGACTGGCTACATAGTCTAAGGTAGAATAATTGTTTTTATAAGCAAATTGATAATGATCTTTACTAATGTTCAATATAAGCTTAAAGTCGTAAGTAATATCTCAGTTAATTTTAAAAACACTGAAGTGCAAGCAATTGGGAGATAGTGTTCTAGATTTGTTGATGGAACAGAAACTTTCGGAATAGGTGTGATTCGTGAGATACGCCGGGTACCAGCTACTTCACAATTCATAATAGATTTGTTTATTATTGTAGATAGTAATGGAACAATTGCTGGCATGCAGAGCTTTAATAAATTGCAGCTTATTCCATCAGGTCCAAATGAAGTGCTTGCTTTACAACTGTTAATTAATTTTCGAATATTAAATTTGATAATAGGTGTTGAATAATTTTTAGTTAATTGATTAAATTCTGATATACTAGAGTTTTTTAAAGAAAAGTAATCGTTTAGTTCTTCAGCATCCATCTTAAATTGATTTATTTTATATTTATTAAAAAAATTATTAATATTTTTCCAAATAAATTGTGAATTACGTTTTGATAGAAAATATTTATTAGAATAGCTACTACGTTTGTTAATTTAAAGTTTAATTTGTTTGTTTAAGCATTTTAATTTAGTATATTGACTTGAATTATATACCAGCTCTTTTCCAGTGGTTAACACTGGACAATATTTGTTTATATAAGTGTTAATACAATCAGTAAAAAGTACAGTAGTATCATTCAGGCTAAGATTGTTACAATTTATGTTATTCATGTTCAATAGTGCGGATCTAAGTGCTGCTACACTTGAAGTTGATGTATCAGTTGATGTATCATGAATGAATTGAAAATAGGCTTTAAGTATTTTGAATGATAATGCTTTGAATATATATTTTTGGAAGTAGAATAAAAAAATATTCGGAAAAAATAATTTCTAATCCTAATAAACAACAACAGTCATAGCAATAAAGCATAATGTCTTCATTTATAAAAACTTAAAAACAAACATATAATTTGTAGAAAAAAGAATTTTACTAAATAAAATACATAAATATATAAAAAAAGCTTACAAACTTTATAATGTCAACAATTTAAGTAACATTCCGTTTTTTATAACTTTTGCCAACCGCTTTAAATTTGAGCCTATCAACGTAGTGATATAATCCTTTAGAACTCTATTTTTTATAATATAAGTAAGGCTGTCTATAAGTAATACCTTATTTTATTAACTGTTAAAAAAACTAAACATAAAATTAATAACAATTTAATCCAGGTTGTAGAAAATCAAATGTACCTAGGTCCGTTTTATAGGTTAACAAGTTATTTTAGTTTCAGTAAGTCAAACATATAGCAAATGGCAAGTTATACTAAAAAACAGATAACCAATTTTAAAGTGTATCCTGTAACATTATTATGAAAATGTTTTCAATGTTCTGTTAAAGTAACAACTGAACTAATTTGTTAAAATATTTTTTTTAAACAGTGGTTAGTATGAATCAATTTTTGTAATTTCAGACATTTTATCACAGTAACTATGTAGACAAGACACGTATACAACTTAATTATGATCCCTAAAATAATATATTCTTACCTATTATTAACAACTTTCAAATACTAAAATATTCAAATTTTTAAACATTACTTTTTATTGCTTGAATTTTTAACGGTAAATATTTTAGCAAGTGGATGATATTTAAGGAAATCTTAGATGAGAATCGACTAAGTGTTCTAGAGGCAGAGTGTTCGATTTGAACTTGAGTAGATATGGGTTTGATATCCATTATTGGCACCAAATGCTGGTCTGCGTTCAGCTTTGTTAATATGTTCACTACTAAAAAATGTTTGCCGTAAAACATTTAAAGTAGTAAAAAGTAAAAATAAATTTAATTTCCGTAATATGACTAGAACCTCCTATGTTTACTCAACTTTGCTGCTTTAGAACATTACACAATTAATTTAATAACGATTTTACTTTAAAGAGCATGGGGCAACAAAATTGTTTTAAGTAATTGTACATTAAAATTTTGGCATTTATAATTGAGTTTTTACTTAAATTTTTTAAAACTTTATTATTGGAATTATGCCTTTGTTTATTTGCTGTAGCTTTATGAAATAATGTCCTCTTGTTATTTTTTACCATTATTATTTAAAGAGGCCAAGTTGCTAACCTTGCGCTCTAACCCTTCTCTTTTCTCAACTAAACTTAGGATCGGTTACAGTTGTGTTGTACAAGTGTTAGTTGTCTTTAATTAATTGTGTACAATTAATATACACGCTGATTAATAAAAGTTCTATTTACATTTGTTACTAGTATTATCATAACGACTTAATGTTGTTACAAAATCTTTTTTTTTTTGAATATTCTAGGATAATAAGGCAACAATAACAAAAATAACATTTACAAAGCCCCATAACTGAAAAATAGCATAGAGCACCAAATTGATTCCATGTGCTTAATTGCTTTGCTAAAAGTTTTGTTTAATTGTAAATTACATTCGTTTTAATTAGATAATACCAAATGGTTTTTGGCCAAATTATCTGTGGTCTACCGAACATTATTCATTCCAGAACCGTTTTGACTGATTTTTTGAGTGATAAAGGAATTTAACTAAGTAATTATTATTTTTTATTTGCGATAATGTCATATAGTGGACGAAAGTCAGTTCTGTTTTTAAGCTTATTGTTTTCAATGCGATCAGGCCAGGTTATTTAAAAAATACTTCCAAGATACTGGATATAAAAAAATTCACCGTTTTATTAATTTTATACGTTCGTTGTTATATTTTGCTTCTATATATTTCTATAATAATAATTATTATTAATTCATAAATTAAAAGTCTTATTTTTAAGAAAATGGAACATGATAACACTGATTTGAGTATATGAAAGATTAACATCTTTTTTAACTTTGGCTTTAATAATAATTCCGCTTTTTCCGTTTTTGCCAATGATGCTTTTTGATATATAAAAAAATTAAACAATTAAACATTTTATTTACTAATTTTGATAGAAAAATAATTATTTGGCTTTATGCACAACACATTCAACTTTAAACAGTTAGTCCGTAAATCAACTAGAGAACTAATGTTACTGAGACGTGTTGTCATATTTTATATTAGTTCCGGTGCTTCAAGGAGTACAGGCATTTCAAAAATTAACGCAAAAAATCACAAAAGTATTAAATCTAAATTAATTTGTTATGTTCAATTGTTTTTTTGTAAAAATAAATATTGAGAAATAAAAATAATGTCAAGTACTTAATAGTTCCTGAATGTATCTCTAGTGAGATATTAAAGTTTAATAATAACAATATATACTTAAAAATATTTATTTAAGAAGGCTGAGTTGGCCAAAATAGCATATTTTAAAAACTACTACTATATTAACGTGGATAATAAGTTGAAGTTGCATAATTTTTTATAATAATTAGCCTATTATTATTTAGTGTGCTTAATTTCATTAAAAATTAACAATAACTAATCCTTAAAATTGATGTTATAGTAATTATCAAAATAAACATTTAATTATTCTAATCTATATAAATAAAAATAATAAAAATATTTTTTTAACATTTTAAATAAAAATTTTAAAACAAATCGAATAATTTATTATTTACGTTTAACCTTGAGATTCCGCTCATCCGCTAATTTTGCTTTCTGATTGCATCGTTTGTGAAATGGACAGTAGTGATAAAAATGTTTTTATCTTACCGAAAATGAATAACGTGTCATTAAAGAATTAAAAAATAAAGGATTCTCACCTAAAAGATTGGCAGATTTATACAGAGTTAACCTTTCAACAATTTATCGGATTATTAACGGTCAAAAACCACGAAATTATGATAATGTTGGAAGAAAACAGATAATCAGAAAATCGTTATAGAACTAAAAAAATTATAATAAACTTATTTCAGAAACCAATAGAAATAGTTTAAACAATTTTATTTATTCCACAATAAGAAACAGTGCAATTGAATCTGGTTTAACTCTACCGTCACCAAAGGTTAAGCCATTTATTACCAAAAAACAAAAGGATGATAGATTGGCCTTTTGTAAACAATGGGGTAAACGATACTTGTGTTATTGGCGTTTCATATACTTTGCCGATGAAACAATAATTTAGAACGAATATTCGGTTACAAAAACAAAGTGTTGTATAGGTCAAGTTTTCAAAAATATACACTCCCGGTTGTTAGAAACAAAGCCCACTCTCGACATGTAATGTGTTGGTTTGGCATTAAGTATAATTAACCTATCAAATAGAGAATTATATCTGGTACCTTAAATAGTAAAAAAGTATGTTTCATTTATAAAGAATATTTTTTATTATAAAATGCAACACACTTACACCGGGATTACTACTGTTTTTCAGGACAATGCTCCATGTCATACGCCCAAAAAGGTAATGTCATATTTGTCTAAGTTCACTTTATTTGCTTTATATTTACATTTAGACAGTAGAGTGACTAAAATCGAAAAAATTATCTTTTACTCAATTGCCACCTAATAGCCCGGATATCAATAATATTGAAAATGTTTTCAGTTTGCTACAGGGCAACATTGATACGCATACTGAAATTGAGGATTTATGTGAACGTATTTGGTTTGTTATTCAATATGAGATGAAACAAAAATATATCAACACTTTCATCGACAACATTCCAAAACGCCTGGATCAGGTTGTTCAAAAGAAAGGCGATCACATAGATTATTACATTTTTTGAACTTTCTAATGTTTTTAATCATTTGATAATTGAAAAAATTGCATGTAATCCGTATTTTTGTTAGTAGTTATCTCTATAAATCATGTTAATTATTTTACTCCATTTTCGATTTTGCACCAGTTTATATTTTCTACAATTTTTTTACTTACAATATATAT
The DNA here is from genome assembly GCA_025895645.1 of Cardicola forsteri. Classification (NCBI taxonomy): domain Eukaryota; kingdom Metazoa; phylum Platyhelminthes; class Trematoda; order Strigeidida; family Aporocotylidae; genus Cardicola; species Cardicola forsteri. Next base: position 182,190 of record JAKXYG010001440.1, read on the forward strand.
GTATAAATAATTTTTTAAAAATTATTATATAGTATTGTATATTTTATAATCAAAGTGACGTTTCTCTTGTTTGCTATCTAGTTGCTAGAGTGGTTTTAGTTAAATAATCATTTTTTTGCAGTAATTGTTGTGAGAGTTGTACACCGATATCATTTAACAAGTTCAAATCAGTAGAACTACCATAAGTTGATCATGGACCGAGTTATAAAAAAATAAATTATCAAAAGAAACAAAACCAGTGACAAAAATGTTAACGGTATTGCGTAAAGATTTTTAGAGAAAACGGTTAATAACTTTTGTAAAATTAATAAAATGAACTGTAATTAATTGCTAAAATTTTTGAACTTGTTCAATAATGTGGCGGAAAGTGAATATTTGTTTAATGCAACTTTTTTTATTTTCAAAAATCTGCTTGTTATTTTTGAAAATGTTTGTCTACCGCATTATTTAAACGGTTCAAAATTACTTTGCGAAACATTTTACTAGGAGCAGACTATAAACGTTTCACTATTACTTTGGAAAACCTTACGTTTAAAAGATAATATTTTAATTTATTTTGTGGTAACAAAATGTAAAAGTTAAAGTAGACATTTTAAAGTAACTTAGATAGTACGACTAAACCTTTTTAACAAACCATATTAATAGAACTAAAAAACGCAAAAGTAAAACAATTATATATATATATATATATATATATATATATAATCGATAATTATAATTGCTAGTATTGATTTTTAAAATGCATGTAATTGAAAAATGTCAAAAAATGTTGTTAAACTCATTTGAAATAAATGTGTCTCAAAAGTAGACAATATAAATACACTGGTGTGAACATAAATTAATAAGTAGTTTGACACACATATTTACAGGACAATATTATTAAAATTTTGTTTAAATTTATATATTTTTATTAAACCTATTAAGTATCATAAATGATTTTACAAATAAAACCATATCAACAATATTAAAGTATATTTTTATTAATTGTAATGTGATATAGTAAATTTCATAGTAATTTTACTGTACACACAACTTTGACAAGATTATCAGCACTATGAAATAACAGTAAACAACATCACTGTTATAAGTATTTTTCTTGCTATTCAGTAATATTCTAAAGTGCAGAAAGTTATGACGGTATTGTTGAAAAAGACTTTGTATTCAACTTTAAATTTTTTGTCTTGTCCACTAAACTAATTTAAAAGGAACAAATCTTAAAACAATCATATAACTTAGAAGAGAACTGAGTTTAATCATGCTCCATACAATAAATACTATATAATAAATATTATACTATTTCAATTTTATTACTGTTTTGCTAATAAAATGTTTTTTTTTTACATAAAACGTTAATTACTTCAAAATTAAAAAATGAATAAAATTGTTAATGTAAAATATAACGTCAAATATTAAATAATACAGAGCACATGGAATGTTTTCAGTCACTAATTAATTGTTTGTATTGTTAAGACTAAAATATTTAATAATCTATCTAATCATTCTTTTTTTTTGACTACTTGATCTAGATAGTTTGGTTTGCTGTTAATAAAGTTCTTTAATCTTATACTAAACAAAAACCGGATGCGATCATATATATGCTTAATTTCAATATGTTTATTGATGTAATGCTTTTGTATACTAAAGAAAATTTTCATAACATGAACATCCGGACTGTTAGGCTGTAATTGAATAAAATATTTTTTTATTTTAGCCCTTTTAATGTCCAAATGTAAATAAAAAAACACAAATAAAGTAAACCTGGATAAATTTAATGTTACTTTTTTGGACGTGTGACAGGTAACATTATTTTGAAAAACATAAGTAATCGCAGTGTAAGGGTGTTGCATTTTACCGTAAAAATGAAATATTTTGCTATTTAAGCTACCGGGTCTAATTGTCCATTTGACAGGTTGGTTATATTTAATACTAAGCCAACACAACACTTGTCGAGGGTGAGCTTTTTCTAACAACTGGAAGTAAATGTTTTTAAAATTTAAACCGCATAACACTTTGTTTTTGTACTCAAATGGTTTATACTAAATCATTGTTTTATCAACTAAATATGCAGTACACGAATTGCAGAAGTGTCGTTCGCTTTAATGTTTACAAAAACAGAATATATTGTTTTATTATTTCTTATTAAAAAATGGTTTAACTTTTGGTAGTTGAATTGTTAAACCAAATATTTTACTCACTTTTTTAGTCAAATAAGTAAAATCTTGTAAATTGTCTTTTACAATATTAAAAATAGTTTTTTGTATTTTTTAAAAATTCGATAACAATGATTTAGTAGTTATTCTCTTTCTTCCAACATTGTTTTGTGGTTTTTGTTTATTCTAAACAGGATAAATTGCTTAAAGGCTTACTCTATTATTCCGCTAATTGTTTATAACAAAATCCCTAACTTTTAAAATAATATAGTTTATTATCATTAACATGGTAATTTTTTTATATTGGTATTTATTTTACATAACAAAAGCAGATAAAGAAATAAAAATAAAAATATTTAAAAAAAAGTTAGAGTATTAAAACAAATTTAATATTAAAAATTTAATAAGTTATTCATTAAATACATATTCAAGTAATCAAATTGTAACTTTAACTAGGTTAAAGTTGAATGTCTAAAAAAGTATAAATCTTAACTGTTAAACATTATTCATTTTTGATGTAATTAAGCACATAAATCAAAGACCAACTATAACAAAAATTATGTAATTTTTGTTTATCTATGTTTATATAAATGTTGTTTTTAAAATACGATTTTCTCACTAACTCTGCATTTTTAAATAAATATTTTAAAGCAAATATAAGGCAACTATAAAGTACTTTACTTTATTTGTATATCTTAATATTTATTTTTACAAAAAATATAATCGGACATAACAAATTAATTTAAATTTAAAATTATAAAGATATTTTACATAAACTTTTTAGGGTTATAATAGATTAATAATAATATTTTAAAATAAAAAAATACTAATCAATTGCAGGAGGACAAATTTAGTTAAACAATATTAATTAAGTTTTTCTTTCTATTTCAAGAATCTCTAAAACAGAAACTGTTTGAGTACACAGGCTACTCTTAATTTATACCTTTAACACAATTGTTTGTTAGTTGCATAAAATAGGAAAAGTTTAAGTACTAAATGCTTTAAAGCAGTCATTTTTTAAACAATTAACATTTTATTTCGAACAGTCAAAATATTATAATACGATTATCAAATACTGCACAATTTAATACTTTAATAACTTGGTTATTCTGACATAAACAATAGCATAAATGAAAAAAAGTATTTACATGTAAAAATGAAATAAACAATTTAACAACGTAGTCGACCCCTATCCGGTCTTAAATCCGGTTAAGAAAGGATGCCTGTTTCAAGCCCAAGATTTGCAACTTGACCTTTATAAGAAAATATTGTTAAAGAAGCAACGAGAGGACATTATTTTATTAAACTAGGAAAAAAACGTAAAAGCACCATGATTACAATAAAGGGATTCGGAAAAATTTTAATAGAATTTTGATTTTTGATGTGCACAATTTTAAAAGTCGAAAATTTAATACTTTTTAGAGCAAAAGGGTTTTGAAATAAATAATAAACAAGTCACAAATATATACGTAAATGTTCGAACTGCACACATACAATAGTGAGTTACAACAACTTTTTATGATTTTTAAAATACATAATAGAGCATACAATTTTATAAGAATTTTATCTTAATAAATTTTATTTATTTAATAACCTGACTGAATGTTAATATAAAACTTGTTAAACCATTCTATTTGACATTGTACTTTATACATTCTATATAGTTTTAATCTCAAATATAATTATTTCAATTGTTTTTTAAATATTGTATGGTCTCATAATAATTGAAACACAATTGAAATTATTTCATTAAATATTATTACAAAAATAAGCAATAATATTTTTTTGAATGTTTAAAACATTGTTTTATTTATATGAAAATTGTTATAATGCTTTTTGTATGCTTCTGAAAAATTATTATTATGTTGCGTTATAATTTTGCAGACAATATTATTTTTAAAATTCACATAAAAGCTTTTATACACTCAATTTTTTATTTGTATAACATTTAAATTTACCGTAAAAAATTTAAGATAATTTAAAATATACTTGTTCTTAGAAACGTTTATCAATGTTTTAAGTTATTGATCGAAAAAATTTAGGTTTTAAGTAAAACAACAACCAGTAAAACAACAAGCCAGTTATGTATTAAAACGTAACAGCCAAGGAAAGAAAAGGGGAGGTTTAAAAATAATTTTAAAAAATATTGTAGATATAATGCACCAACCACATACTTTATTTCTAATATTTTTTGCATAAAGATTTAAGTCATAAAAAACCGAAAAATAATTTTTTTGTCTGTATTCTTGTCATGCGTAAATTTCCATTTTTACCTTCATTTATGTTTAACAACTCTATGTTTTTAATTACATAACTGACTAATTAATATCTTTTTACATTAGTCAGATCCTACTTTGTTATGATACCGATTACGTTTTACAAAAAAAATTACCAGTATTTTAGACAACCGCTTAATGACAATTATTAATCAACCGGTTTTCAAAAATTAAAATTGTGAGCGTTTATTTGATCGTATCTGGTCACAACATTTTTATCTATATTTTGAGTTTGTTTGAGCAATAGCGGTGTTTACAAATTAGAACTTTAAACCGTTTAAATTAAGAATTAACAACTGTGCAATAATTGATATTTAATTTATATTAAACCAACGTATTTAAAAGTTTTTATTTATGACATGTTTTACAAATTGTAATATTGTGTTTTAAATTACATTTTAAAGGAAGGACGAACAAAGAATTGGATAAATGTACTTATATATACTTAAATTTTTACACAATATTTAATAACGAACTGATATATATTTATTTTATTTTTACTTTATTTATGTTTGCAACTTTGAATGCTCTACGGGAAACATCTTTCAGCAGTGAACATTTTAACATGTCCACCCAAGTCTAAATCAAACGCTGTACCGCTAGATTACCCCGGCACATTTGGGAACACTAAGCTGTTAAAAAGATCATGTTTATTTAATATATATATATATATATATATATATATATATATATAATTAAAGTGTATTATATAATTATTATAAAACATTTGTTATTATACTTAACTTTGAATGTTTATTATTTTATGTAGAATAAGGAAATTAATACATGCATATTTTTTGTTCTAACGTTTTTAAAAAAAAGATAATATAAACAAGAAAAAAGGATTAATAAAATTAACTTTAATATTAATGTAGATACAATCTTTTTGCAAATACATTATACCAATAATAATAACAATAATATTGTTAATTAAATTTATAACTTAGTACTTTCTGGTAGCATGATTTTTTCTACTACAGCAATTACAAGACAATGCATTATTTTTATATTCAAATTTTAGTCTTAAAATAGAATACCATAAAAAACTAAGCAAAATGAAAATGTTTTGTTATTATAGAATTGTAATTTTATATTACCAGAAACTGATAAGCATCATTTAACAAAAAACGTTTTAATTTATGTTTAATACACCATTGTATGCAGTTAAAATTAATAAAATTGCATTATTATTTTCTTTTATTAATAAGGTTTGTTTTAATTATATTTATAATTCCACAATTTAAAATGAACCATTTTAACCAATCCCAAGTCTAGATAAAGAAGAAGGGTTTGGGCTAAAGGTTAGCAACCTGGTCTTTGTATAAATATTACATTACTACAGAAACAATAAGAAGACGCTATTCCGGCAAAAAACGGCAAAAAAATAATACAATTTAAATGACAGGGTTAAATAAAAGCTGAAAGAATGCTCAATCTTCGATTAGATAAAAAAATTACTTGGTAACATACTCGGTTTACGCCTGTAAGATTAGAAAAACCTGTTTTTGAATAGATATTTAATAACAGTAAAAGAAAGGTTGGAGTAAACCACAGAAATCCTGACTACGAATCATTTAAGAAGATTTAATTAAAATAAATGTCTCATAAGATATCAAACAAACATTTTGGCAAAATGTTCAAACATATAGAATTATTTTGTTTCCCTTTTTTGAATTATGGGAATATGTTGTTGTTTTTGTTATCGTTATCTTGTTGTCCCATGCTTATTTTAAAGCAAAAGGGTTTTGAAATAATGTAAAAATAAGTAATGTTATTAAAATGTTTAGTTGTTAATTTTAAGCACTGTTCTTTTGGTCAATCTGGCGCCAGAAGCAGAGTGATTACAAATGTTCTGATTTCTAGTAAAAACTTACAACTGCGATTTGGCGTGTTGACATTTAAAATAATTCCTAACTGGGATTCAATGAGACACACACACACACACATATATATATATATATATATATATATATATATATATATATGCTTTGCTAACGAGGAGATCCAGAATTAACTCCTATTTGTTTTAATGTAACAAAGGTAACTCAAACGCTCAGTTGGGTAAATATACGTTTGAGTTAAACTATCGGCACTAAATGCGGGTTTTTATATATCCACTTGCTGAAAAATTATGTTTCTCATCCAACATTCGAGCAGCGAAAACCAAATAAACGTTTTTAAACAACGACTCAAATATGATTGGTTAAATTAAATTTCCGTTGTCTTTGTCCAATTTTATGTCAATCATTACGATATTCTAATGTCATTCAGATTGTATCAAAATACAAGTTGAACTCTCATACAGTTTAATGTAAAAACTGTGCACACCTATCTCTTGAGTTTTATTCCGGTTAGTAAATTATAATTTAAAATTTATAAAACGTATAAGTGCTTTTATTACAGTAAATTTGTAACATTAGTATTACAGGTCCGCAGTTTTGTTGAAAAAACTGTAAAAGAAATAACGTCAATTGGTTTAAAAAAAAACTAGAACCAAACGCATCACATGTGAGACAAACTGAATAAATAATAATATTTAGTTTGTATTAGGTTATTTTATTAGCATATCGATGTTTTAATAATTTATGTAATATTAAAACTGTCCAAGTTAAGGGATAATAGATACAAATAATTTGGGTCAGCGTTGTTAGGAATTAGTAACAGTACACAGCCTTTATGTTTTACAAGGTCTTAAACATACGTTATTTATGTTCCTTTACTGGAATTTTTATCCACTTGATTAGGGTTATTGGGTAATTAGAACTGATTAAATTCAATAAAAATAATAAAATTAAAAAACCTGTATCAATTCCAATATGTATAAAATTTTAAAAATATGCTTTCCAACAGGATTATAAAACAGTTGTATAGTGTTCCTGGTTGGTTAAAATGAAGTATTATTTGGTAAATCTGTTAATTTTAATAAATTGTTTATACAACAAATAATTGTTTGGCAATGCTATTAACAAATTTCCCAAACGAAGTCCAGTAGTCCAGTTTTTTGTCATAATTATAAACTCAATCGTTTCTTAATGTACACATAAACTTCACAATTTTCCTTAACCGACTGTTTTATTTTTGAGTTTGAATTAGTGCCGTTAGAGTTATCCAAACCCAGTCGAATGAAAATCTGGCGCTTTAATCACTTTACTAGGAAAGCTATTGTCTTAAAAGTAGAATACAAAAAACACAAAAATGACAAGTTTATTTAAATTTTGGTATTTTGTTTTTAATAATTAGAATAGCAATTATATTTATTGTTAACTTATGCTAGCTGTTTTGACATTTACAACGTAGTTATTAAAATTAACTTTAAAATTTCTTAATTTGTAAATGTTTGAAAACGCTTTTTTGTTTACAAATTAACACTTTTTCTATAAAAAATATTGTCCGATTTATTATTTTTTAAGTAAAAAACAAAGAACATTACTAGTGTAAATATACAGCTAAAAACGTGTAATGTTAATTTTTTTTTCGCGCAAAATGTATTTTTGCAATTACAAATATAGACAAAATAAAACTGGATGTTTACTACATTAAATCATATGATTGCATGCAATATAATCATATTTGAAATTTATGTAAAATGTACTACATAAATTATATAAATCTAAAAATTTTAAAGTTGCTTAATTGTCTTTTACTATAAACATCCTATTTTAAAATAATTTAAAAATCAATATCTTTTGTTATTTAATTGAATTAGTAAAGTATTATTTGCGTATTAAGTTGAAAAAATAATTAGCGTAAATACAAAAATTGTGTTTAACTAGCTCGTTTATTTGTATTAATAGATTTTTACACGTATGTAATAATCTCCTTGATATAAATTAATATTGTTGGTTTTGAATTTCGCAACAAAATTTATTAATTAGTTTTTAATTATGTAATTATTTAAATTAATTAATTGTTACAATAAATATGAATGTTTTTATAAAGCATAATTTTATTCTAAAATGTTGTAGAAAGTATTGGAATTACTTTTTTGAAAAGTTTATTAAGTTCAATTATTCTGTTAATAAAGTAAAAATTAAACAAATTTACATATATTATGCATATTAATAATGCTATGTATAAAATGTATAACAAATTTTTACACAGTAAACTTGTTAGAACATAAGTTGTAAAAACGATTATTATTATTACTATTATTACTATTATTATTATTATTATTATTATTATTATTATTATTATTATTAGATGCTAATGATCCTGAGGATCTAAGTAATGCTTATAGTCTCAATTTTCAATGATAGTAATATTCCTGACTGTTCGTCTTCTACGTAGTGCATTCTGGACTAAGTACCTATATGCCTCTGGACTAATAACAGAAAGGTCCAAGTGTACAGCAGTATAACTAAGATTCCGCTACAATGGGTGGATGCGGGCATACACCCAGGATACTTAAAAGGTATTTTAAGATATACATATACCGTATGTAGCCTTTGGGCTAATAGAGATAACCCTAACAATATATTAGTCGGTCTCATCAGGCTTTGTAAACATTAGCGACGTGATGTCGTCTACCAGCCATAAAACTACGTTATTTTTCTACGTTTGTTAGGCTTATCTAGCTATTAAAAATGATTGTTTATATGCCAAACAAATATAGAAAATAATAAAAAGGTGACCACGTTACTAGCCAAAATAAAAAATAAAAATTATTATTACTAATTTTATTATTATTATTATTATTATTATTATTATTGTTATTATTATTATTATTACTATCCTTATTAATATTATTATTATTATTATTATTACTATCGTTATTAATATTATTATTATTATTATTATTATTATTATTATTATTCCCTTAACTTACAACTACTCTACCTTTCTTTTAATTAATGAGCACATTATTTTGTTAGTTTCTATTAATATAAATTGGAAACCTTTTCCGAAGTTGTAAATGTAGCTTAGGCGTTAGATTTAAAATTTTAAAGATTTCAGTTTAAGATTTACTATATATATATATATATATATAGTTTTGTCATAACCGGTCCTAAGTTGAGTTGTAAAAGGAGATACGTAAAAGGGTAAGGTTAGCAACGTGGATTCTGTAAAAAAAGATATATTGTTACGGGATTAATAAGAAGACGTTATTCATATAAACAACAGAATAAAGTAAAAACTGAGTTAATAGGGTTTATTTCTGTTTTAATCACAATTTTGTAGATAAATTTTGTTTATGATTAAAAAAATAGAAATTGCACAAAGTTATTTCTGTTAGTTGAAAAACATTTAATGACAAATGTAGAATTTCGAAGAAAACAAGTTAAGTAAAGCTTTCATAAAGACAAAAACAATTGGTTAAAAAGCTAAAGTAAAGAAACAGATACAGCAGTAGCAAAAATAAATGTAAATTTCCTTATAAAATTGTGAAACAACTATCAGTAGCTAAAAGGAACACCATGTATTCCAATCAAAGAAAACAGTGGTTGTCTCTTTTTTACAGATAATGCGTAATTATCCAGATTTTGGCAACACAAAAACATGGATCTAGCCATGAAGATATATATTGATGACAATACTGTAACTAAAGTGATCTATGCAATTTAAAAGTTGAAAAATAATAAAGCAGACGGACTTGACTAGGCAACTACAGAAGTGTTTAAACAAGGAGGTAAATGTAGTAGCATGTGATTTTGTTCACTTATTTAACGTTATATAGCATAATATAAAAGTTGTAAATAAATGGAGGTAATGAGTTCTGTCCAAAAAGGAAGTCAATACGATTTTAACAACTGGCGCAAAATAATCCCATAATCTGTTTCTAGTAAAGCGTTTTGCAATGTAATTTTGAACCGTTTAAATAATGCGGTAGACAAACATCTTTAAAAATAACAAGCAGATTTTTGAAGATAAAAAAATTGCATTGAGCAAATATTCACTTTCCGCCACATTATTAAACAAGTTCAAAAATTTTAGCAATTAATTACAGTTCATTTTATTAATTTTACAAAAGTTATTGACCGTTTTCTCTAAAAATCTTTACGCAATGCCGTTAACATTTTTGTCACTGGTTTTTTTTTTTTTGATAATTCATTTTTTATGACTCGGTCCGTATCTTTTAGCATTAAATGGAATTATGGTAGATTAACAGATTTAAAATTGTTAAATGATATTGGTGTACTCCTTGAAGCAACGGAATTAATACAAAATATGAAAACACGTCTCAGTAACATTAGTTCTTGGGTTGATTTATGGATTAACTGTTTAAAGTCGAAAGTGTTGTGCATAAAGCCAAATAATTATTTTTCTATCAAAATTAGTAAATGGAATGTTAAATCATTTGATTTTTTATATATCAAAAAACATCATTAGCGAAGACGGAAAAAGCGGAATTAATATTAAAGCCAAAGTTGAACTTGAAATGTAAGTCTTTTATAGACTCAAATCAGTATGGTTATGTTTTTTCATCTGCTTAAAGATAATACTATGGTTTTACAAATTAATTATTAATTTTTGACCTTAGAAATTTAAAATACTTTTAAATGATATTGCCAAAAATTAAGTATGTTCATGTTCAAAACTATTTACGCACAAACAATCTGCTATCATTATAGCAATTGGTGTAAGAACTTGTTATAATAATTTGTACGTTATTATGCTCAAAATAATGTGAAACAATAATTATCTTCTTGTTTATTAATGTTTCAGTATTATATAATAAATTTATAACGTATTAATTTTGGTATATGATTACTGTATTTACATTTTATTTACCGTATTAAAATTTATAATTTAATTATGTTTTGTTGTTAAATCAATTTTAATTGCATCATAATTGATAGTAACCTCAAATTATTTTTGTTTTGAAAATAACATTTACGTTGTGATAAATCAAATAAAAAATGCCATATAATAATCAATATCGATTTTAATTCATAATGTAATAATGATACAAAACAAAAGATTAGAAATTTGTTTTGATTATCAAAAAGATTTCGACATACTGGTTACAAATACTTCAAGATTGTATTAATTATCCTAGAAAAATATTTAAAGAAAAACAAAAAGACTCTTTAAAGTCGGTACCACATTGTAAGTTTTAGTTAAATTATAATTTTAACACTATAATTATCAGTAGACATAACACTATAAATAGACTTTATTTTCAATAAATAGTCACTTGATTTTTTCTTCTGGTGTTACCAGCAAACACCTTTTGCTTCAAATAAGTATTCAATTACTAACTATTATTTTCCATCAAAGTATTAAAGCAAATTAATATATATATATATATATATACAATTTTATATTTTTCCAAGAATAAATAAGTACATCGCAAAACGTATTGTAAACAAAATATTTAAATTACTGCTTATTTTGATTTATTTATTTTACATAACAAAACTAAAATTTATTTTATTAATATTTATTAATATTTACAATAAATCAACATTTACAAAACATTATATAGATTTTTATTTTAATAATTGGTCTAAAAATATAGTTTGTATACTTTATTGTTTAATTGAGTATTTTAACAAAGATAAATTTAGCATATAGCAATACTATTAACACGTATACACAAAAACATTACTTTTTTGTTTAAATACAAGGTTGAGTAGGAATTTTAACTATTAATCTATCGTTTTACAGTTTTCAATTAAATTCTAGTTCAAATGTTAACAAAATGCTGTAATTATATTTTTTATTGTGTTGTGGTAAAATAATAGTAACGCAATTGTTTTGTACTTTTGGCACATATTATTTGTAATACTATTCTAGCGTAAAGCAATCAATACATGTAATATTTATCTTTTTTACGATGGTTTAGAATTTATAACCTGAATCTTTTACAAGTAGAATTTTTGAGTTTGTAGATTTTCTAAAATTGCTAAACAATGTCCTGTGTATAATTTTAGTAAATAAAATTAATAACTTGTTGTATAAAATATAACTAAATGACAAATTAATGTATTTTAAAATTTATTTTTACAAATTAAAAGTAAATAATAAACGAAATTGAACAAACGTCGTAATAAATAACTTTAGCGAAGAAAAAGAATCTATCTAAAAATTAAGAATTAACCAATTATGCCAGTCCCAATCCTGGATAAAAATGAGGGTTTGCAGCGGTAAAGGTATCCGGCTGTAAACAACTTACAGAAAATTATTTAATAACTATATTTCAATTGCTTTGATACAAAACCAAATAGAAAAACTTATTAAAGCAACACCGTTTCATAAAAGACTAAAATACAGTAAAAAATAATTACTATACTTTATATTTCCTAATTATTAATAATGTTTATTTAAATAAATGTTAGAGTAGTTTAGTTGTATAGAGCTTGACCCGAAACTGGGCTAGCACGGGTTCGATTCTTACTACAGGCACAAAATGCGAGCCTAACTTGGGATTTGCTAAAATGTTCACTGTTAAAAATTGTTTCCTCTACTAAAAATAAATAAAAAAATTAGTAAAACTTAAATCGAAATTAAAAAATAAGTACTACCTAAAATATTTTATTTTGTTTAAAATATTTTTGTTATATATATATATATATATATATATATATATATATATGACATAACGTGGTATATATATATATATATAAAATATTTTTTTTATATATATATATATATATATATATATATATATATATGACATAACGTGGTAATTTGTTTTTATTTCCATGTTGTTAATATTAACATTAATATACTTGAAATATATTTTCCATGCGTATGTTTTGCTTTAATGTTTTGTTAACGCCCCTTATTTTGTTCTCTTTCCACCCTAATTGGCAAAAAAAAATGGTAGGTTTTCTTTCAACACTTATCTTATTATTTATATTCTGTATTTTTTTATTTAATCACATAAATATTTTTAAGAACGCTAAAAAAATTTAAATATGTAAAATGTATAAATTGATATAATTTTAAAAAGTGAAATACAACATGATAAAATAACTCCTACTAGATAATAAAACCCAATTTATATTAGTAATTCATATAGTAATAACTTTTTAGTATCAAAAAAATAAAATTATAGGCTAGTACTTATAGAAAATTATGAGAAACGATGGACTTAAAATTTGGTAAACATAGGCTTGAGTTCTATGACCAGCACTAGCAAACAAAACTAATTTTTAAAAATTGAATTAAAATAATATTTTACTAAAACCTAAATAAATACTACAAAAAGTACTTTAACGTAGAAAATAAAATACAATTTTACAATTTTAATTAATTGCCAAATAATTTATAAGTTTATTTTAAAATGTAAATAAACTTTTTATTTAATGATTTGTACAAATTTATATTCGCTATTATCTTTTTTAATTTATATAAAAGGTTATGTATTACATTTATGTGTTAGGCATACCTTTTTAATATATTAGATACAATTGTTGCCAATTTTACTTTTACATTTTGAAATAGATAATTAAGTAAAAAGTTTTAAATAATTTAAAATAAAAGTAATTACATTAATTAGTTTTGTTTATTAATTGTGAAAACGTTTTTCATTTGAACTCTTTTTCGTAATGTTTATCTACATAAAAACTGCATTTTTATTTATTGTTTACTTTATTATTTTTTTGCCAATAATAAATTTTTATAATAATGGAATTAATAGTTTTATACCAAGACTCCTGTATCTTTTTCAACTAAAAATTTCAACCAGTCTCGGAGTTTATAAATAAACGAATGATTGGTGTTGTTTAAAAAATATTAAAAGTAAATATAAAATTAAAATAAATATTACCAATTGATACGTTTTTTATAATTGATACTTTAATTACCCTATTATTATTACAAATTTCTATTTAAACATTTAAAATAAATAAAAATGCACGATATATATATAATGTTTATATTAGTTTTCAAGCAGTGTGATTACAATTTTATATCGTAAATATTTGACATTATTATTATAGAAAATTAAATTATGTCTTCACAAGTTACTAATTTGCTAAACTAATTTTAAATTATGTACATATTTTTTAAATTTACGCATTTAATGTATAAAAATTGTTTAAATAGTTTTACTAAATTTAAATATATATTAATATATTCTAATATTTATTTCTTGTTTGCAACATTCCAATGCAATTGTCAGCAATTTTATCATGTTAAACTTAGTCGGTAACTTAAAATAAAAACAAAAGTGAGTTAGTTTAAAATTTACATTTACATACATTATATATATATATATATATATATATATATATATATATATAATAAAAAATCATTTATTTCCTACTTTTTAAACTTTGCCTTTTTAACATTTTTACTATTATTATTATTATTTTTATTATTATTTTTATTATTATTTTAGCAAATAAATATAAATTATTTTGTTGCAATTTGTTAAATACAAATATAAATATTAATGTGCATATAAGCAAACAAATTATATATATATATATATATATATATATATATAACACACGTTTTGCAATGTTAGTCTGTCTGTCAAATTAGATTTGAAATTATTCTAACATTATTAATTGGAATTGCAACTAATCAACAACCCGTTTTATTAGTTAGCTAGCTAGTTAGTTATTTGTTGTTCACATTGGATAATTTGGAAAACAAACCGTACATTTTGGCTACACCATTGGTCATCCAATTTATTTATTTCATTGATTTAAAAATTACTACTAGTACAAGTTATATATATATGAGTATATATGAGTATATATGTATGTATGTGTATGCATAATTGACAATAATATATTTTAAGGCAAATAATAATATACGTATATATATATATATATATTTATATATATATATATATATGTGTATTTAAAAAGGAATTCTTATAATAAAATGGAATTTATTCGTAAAATTTAAAAATAAACAAACAAATTAATAAATATATTATGTTTGAAAAGTGTATAATTATTTTGAAGTAATGAATAATTTTAAAATATGTTTGATTTACAAAACAATAGTGGTCAAGTTGTCAATTGATAATAAAACAAAGTCGAATTAGTACTATGTGTTTTGGAAAATTTAAATTTTTATTTGTCTGTTTGTTTGTATTACTTTCATCTGTATTGTTCCAAGAATACATTATAAAATGAGCGGTTCTCGACGTGGATTGGTAGCTCCTCAAAATACCTTTTTGGATAAAATAATAAGACGTTGCAATGGACAATGTAAGTTTACATAATAAATTTAGTTTAACATTTTGTTTTGTCGCATTTATAATATTTATTATTAATGCGATTAAATCCTAATTGTGAATTTTAAATTTAACTTTTATATTAGTAACTTTTTGTACAAAATGTAGCTTAAAGATTTCAAATGCTGTAGTTTTTAATATTTTTATAAAGTATATTACAGTTAATGTTGTCAAAGTTTAAACGGAAAAATTGTTTTAAATTTAAATGTTTTGGTTTGAAGACCAACATTTTAACTACTAATATATCTTAATTATTACACATTATGCATATAGTAAAAAAGTTAAGTCATATTCTCTCTACGTAATCTTTTTAGACTCTTTAATCCTTTAACATTTTTTGCAATTAATATGATGCTGGATGTACTCTCATTCAAGTAACCAAGGTAATAGTAGTAATATAAACATAAAAATAAATGTGGTTTATAAACCATTTGCAATTATTTAATAAAATAAGTAAGTAAATAATTAAGTGTTCGCATTATGTAAAAATAATGTAACTATGTATTTTTAAAGACATAAAAAAGCATTTTTAAATTAATACATAAAAAACTTATGTATTAGAAAATTTAAACCTAGCATTGTTATATTTTTGAAAATTGTAAAATATTTGAATTAAAATGAAATTAAGTAATGTTAAAGCAACAATATTAATAAATCAAATTAAATTATTATTTTTTAATCTTTATTAAAATGTTTTTTTTTTCATTTAAACCACACACAAATTGAGATATTTTTAGGCAAAAACACGATACTTTCGTTGTTTTTTTGATGCAAGAAAATGTTTAAAAATAAGAAACATTTTAATAAAAAAATACGGATAAAATAATACCATATACTTATTGATTTTTTTAATTCACAAATATATATAAACTTATTCATTCGTATATATTAAAAAAATTACATTATACAGTGCATAAAGTCTAAAATTATATATATATGTTGCTAAAAGGGCGTTAACGTATTAGTTAGTAGTTAAATAAACCTATTGAACTTTTTTATATTAATATTAAAAATTAGCAAATTTTCCATTTAAAATTTAAAATGAATTGAAATTAATATTGAATTAATTTTGATTAAAAAAAATTATTTTATGGCTTAGCATTATATTTAGTAAATGAAATTGCACATTGGTTATAGGTATTTTAAATAATTTAATAAAACTTACACATTCCTAAGTTGAATATTTTGTAAAAGCATAATGTATTGTTTTTTTAATATATTATTATTTTAAAGTATATTATTAATAAAAATATTAATATAAAAATAATGTCAGTTGGTTTTACTTTTAATAATAATTGTTATTACTTATGTTTGTTTAAATGCGTTTTTAAAAAATACATTAAAATTAGTCGTAATTTACTTATAAATCAAAATCTCGTGCAAATTCGTAGATTTCCTTTCAAATAAATTTAATAGTAATTAAAATTATAATAAATTTTTAGATCTTTAAACAGAACCCTCAAAATAATTGTTTTTACTAAATTGAAGTTGTTTAAAAACGTTTCATTATTAAATCTTTTAAATATATTTAAGAAATTATACTTAAAACAATACCAAATAAAAATAATAATAACCTGATAAACATTTATATATTAAAAGTATAATTTTTGGATTATTTTTTTATTTGTATATTAAAAAACCAAAAATATAAGTTTGGGTTTTTGGAATGCTGAATTTAAGTTTTAATATTTATAAAGTGTTGCACATCATACAATAAGAATAAGACAAACTATTCATAAAGCTAATAATAAATTTGTGTGAACAATTGTATTTTTAATTGTTAGCAACACATTTTATTTAATGATTGGAGGAAGAAGTAGCATTTTATATATTAAAAATAAATTTTATTGTAATATATATATATATATATATAACTTATTAAAAAATACAAATTCACATTTTTGCTTATAATTTTTTATTGATATACAAATTTGCTTAAATGCATTTATGGTTTATTGGTTTATTTATTATGAATGCTTATTGCGGTATGGAATATGTATACTAAGCTTAAAAAAATGTTTTAAAAATGTATTCTGCTTTACTAAATAATAAAATTATTTTAATAATTGTAAGTTACTATTTTCGCAATACAATAATACTTAAATTGCGTGACATTATTTATTAAAAAATAATCAAAATACAATTTTACAATTGTTACTTCTAAATGGACACAAATCAATATGTAACACAATAAAAATGTTTGTACATTTTATTATTATTACTATTATTTGTTACAGTTTTTAATCTAACATAGTCATTTATAATTTATTATTTGCACTAGTTAATATGTAAATAACGTCAATTTTTATTAACGTCGATTGTTTAAAGTTAATTCAAGAAATAAATAATAAAAATAAATTTAAAATACAAAATTTAATATAACGTAGACATTATATGTATATATATTGTTTACGCAAATATTATATTATACAATATTAAATTAACTTTGTCTTTATCATTATTATATACTGTTATGCTTATTAGCGCTATTATCTACATGGATTCTTGATTGTAATATTTTTTGAGCATGTAAAAAATTACTTTGTTTTAATTTACGTAAATTTAATTATTTTAAAAATATTTATTATTGTGACATTTGTTTTACTTTAAACAAAGATTTTTCAATTTTTATACTGTTTAAATATTTTCAAATTAAATTTCAATTTATTTGCTGTGGGTAATAAGTTAGCTAATAAACTAGTAGGGTTCTTTTGCTCTAAATACCGCTAGTTTTGTATACATAGAAATAAAATTTAAATGTTTTGTTCACGTTGTTCACGTTTGTCACTTTTTATTATTTTGTAAATTATAGTTTCTAGATTAAAGCTAAAAAAATAATTTTATAAGGTATATATAAATTTTAATTGTAGTTTTTACAAAGTTAGTCATTTATTAAATGTAAATAAACTACTTGTTAAACAAGTATTTAAATAGATTTAGTAAACGTTTATGTGTTTTGTAATTGTAGTAAATAAAATAAAATAAAACAATTAATAACCGTGAAGATTGATATTTTTATAATATAATTAAATTTAAGTAAACAATAAATAAAAACAATCACTGCATTCTTATATCTAAGTTGACAATTTTAAATAAATTATTCGTCACATAAATAATTGGCTTTATTATTTAACAAATATTTTGTCAAAATTTATTTCAATTAAAGTAAAAAATTAATTTTTTTAATTAAATATATTTAATTGTATTGCGTTAATTTATAATTTTAAATATTTTTAAATAATCAGCATTTTTACATATTAACTAAAACAAAATTGCACTTTTTTCAGTTATTACAATAATTGTTAACTACACATAAAATATTTAGTAACAATAAATAATTGGTTAAAACTCATTTCTTAAATAAAGGATATCTTATTTTTTACAAAATTGGACAACTTAACAATATTATTATCCCCAAATTATATATTTAATTACCCTATTAAACACGAAATACGTGTTTGAAAAGTCATATTAAAAAAACAAATCATTTATTATTTTTTGGTTTTTTAAACTATTATCTACTACAAAATAAATACTTATCTTTTTAATATGTTTTAGTTTTATAGTAGTTAAAAGATGTTTATATTTTGATAGTTAATGCATTTTTATCATACTATTTTTTGTAATACATATTTCTATTAAACGTTTTTCCTTCACTGTTTTACCTAATATTTGTTTCAGTATTTAACGAATTTACACAAAACCCGGTATTTAGTGTTAGTGATGATATTTAAAATTATGTTTTTTAAATCGCAAATCTAGTACCGTAGACATTTGTACACATGGAATGTTCTAAAAGTTACATCTGCTAATAATACTAAATTAATAATTAGAAAAATAATAGTAATAAGGACTTAATTACTACAAAATAATACATTTAAAATATAAAATGCTTTTTCATAATACTAAAACATTCTTTGAAATTCAACATTTCAATTCGCAAAAACAATTATTTATGCAAGTAATTGCTAAACATATTGTGTTAAATTAGATACATGTACATATACATATATGTCTCTATTAATAAGCATGCTTAACTATCTTGTTATTTCTTTTTAACAAATTACAAAATAATTAATGTTGTGACATAAATATAGATTAAAATAACTTTTTCTAAAATCAATAAATGTTTATTGAAAAATATAAATAATTTAAATATTACTTTATTTAATAGCCGCTATTACTATTGACATACATTTTCTCGAGTATAACTAAGTTTCTAAACTTGAGTTGCATTACCGATGCAAAATCGGAATTTTTGTTTTACTTAGTTTAATGTTTATAAGTTATAATAATGTATACCTTTCCAACATTAAACTC
The DNA here is from genome assembly GCA_025895645.1 of Cardicola forsteri. Lineage (NCBI taxonomy): Eukaryota > Metazoa > Platyhelminthes > Trematoda > Strigeidida > Aporocotylidae > Cardicola > Cardicola forsteri. The sequence goes on from JAKXYG010001440.1 coordinate 202,076, forward strand.
ATACAAGATTACACTTGAGTAAGCTAGTTTTGTATTTTTTTAAAGTATTTATTTATTAAAATTAATTACAAAAATGAAATGCAAATTTTAAGTTTTGTAATTAAAAAACAATTTACTTAATTTAATTTATATTGTTTGAATATTTTGCGAAAAACATTTTTTACAAAATAAAAAAAATAGCAATACTAAATTAGGTTCGATTGGAGCCTGGATGAGGATAGGTTTGATTCCCACCAAAGGAACCAAATGCGGGTATATTTTTGGTTTCGCTCAAGTGTCTATTGCAGAAACATATTTTTGGTAAAACATTTAATATTGTAAAAATAAAATAAAATAATAAATAAAAATACTAGTTGTAAAAGTCAAATTTTTTAAAACAAATTTTAAGATTACATTTCAAGGCCATCTTTGCCACATATACAAGTATTTAATTAACTAAACTATTTTAAAAATGTATTGTTTACAAATTAAAAAAGCATAATAATACGAGTAAATTATAATAAAATTATAGCAAGTTATTCAAAAAGTTGTAATTTTTATAATAAATGAGATTCAGTAATGTTTATCGATTGTTTTAATTTAATTAGTATATTTTTATTGTAAATTGTATACATTTTAATTAGACGTACCCTAAAATAAGAAAGGTAAAAATAAAAAAAATTAAAGTTATCACTAAAAACGAATGAAAAGTAAAACACGTAAATATTGGAAATAATTATTTATGTTTATTTTGTAAAATAGTGTTAATTTGGAGTTTGCACTTTTAATGCCAACTTAGTTTAAAGAAAATTAAGTTAAATTATTTTTCGTTATTTAATTAAAGAAAAATTAGTTACCATTTTGTTAGTGCATACTTTTTGAATTCAAAATTGTATGTTTATGTATTGGTGTTTAAATTAGCAGCAAAGATCTTCATTTGTCTAGCGGTACAACGCTCAAATTTGGACTTCGGTGGGCATGGGTTTGAATTCCACCACCGGCACTAAATGCGGACCTACATTCGGCTTTGAAGAAATGTCCGCTGTTAAGGAATGTTTTTTGTAAAACATTTAAAGTTGTAAAAATAAAATAAAATAAATAAATGGTAATAATATGCAAATTTTCGGTAAACGTTTATGTGCAATTTAGGTGTTTTTATTTGTTTTAGTCCACCTAAGTTTGTCGTATTAAAAAAGTTGGTAGATTACTATATCTAACAGTAAGCAAACATAAGTTTTAATTTAATCTTTGGCATTAAATTAAAATTTTTATTAAAATTTTCATAAAAATCTACTTGCTGGAAAACGTTTTCTGTTATACATAAAAGCAGTAAAAACCAAAAGCAATCTAATATACATGTGCAATAACGATGCTTGTACAATACAATTAACGCCATTTTCCCTGTTATTAAATATTTGTATATTCCAAAATCTGTCTTAATTTAGTTTTAGCTATGTTTATAAGGGACTTTATTGCACTAATAATTTTTTTGCGAGTTTGATTACAAACAGCCATATATATATATATATATATATATATATATATATATATATATATATATATATATATATATATATATCAAGATATGTTTTAAATGTCCTATAAACATAACATTATTTGTGTATTACTGTCAATGTATTTCAACAATGTATGTTTTTACCAGATTTGGTTGTTAGTTTCAAGTCTAACTTTTAACTTAAGTTTTATATTTATAATAAAAACTTATACTTATAATGGAGTACGTTTATAAATATGTGAAAATATTGCAAAAACATGTTTTTGAATCAAATTAATGCAAAAATAAAAATATTGCTCTAAACATAAAAAGAAAATAATTGCTTTTTAATTAGATTTGGAGATGACTAAAAAATAGCAGCTAGAATCAATTATAGTGACATTGGTGTTTTGTATAAATCATTCTATTTTTAATATTTTTAGAATTATATAAAAAGTTTGTTAGTAGCGTTATCTGAATGATTTGTTTTTTATTTGCAATTAGAATTCATCACTTTAAGTTTATTTAAACACATATTTATGCTTTATTATTATTACTTACGCGACAACAAAACAAATTAAACATTTGTTACTACGTTGTACATTTTGGCTTTTTACTTAATTTACGTTTTGTCAATTGTCAAACTGTATTCTGGCAGAAACATACAAATTTTGCTTATACAACATTTATTAATTACTACAAACAAATAATAAATTTGGTATATTTTACAAAGTATGTTTTAAAAAATCACTCGAAATGGAGTATCAAAAGCAGATTAAAAGCTAAACTTGAATCTTTATAAACATGCATTTGAGTTCTACTACTAACAGCAAATACAAACCTTTGTCTAAATGTCCACAAGCTAAAAGCGTTTTTTGCAAAACATTTAAGCTATAAACAAAAAATTAACAATTTCTAAACAATAATCGTTTAGTAAACAATAGCTTATGTGCTCTAAATATTACATTTTTTACATTTAAATTTAATTTTAAAATGAATGTACAAATTTGTACTAATTTATTAAACTATACATGTGTTTTATAGTTTAAATTAACATACAAATTATATTTAAACGTATAATTATTAAAAAACAACGTGAATTTATTAATTAAACTTTAAAATTAAGGTTAAAAATAAACCATTAATTAACAACTTACGTTTTTTTCTTAGAATCTCACCAATGTATCAATTTTATACAATTACAACCCCTAAGGATATTTTTGCACCTTAATTGAAACAGAATTAAATCTAAATTATCTCTTATTTCCGGATAGCCTTTTTAAATAAATACTACAATTAGATATAATAATAAATGACGTAAAGAATTCTACAATTAATTTTATATTTATGTAGAAATATTTGTTTGTCAATATAGAAACAAGGTTTATAAAAAAATTATTATTGTATACAAATTATACAAATTACAGAAAATAAAGTTTATTTTTCTTTTAATTAAGTAAAGACATCTATTTTATATAAACAATTAAGAAAATAATTCAAAATATATTGGTGTAGCGCTCGAATTGAACTTTGGTGAGCAAAGGTTTAATCCCCACCACCGTCACTAAATGCGGGTTTTGTTTGGTTTTTCTAAAATGACAACTTACTGAAAGACGTTCCCCGCAAGATATTGAAAGTAGTAACAATAAAAATATTGGATTTTAAAAGGTGTACTAAATAAAATTAAAAAATTATTAGGAAAGTGCAAAAATAAAGTTTTGTTTGTTAGAATTATTTTTGTTTAATTTCAGTTGGCTTAATAAAGCAGTTTTAAAAATTATAAAATATAATTTGCAAAATACTTAGTTATTTATACCTGGATAAAAAGTATAGAAAAAATTGTATTTTATCATTCCAGTTATTAATAATTAAGCCATTTTTATAATAAAACAATAAATGGAGGTGTTTTTTAGTATTTTCCTTTATAACCAATAAAACATTAATAAAAATAACTAACATTTCGGTTGCCGGTCTAGAGTCATCTTTATTTATTCAAATATGTGGCTATTAGAATAGTGTAAGTTAAACAATTGCGTTATATGTAGAAATTTTCTTAAAAATTAAAACTACATTAAAGTACTTTTGTTTGTGTAAACAGGCATCATATGTACAGGTAATGTATTTGTACAACTCCTAAAACAATTAGTAATAAAAATGTAGTTAATAAACTAAAGCATTTTTAGGAATCACAATTAAAAAAAAACTTATTTTAATTATGCTATATACAATTTTATATAATAAATAAAATACAATTATTATTTTATTAATATTTATTGTTAATATAAAAACGTTTTATATAAAAGTTCAGCATGTTCAAAATTACAAATATAAAATATAACGTCCATTATAAAAATATAGAATATATGGAATGTTTTTAGTTACCAAATGATTGATTGCATTGTAAAGCACAAAATGTTTAATAATTAATGTAAACGTCTTTCTTTTTAACCACTTGATTTAGATAGTTTAAAATGCTATCAATGAAATTGTTGATGTATTCTCCTTTTATCTCAAATTAAACAACAAACAGAATATGATCACACAAATTTATAATTTCAGTATGCTTATTGGTGTTACATTTTGGCATACTAAAATGTTTTTAATAAAATTGATGTTTGGACTGTATGGTGGTAATTAAATTTCTTTATTGGATTTTAGCTCATCTAATGTCACAATGTAAATATAAAACAGCAGTGATTCCTGTTTGAGTGTGCTACCTGTTATTATCAAATACTTTAATCATTATCAAAACAAATTTTTTGCTGTTTAAGATATCTAGTACAATTCTAGTGAGTCACATGTTAAACTAAATTCTTCTGCACAGTTTTTTATCATAAAATAACCAGAATATTCTAAATTGTTTTTTATAATATTAGAAATAAGTTTATTTTAATTATTTAAAATTTTATAAAAATGTTTCAATCGTCGGTATTAATTGTCATTTTTCCCTTTCTTGCAGATTTTGGTTTTTGTCTATCCAAAATACGATTAATTGTTGTAAGACTTAGTCTATATAATTCCGCCTATTGTTTAGGTAAAAACTTATATTTTAATTTTTTTTATAACATAGTATTTATTGTCATTAAAAAAGTGATCTTTTATACCGTTGGTATTTATTTTACAAACTGAAAACAGATAAGGCAATTAAGCGGATGCTCAGGGTCAAATATAACTATAATTTTTTAAAATCATTTAAAATTACTAAGAAAAAAATAACTTTTAAAAATTTAAGAAATGATTGTTAAACACATTTTCAAGTAATTGAATTTAATTTTTGATTAATAAAATGACGTTACAGTTAGATCTAAGTCGAGTGTACCTATAAGAATAATTTTTAACTAATAATAGCATTGCTTATTTTTAATGAAATTAAGCACACAAATTAATAAAAGACTAATAATAACAAAAATAATGTGACTGAAACTTATTATCCACGTTCATATAAAAGTTGTTTTTAAAATATGATTTTTACACTTACTTGATATTTTAAAATAAATATTTTTAAGTAAATATAAAGCAACTATTAAGTACTTTACATTACTTTAAATAGTTAATATTTATTTTTACGAAAAAATAATTAGAGATAAATTAATTTAGATTTTTTTTGAAAATTTTAACACTTTTTTTAAGGATTGCAGTTTTAATTGCAATGATTTAAAATATGTTTACACCAAAACAAAATGAAGTAAATAAAATATCTCAACTAATAATTTATTGTTGTTTTGACGTATAATCAATATAATAGTTATTTTTAATATTAAAAAGCAAAAATATTTTCCGAAATCTATTTTTTATGTTTTAATAATTTATAGTATTAGTACATTTAAAAGAATCTAGTGATAAGCTATAATTATTACTTACTAAGGGACACATTTATGTAAGTTATTTAAATTACAGTTTAATTTAAAAAAGAACCTTAATTTGTATTAATTAATATTTTCATTATTTTGTTTATAATTAAAAGTTTATATGTTTGTGTGCATGTCTGTGTATGAAAAACAAATATTTAAAACATTATTTGGTTTAATTTTGTCCTACTTGCATTTCACACATTTTTATCATTTTTTTCTTCTAAAACAATGTTTTTTATTTCTGTCTTTAGTTATCTATAGTTTATTCTCAAATAGTAACAATTGATTAGTTATTTATGTTGTACAATTTTACAACAGTATTGCTTTAATTTTGCACTTAATTGAAACTTGAATAATTGGTGTCACAAAACAATTAAAAGCTGTTCTATGCTGTTCTATCGTACGTTTATAAAATGTGTTATTTTCACAATTTAATCTTAGTTAATTGAATCTTCTTTTTGTTACACATTTAAAATTAGCATTTTATTTTAACCGTTGCAAATATAATAATCATAAACTAACGTTTTTTGTAAATTGATAAAAAGTAACAATAATTTTATTAGTATAATTAAACAAACAAATATAAAGTAAAAAACTAAATAAGGTATATCTATATAATGTACATAATAAAAACAAATAATACTTTGTTATAAACTGACATTTATTATTTACAATGTCATTAATTTAAATAAACTACGCAATAACAGTTTTATTTCATCGTTTGAGAAAGGTAATTCCCACCATTTTAGTTTTATTTTATATTTTTATTGTTTTAATTTTGTTCTATATTAAAACAAAATAAACGAATAAAAATATTATATTTTATTATAAATAGAATTTAAATTATTTGTTTATAAAGATTATTTTTTAAATTTAAAACCCAGTGGATTTGTTTTTATAAATATTTTTTTGTAATTTATTTATTATTTACCTATAAACAATAAAAATAATAAATTTTACTACTAAATTCTCCGATACAATTATCTGATAATATATTATTATTATTAATATTGTTATTATTATTATTATTACAATGGATTAAAATCCCACTAAATGTACATTTATTATATACACACTTAGAATATACACCTTTAATAAAACATAAATAAGTAAAACACTGAAGTTAGAGAAAATAATGTAGCCATTATAGTTTCAAAAAATAGTAGGTTTTTAAATAATTGATAGAATACAAACAACTGTACACCATAATATAAGTTTAGCGACGTAATCAATTGTACCACTATTGCGCACAAATGTGTAACAAAAAAATATTAAACAATTTTATTTTAATAAGCATTTAATTATTTATTAAAAAGTTTAAAAATTTTAATTTTAATTTATTTTATTAACTTTTTATTATTTATATTTTTATTATATATCTGTTGACTTTAACTATTATTAATTTTAAAAAATCTAATTAATGCAATGTTTGAAATATAGGAAAATAAAACAAATATTTATACTTGTTTTATAACATGTTAAATTGGATGTTTTAAAAATATTCCATTGTATCCATTTACGTTTAGGACAATAAGAAATCAAAAATACATTTTTATACTCTAAGTTTATGTTTCTACGACAAATTTTAACGCTATTGTTACCCCATAATAAAAATTTTAACTTAAATTAAAAAATTTTAAAAATTAATCATTTAAATATTTTTTTATATTTATTTTCAAAATATATAATTTTTAAAATATATTTGTTATTTTAAAAGGTTTCTATAGAGATATACATTTTCTAATTTAGAATCCGATTTTACCTTGTAATCTAGTCTCAAAATGTTGCTTTGGTTTTTACTAAAAAATATTAATTTATTGTTAAATGATAGGTTAAAAATTATTACTTGCATAAAAGTTGTAATCGAAAATACAGCATATTTTGTTAAAACAATTTAAAAATTACATTAACCTTTTTTAATAAGATTTTAGGTATTTTCTTAAAACTATTAAAACTTGTTTTCTGTTTGTTAAAAAATATATAGTGTAACTTAAAAACAATAAAATACAGTAGTTAGTTAAATTATAAAATATAATTAACACGATTGTAGTTATTTTGTAGCTAGGAGCATAAAAAATTAATATGTTTTAACTTTTTACTTATAAAATGTTCAGTCAATTATTTATTACAAAAAGAAAGCATCAGAAGTATATTTCATAATAGCAAAATAAACCAATTATTTAATATTAATTAATTTTATTTGTAGATAATAAAACATTGACTTAAAATGATTAATATATTGCAAATTAAAATAAGTCAATGTGTATTAAATATTTTATACAAATTAAAAATTTTGCGGTTAAAAAAAATATTTATGCAACAAATATTTTATTGTTTTTATAAAAAGTGTTAAATAACCCTTATTTGGAAAATTATATTAATTAATTTAAGCAGTAGTATTTTTATAGTAAAATGTAATTTACTTATGCCAGAGTCACAATTGTTTATAAAAACAATAAGATGTATCATAATTTTTCAAAATTAATTTTAGTTTTATTTAAATTAATTTTATTTACATAAAGAACTTAACTTAAACACAATACGGGCTAACATGAAAATAATTATATTTTTAAAAATTGCTATTTAATAGTTTTAATATTAATTATGTTTATTTGGTTTTTTGCATAATAAAGTTTAAGCATATTTTAATCAAAAATATATTTGTCCAAATTAATTTATTTGTTAAAATTTAAAATACATAAAGCTATATCGACATTTTAAACAAGAGCATATCAAAACACCTAAATGAAGAGGTTACAAATAAAAGCCATTATATTTATTATTTAATATTTTGTAGTAAATTATACATAATCCTCTCTCTATCTCTCTCTCTCTCTCTTGCTATATATATATATATATATATATATATAGCAATTGCCAATAAGCTATTGAATAAAAATGTTTTTTACTTTTTAAGTATTAATTTATATTTCACAATTGTAAATTTGTTTATAAAATTACAATTTTTTGAATAAAACAATACATAATCAAAATTAATACTTTTGTTTTACTAAAGGCAAAGTTGAGCATAATATTAGCTAATTTAATTGAGAATGTGTGATATTCAAATTTTTATTTACTGTAAAATTAAATAATTATAAAACAAAATACTATTTAAGTTAAAAAATTAAGCTAATTAATTTGAAGCATAAAAATAAATAAATTGAAATGTCTACGTTGAATTCACATACTAATTTTATTAATTTGCATATAATTATTTTACTATATATTTATAAGTAAATGTGCCATTTTTTATAAAACATTTTGTCTGTTTTTGCAATTTTTAAAATCCTCACATAATGCACAACAAATTTACAATAAACAAATATTTAAGCTTATTAATAATCAATTTTAAAACAATATATATTAACAAACTATTTTGTATATGTAATGTACAATTATACAAGTGTTTTTTGTTATACATATTTAATAATTAACAATAATGAAAAAATTAAATTAGTAGCGGGATGTGCGTGCACAACTAAAAGAACGGTATATATAAAAATATTATTATTATTTATTAATAGGTAACAAAACATTTATTGTTAGTAATTGTTTTAAATATAAAATATGTATATAGAATATAGAAAAAAACGAAAACGCTTTTTATTTAACTATTATTTTTTTCAATGTTTTATGGGATACATAGTTAAGTTAATAATTATTTAATAAAATCAATTAAAGACATGCATTTAATGCTAATGTTAGACGTTTTAGCAAAACCAAACGTAGGCCCATATTTGGTGCTGGCATTATATATTAAACCTATGTTTATCCAGGTTTGACTCGAGCACTGTACCGCTAGATTATCTCGGTGCAAATATGCGCCCACAGTTTCAAGTCTAGCTTTGCAGTTGTTTTTGCAATTTCAACATTTCCAATTTTTAAAATAAAACTTTTTAAGTTCTGGATTGTTGAAAAACGTTTGTCACTTTATTCAACGCTAATATGCTTATAAGAACATTTTAGTAATAATAATAGTAATAATAATAATAATAATAATAATAATAATAACATATAACAATAATAAAAATATTAATAATGTTAAATCACATTTTAGGAAAATAATATATTATTGTTGTTAAAATAATTATAATTTATAACTAACTTGAAAACACTTTAAACCTTGTATTTAATAAAATTAATTATTATTGTTTTTGTTGCAAAATTGAAATAAAAATTAAACATTAATTGAATAATTATAATATTAAATTAATTAAAATGATGAATTTAAACTAATGTTACTTAAAGGGAGTAACTAGTTTTAACGTAAACACAAAGATGTTTTATTTAACTGTTTTATATAATTACAAAACTAAACAAATATTAATATTTTAAAAAATTTTAGTAAATAAAAATTCTTGGAGCAAAATTTAAATTTTTCTTTTAATTTAATAACAGATAATTAGCAAAATAGTTCGGTATATTATATTAACAATAAGTAGACAATTTATTAATAATAAATTATTTTTTTAAACAAATAACATAGTATAAAACATTAAAAAATTTTTAATATACAGTCGTTAATTAATTTATAATAGTTTTAGTAATATAATTAATTTAATTGCTTTAATCAATTAACAATAAATTATATATATATATTGCCATAATATTAAAAAATTAATTGATTCATGGGTCAATTTAAGTTAATTAATTTTGTTGTTTTTTAAACATATTTTTATGTTTTTTATAGTCATAATAAATATTATATATATATATATATATATATATATATATATATATATATATATACAACTCTCAGAACAATTACTGCAAAAAAGTGATTTTTTAACTAAAACCTTTCTAGCAACTAGATAGTAAACAAGAGGAACGTCACTTCGATTATAAAATATACAGTACTATATAATAATTGAAAAAAATTATTATATATACATATATGTTCTAAGTAAAAAAATTGTATAAAATATCAACTGGTGCAAAATTTTTAATGGAGCAAAATGATTTATATGATTTATAACGTCAACTATTAATAAAAATACAGATTACATGCAATATTTTCTTTTCCAAAATAATTAAAGATATTAAAAAGTTTAAACAATGTAATAATATATGTGATCGCCTTTCTTTTGAACAACCTGATCCAGGCGTTTTGGAATGCTATCGATGAGAGGTGTTGATATATTCTTGTTTTATCTCATATTGAACAACAAACCGAATGCGTTCACATAAATCCTCAATTTCAGTATTACCCTATGAAAACTAGAAATATTTTAAATAACATTAATGTTAGGTGGCAATTGAGTGTAAGATGGTTTTTTTAATTTTAGCCACTCTACTGTCTAAATGCACATATAAAGCAAATAAAGTAAACTTAGACAAGTATGACATTACCTTTTTGGGCGTATGACATGAAGCATTTTTCTGAAAAAACAATAGTAACCCCGGTGTAAGTGTGTTGCATTTTATAATAAAAAACATCCTTTTGTTTTTTGGTAATAAATGGCATAACCTTTGGTGATTGAAGAGTTAAACCAGATTCAATTGCTCTGTTTCGTATAAGCAAAATTTTTTAAACTATTTTTTGTGGTTTTTGAAGTAGGTTTATTATAATTTTTAAAATTTTATAACGATTTTCTGATCATTCGTAGTAGTCGTTACAAGTTTGCTTTCAAAAATTATTATAATTTTGTGGTTTTTAACAATTAATAATCCAATAAATTATTGAAAGGTTAACTCTGTATAAATTTACCAATTTTTTGGTTGAAAATCCTTCATTTTTAAAATTTTTAATAATACAATTTTTATTTTCGGTAAGATAAAAACATTTTTTATTACTACTGTCCATTTCACAAACAATGCAATGAGAAAGCAAAATTAGCGGATAAGCAGAATCTCAGGGTTAAACGTAAATAATAAATTATTCGATTTATTTTTTAATTTTTATTTAATTTTTTTTTAATTATTTTAATTATTTTTATTTATATAGATTAAAATAATTAAATGTTTATTTTGATAATTACTATGAGATCACAATCAGTGTAGATTTAAATGTGCGTTTATCATCAATTTTAGGGATTAGTTATTGTTTATTTTTAATAAAATTAAGCACATAAAATAATAATAGGTTGATTATAATTAAAAATACGTAACTTTAACTTATTATGCACGTTTACATAAAAGTAGCTTTTAAAATATGCTATTTTGGTTAACTCAGCCTTTTAAAATAAATATTTCTAAGTATATATAAAAGAACTATTATGTACTTGACATTATTTTTAATTCTCAATATTTGTTTTTAAGAAAAACCAATTGGATATAACAAATTAATTTAGATTTAATACTCTTGTAATTTGTTTGCGTTAATTTTTGAAATGGCTATATATATACATGTCAATTTAATTTCTATAAAATATTGTTAAACCTAGCATTAATAATTAATCCTTAATTATTTAGTCATTTTATTTTCATGTTTATTACTTTAAATGTTTTACGAGAAACATCTTTCAGCAGTGAATATTTTAGCGAAGCCGAACGTGGGCCCGCATTTAAATGCCGATGATAAGATTCAAACCCCTGCCTATTGAGGTCCAAATTAAACGCTGTAGCGCTAGACCACCCAGTATAGCCGGTCCCAAGCCTGGTAGAGAAAAAGGAAGATTGGTATTCAAGATTAGTAGCTTGGTTTTTGTAAAACAAATACTGCTAAAGAAACAACAAAAAGACATTATTTCATTAAATTAGGAAAAATAAACGAAAGCAGCATAATTCCAATGACGGAATTGAGCAAAATCGGAATAGAATTTTATTTGTATAATTTTTAAAGCCAAAAATTTAATGTAGCATTCTATAAAACAATCTTGTTTCTTTTACTTTTCAAAGTAAAAATGGTTATAAAATAATAGTAATAATTATTATTATCATTATTATAAATATTATTGTTAATATGTGCTTTTTTATTATTTTTTTAATAAATTATTTGGTTTATGTTGTTTGAATGCTTAACAAAGGACGTTTTTTTGGTTATTCCAAATGAGGACCTGTGTTTGATGACAGTAGTGGAAGTTAAATTTATGTGTACCCAATTTTGGGTATACTGCTTTAGTTACTTCTGTCATTCCAGTATTTAATGCGATTTATTTTTAATAAAATAAAAACATTTTAAAGCAAAGTATTTATTTTTATATTTAAAAAAGCTTTTTTTTTTGTTTTGTGTTTGTTTTGTTTTTTTTGAATTAGTAATTAAGCAGCAACATTGATAAAAACAGTTACAGTTTACTAGTGTTGAATTAAAATTAAATTTTACAATAATAAATATAAAATAAATCAAATCTTTTTAAATTGTTTACTTAATTTTTATTTGTAAAAACGTTTTTTAAACATATGGAAATTTTAGCAAAGTAACACGAAATCTTATTTGTAAAAGTACAAGTATAACCTTTCATTGATTTGGGATAACTTACACTTAACAATATACATATATTGTTTTGTATGTTTTGTTTAGTCATAGGCATAAAAGTTTAGTATATATATCTATATATACTAATAATTAAAAATATTTATAACGAGGTAATACAGTTGATTTACAAACATTACTATATAAACACACTAACAAATACGTACATATATGTAAAATTATCAAGAAAACTTAATAGTGTAAATTTAATTTTTATATTATGTAGTAATAGCTAAAAAAAAAGAAATATTATGACTGAAAGCTATAAATTCTTGTAAATTTGTTTTTAATTTAAACAAAAACAATGTTGTTTTCAAACCTTTATTAAATTATTTATTGTCTAATATATTTTTAATTAAAAATGTGTAAAAACGACATAATACAACGTTCATTTAAAAACAATAATTAATAGTCTGTTTAAAATATATTAAAATATGTTTATCTGTAAATTACTGTAAAATTTAAAATAGTATTGTTTTAAAAATTAGATTTGTATTTATACTGTTAATTTAAAGTATTATGTTTTTTTTTCAAATAAAATATTAATATGATAAATTGAATTTAAATGTTTATCTATTACATAATACAAAATATTCTGTTTTAACGTTACAGGCTTTAAAAAACAATTCTCTTAAATTCAAAATTTATTTCAAAATAATAAATTACAAACATGTAATAATAAAACATTAAATAATTAAATAAAAATATTAAATTAATAAAGCATATAAAATGTCAGATTTTACGAATAAAGAAAATATAATAAAAGTATAATAAAAACATTTTAAGAATTTTTAATACAAAAATATTCTAATGGCTTCAGCAACGAAATTCCAAAGAATAAAAGCAATTTTTTAAAACACTTTGTCTTTTGAAGTGAAAAAATGCTCATTGGCTGCAACTACAAATTTACGGTTTAAAAACTTTTATTCCATAAAATAGTTTTAAATGTTTACAAAAATGATAATCTGTTGGAAACATAGTCGGTGAGTAAAATGAGTGCAGCAAAATCTTCTAATTTTCTGACAGTGGTTTGGAAAACATGGGGTTCTGCATTGTCGTGAAGTAAAATGGGTCCACACCTGTTGACGACTACTGGGTGTTTTATTTGCAGCATGCATATAATCTATTTTCTTACAGTATGTGTTAACAATAAAACTTTTTTCTTGTTGTGTCTGGCAGGCTCATTTGCATCTAACCATTACCCAGATCGTTTTGCATTATCATATTGTGTTTATTTTTCATCACATGTTATCAGTCGGTGCAGTAATTTGGCAATTTTCAGACACTGTAATTTGTGACTTTTTCAACTTGTCTGGTATCCATTTGTCTATTTTTTCTTACTTTTTAATGACTTTAAGACGAGTTATGTGTAAAACATTTAAGTTTATTAAAACTTTTCAAAATGTTGTTCTTTCAACAACATCTTTAGTTGATCTATATGTATGACCGAGTGTGGTTTTTATGTGGGTTCACTATGGAGGCTTTCATTACCAGAACGGAGTTTTTTAAAATACTACCGTATTGTCCCCTGACTGAAATAAACATTTTTAAATGCCATATTAATGTTTTTTCTGTCTGTGATGTATTATGGCCTAATTTAAATTTATATAAGAATATTACTCTTAGTTGATCTGCAAAACCTTTAAAATAAAATTTAAAGATTTTCCAAGGTTAAATTTTAGTTTGCATTACCAGTACATGAAGCACATTTGTTTACACTAGTATAATAGGGAAACATTTAAAACATTACAAAAATCCAACATTTTATATGTTTCAACCTAATACTGTTCTTTACTAAAAACTACATGTAATATTGTTTAAATAAACATATTTAATTTATTACAGATATTTATAAAAACGTTATTTAAAAACTTGAAAATAATAATCTATATTCTAACTCTAAAAATATTTAAATTAGTTTATTGTTAAGTGGCAAAAATAGTAAATGATCAAAATATTGAAGATTTATTTACAGGTGCATTTAAATTTTACATAATTTTCTGTGTTATATGAACATTAAAAAATATTTAATTATATCGTTTTTTAATCTAACGTAGTTAAATTTTACATCAGTTTTAACATTAAAAATATAAATTTTTTATCATTATATATTGCATTACAATATAATATTGTACATTATAAAATTTAATTATTGTAAAAATTAAAATTGTAATGTATTGTAACGTTACAGTAAAATTGACGTAATTAAAGAAATTGTCTATTTTTTAATTGAGCTATATTTAATTGCATAAATTTTTTTGTATGTCCATTATTAATCAAACATAATTATTGGAGCCAATGTTAAAATCAAAAATATTAAAAATACTCTTGCTATCAAAGTTTAATTTTGAGTAACATCTCTTGATTCATTTTTTTATAAACATTAAAAATATTAAGTAAAATTATAATTTTAACACCGTATTAATACATTATTATAAAAATTTAAAAACATTAATACTTATTAAACTCTAATCTAGTTTAGAAAAATGCATTCGTGTATGAATGACAAAAAGTATTAAATAAAATACAAATTTGAAAGCGTTTATGTGGCGATAAATGATTTTCTTTAGACAATAGGTTTTTATGAAATTTAATTAAACGTAGAATAACTTAGTTAAATTTAGTTAATATTGATTAGTAAGTTATAAATATTATATCGAACAGATATACAAAACTATAGGTAAATATATATTTAGAAATAATGTTGTTATTATGTATTGTATAATTATGTCCTGTTATTTCTAATAGTGTTTTACATATAAAAAAATGTTTTTTACATGTAACCAATAAGTTTTTATTGTATATTACAATGTTTTTTAATCTAATCTACTTACTATTTTCCAAAATATGTAAGTGATAACATTATATTATTAATGCAATTTACCCTAATTTGTTTGTGTATCACAACGTTTGGATTTTCTGAAATCTATTAAAATTTTTATTTTTATTGTTTTTTTTCAACTATTTTATTATTTATAAACACCTCAAATTAATTTGCGCTAAATCATAAAATATATTTTATTTTTAAACAATTATTTTTAAAATTAATTTTTTTTAAACATTTTAATAATAACAAACTGTTGGTATACAACTAATATATTTAATTGTTACTGGTTAAATGTATTACAGAAAACATGTTTTTGCCAGCGGACTGAGAAAAAAATCCAACATTTGATATCGGTAGTAGGATTCAAATCCATGTTTACCCCGTTTTATGTCTAGCACACAACCAATTTTACTAATAAATCTACTTAATAAAAATAACGAATTGTTAAGGTAAAATATTTGTTATTTGTTTTAATAAAAGCATTTTTATTACTCTTGTTCGTACTATTCACACAAAATGCATGTTCTCAGTTAGCTAGATCAAATGTTTACTTGCTCAAAATAATTGCTATAGAATATCCAATCAAAAACCATGAGAAAAATAAGCATAATACAAATTGTTAATTATGTTATTATGTTTTTTATAAATATTTTAGAATAAAGACATTTAAAGTACATTATAAACACAAATTTTTTGTTTTAATTTTAGAAATTAAAAAAATTGTAGTAGATACATATACAGTTAGGTGTATACACAAATTTAGATTGTACTGTCTTGGTAATATTACTTTTAATACAAATAGAAATTTTTATATAAAAGTCAATAAATCAATTTTTTAAATTATATAAATTAAATGACATAAATAATTACAACAACCATATATTTAATATTATGATTTAAAATGTTTTAAAAACAATTAGACTTTAAAAGCCAAACGTGGCTCGTATTCAATTTTTATTTAAAAACTAACTTTTTTAAACAACAAACTTTAATTTTTAATTTTATTTGTACAATTACTTGTTGTAAGTCGGGAAACAAATCGAAAACTTATGCTTCCTAATAATGTTACTTGTAAAATATTTGTACCATTAAATTAAAAATACGTTATAATAAGTTATATTACTATTATTATTATTAATAATAATAATTAGTTGATTAGTATTGTTAAAATGGGTTACGTAAAAAATGTATTACGTTATTTCTTATATCAAAACCCTTTTGTTTTGAACAAGGTTATTCCTTATAATTGTGCACTAAATGTTTGGCTTTAAAAATTGTGCATACCAAAAAATTAAAATTTTATTCGGAATTGGTTTTTGATTTTTACCGTAGTTTAACAAAGTGGAATTTTTTTGTTGTTTCTTCAACAACAATAGAGCTAATCGTATGTAAAGAAAAATTTAATTAAAAATAAATAAAAAAAGTATTAAAAAATTTTTTTTAATTAAAAATAATAGTTTCAATATTTAAAAAACATTACAATTTTATTAATTATTTTTAAGTGTACAGTAAATAAAGTATTATTAAATTCTATTTGCAAAACACAAAAAAATTGTTTTATAATAAACGTTAACTTTAGTTAGTTATTTTAAAATATATTTAATTATATTACATATAACAAATGAGCTTCGTTTATTACATAAGTTAATTTAATTAAATAACAAATGTTTTGATTGAATTATTAATTTTAAAAATTTATCTATTATTTATGTAATAATGTTTTTCAGATATGTTGAGTTTTCTTATTGTTATTAGAAATTTTAATTAAAAAATTTTAAAAACGTTTAACTGAATGTTTTTATTTTTATAATTGTATAGATATTCAAGTTATAATATTATATATATATATATATATATATATATATATATATATATATATATATATATAACCCTTTTGCTTTAAATATAGGCATAGGGCAATAAAATAACAGTTATTCACATATTTAAACATTTTGTCAACATTTTGTTTGATCCCTTAAGAATGGATTTTAGCCAAGTTTTTTGTGGTTTACCAACTTTGTTTTTATAGTTTTTAATTGTCTATTTTACAACCGTTCTTGCTAGTATTTTGGGCCCTAAACGTAAAATTTCACCTAGTAATTTTTTCGTTTAATTGTAATAATGTTATGTAGTTAACGAAAACCATTTCTTCTCATAATCTCATTGTTTAAAATGTAATTGCTCCAGATAATTATTAAAATAATTTTTAAACACCGGCAATAAAAAACGTTAATCATCCTATTAATTATCTGTTTGTCCAGTTTTACGTTTTGCTTCTATATATTACCACAGGAATGATTATTAATATATACGAACAAAAATTTATCTTCAGGCAGATGTAATAACACCAACGACACTTCTCAGATATGTAAATAAATTAACGGTATTAGTATTTTGCTTATTATTTTTGATAAGCAAATAATTTTTTAATTTTATGCACAGTACTTTTGTCTTTAAACGGTTAATTCGTAAACTGACACGAGAACTAATATTATCGAGATGTGTTGTCATATTCTGCAACGCTTCTGGAGTCTCATTAAATAAACCAATATTATCTGCAAAGTTCAAATCAGTTAACCTGTTATCGTTAATTTTTATGCTATAACAGAAACTATTTACGCACTGAGTTATAATAAAATTAATTACTAGAAAAAATAAAAAAGTTGAAGTACACCAGTGACAATTTCAAATACAAGCAGTACGAACACTTTTTGTTTGAACACAACAACTTGAATTTTCGTAAAGTAAACGCATAATATTTACACATTTTAACAGTAGTTTGTAAAAAATGACAAGTTTTTACAAAAATACTTGATGAACACTGTCAATGGCTTTTATAATATATATAATATATATATATATATATATATATATATATATATATATATATATATATATATATATATATATATAATTTATGTTTTGTTAATGTAAACCTTTTAATGCCACCCTTAAAATATTATCAATCAGCATACATTAAAAACGTTTTAAGATTGTGATCTTTAAAAATATTAATTGAGTTGCTTATTTTGCATGTAATAATTTTTATTAGATTAATAAAATTAAGACACATTTAAAACGAAAAGCTTTAATTTTTGTATTGATGTGTTTCCAAAGCAATAAATTTTGTTCAAAGTTATTTACCAAACATTTTTATTAGAAAATTTAGTAAAATTGATTTATTGCATTTAAATATGTAAACATTATTTGGTAAAACAACAAAAATTGTTATTTTATTTCAAATTTAATTTAATTAATTACGTCAAATTAAACCCGTCAATAACAGTTTTATAAGAATAATTTTTAAAAACGTTGTGTTTATATTAATTACTGTTGAGTAACTTGCATCCTTTGTCTACCATACAATGTTACATTTAAGTTTTTAGAATTTATGAGAAAATTGTTACATAAAGATAATTTTTTACTATAACATTTATAGGTTATTTATTTTAATCTGTATATAAAAGATTAACTGTATGCATTCAATTAAATATGGTTTTTTTTTAATTACATATATAATATAAATGTATCAAATGGATAAATGTTTACCAAAAACCTTTTTATTCACGTTTTTAAAACTAAAATTATTTAAAATAAATAAATAAGTCTACAATTTAAAATATATATTATTAAATCTTGTATATTGTTTAAAATTAAAATTTATTTATTTAATTGTTTGAATTTGTAAAATAATAAAATTTAAAATATTTTTAAAAGAAAAATAATATGTGTTAAAAAATCAATTAATTTTTTAATACATTTAGTTCGTTTATCTATAAATTATACATAGTGAAAGCGCATTAAATAATTAAGTTTATAATATTAAAATAACAAAATAAATAAATAAATGCATGCAAAATACATTTATTTTTAAATGTCTAATTAATTTGTTTAATTGAAAGTTTTGAATAAATTTTTAAGTCCGTTTTTAAAACTAAGTGTTGCTTTATGATTTCTATATTCTTATTTATCTATAAAATATATAATTAAAACAAAATTTTGCTGTGAATTAACACATTTTCAAATGCAGACTAGTAGTAAATTTAAACATATAAAAAAATATTAATAAAAATAAAATTACATTTTACAAATTTATTTATTCATATAATGTTTAAGCAGTTCAGATTTATACACTGCTTTTATTTATAAACAAACGTCGGATAACAAGCAAAGGGTTTTAACTATTACAGTTTTTAATTGTCATTTTTACACTCAAGTAATTTTTCTTAAAATTGTGTTTTTTGTTTTTATTATTATTATATTATTATATTATACAAAACCCTTTTACTTTAAAAATAAGCATGGGGCAATAAAACAACAAAACAATAACAACAAAGTCTCGTTGGTATTGAAGATTGTGCAATGCCAAAATTGAGCTTTTTTTCGGCACTTACTCAATCCTGTCATCTGTGTAACTTTGTCATCCAGATACGTGAGATCACGTTTTTGCCGTTGTTTGCCGGAATGGCGTTCTCTTGATTGTTTCTGTAGCAGTATAAAGTTTTTACAGAGACCAGGTTTCTAACCTTGCGCTCAAACCTTTTTTCTTTATCCAAGCTTGGGACTGACTAGATTAAATCATTTTTAATCCAAACTACGGTTCAGATTAGTATAATGTTTACAAAAGCTTTTCTTAACTGTTTGTTTACATTATGCATAACTAGGTTGTCATGACATCAACAAATAATAATGGATAATTAAGCATTTAATAAAAACTTTGCAATTAATGTACAGATAGACAAAATATTGAAATTATTAAAGTTTTTATTAATTTTAAAAGTAAATTTAATAATAATGGTTGCAGTATTTAAATTATATTAATTGCAGTTTTATTTAACTTTTTTTCTAACTATTAATAAATATACTTTTCACAATTTTTAATTAAATTGGTTTGTTGAACATTTGTACGAATTTAAATAAATGCGTTTAAATGGTTTTTATTAAAAATAAATTACTACTACTAGTAGTAGCAGTACTACTACTACTTCTACTACCACAACAGCTACTACTACTACTACTACTACTAATAATAATAATAATAATAAAAATAAGTTTTTTCTATTTTTTAGTGTATGTTTATTACATTGAATGTTTTACAAGAAACATTTTTCAACAGTGAACATTTTAGCGAAACCGAACGTGGGACCGCATTTTAGTAGCCAGTGGTGGGATTCAAGCTCATGCCCACCGAGGTCTAAATTTGAGCGCTGTGCCGCCAACAATAATACTCATTTTTACAATTAAATTAACAATTTTTAAAAATTTTTGTTCCTATTAGTAAATACATTGTTTTCTTGTAAATAAAAAATAATAATAAAGAAAGAGGTAGTTTATTAAAATTGTTTAAAAGATGCTATATATATATATATATATATATATATATATATATATGAGTTTTTATAAAAAAGTTTGCATACTTTTTTATTACAATTTTTTAGACATTATTATAAAAGGTTTTAAACAATAAAAAAGATATTATTATCATTAATACAAATAAAGTAAAGATATTAACGTACTTATTAAATGTTAGATTTATACTTTAAAAAGTTCTATTTACTTAAGTTAACAAAATTAAAATATAATTAAGTAATTTTTCAAAATAGTATTTTACACTTTTTATAAATTTACAGTTTTTTTAAAGTTTATTTTAGACAGTATTTAATTATAAAAATTAAAAAGTAATATTATTCTATTAATAATAATTATTATCATTGTTATTACTCATTTAATTAATGCAGTAAAAATAACTATTATTGCAATTTTTACACCTATTTTAGGACCTACGCATTTAATTTTATAAATTTAGTACTATTAAGCTTTATCTCCATTATTTTATTATTGGTTAAATGCTCTAGAATAAAATATTCTAACTTTTTAATAAAACATTATTTAAATATTTAGGGAGTGTACTCTGAATGCATATTTTACTACTTTTGTAAAAAATAAATTAGCAGTTAATTCCGGAATTTAATTTCCTTTTATATTATCTATGCTTGTGTAACTTTTTGTTTACTTAATGTATATATATATATATATATATATATATATATATATATATATAATTTATTGTAATTGTGTGGAATACGCATAAGGCGTATGCTAAATAAAACCATAAATATTATTAAACCTAGAAATATAAAAGCATATATAATAAATTCAGCATATTAAAAATTTAATTAGTTATCGATTTATTTTCTAAATAATTGCTATATGAACAATTCTAAGTAAATGGGTGAGACACAGTTAAACTTGCTATTCCATGTACTGTATAAGATAAAATTAAAGTCAATTGTTATTTCTTATTAGTAAAATCAATAAATTATATATATATATATATATATATATATATATATATATCAACAACAAAGGGTAATAATAAATTTTGATTACACATTAATATTATTGTTATTATTTACATAATAAATATTATTTATTAAATAATCAAAACTAATTAGTTTAAATTTTCGAAAGCTTAATTTTACCTATTGTTTATTTTATTATTAATTTTTTTTGTTTCTTCTCTCTGTAACATTTTTTATTCTTATTTATTAAAACTGTTGAAATTTGTTTATTTATGCACATATTACTTAAAATAGCATTTTCAAAATTGTATTGCATTGTACAGGAACATTTGTAAATAAGTACTATTATCTATTCTTGGGACAATAATAATGCCTATTTGTAGTAATTTATTATGGACAGGTTTTATTTCGTTTCTAACGTTCACAATTCGATCCAATCTTTCTATATTTCCATATTTTTAAAATATGTTGTCTATAATGCGTATTTATAGCGCACCCTACTCTCTCTTGTTATATAGCAAAACCTTTTTCATCATTAAAACAAATTGTTAAACTTGTTTATTTATTAACACATTATAAATTAAACCTGGCGTCAATTAACATATAGTTGCTTCTTTTTATTTTATTTATTATATAATGTAAATATTTTTTATAAAAACAAGCATAATTTAAATTTGATAAAAATTATTATACAGTTTAAATTGTTTTAACAACAAAAAATTTTAAAAATCAAGTACATTTACGGTTGAATTTACGTTAAAATAATTAGACCACCACAGGGTTTTCATATTTATATTTAATTAGATAATAAAAGTAAAGTACAAAAGTAAAATAATTAAAAATTATTTATTACAGTCTATTCTATATACAATTATGTACATAGGTATTAAAATCTCTCTACTTTTTAACTAATTATTAAACTCTTATTAATTACTAACTAATTTGTATTTACTTATAATCTATGCAGGTTATACAATTAATTAGTTTTTTTTTAGATATCATCAAACTATAGTTTCAATTTAAGGTTCACTTGTATTAATATAATAATAATTGTTTAATTAATGTAACACGTAGAAACGTTATCAACTTTCAGTCTATTACATGATGGAGTAATTTTATATCTTTTATAATAATGGTGTCTATGCACAAATAAAAACAATAATTTATTGTTTATTATACACACTAGTGTTAAAACAGTTTTAAAATGTTTTATAATATATTTTTTTTAAATATCGATATTATCCATAATACTTTTTTATTTTTGTATACTTCTTAAAACATGTATGTGTATCTAAGTATAAAATAAAAATTACTTTCAACGTTAATAAATTGAAAAACTTTAAAACTGTATCATTGTTATTGCTTATTACAAATTTTTATACATTTACTAAGGTAAAATATTATAGTTTGTAATTGTAACATTTTATTGGAATTTATTAGACAACAAATTTAATTTTAAAAATATTTCGTTAGTCTTGCTTTGCATTTTTTCTTAAATTGTACATTTCAGTGAAATTTAAGTTCATGTTTTACTGTCGGTTGTAAGAAAAGAATTCTGTTTAACTTTGCTAATATTCTTACCTACAAAATGTTTTGTTGTTAAATGTATTAACTTAAAAAAGTTAATTTTTTGCATAAGTATTTTTTTTATTTAAAAAGTGATAAAACGTTTTTACATTTGGACGAAACTAAAAATATGCTAAAATAAATAGTGTAAATGCAAAGTACTATTATTTATTAATGTATCGTTTTATAAAATGCAAATATTCGTTTTTAATAATTTTGAAATTTAATTTAAATAAAAAAGTGTTTTTTAATTTATGCATTTTTTCCACTACATTAAAATTTTTATATAGTTTGGTTTAATGAGACATGTAAAGCAAACACAAAATAACTATCCAGACTACATTTTAAAAATAATAATAAGCATTACTTGTACTGATATTATTACTAGTAGTAGTAGTAGTATTTTTAAAATGCTTATTTTTATTTGATAATAACAAAACATTTTTTCTTTTTTCTTTTTTGTTACTTATAAAAACATTCATTTAAAAGATAACTAAACAAACGTATATTTAAAAATAAAAATGTAAAATGAAAATAAAATTACAACTTTTGTTAAATAAAATTCAAATTTTGTTTATAAAATATATTTGTACATGTTAATTTTTGTATATAATAATTGTAAAAAAATGAAGCTATTTTAATTTTCTACAATAACGAAAACCTTTATTTAAATTTAAAATTTAATCTTATTTGTGATATTATTGATCTATGGTAACACAAGTAACTAAACTGTCACACTCGCATTTTGGTAGACAGTTGTAATTTATCTTAACAATGCTAAATAATAAGTATGTTTGGCTTTACTAAAATGTTTATATATTAAAAAGGATTTCTGCAAAAATATTTAAATAATAGTAAAAAACATAATTTATTGTTAATTAAAAATAATTTAACAAAGTTTATACTTGTGCCACATTATTATACTTATTTTTAATTAATGCTTAGATACTAGTACGTTTTTTCTTCAATTTAAAAAGCTTAGTTTATAAATGATAATTTTTTATTTATAAACAGAAGAAGCTAAGAAACTGCATAATTTTTAAATAAAGGATTATTTGTAATTAAGTTGCAAAGTATATGTTTTTGTACAATATGCCTATTTTCTTTTATGCTTAAATAATATTATATATATTGTTTGTTTCTATTTTACTCATTAGTTTACAGTTTTGTTTTGGCCAATGCGTGCATTGTCGATTATCCTATTGTTTATTGCAATGAAGGATTTTCTCGCCTTACTGGATATAGTCGAGTAGAAATAATGCAAGCCAGTGGCAGTTGTACATTATTTTTTGGTGATCAAACTACCATAGAAATGCGCGAGCGTTTACTCAAAGCTTTGAGTACACAAACATCGGACAGAATGGAAATATTGTTTTATAAAAAAAATAGTTAGTTGAAATGTTTAATATGATATTATTTTTTAATGTTATTATTATTTTTATAAAATATATTTTCTTTTGTTCGAAATAAATTTATTAATTATTATCCAATTAGTTGATGTAATATTTATATTATGCAATAAATTGTAATACTACTAATATACATACTCATAAATCTAATTATAAACGTTAAATATTTTATTAACACAAATTTTGTGTAAAATGTTATTTCAATATAATGTTCCTTGTTGTAGTTAAAATTGTTTTCTATAATACATGTTTTATTAAGTACACGTTTGGCACAATTAAACAAGGATTTGCATTTAATGTTGATAATGCAACCTTCAAAAAATTAAGCAAATTGACTATTTAACTTTTATAACATTTTTAAAACAAATAAGCAATTATATATTTTGTCTGAATTTCTATTTTTAATTTTTAATTTTAATTTTTAATTTTCACAAAATTAACACAGTGTTATTACATGAGTAACAACTTAATATAGTTTAATATGTTAAATAATTAACGTTTGCTTGTAAAAATAAATTTCTATCTTATTATTTAACTGGTACGTTTTAATAAAAAAAATACTTTTAATATTTTGCATTGTACCATATTTTTTATGTTTAAGTTAAAATATTGTAAAATAATTAATATTACATATATATATATATATATATATATATATATATATATATATATATTTATATATATATTCAATAATATTGATGTTTAATAAAAAGTTTTATAAGTTCAATTTTTTATTATAAATATTATTTTTATAAAAATACATGATTCTTTTTAATCAAATAGAGTTTTTGTAAACTAAATGCATTATCATTTTTACTAAATTGCATTTTTGTAAATTATTTTTTCTTTTTTTTATTAATATTATAATTTGCATATTTAATAATAGAATTACGCATATTTTGGCTAAATTAAATTATTTGGATAGTATTATTTTATTTTTAAATAAAACTTAATTAGTAAAATAAGGTAAAAATTAATAAGTATTATATAACATTTTAAATATTCAACCAATAAAATTGGAAAACATTAGTGTAATTGTTAGTTGTATACTTGAATTCTATCAATACACAAAACGCTTTTTCCATATTTTATCTAATTAAAACATAATTTTATTACAAAAAACGTTTAGTTTTAAATTAGAAAAAAAAATAATTATTTTATTTCAATTATTTATTTTTATGTTTGCTGCTTTGAATGTTTTACAACAAACTTCTTTCAGCAGTGGACATTTTAGCGAAGCCGAACGTGGGCCCGCATTCTAGTGCCGGTGGTGGGATTCGAACCCATGCCCACCAAGGTCCGAGTTTGAGCGCTGTATCGCTAAATCTCTCCGGCACATTATAATTTGTTTGTGTAAATATCATAGTCTATTTTTAACAAATGTTTTTTTATAATTAATTGTAATAAGTACGTTTTGTTGGTTTGTGTACATGTGATAAAACATTTTTAATTTCAATTATTACCAAGTTTAAATATTTAAACCACATCGTTTGCCAATTTTTTAATTAATAATTATTTATTTTCTAAATTACTTATATAATTACAATTTACTAATTGTGTTTATTTTGTATAAATTTATTTTTCATAAATCTGTACAATTAAACTGTATAAAATTAATTTGATTTTAATTTTTCAATGTAAACTACATTTTAAGTAATTTGTATTAATTTCTAATGCAAACATTTTACATTTTTTAAAATTTAATATTATTAAATTATTAATAAAATTGTTTAAAAAATTGTTACCAAACATTATTATTATATTTGAAATAGGATCAAATGTGATAAAATATAGTTTTTATGTTGGCTCCTGACGAGGACATTGAGAAACATTTTCTGGTTGTTAGTACTACAATAAATTGTAAAGTTAATATTTTTCTCCATTATTTACATAAAAAATGATATTATTAGTAAAAAATAGATTGCTGTTTAACACTTGCTTTACGAGTTTAGGAATATTTACAAAATAATTAAATTTGTTTTAAAATAAAAAGCATATTGGTAATGATTTAAATATTTTATTTTATTACAATTTTGAAATTAATGCATTATTTATTATTGCTTTCCTTCTAACGTGAACGTGGTTTATAAGTAATGTATTTAAAAAACAATAAAATAATAAAATAATTTTCTTATTACTTAAAAATATGCGATGTATAAGTAATTTACATTTATTTTAATACAGTAGTATAAATGTTTGACTATTTATATATACCGTTTTTATAAATTTATTTATAATGACATCCTTAGAATGTAATGCTTTAATACTGAATTCAAAAGTTCAATTAATTAGTTAATTAAAACACCAGTATTTTAAAATTAAAAATAAATTGTGGACGTTAAACTATACATGTTATTATTTTTAATGTTTTTCTAAGTACTAATACAAATGTGTTTATTGTATATTAATAGTTTTTTTGTTAACATTTATATAAATATAACAATCGTAACATTAGTTGACTTTAAGGAAAATAGAAAATTTGATTACAAATATTAGCAGCTTTAATTTTGTAAAACAGTTTTATATTTTATTATTTTTAAATAATAATTTTTTTATTTTTTATTATTGTTGTTTAGTAAAATTATTTATCAATTATTAAAATAAATCTTAAAATAAATTAATACAATTTATACATTTTTTAAAAGTATGTTTTAAAAATTTTAAATATACTACTTATTAAAAAAGACAATTAATCTATATATATATATATATATATATATATATATATATATATATATATATATATATATATATGTTTTATTAAAATAGAAACACCTTTATGGCTAATGGTATGCATAGCCCCAGTACAAAATGAACGTGAAGAAGTCGTTTTGTTTCTTTTGGCATTCCGAGACATAACAGCTTTGAAAACTCCATTTGAAGATGAAGAAACTAGTAAAGGTAAGGGTTTATATATGTATACATATAAGCAAAAATCGTTTTTAAAACTAGAAATTTACCTGTATCTTAATTTAGAAAATAATTGTTATGCAATTCAATTAATCATTATTATTATTATTATTATTATTATTATTGTTACAATTATTATTGTTATTAGTAATACTGTTATTATTAATAATACTGTTATTACAAAACTTTTTACTTTAAAGCTTATAAAGTAGTAAATTTTAAATTAAAAAAAACATTTTAATTATGTCGTTTAAACGTTAATTAGCCACATTTTTTGCAATTATTATATATTGCAAATTAGTTGTTTTTGTTTTTTAAGCGTTAAATTCAATTAAGTAAAGTTTATCGTTTTATTGTAATGATGTCCAATACAGTAGAAAAGAGTTTGTTCTTTTTATAATATCATTGCTTAATATGCACCTGCATCAAGGAATCTATAAAAAATTTTTTAAAATAGGCCATATAAAACATCTATTATCTTTTAATTTAATATGGCATTGTATAAATGACAACTAATGCTTATAAACAAAGTTTGTTTTAATTAATTGAAAAATACGACCTCACTAGTTTTAGTATATAAAAAACTGCTGTCGTTTTACTAAGTCTAGTTTTAACATTAATGCTGATTTTATTTTCTTCATACAAATAATAATACTTAGATACCAATATCTATTACTGATTCCATTTAACATAACACTTTTTTGACAATTTATACGTAGTACAATTTGAGACATTATGTTACAAACAAGTATCATTATGCATTTTTGTTTATTTTTGGTGTCTTATCAAGCAAATTAATACTACTTTTACAGTTCAAATCAGATAATTTGCCATATTTCTATTTTATACTAAGCGCCCAATTATTTATACGCTATTTTATAATTAAATTAAATATTAGTAAAAATATAAAGGGTAAAAAATTACATTTTAAACCTACTCCTGTGACAATTTTAAACATACACATTTTTGTTCAAACATAGCTATTTTATTTGTATAAATAACACACATTAATGCAATTCCTCCATTTGAAAATTTCGTTTGATGCTTTCAAATATATACTAATCTATCGCTCTATTAAACAACTTAGTATTATTTTGTAAAACACCTTGCCTTGTACAAATAATAAAATTATTAAAAAAGTATAGTTTGTTTTAAATAATAATTACTAGTGATTTTAATTATAGATTTATGTGAAAATATTTTTATAAAAATAATAAATTGATTAAATAGCAACTAAATGTATTTATAGTATCCATGCCTAAATATTTACTTAGTATTTATACATTTTTATACATTAAAAAAGTTTTTTATTACGTATAGTAAACAATATTATTGCTAAAGTAAAAACATTTCAAATATTCTATTAGAAGCACAATCAGCATATATATGGTAAATTAACTTACTACAGCAATTTCAGTAAAATATTATATTAAAAATGTATTCAATATAAATATAACAGTAAAATCATTGCTGTTTTGATTCAAGGTATAATGCAAAAAATAATAACTAACACATTTGTTTATGACCAAATAAGTTATAAATTATTCAATTGTCATAGAAATAATATTTTACTTTATTGTTTAATTTTGTATAAGGATATTTAAATATTGTCAAAATTACTAAACTTAATTACAAAATAATTTGACTATCAGTTTTAAAAAAAAAGTAAATTAAATGTGTCGGTTTAAAAAACACATAATTGCTTTATTTTACTAACATTATAAACATAATTTTAATTGTTTTTATTTCAGTCATTTAAAGTAGTTTTAAATTATTATTACTACTACTTGTTTAAGTATTTAATTTTTTTAATTATTGTTTAATTATGCTGGTTATTAATTACTATTTTTAATAATATATACACATTACGTTTTAGATAGATTCAATTAACAATGAGCAAAACTAAATATATAAAAAGTGACTTAAATTTTACTTAACTATAAGACAATTACTATATATATATATATATATATATATATATATATATATATATATATGAACTAAACGTATAAATTTTAATAAAATGGACATATACACAAAAAAAATTAATGCATTTATTAAACAAAATAAAAACTGCTAAACAAAATAATTACATTAAACAATTTGCACATAATTAACGCAGTGTAAAAATATAATTCAGTTAAACAAATGTGATAATTAAATATTCAAAAGCAAATAAAGTATTTTGATTATTATATATAAATACTAGAACTATTTTATGTATTTGACAAAGTAAATAATAAAAACGAAATAGACTCTACAAATGTTTCCGAATAAATACATTATTCAATTATAAAATAATAATATTTACATTATAAAAAAGTGATACTAGCTAGCAATAAATTTATATAGGTTCTATATGCAAGCCCTTGATTAACTTTGCTAAATTTCCACTGGCTGAAAATTGCTCTCTGTAAAACATTTAAGTAGTGAATAAACAAATAACAAAAATTAATATTACACTAAGTAGACGATTCCGTATCAAAATTAATGAAATGTTAATAATTAGTCTTCAAAACGTTACTTAACAGTATTAAATACATTTAGGTTTTACTTAAAGATACTTCAAATATTACCTAGACAGTGTTAATTAGAAAAAATGAACAAGACCTAACATTGTTACCATTATTAATATAAAATTATAAATTGTACCAAAAACGAGAGTTTAGATATTTTAAAAAAAAGTAAAAATAGAGCAAATTGCTTGCTTAAAAACAAATTATGTTATAAAATATGTATACATATATAAAAGTATTTAATAATAACAATACTTTTTTATATTTTAGGTATTATTTTGGTGTTACCTAAACAATTGCTAATTACAATATACATTTTATAAATTTCTACACTTAATTTCATTATATTTAAAAAAAAGATTTAAAATATTTTTTACACAAAAAATATACCTTAATAATATCTACGTCAGAAATAATCCTTAAATACACGTTTCAATACTTATATACAACGCAACACAGTTTTGGAAATAAACCTTATTTATCGTAACATGTAAAATATTTTTAATGCATTACAAAATATTGTTATTTTATTATATAATATTAGTAAAACCTTTATAAATGCTGTTACTAAATTTAAATTAACTGTTTTTCTTCTTTTTCCAATTATGCAAATTAAATATTTTAAAATATTACTTTAACAATTAATACTACTTTAAACAATTATTAAAATTTTATTTTTATAATCATAAAACTATTATTTTATTTAGTAGTTGATAGTCTACATAGAGTCGTCATCGTTTTTATCTTATTTTACTCTTAAAAATGCATGTTTATTTTAAATGATTATTTTAAAACATGTGTATTTTATTAAAACTAATTTAGTTGTTATTATTATTTTTGGTTGTTTTTTCATTTCTAATAACTAAAATTACAGTAATGCGGTCGTACAATTTAACTCAACAACTTTAATATTATTTGAAAAAGGTCGTAACTTGTAACTTAGTTATTTATTAATCTTAACAAACTATAAATTTTTAAGTGCAAATCGTGCTTGTTTAACTTTTTGCATAGCAAATTATTTTAAATTTTATATATAATAAAATATTAAAAAGAAAATCATTTTATTATAAAGTAATGTTATCTAGCACACGTTTTTTTGATTATATACACTCAAATAATTATCATGTTTAAAGTTATAGTTGCATAATTATTTTAGTTGGTTTGTTTAATTTTTACATAAATTTTTATTTATAATTGACGTTAATTTTTTATTTGATTACTATTTATTCTACAAATCTATAAACATAAGTATTTTTATTTTGTAAAAATTAACTAATTAATTAACTATCATTAATTAAGGTGTAAGCTACTGCAAAATAATTATCTTGTTATAACAGAACTTTATTACGTCTAATTAAATAAAAAATGAAGCAATTGAAATTTATTGACAGCCGCTTGTCTAGACTCTGTATATTATATATATATATATATATAATGTAAGCACAAAACTATTGTTATGTCCTAACGGAGATTAAAACAGAATTTAATGTTTTGGATTGTTATCTATTACAGATTAGTAATTTAACAAATCTTCTTATGTGTAACCAAATTCAATCTTTCTATGTACATCAATGTACTAACTATGTAGTCTTTAACGTCGCATTTGTAAATACAAACCATAACAATATAAAATGTAAACTTTTAAAATATATATACATTATTTAATATAAGTATAGTACGTATTTTTATGTAAAAATAATAATAATTTCTTTTTCTTACAACTATAAACTTTAATTAAAATATTTTTGTTTCTAGGTAGATATTAAAAACACAAGCAAACTTTATTAATTTTGTTGCAATTTTTCTTACTTTCCTGTACATTTTTGAAAATGTGCTACTATTAATTGACTATACGCACGAACTGCAAAAAACAGTTATTAAATTAATGACCACCTTTATAATTTAAAATGTTGAGCAATTTTATATTTTGTTACCAGTAATGCTATTAAAAAATAAAAATATAATTTAAGCTAAAACCAAAAATATTACAAGCATTTTGTTTGCTTGTCAACAAAGATTTTATCAATGTATGTATTTATCTGCATTTCAATCACGCCTATACTATACAATAAGCCTTACTTTTATATAAATACTTCTAATATTATTATAAAAAATATTTTTAGTTGGTACTAACTTTGTTCCAATTACTTTATTACAAATAAGTTAAATATAGAAATAACTAATAGTTAATCTAACTATAACATTTATTATTCTTTTAAGTTAATAGTAGTGTTTAATATTTCCTTTAAAACAAAAATTAAACCTATGATGTTATTACTAGAAGCATAAAAGTCGTTATGTTAATGTTAAAAAGTTGTTTATTTATTACATAGCAAAACATTTTTATTTTATTTTAAATTTTAAAAACAAAATACTGATTTTATTACTTTATTTTTATCTCAACTAAAAATATTTTGAGTTTATCGTTTGAATGTTTTACAAAAAATGCTAAATTTAGATCATCGTAGCTATGTATTTAATTATAAGCGTCCATTTTCTATAAAAACAATTATTTAGTGCCAAATCTAGAAACAATGTAATTACAAAAAGATACGTTTTATGCATCTACATACAAAATAAAAATAGCTTTGTAGACAATAAAACCAAAAACATAAATCCAATCATTAATTTGTTACATTCGTTACAACAATTATGTTAAATATTTTCTAATACTTTACTACTTTTTTATTTTTACACTATGCATTAAATTAATAAAATTTAAAACAATTGTACAAATAAAGCTTTAAATTTTGTTCAATCTTTGTATTTTTACTAATATTGACCTGTTATAGTTAAAAAAATAAGTTGAGAATTAATTATTTTTTAAGAATTATTTTGGTTTAAATTGCCATTCAACCAGAAAATATAAATAAGTACAATATTTACGTTATTATGTTAAATTAAATGCAGCCAATATATATGTATATATATATATATATACATATGAATGACATGTTATGGATGAATGACCAAGTAAACAACATTCATTGTTTACTTTTAAAACATAATTTTAGTTTAAAAAATGTCTAAAAGTTGTTAATTAAATTATTACAGATAGATTTTATAATTTAGTTTATAAATTAACTTCTCATAAATAATAATTTTTTTAAAAATATTATTTAATAAATTTTAGAGTAGACATATCAAAATATATGTAAATAAAAAATATGACATTCTATTGATTAAATTGATTGAAAGATATGCATTTAATAATTTTAAATATTACATGTTTTAATTCAATCAAGCATATTTAACATATTTGCATTTAGCCAAATTAATATGTCTACAACTTCTAAAAAAGTTCCAATTTACACTTTTTAAACAACCACAATTTAAAACGCAGTTTTATTTTGCAATATACATAATAAATAAAATCTGGCTAAAAAACCTACCCAAAATAAATATTAATATAAAATTAATATTGTCTTTGTTTTTCACTTTTTTCTCCAAAGTAATAGTTAAACTATTAAAGTGTAAATTTTTGATTCTTTTATTAATTTTGCTTATGTATGTCTTCATTAACATTATACCAGATTTAAAATATATGTGCTACGTAATATATATATATATATATATATATATAAACCTTTTTATATAAAATTAAAAACTCAATCCATGTTATAGTCACAAAAGTATTAAGCTTAAATTAAACCTTACGTTTAATTTAAATTTTAACAATAATTAGTTAAAGAATGTGAATCACTGGTATTTGTTAACGGAACCAATTTTATCAAATTTTATTTTATTGACCTTAATTAGAGAAGCAAAGTTAAAATAACTTCTGACTACGGTCTAATTTTTTTAAGTAATAATGAATTGAGTTCTGCGCACACACTAATAATATGGATATTTAATAAAAATAATTCTACATTTTAAAAGTGTACTCATTCTTGTGTTTGTATTTTTCAAATGTTATACAAAAATCATTTTTTAATACGTAGACCTTTAGCATAACTCAACTGGGAACTACACATAAAAGACGTTTTCCTAACCTGCATTGAATAATAGAATTATTATTGCTAAAAAGTGCTTGATTTTGATTAAATGTGTAATGCCGTTTTAAAAATCGTTTTGTAATAAGTACTAAAGAAGAAAAAATTACTTTATAGTGTCTAAAAAATACTGTATAAAATAGAAGGAAACGTTTTAATAATATTTTGATTATTATCAATAATATTTTTAATGCCATTAAACGTAACGGAGACAATAGATTATTAATTATAATATAATTAATACAATTTTATTAACTACTTTACATAAATAACAACAATTGTTAATTATATTAGTTATTAGATAATTCCTGTTTTAAAACTTAATAAATGTACTTCTTTTTACCACTAATTATCTCAGTATTATGCACTATTATGCATACTCTAATGGATTAAATTGATTGTTACAGACAAATGTTTAAAACTACATCAAAAATTAATTATTTTTAATCAAAATGTCATTTTTTAAATTTAATTTAATTTCTTTTGAAAACAAACGTTATTTGGTAAACACAATGTTTTCTTTATTTTCTAAAAAAATTTTTTTTAATCTGATTTTTAATTCAACTAACGAATTTAAATGTATATTCAAGAATTAAAAATTTTCATAATGTAAAAGCGATTTTATTTTATTTTATTACATATATTTGGTTTGTATAAAGTTAGAACTAATATATGTGACAACAAAAATATCAGTAATTGTCAATATATTTTACGAGTAGTCATGTTAATTCTTTTAAATGAATAATACCTAATATTTTGATAAAACGTTTTTAATGCTTTCCAAGTTTAAAATTTAATTTTTTTGTTTAAAATAAAATGTCTTTCAATATAACATTTTAAATCAATTTTTTTATCAAAAAATGTGTTGAAAGCAAAAACCATTTTTAAAATTAAAATTAATTTATGCCTAACGTGTACTATATTAATAAGACATTACTTATTTCGAAACATCGTGTTACAAAGACTTTAAATAGTATGTCTATAATACCTTATATATATATATATATATATATATATATAGTAACAATAAAAACAACTTTTAAAAATCCACTTAATTTTTAAAAAAACATTAAAAATTGTCTGTTGTAAATATCACTTATCGTTCAATGTTTTTACAAACAAAACAATCTAAACTAAAGTAAAACCGATTCACAAAAAATATTTAAAATTACTCGTTTTGTAATTGTTATACAACCGCTTACTGCTTTTTTGACAACCATTACTTGTAACACGTACCAATTAAAGTAAATTTAATTTTTTTTTTCAAAACTTGTCAAGGTTTAAGTAAATTTGCTCGATTGGCTAGATCTGTAACCCGAAATCGATCAGTGCTCCAACAAGTTCCATCAACTCAAAGTTCGACCGTTACCCCATCGTTGATGCATTTTATTCGAAATCAACGATCCAATGCTGCCAATATGACTAATAAGTCGTTTACACTTAATTCATGTTTGGGCAGTATGACCAATTTGAATACAACGTCGGGCAAACGGTCGCAAGATTCAAACAAATCGGATCCGGAAAAAGTTGCCTTGGTAAAATAAAAGACAACTGTTAATTTCGTTTTTTTGTTCCGATTAAGTAATTTGCAATAGTCGCTTTTAGCAATTGGACTGCTAGAAAGCAGCCATAAATAATTTTTCTAAAAGGAAAGAAAATAAAAACAATCTAGCCAATTCTAAGCTTGGAAAACGAAACATGGTTTGCTGCATAAAGAACATGTGCTATCAAAAAACCCAACTCTAAAGTTATTTAATGATTATAATGCTTTATATCGTTTTAAACTAAAAACAAATAGAAATAACTAACCAAAATAATAATAATAATATAAATTGTGTTAATTATTTAAAAGAAGATTTAAAAACATTTATAAAAAATATAGAAAATAATAACGAAGAAAATTTATTAGAAGCTGAATTACAGTCACTACCTACACGAAACTATTTAGAATATTCAGTTATTCCGGTATTAGTATATGGGTTCCAGTTACTATCCAAAATAAGGTATTTAAAAAAATATATTAAAAAACCTAAAAAACCAATTGAATTTTTAGCGGCGTATTTGATTAAAAATAAAAATTACAAATCAAATGTTTGTAAAACTTTAAAATAATCTGGTGTACCATAATATCTATTCGTTTTAGTTATTTTTACTAAGAATTATAAAACAGTAAATAATAAATAAATAATTTTTAAATTAACATACATTTATAATTTTTAGCTAGTTATTACCTAACAATAAATATTTGCTTTCGATTTATAAAAAATTATTAAGCACAATTCAATTATTAAATTTTTTACATTTTTAATTATGATTATTAAATTAAACATGATTAATTATTGTATTTAATAATTTTTATTATGAATAAACAGCGTTACATTTTTGTGATTCGTGAGTTGTATTCATTTACTGGTTTAAACGTTGTGGTTTGTACAATTATGTTAAATTGATAGTGTTTTAAGGTAATTAAATAAACGCGGATTGTAATTTGCCTTTGTAATTATAATTTGTAAAAATTAAAAACTAAAACCTAAATAGAGCTAATCAACAAGTATTTGATTTAATTATCATTATCATCATCGGGAATAAACATTCCTCAACGGTTATTATTGCTCAGGGTAGTCCAAATTACTAAAACATATCAATTTTTGCAATGTGCATTTAATAAAGGACACTTAAAGTATGCTGACTTCAAATTTTAATTACATCCAAAATTAAACCCCTCCAATCATCTCTATTAACTGCAAACGGTAAGCAAACGGACGCCCCATTAAGTAATTTATTTATATGGAGGGGCTTAACATAAATAAAAGCACTAAGTTTGCGTGCTACAGTAATTGTCCAAATTTTTCTTTGGCTATTTGACCTTTTTTCTATCCAAAATTATTTAATGATTATAATGCTTTATATCGTTTTGATACAGAAACAGATAGAAATAACTAATTAATAGCAACGACCTCTTAGAAAAAGAAAAATGTAGCTTAAATATAGTGACTTAGATACTTAAGCATAACGATTAGACTCGTTTTTAAAAAAAGAAGAATTTAAATCCGGCACAAATTGGGGTCATTGCCAATTAACAACAGTTTATATATATGCTGTAGACACTTGTTCATTGGTTCCGTTTTACACAATTTAGAGAAATACATAGTAGATACCTATAATTTCCTTGACTTAGGAACGTATCTTTATATAACTAACTTTTACTTAATTTTTTGATTTCAGAGTAAAGATAAATTTATCTCATTAGTTCAATTTTTGATATTCTTACCAGAAAACGATGTGTGTAATTTTATACACCGCTCTTCTATTTTACTACTAATGGTAGTAGCATTTTTTACAAAACATTAACTCAGAAAATAACATATTGTGAACTAGTTTATGACCAAATTTCACAATCGACAATACAATAATAATGTGTAATTTATAATTTAAAACTATGCCCATAACCACAACAACTAAAAACACTTTATTAACCAATTTACATTACAATGATTATACAAAATTATTTATAGCAATATAATTATAAATCAGTGTTATGTTTGTTTTGTTCTAGACTACCGCATCATGGTTTGATTTGGTTCCTACGTACAAACAAGAATCTCCCAAAACTCCACCACACATCATTTTACACTACGTAGCA
Organism: Cardicola forsteri; assembly: GCA_025895645.1. Lineage (NCBI taxonomy): Eukaryota > Metazoa > Platyhelminthes > Trematoda > Strigeidida > Aporocotylidae > Cardicola > Cardicola forsteri. The sequence goes on from JAKXYG010001440.1 coordinate 239,980, forward strand.
TTTAAAACTACTTGGGATTGGCTAATCCTATTTCTTACCGGCTACACAGCCGTAATGGTTCCGTTCAATGCAGCATTTAAAAGTAAAACAATGGATGATGTCAGTTTTCTAGTCATTGATAGTATAGTCGACGTAATCTTTTTTATCGATATTGTTTTAAATTTTCATACAACATTTGTTGGACCCAATGGCGAAGTTATATCAGACGCTACCATTATACGAATCAACTATTTAAAAGGATGGTTTATTGTAGATCTACTAAGCTGTTTACCCTACGATGTATTCAATGCATTTCAACCCGAAGCTACACAAGTAATATTTTATAAAATCCACAGTTTATTATTTTATTTTAAATATAAAACAAATTTGTTTACTTAAAGTTATCTTTTTATTTAGTAAATTATATATAAAATATAAAAATTAAACTTTTACTAACGTGTTTATTCTAGACTCTTAAATCAAATTTGTTTTGTAGACTGAAAAACAAATGTTTATAATAGAAAATGGTTTTTAGAAATTTGTTGCAAAAAATAACCTAAAATGCATAAATTATTAACCATTTTATGTGTGTATATACTTTATTTTAACGTCAAAATAATGTAACTATAGTAAATATATAAAGTTAAAATAAACTAATTATTTAACTGTTTTTTGTTTAAAGTTATTTTCAAATATATTTATATAATACGTTATTTAAAGTATGTAAAGCTTTGCCAAATGTGTTGACGCAACACACTCAATAATTAATTTGTAATTAGCTGATTAAAATTAATTGTATCAGAAAGCGTAAGCAGTAATATTTTCAATTTAATGTGTGAGTATGTTTTGTTCGAGAAAAAATACAGCGCACTTAAATGAGAGTTACAATTGTTTTAAAAAACAATGTTATATTATATTTTAAAAATTTCAATTGTATTTAAATTATTTTTTTTTAAAAGTTTAAGCATAAGACAGTTTAAGATAAAAATAACTATTTATTCAAAAGTCGTCATTTAATAGTGGTAACATTAATGTTTTTAAATTTTTCAAATATAACAAAAGATAATATTTAAAATTGTATCCAAATTACGAAACGATCTATCTAAATGCATTTTGTGTCAAAAATAAACTTACATATAACTACATTAATAAACTGACCGAAAAAATACTGAAGCATCTGGAGTTAAGTGATTACAAAAAAGACAATTATATTTATTATTAACTATTTTGCAGTGTATAGTACAAGAAATAATTTGGTAGCTACAATGTTGCAAATGCATTCGTTATATTTAAAGATCTTTTCTATGCAGAAGGTTTTACTTACATATAAAACTCATATCAAAACATTATTAACTATGTATAATTATTAAATAATAATCGTGTTTTATTTATATAGTGTATTTATATAGTGTACAATAAAACGGAGTTACTAAAAACCGTATAAGTTAAATTACTGCACTAAATGCACAAATTACTTTGGGGAATATACAAAAAAATTTATTTATTAACGCTCAAGTTGTTTTTATAATCTCTAATTTTATTTACCTTTTTAAATTAAAAGTAAATTAATGTATTGTCATTAAATTAAAGTATAGTCATGTTTAAATATAAATTGTGCTAAATTATTTTTTATTCTTTTTGATATGCTATTTTATTTTACTATAATAATTTATAATATTTTATTGTAACTTAAATATTACAATGGAAGTAACTTTGAACACAATTGTAGAAAAGCAAAATATTGGTTTATTATTTGTCAAAAACCAATTTTCTAAAGTTGTTAAAACTATAATAGTAAGTAGTACTTGAATTCAAGCCATCGACTTAACGAACAGACCTTGATCTTTTAACTTAACTCCGATCAGTGTAGCTTATAGAAAACTAAGTCATGTTGATTTAGACATTTTAGCAACTTAACAATAAAAATTACAATGTCCCGAAGTGACAGAAATGGCCTGAGTGCCGCTTTTAAAACTAGATGACTCCATGTTTGAGCCCCACCACCCGCAGCTTCTTTTTTGAATTCTCAAAATGTCCACTTTTTGAAAAAATGTATTTGTCAAACATTTATTCAAGCAATAAAAATTTAGGTTAATAATAATTATTAGGTACATTTAAGTAAATAAATATTTAGCGCAGTCAAACAAAAATTGTCCTTTATTCATTATTTTTTTAATTATTTTTATGCATCACTACTTTGAATGATTTACGAAAAACGAATTTTAGCAAAACTGAACGTGAGCCTGTGCCGATAGTGGGAATCGAACCTATGTCTACCCAAATTCAAATCTAGCGCTGCACCGTTAGACTATGTCGGTTTGCGGTTCATACTCCTTTCTATAAAAATAGAAATCTAGGAATTTACTGAATTATTTCTTGTTTAATATAATTAAAATCAAAAGTTATCTAAATTTTTAAGTAAGACAATAAAAGAATATTTCTGTCAATTGCACAAAAACATATTATCAAAAATGAATTTATTTTATTAATATAGCTGATTATACATAAATCTTTGCAATATAATGGTTTTTTATTTAATCAGAGTACTATTAGTTCGTTATTCGGAGCATTAAAAGTAGTTCGATTGTTACGCATTGGACGTGTTACACGAAAGTTGGATCAATACTTGGAATACATGGCAGCAAGTTTGCTTCTAATGATTTCCGGTTTTGTACTTTTAGCTCATTGGTTAGCTTGTGTGTGGTATAGTGTGGGTCAAGCAGATCTCAAAAATGGTATTTATTATGGATGGATTCCGCGACTGCTAAATGATATAGATCAAACAAAATCAATACCATCCAATTGGACTGGTGGAGTAAGTCCAATTCTTATAACTTATTATTATTATTATGTTTATTGACTTGCATACTTTAATAGAAGTAACACTCAGCACACAAAAATAGGTGCAATTATAAAATACATAATTATCAGTATTAAACAACGGTTAAATAAAAAACATTTCATGTCTGATACACAGTCAAAGAAAAATCAATCAATATTCAGGAACGTGTGCATTATAATATATAAATAAAAGGCATGTTCTTAGTTGAAAAACAATTATTATTTACGGCAATGTTAGAATAGCTAAACATTTCGATCTGGTAGACATAACTTTAATTTCTATTACGGATGCTCTAATATGGATGCACTTTATGTTCAAAACATTTTAAAAGCATTTTCTAGTATGAAGATTTAAATATAATATAGTATTATTATCAGTATATTTATAAAAGAAAGCATTATACTGTTTTTTAATCAATTCTAGTCAAAAAGTAAATTTATACATGTTTTAAAATTAATATTTTGCTATCAAAATATAGATTTTTTAGTTACAGTTTATTTTTTCTTTGTTGGATTAATTACTGTTTTAATTATTTTAAAATATACTTTAATTTGATGTACTATTTTTATCACTGTTTACTCAATTCTTACGTTTATGTGTACTTTGTTTTAATTACTATATTAACAACTATTAAACATTTGCATATATATATACACGTTAATCAAACAATACGTTAATTATATTTACCTAATTACGACCTATTACAATTACATTATTATTAATTTTGTTTTGATCTAAACTGTAGGCTTAATGTTTTTATGCAAATTTATATAAATATCTATTACGTGTTTAATCGTTTTTAATGCAAATTTAAAATTTTAATTATTTAAATCAACTAATTATTAAATGTATCTAAACCCATGACCATAATAATAATAATAATAATAATAATAATAATAATAATAATAGATGTAATTTGATAAACCGTTAATGAACTTCAATTTATTTAATAAAAATTAAACTATATTTGGGGTTTAACAATGGGTTTTTAAGGAATTATTTATTTTTAGAATTGTTACATTAGTATTGTCAGATTTACTTAAATAATAAATTCACTAGGTTTTCTAGTCAACCAGGAGCACAGCGCATACCTTTTAAGTTTTACACACACATGAACTTGAACCCACGCTTTATCTGGTGTCAAGCCATCGCCTTAAACCACTGAGCTACTGGTAGATGACCTTCAACCTGTAAATTTATTATTTATAGTGAATCTGATCAATTCTAATTATCCATTTCTAAAAACAAATAATCTCTTAAAAACCCATTTTTAAATATAACCGAACCGTACTATATAGGCTATTAAACCTGGCAGTATGCAAATACCTATATGGTAAAGTCCTAGTGAAAGAGTTCTCTCACTTGCTAAACCGGTAATAACGTAGCAGCAGTTGAGGACACTAGGTAATTAGAATTGATCAGATTCACTATATTTGGGGTTGTTGCTTTATAATTGGGAGTAGTAAACAAAAAATAAAAATGAAAGTTAGGAAATAAACATTGTAAATTATATTAGTGTAATTATTTCACTGTTTGCAATATGAAACTTGGTATAATAATGTGAGTTGTCTAAAAACTGTAAAAAATTTATATATAAATAAACAACTGAACTAATAAAAATTACTATTCTGATAAAATATCAAAATCTTTAAATTATAAACATTTTTCATTTTAAACTTTTTAAGATATTTTTCTAATTTTTAATGCTTTGAATGTTTTAACGGTAAAGCATCTTTCAACAGTAGACATTTTAGCGAAGTCAAACGTAGGCCCACATTTAATGCCGGTAGTGGAATTCAAGCCCATGCCAACATATGCCCAAGTGGAGCGCTGTATCGCTAGGTTACCGTGGCACGTATTCAGTTAATTGTTATTGTGATTGTAAAATGATTATTTATTATTTATTTAATATTAAAAACAAAATCACTGTTAAAATTAATCAAATTGTTTGCAGTTTATGCCAATACAAGTTGTTGTATAACTGTACATATAGTCCTGTATTATTTAATTTTATAACAATTTGTCCCATACGGTTTCAATTCCATGTCAAAAATGAAAATTATTTAAAGTTTAGAACCGTCATTTCGGTACCAAATGCGAGGTTTTGTTAAAATGCTACTTACTAAAAAATATTTTTTATAAAACATTTAAGCAATCAAATTTGAATAAATTTAAAAGTAAAAACGTTTATTTGTTGTTGTTTACCCAAGTAGACTAATAAATTAAATTGTACAAAACTAATCTAAAAGGTTTATTTTAATTTGACCTATTAGTTATTTTCAATTTGGAGACTAGAGTCGTCTAATCACCAATTTGCAATAAAATATGCTATCTTTTACTTATGTATTAATTTATTTGTTTATTGATAATTAACGAGATAACTACAAAATTATTTTATTATAGAATCCTCCTTTGCCTCGTACTATGACATATGTAACATCGCTGTACTTTACATTGTCACTTATTACAAGTATTGGATTTGGAAATGTGTCAGCTACCACATTTGGAGAAAAATTAGTAGCAGCAGTGTTTATGTTGATTGGAGGTAAGTTAAATGATACACCTTTCTTTGGATGAACGTGTAATTACATATAAAACGGATGTTTTATTTAAATTGTACTATTGCAGGTTTTTGAATAACTGCATTAATATAATTTGCTATGACTACATACCTAACATACGTTTTATTTGCTATTATTTTCTTGTTTAGTAATGTATATTTATAAATTATATGTACATATAATTTGATCTAATACAAAATAAGAATTTATTTTAACAGAAAGAACTATGTAATCAACATTAAAATCGAATACTGGAATTAATTTATTATTTGTACCTAATGCATTTCTTGAAAATATAACAACTTTGCCAAAAAATATGTCACTGCAACCACTTTTATTATTCAATGTAGGATTTATTATTGACAAAGTTGATAATCTCTGCCTACCAATTAATGTAAAAATATATGTCAACAATTGTTTTATATTACTTCAAGAACTATGGTTTAGCAAAAACATGGATGATAATTTAATATATCTGATTGTTATTTTGCAATTTTACCTTGTATTAATTTTTTGTTAATGGTATTAATTATGTGTTAACTATGCTAAATGCATCTCTAGTAAGATTTAAGGCTTATATCAATAATAATAATAATAATAATAATAATAATAATAATAATAATAATAATATAGGATACACTTTGATAAACATAATAACTATTTCTGTATCTGACAGTAAAAAATTCAGTTTATATGCTACTGGAATAATTAAAAACAACTTTCAAAAATCAATATTTTATTACGCTAACACAGGAAACATTCAACTTTGAATAAGTAGTAAAACAAAAGTAATAATTATTATTATTTTTTAAATAATGTTGCGTCATTTAACATACCAAATATTTATTATTTACTTGTTTTACTTTTAAAAATTAACATTATATTAAATTGTTTAAGCTGTGATTTTAAGACTAAATAAATAGTGGTTTTATCTATTGAATTATTTTTATTTAATATGTAACTAAAAGGAAAAAATGATAATAATAGACTTCTGTTGGTGAGAATAAATATATTTTCTGTGGTAAATAGGATACAATTGACAACAGAGCAACATAATAAATTAATATTTTCCTACTTAATGTTTTATACTCCTAATATTGACAATCGATTTTAAATAACGACATAAGCACTATTGTTTGGTACCAATAGTGCTTTTGTTACTGAATTCAGCCCCATGTACACTAAGGACTTTAATTTGAAAACTTTTTTTGATTTTTATTAACAAGTACATGGCAAAACAATAAAGGTTTAAAATATGAGTTTTGTTTTTTTCCAAATAGAAAATTTTCCCATTTTAATCCGACCCATTTATGCAACATATTTTGTTTCGGGGTGTCAGTAACTCAATTTTTCAATTCTTCGATCAGTAAAAATTGATTGTTCGAGCTCAATGATTAATTTTCTTAAGCAAGCTAACAAATTAATTGAATTGTTACAAATAGCTAATAGTGCGAACTGCCTGGAATTATTTTGTACATAATAGAAGCTTACGTTTACTTTAACTGTCCAGTAGTGACAATTTTGCAACAAAATAAATGTTAAAATGCCAATTATTTTTAAATAATTAATTAATAAATACAACAGTAAAATAAATTTAAAGTATTAAACTCTTATATTTATTTTATTTATTTATGTTTTATTCGTTTATTTATTCACTACTTTAAATGTTTTACGGGAAACATCTTTCAACAGCAGACATTTTAACGAAGCCGAATTCGGGCCCGTATTTAGTGCCAGTCGTGAAATTCGAACCTATGCTTACCCAAATCCAAGTCAAATGAAGTACTGCTAGACTATCCCCCGACACATATAACTCCAGTTCCATGTTCAATCGATTAAGGAAAAGTTACTAGAGCTCAGTGTTAGCATCGTTGCTTCTTTAAACTATAAATAATGCGTACAACAAAAAGATGTTGTCCCAAACATTTATACGAACAAAGTAAAAACGCGACACCAATGACAGTGTTTAGTAAAAGTTAAAAAAACTCAATTAAAAGTACAATCACATGAAACAATATTGTTGTCCTATGTTTATTAAAATGAAAAGGTTTTGTAACAATAATTTAAGTATCCTGTACCAAGTTGACAATTATGTACTCTAGAGCAAAAACGTTTTGTAATGTTAATAAATAGCAATAAATTGAAAAATTGCTATTTAAAGAGTGCTAATATAAAATTAAATTTTAAATATTAATTTGTTTTTAAATTTTTAAACTAATCAAAAATGTCAATTAGATAATTTTAAAAAATTTAATAATTTGATATATAATATCATATATTAAAATTGCATCAAACATTAAGCTTTTATTGTTTTTTGTTTACAAACATACAAATTAAATATTTTATCATTGCGGTTAATCAACTGTTAATAGTATTACTTTCGTTGTTATTTTTGTTGTTTTTTTTTTAGTTCAAATACTTTGGTAAAATTACACCGAATAAACATATTGATGAATACATAACACATTGCAGTTTTCTTAAATAGTAAATTGTCTGACCAGAAAGCGATGATAAAAATTCAATACTGAGTTGTTGTTTTTTAAAATTCATACTCTAATTAACAAACTCAACTGCTTTACTAATTTAAATATATTATATATTTAAATCATTTTCACAAAATGTGTTATATTAACTTGTTTTTTTAACAAAAATAAACATTGATTTTTAAAAAATATATTTTTAACATTATGCGTCACACATGTTTTCTTGTTTCTAGCATTTGGCTATGCGACGATATTTGGAAACGTAACAACCATATTTCAAGGCATGTACGCAACACGTTCTCGTTATCACGACATGATGTCTTCCGTCAAAGATTTTATCAAAACGCATAGTGTACCCAAAGATTTGGCTGAACGTGTAATTGATTATGTAACTTCAACGTGGGCTATTACAAAAGGCATTGATACAGCCAAGGTATGATTGATTGTATAGATAATATTTTATTTAAATAAGAAAAAAATGTTTTTAAATGTCTGCATTTTCTGTTTCTTTTTTTTTGTGAGTTGATTATTGGTTAATGGTTCTTACAAAAATTTGTTTAGCAAATTGATATTTAACAAAATCAAACAATAGTTTACAATAAGTACCATTCTTGGCTTTCAATGCACCTTCCAATAAAATACATGAATAGTTACATACTTAAGCAGTTTAGTAAAAGATACATTTATAGTTTTGGGGGTCTATATCAATTCAATTCAATTCAATTTTAAATCCCTCTCACTCTATAGAGTATGGTATAAGTAGGTCTGTTTTATATAATTGTAAGTCAAATGTTTGACATTGAAAATTGTGAGTTCATTTGAATTTTGCTAAAACCTGTTATTGGAGTTATACATTCACTTTGTTATTGTATTTTTATGAAATGGTGTTCCCTTGTTATTTTTAGGTAATATTTTAAAACGGCCAGCTTATTTTTGCTATAATCTAACCCTCCTTCTTTTATAACCGGACATGGGACCGCTCACAGTAGGCACTATTTTTCGTTTGCGTTTAGGCAACGTAACTTTATTATAGTCGATTAAAACATTTAAAACGATATATGGGATCAAACTGCAAACTTTGTGCTATTGACACAATTATTTTTGAGAAACGTTAGTTACATGCCTTTATATTTATTCATATTTATTTGATAAAATAAATAGAAAACTTCTAACCTAACTTAAAACATTGTAAATGTAATTTAAAACAAAATGCATTTTCAAGTGCTTAAAAACAGAATTATGTTCAATTAATTTTAATCAAATACATTAACTTTAAATCTTTACATACTTATATTTAAGTGGTTTTTACAATGCATAATGATATCTTTAAACAAGTCTGTTATTAATTAGAATTTACTATTTGGCTACTAATGCACTTCTTTTATGTTAATTCATTAAAGCAAAAAAATGGTCACTTACGTTTTATAATCAGAACGCTAAAATAAAAATTTAATAAATAAAATAAAATAAAAATATTTTACAAATGATCTTTTTTCAATCTATGTCAACAAGTCCATTTTTACATTATTTCATTCAAAAATTATTAAATTAAGTAGACGCAAATTTAAGTGCTTTTATTTTGACAAAAACATTGCAACTACTTTTTTTAACATAATCCCATTTACTTAATTCTTTTACAGGTACTCAATTATTGCCCGAAAGATATGAAAGCTGATTTGTGTATTCACTTAAATCGTATGGTTTTTAACGAACATCCAGCGTTTCGACTGGCTAGTGACGGGTGTTTGCGCGCTCTGGCTGTAAATTTTAACACTATTCACACTGCTCCGGGCGATCTAATTTTTCATCAAGGCGAAAGTATTGATCAGTTGTGTTTTGTTGTATCTGGCTCACTCGAAGTAATACAAGACGATGAAATAGTTGCATTTTTAGGTACGTTAATTTCGTGGAATGCATAGCATTACTATTTATTTTGTTTGTTTTCTTAATCTATAATATATTATAAATGTGACATTAATCAGAAGTTTACGTATCAAACATAAATATTTTTCGATCTTAAACCAAATAATCAGTGATTCCAATCCAAACACCCTGTTTTAATTAAATTTAGATATCTTCAAAATATTATTGTTACTAGAAGAATTTATACCACGTGCTCCCAATTGAATGAGCACAATAAAGTTAAAAATTGTTTTTACTGAAATATTCTTTTGAAAATAAGAATTAAAGTTTAGAATTATTAAGTAAAATAGTAAGGTATAGAAAGCACAATTGTATACATTTAGTTGTTTAAATTCACTAAATGTTTTTAGGGAATAATTATATAAGTCAATAATAGTTATGTTTATGTTGAGAAAGAAAAAGGGCTGACAAAATTATTTAATGATTAATGAAATACAGAATGAATTATTTACAGCAATGCACTCCTATGTAACTGGAACCTTAGAAAAACGGTATGTATAGGCAACAATAAACTATTACCCAATAAAATTATTAATTAGAATTAATTTTTATTACTTTGAATGTTTTACAACAAACATCTTTCAGCAGTAGACACTTAGTAAAGCCGAACGTGGGCCCGTATTTTAATGCCGGTGGTGGAATTCGAACCCATGCCCACCGAGGTCCAAATTTGAGCGCTGTACCGCTAGACATATTATATACAAATTATATTGTCTTCAACATATACACTTTTACTATCGTAAAAAATATTACGTAAAATATTTCGTCACTTGGTTCAAACAAAACACCAAGTTAACTTTAATGATTGCTTTAAAGTGTTGATAACTACTTAAACTGCTATATGTTAAAAACACTTGAACCTGTTTACATCCACACATTAAACCCATTTTGTGTGCACAAAAACAATTTGTAACTTTATTAAATTTAGCGTAGATTTAACACATGCATGTTGCATATGTGTATGTATGTATAGTTATAAATATTAAGTTAATTACATCACATAATTATATATATACTGATTCTTTATATGTTTGTGACTGAAGAGAATATACAAAATGAATTTATCTCACAGTTTACGTCTTCTATTTTTTTTGTTTGTAAAAAATATTATTATTTAACAATTATGTTTGTAGGTTGTGGAGATGTCTTTGGCGAGCCATTTTGGAAAGATCCAAATCGTATGAGCCATTCAGCAGCTACCGTGAGGGCGCTTACTTATTGCGATTTGCATTGCATTAAAAAGGATTGTTTGCTTCAAGTGCTCAACTTTTATTCCGCATTTGCCAACAGCTTTGCTCGCAATTTGGTACTGACATACGATTTGAAAACTAGAGTAAGTTCTATTATTTGTATTGTTGTCATTGATCTTGTTATTATTTAAAACGGGCGACTCATTAGCGTGTTTTTAACTATCTAAACAGTAAAAATTAAACAATTAGCTTATGCATATATTCAACATTAACATTATTTTGTAAATTGTTATATTTGTTAAAAAAATTGAACTCATTTTATAAAACAAAATTGTCCGAATTAACAAAGTATAAAAAGCAACATTTTTTAAGTCATATTGTTATAGATTTTTATGTACATTACGTTTAGAAGCGAATTATAAAACAATATATTTATTGACAGTATTTTAATATTGTTTTTAAATAATAATAATAAAAATAATAATAATAATAATAATAGAAGCAACAACAAACAAATTATACCCACCTAGTCTAAATAGTATATGTATATACTATTTAATTATATATTTAAAAATATGTAACTTTAAAATAATTGTCAATTTACTTTCAATTTAATCGATTCCATTTGCAGCTAATATTTCGTAAATTGGCAGACGTAAAACGAGAATATGAATTAGCCGAACACAGGAAACACGACAATGCCTTGTCCAATCTACGACCCGATCATCCAGTCAGACGCATGATACATCGATTTCGTAAAATTGGAAGCCACAATCCATATGTTTGTGATTCACCTATTGGAAGTCAATGTGACAATGATTTCGGTCATTCAAACGGCAAGTCTGTATCTTCAAACGAATTGGAAATTAGTCAACAACAGCAACAACTTTTAATTCCACAAAAAAACCAAAATAAAACTGAGACGGAAACCGATGTAAAAAGTGGCGACAAAGTGTCACACATTGGTCTCAATGAAATTGCTTTCAAATGGGGCAAACGGATGGAAACCAAATTGCAACAAAGCACATCAACCAAACCAGTACAAAACGAAATCGACCATTTGGACGACAAATCGCAATCCAAAACTTTGCCAAAATCAAGCAATCAAGTGCCTAATATAACAAAAGACAAACTTGCAACTACCAAATTGCAATCAAAGATAGTTGAGAAAGACACTATACAAAAGCGATTTGAAAATCTTGAATTGTCAAATGGAGCTATTCTAAATTCGCTCAATCGCATTCAGTCTAATGTAAATAAAGAATTTGTATCAATAGCCAAACAAATGAATACTATGGATAGTCGTCTGACTGTTCTTTTAAATGCATTGGAAAAATTGCAATCATTTATGAAACAATGGAATCCCAATATTGGTTCGATTCAATCGGTTTCGCCACACTGCTCAACAGGTCCATATTCGATTGTATCAAACAAAACCAATTCCAAGTTGCAACGTAGTGCTGGATCGTCGAACAAAATTCATCCCCTTCGTGTCCCAGTTAGACAAGAAGAAAAACAGTCGGAATTTGTACATTTAGACAAAAATCAGAATGATTTTAAAGACAATGAAATTAAATCTTTAAATGATCCATATTTTAATCGTAATTCGATCAAACAAACTATTTCTCAATTTTACAAACAATATTCGGAAGATACAGATAGTCAGACAGAACATTTGTCGACTGGTAGCGACACATCATCCAAGTCATATTCGTCGTATCAAGTTTTTGATGAATTGCAATGTAAATGGACGGAAGTTCAGCCAAATGTGCCACTGCGAACGAACGCATTAACCGATTATTCAGTTAACAGCAATTTTTACAATGTCAATATTTCTCATTATCAAGCACCTTTGACTTATCAAACAACCGACTATAGAAGTAATGCTCAATTAAGTGTAAATGCATCTATGTATCATCCTCTACTTAATACAAACCCCTTTCTTACTCCTTCAACTTCAACTTTGGTTACAAGAGATAATAATAATAATAATAATGATAATAATAATAATAACAATAGTAATAATAATAATTTACAAGCACTAACACTTCAGAGTCCAGTTATTTGTTCCGTTTTTACTACTACATTGCCCAATATGTCAACTATATATTCCACAACCCAATCGAGATATGCACTTCTAGCCAAATCAAAGCCATCAGAAACTACCTCCAACTTGACAAGTTCTAATATTCCACTATCAACCAATACCTTAATAACCCTAACTTCGAGTCACAACAGACCACTTCTCAACCAATCACATACAATCGCTTTGCAAACCACTTCAGTACGCTTTGATAAAACCAGTGAAACAAACAAAAACGATAAAAGACTCTGATAATAAGATGAAAAACTTAAATAAATAAATTTAACCCCTTCACAAATTTAAACTTTTCTCAGGATTTCATTATTCCTTATTCAACTGTGCATAATTATTTTTTTCTGTATGCAAAAAAAATCCCAAAAACGTAAATTAAAATATTTTTTGAGGATATTTGTAAAAATTTTAAAATCCAACAACTTTTTGTTTTTGTGTATGAATTATTGCTCACTACACTATAGGTTGAAAAAGTAAGATTTCACAAATTTTGTATAATTTTCTTTTATTTAAATACAATATTGAATTCAATATGTTTTTTATGTTAAAAAATGATCATTAAAATTTGATCAACTTTTCTATTATAAAGCGCACTATAGTGTGGGCTTATACTATAGTGGGCTTATACTATATATATATATATATATATATATATATATAACCCATTTATTTTTAAATTATAGCTATTAATGCATCTATTGTTGACATAAAATATCTTTAGAAATATAAAAAATGGTTTCTTTAAGGAAACTATTACTCAAATATTAATAAATAAAATTGTAAAATTTGTTAGTACTAAATAAATACATTTTTAAATTAAGTATATTTAACGTTAATAAATTTTTTTATTAACAGATTAACTGTTTTTCTATTGAAGTATCCAAGTTGTCATATAATAAACATAACTATATATCCATTTCTGTACAATCATAAAATTAGGTAAACCCTTGATTTATACAAATATTATTTCATCTGTATAGTTAAAAAGAACTTTTAAAAAATGTTTTTTATTAAACGGAGAGCATGTAATAAATAAAAAGCAAGCAAGTATATAAATAGGTAAAATAAGTTTTTAGTTCCTGGTTTGAAGTTATTATTATTATTATTATTATTATTATTATTATTATTATTATTATTATTATTATTATTATCAATTTAAGTACTTCAATAAAAGTAGATTTATCATTATCAAATACACAAAAATCTTTTTACATTATATATATATATATAAATATATTAGGTATAAAACTGTACAATAACCACAGAATTAAAGATGGTTAAATTAATAAACGCTTTTGCAGCGTGGTGCTCAAGCCATCAAAATAAAATAAAAATTTTAAATTAAAATATAAACTGTTAGTTAATTTTAAAACAAAACTAAAAATACATATTACGCAAAGCAATCATAATATGCCAAATATGGCGGAAAACACCCTATATATTTTTTTAAAGATTTATAAAAAAAATAATTTTTGACATTTTTTGGGTTGGTTAACAATTTTGCAACTTGAAATGTACGAATATTAATAAGTATTTGTTTTTCATTGAATATAGATAAATATTTTCGCACTTTTTCCCAATGCAATTGTTTTGCCGAGATTGAAATGCAATAAATAGTTGTTGTTATTTATCATTCTATAAATTGATAAACCACAGTTCTAATGATTTCCTTAATTACAAGTTACAGGTTAATACTCGAGTTGAGTAGGAGCAAAGCTCCTTTTGATCCTCGGTTCTATTTATTGATGATATCAGTAAGATTCAGGGGGAAATATGAAATGAATGGTGAGGTAAAGGGGGATTAGTCACAGAAAAAATATTTGAAATTAAGACAAAATCAAGGTAGATAGTGGAAATTAACAATTATAGAAAACGAGTAAAAATTATAAATATGCTACATTAATAATAAAACAAATTACGTATGACAATGCAAAAACGTTGCAGGATCTACAAAAAAAAAGAAAAAAGAAAAAAATGAATAACGCTCCAATGGACGTGTGGCGTGACGTTCGCCTTACCTCGCGAGTGAATTAATTCTTCATAATTTTTAAATATGTAATGTTCATTAACACAGTTATTGTAAAGCTGCATTTTATTTGAATAACAAAATCTTGATTTATAGAACAAGAGAAATCTGGATATTTTTATGTTTATTATTTTGAATGTTTTACGAGAAACATCTTTCAGCAGTGGACATTTTAGCGAAGCCGAACGTGGGTCCGCATTTTAGTGCCAGTGGTGCCTACCGAGGTCCAAATCGAGAGCAGTACTGCTGTTAAAACTAAGTTATTAATTTTATTACTTTAATAAAAACATATTAATTATTTATGTAATATAAAAGGTTTTTGGTGTTTTCAAAAACATTATGTAAATAATTAGAATAGGTCAGTTTCTTATTTCAGTGCTACAAAAATACAGCTAATTATTGTTAATAAAAATAAATTGTTTATTTTAAATTCTTTTATATTTAATATTATTTTTTATTGTAATAAGCATTATTATAATTCTTAATTAATAACAGCAAAAATTATACTAATGCTAAAACCAATTTGATATTTTCCGTTATGTAATTTTAATTATATCAATTTTTTTTAAGTTTTTTTAAATTTTAAACAGGTTTATTTAATTTAATTTTTTAATTAAAGTTAATTTGTATGTAAATAAATTTTTTAAACATATATATATATATATGTATATATGGGTGTGTGTGTCGTGCCAGAGTGGTATAGTGGTACAGCGCTCTAATTGGACCTGGGTGGGCATGAGTTCAAATTCTACCACAGGTACTAAATGTGAGCCTATATTCGGCTTTGCTTAAATGTCTACTACTAAAAGATGTTTATTGTAAAACATTCAAAGTAGCAAACACACACATACGTGTATGTATGTATGTATATATATATATATATATATACAAAACGTTATATATTTGTGACTGGAGATAAAATAAAATTTTTAAATTATTTTAAAGTTTGCGCAAAAATATCTAGTTTTATAATGTAAACATTGTTAACAATTTATTCTATTAACATTACTATAATATTTATATTTTTAAAATTTTATATTCAATACAGTTAATTTCAACACATTTTTATAATTAATAATAAAATTTATAAGCCTAAATGTTATAACAAATTTTTAAAATTTTACTTAAGATATATTTAGCCTACATATGTGTAAAAGTGTTGATAGAATTAATTAATTATTTAATATAGTAGATTTATTAAATGTAGGTACATGATGATGCAGTCATAACATTTTTATCTCTAATATGAATTAATATATAATAATGTGAAAATAATTAAGTGATAAAGTAAGTGTGTTTTTTACTAACAAGTTAAAATTAATTACGCAATTAATTATGCAAACAAAACATTAAATAAATATATTAGCATACATACACTTATTTCCTCTATTCAAAACATAAAATTTTAGTAATTACATACAAAAGTTACTTGTAAATAATCAGAATGACGCAATACAGTTAGTTTGCAATTATTAATGTGCAATCACAGAATTGTAAAACAACTATTATTTAACTTTAATAATATCAAAAATTATTTATATACAAAATTAAAGATTTTTAATATTCTAAAAATTTTAGAAAGTTATTAACACCTTAATACATTTATCGAAATCAATTTAGAAATTTAGTTGAAGTAAATGGCATAATATAGAGAAGCACATAAATATTTATTTTTCTTTAAATATTATTAATTATTGGTTTTGTTATCTAAAACACAATTTTTATTAATATATATGTTATTGTAATTGCAAGAAATCTAATACATTCAACGTAGATTAACTGTATCGTATTTTTCACAACATCAAGAAAAGATACAAATTAGATTTATTTTATAGTTTACATTTTTAAATAGTAAAAAAATGAATTTTTAAAAATAAATTTATGTAATTTAATGTTTGTTTAATTTTATTAATTATTTAAGTAAATCAATTAACTTTTAGAAAATTGGTATTTTTAATTATAATCACAACATATTTTCTTTTACATTAGTACAAATCACTAAAAACATTAAAAATCATTTCCATTACAGTAGGCAATTAATCTGAATTAATATAGTTTTTTAATTTTTGTTTTTAAAATAAATTAATGTATTTTTTTGTAATTATTTATACATTATAAAGATTAATGCGCTATATTTTTAAAAATTGTATGACGTCGACACACTCATAATGCGATGCCTAAATTTAATTATTTCTAGTTAATTTTTTTTAATTTAAGATATGCATTTTATAAAAAATAATTAATAAAAATAAAGTTTTATTTTATTACATTTTTATTCTTAAAAATATATTTTTTAACCAAAACAAATGCTCACAAAGACATACAAACTTACGTTAATTTTTTAAATAGTTGATACTTATTTTATTTTAATAATAATTTAATAAAAAACGTTTTTTAATGTTGTTTTTAAATTGTAAAAAGATAATAAAAAGTTCAACAAATTTTTAACTTTTATTTTACGTTGGATTTTGCTACATTTACCTCTTTTTTGCTCACTTTATGTGTATATTTAGTAAAAAGCAATCATCGTTATTTGACTCTGTCTAATACAAAAAAAAAATTTTAATATAAATAATGTAAATATCTATACAATTGCTATGTATATAATAAACGTGCCTAGTGTGTAGAAATTATTTGTGAATTAAATATTTTTTTAATTATCTGCATAAATATTTAAACAAAAAGAATATTTATTTCATTTATATAAAATTAAGCAAAACATAGAAAATACATTTAAAGGCAGTAAACAAAGAAAATGTAGAAATTTGTAATATTGGATTTTTGAAAAACTGATAAATTTGCTAAATTTAATTTAAAAATCTTTTGTAATACATGTTTTATTAAACTGTAAACAAAGATTGAGATAAATGGAGTTAGGTAAAAAAAAGTATAGAAATTACCATTTATATCATTATCATTATCATTTTAGAAAAGACAAATTGAAAAAATTATGCATTGATTTTACAAATTTCGGATTTAACATTTCAGGGTTATGTATAATGTAAATTTTACTAGAAATTACAAATATTTTGCAAAATAGGTTCCATACGTGTCTGGTTTACATAGTTGTCGTGATGAAATATCTGAAGTTACCAAAATAGATTTATACTAACCACTGTTTAAACAGTAAGAAATTTAGTAAAAAATCTGAAAAAATTATTTTTGTTATTATTTTAGCAAAATGCTTAAGATCTCTAGGATACACTTTAAAATCGGTAATAAATTTTTTAGTATAACTTATTATATACAATAAGTTTGATTTATTTAACATGAGAAAACTTATTGAGCAAAAACAGAGCATCGTAAGTATGATTCTCTACAGCCTAAATTTAAACATTATCTTGTTTTGTTTTTTTAAAAGGGTAAATAAACAAATTGTAAAATAATGTATTATTTATAAAGATTATTATTTGTTATGAAAATTTGAAGTTTTTAAGGATTTTATTTGTACCTTGAAAATCTCAGATTTAAAACGGCTGGTGAAAACATTATGATTTATTGCTAGAACGAATGTTGTTGTATATTATATATGATTTAATTTTGTTACTATTTGTAATAGATACACAGTATTTAATATTTTTTTATAATTAAAAATAATTATATGCATATAATTTTAAAAAATTAATTTTATATCAAAAATATCATCTAAAATTACATTGTTATTTTACTGTCGCACTTATAATACATGCATCAGTAACGTCTAAAAATTGAAATTAATGTTAATAAAAATCGATTAACATAATAAATGTTTTCAAAAATTTGTTCACAGTGTGGTTTTACATCTTTAAGGTTAAATAATTTTTTTATGTAACACGATAACAAAATTACAAATACAAATTATAAATTGTACTTTTCTTGAATAATTATTATACTCCAATAATTTTTATTACTAAAAATACAATTATAAATATACTTTTTAAAAATTAATTACAATTTATTAATTTTATTTTAATATTATTATGCTTCATAAACATTTTACACTTAAATTAAATAACAGGCTAACTAAAACCATAAACCTACCATATTTTAAGATAAAATTTAATAGTTAGATTTATTAAATATTAATTTTATTTGTTTTCTTAATAACATAATTTTAAAATAAATAAGTACATACATTTATTAACTTATCTATATTTTGTAAATTACATGTATTAATTTTTTTTTAATTGTTATTTATTTATTTATTTTTAATTTATTTTATGTTAATTTATTTATTTTTGTTTTAATAAAAATTATTTAACTTTATTAACTGAAAGTCGTTTTTATTCATTGAAGGTCAACTTAACCCTCGAATTAGCTATGGTTTTATGCTTTCATCAATAAATTGAGGTAAAATAATAAAATCGTTGGATTTTAGTTTTTGAATTGTAACTATAATGATCTTTATATTGTAATACATCTATATGGTTATAATGATAATAATTTAATGCAAGAATGCTTAACTGCGCTTCTTATTTGCTGCATGATACTATAGTAAGAGTATTTTAAAAGTTTTTGGACTATTTTCTATGCAAAAGATTTAAATTATTTTATTATATTATGTTACCATGTTTTTTTAATTTTAATTTTTAATAAATAAAGGAAAATATGTTACAACACCTCGTTTTTGAATAATTTAAATGATGCATGTAACTAACATTTTCGTTTATGCAAAAATATAGTTTCAAGTTTTAGATAATATTAAATGTGAATATTTAAATTTGTACAAGAACTGAAAAATTAATTTTTATGCAGAATATTTTTAAAGAATTTTTATTAGTTACATGTCTTAAAAATTGTGTTAATGTTGTATGTAAACTGCATCAATATTATGTGTTGCATTTTCTGGGTGTTAATAATTTACCAGTACTTGTAAAAATCCAATTTTTTACTTATATTTATTGCATAATTTTTCACTAAATTAGTCTATTAAGAAAATAGATATTATTATCCAGGTTGTAATTAAAAAAACTACCTAATAATTTTATCATACAGACAATTTAGTATTTTGGAAATAAAACTGGATTTTTTATCTACAAGAAAGTTTTTTATCTTGTTAGAAATTTGGTTTAATTTTTTTACGTCAGCTTGTAACAACTATCAGAATTTTGTTTGCTAATTTCTTTTTGTGAAAAAGTTTAAATCAATGGTTTTTATATCGTCGTTTTAGTATTGGCTGAAAAGTGATGAGTTAAAGTAAATGTTTTAAAAAAAAATTAACGTTATCTAAGTAGAAAGTTTTTACTTGAATATTTTTGTTTTGATATCAAGAGTTTGTAAAGAGTTAAAACATTTTTGTTTTGGTGTTTAGTGTCAGCCACTGTTTTAACTTAATTCAACAATTTAATTCAAATAGACGTAACATTGTTTACCATATGTATTTAATGATCGTCTTTTTATTATAAATTTAATTTAGTTAACATTTTTAATTTTTAATAATATGCGTAATTAATGACGATATGCATTTTATTTTTTATTTTAGAAATTTGTAATTACGATAAAATTTTGTTTTAATCAAAATTTAAATGTACATTTGCTTTGATAATGTCTTCGCATTCCGGAGGTAGTGCATCTAAACGTAATAGACTCAATCTTACATTGCCAAATTCTGTCACAAACTTATCGGATACTCATGATTCTTCTGATTTTAATACAATTAATAATAACGATAGTTTATATCCAACTTCTTTGATAGGCTTATCAATTTCTAAAGATCGGATTAATAAAAATACTTACTCCGATCAACAATGCATTTCAAATAAAGAAGGATTTTCAAATGGAAATTATGAACTTTCAGGTTCCTGTCGATCTGGTTTATCAATGCTACATGGAATGCAAAAGTTGATTCTTCCTTCTCAAAATGATGTGCATAAACAATCAAACACCCATTTAGATAATCTTAAACATAATTCCAATCCTCATCGTATAAGTACGGCACCAATGGACGTGGCGGAAGTGTAAGTTTTTATATTGTTTATTTACGTATATTCCAAACTCCGTAAAAATGTTGCTATCAAGGTGTACATATATCCATATATAACTGTTATGTTAAAGGAGAAAACTCTAACAAAAGAATAGGCGACTATGTTATTTTTTGGAAATGGGGTCGCTGTAACAAAAATAGTAATATCATATGTAACTGTTTAATAAAGGAAGTTTACTTTGACGTAAATTCAAACTATATTGTCGACTTTTTTAACACTGTCACTGTATCGAGATGCATTCGATTGTCTAAAAATGTTTAATATATTTTTACGTTGTTGGGCGTGCAAAAGTTTTTTTACATAGAAATTTTATCATTATTGATGATTGGTTATGTGGTCACTTTTACTTTATTTCCATGATTGAACGACATAACAAAACGTACTAAAATAACATTTTTGGTTAATATACAGCATCATCATAATAGTGCCATTGTTGATGAGATTACTAGCCATATGTAGTACAATGGCTACATATGGTATACATATACCTTAAGATGCCATTTAACCAACCTGAGTGTATGTTTGCATCTATCCACTTAGACGGAAGCCAATTTATATTGCTACACTGCTTTGCTGTGTTAGTCTATGTGTTTAATTAACAGGAATATTACAATTTTTGTAAATTGAGACTTTTAAAGAATTACTTAAATCCAAAGGATCATCAATATTTCCATAAAAACAGTGAGGCCAAATTGTTTAATAAGTGTTTTTCGAAGCCATAAATAAAGAAGTCATTTGCTGTTTGCAATCAATTTAATCTGATTTTTTATTTCTTTTATTGCAATTTAACTTTTGTATATTAAGTATTTAATTTGCTTGAGTAATGCTTATAAAGTCTCAATTTCCAATCACGGTGATATTCCTGAATGTTCTTCCTTCATATAGTGCATTTTGGACTAAGTGCTTATATGTATATAGACTAATGTTTGTCACGCTTATCAAGCTATTTTATTCGATCGTTTAATTCATTATATAAATATGGGAAATAATGAGGTGACCACGTCACTAACCAAAATGAATGAATAGATATCCGCATACAGTTCATCATCATCATCATCATCGGGGATAAACATCCCCCACCGGTTATTATCACTCAGGGTAGTCCAAAAAAAAACCAAAACGTCTGCAAAAACGTCAACTTTTGTAGTGTGTACTCAAAGAAAGACACTTGAGGTGTGCTGACATTAAATGTTAATTACATCCCGAGTTAAACCCCTCCAATAATCCCTGTTGGCTGCATAGGGTGAACAAACGGACGCCCATTTAAATAATTCATTTGGACGAGGGGGCTTAGCATAAATAAAAGGACTGAGTTCGCATGTTACAATGTCTGTCCAAATTTTCCGTTGGCCGCCTGGCCTTCTTTTCCATCCGGGTAATGGTTGGGCTTCCATAGCTATTCTGGCTGGATGAGAGGGCGATCTACGTAAAACATGGCCAATCCATTTTAATCGTCTTTCTTTTACTGTGCTAGAGATACATGGCCAATAAATGTTAAGAGACTTACAAATATCTGGGAATGTTCGAAATATTTCACTAGTTATTAAGTGAGTGCGTTCAATGGAGGACAACGAGCGAAACCATATAGATCTTAAACAGCTTTGCTCATAAAGAACAAGCTTTTGCGTATCCGCTTGGGTGAGAGTCCAAGTTTCGCATGCGCAAAGAAGAATGGAACGCACTAAACTCTTATATATTCTAATCTTAGTTTTAATAGAAATATTACTTTCGTTCCATAAAGGTTTACTTAAACGCCCAAAAACTGCAGCAGAGAGGCGAATACGACGCCGAATCTCTGAAGAGCTGGGCCTTTACTATCTATGACCGAGCCTAGATATGTAAATTCATCGACCACAGGGAGTGGGCTCCCATTAACAGTGATTGGATTTCTAAAAGGGACGTTAGCTAAAACCACTGTTTTTTTAATATTAAGATATAAACCGTATTTCTCTGAGGCTTCCGCATACAGTTAGGTTATTAAAATCTTATTCTTTACAATTTGCTTGTCCAGTTTAAGACAATTAGAAATCCAAGATTTGGATGACAATCAAAGACGTCGATTGAGCGCTTTCGTGGCGGATAAACAGAAGGTTGACGAACTACGGTCGGAAGATTTTGAAAAATTGAGCGAATTAGGCATTGGGAATGGCGGCGTCGTAAGTCGCGTTCGTCATATGGCAACTGGACTGATTATGGCCAAAAAGAATATTCATTTGGAAATCAAACCATCGGTCAAAACGCAAATTATACGAGAACTTCAGGTATTTTGCAATTTGTCAGATTTGTCAAATAATAAAAATATACTTTGTTTGAATCACCCAAAAGCATTGTACAACTGTTTCATTATTGTTAGGTGTTATCAGCAAGACTTTGTCTTTTGAAGTTGCATATGAACTCAAACCTACGTTCCTCCATGTTTATAATGCAAGTCTTATCCTTTGAGCTGTATGTGGTTTAAACAAACCTTGTAAATTTAATATTCGTGATAAATCTGATCAATACCAATTGCCTCACACTTTCTATTTTTTTTAATATACTTATTCTGAGAACTAGACAAACTCTTGGATTTTATAGAGTCTAATTGGAATGACAATAATATTCTTGGCTCTGTTTTTCCAGGTGCTGTATTCTGGAAGGCAGAGCAGAGATTAAGTACACAGAAGTTTTGGCTTTCATTTTTGTGTATAGATGTCATCTTATACCCAAGATAGATTACAGTGGTTCACAGAATAATTTAACGCATAGCATTTTAGAGCATTAAGTAGTTGTTTCATATTATAGATATATCTAACTTTTTCAAATATATTTTATAGGTATACTTTATCAATATTTATTAAGAAATAATATTCTCTAAAATGATTTCTATCTTTACTATACATGAGCTTTTGCTCTATAACTAAAGCATAACAGCACTAGTAGGTAAAATCGAAACTTTTAAATTGTGTAACGTTGTTATCGAATTTTTCTCACAAAGATTAATTTAAAATTATTTTTTAAGTAGTGTACTATTTGATTTATTTAATATATGATGTAAAATTACTCGTTTTTGTGTAAACACTTTTGACATTAAAAATATACCATTTTAATGTGTGCTTAAATTTTAAAATTTTGAACATGAAATAATTAGATGATTGGACATTGCATTAAGCTGGTATTTTTAGTATAGCAATTATTTTTATTGTATCAATGCTATGTATAACTATCTGGTCAAGAGATATAATCTTGACAAAAATTTAACTGACATCGTCCATTTCTGTGAGTAGTGGCGTTGTTGTAGGAACGGCCGTCTTGTAGACAAAGAACGGTTGTTTTAATTAAATATGAACTTGGTAATGAAAAAAACGAAAGAAGTCTATTGCAAGAGTGTTGATACGAATTCACATTTTATTTTTGAGGATATAAAAAAATGCTTATGATGGAGTTTGCAAGGCTAGTAAATAACTAATAGCTTTATTGTAAAAACGCTGGCTTGTTTATTATTTATTCTTTTGTATTAAACGATCGATTTTGATGACTCGATAAGCGTAACAAACGTAGAAGAATAACGAAGTTTCTTGGCTAGTAGATGGCATCTTTGTAATGGCGCCACTGTATGCAAAGATTGATGAGGTCGCCTGATTTTTTGTTAGGGTTATCTCTTCTAGTCTAAGTGCTACATATAGTATGCATATACCTTAAGATATCTAGATGTTTGCTTACACCTATCATCCGTAGTAGAAGCCCAATTATACCGCTGTGCACTCGGTCCCTGCTGTTATTAGTTTAGATACCTTTCAGCACATAGTCTAGGATGCACCACGAGGTAGATGAACAGTCAGGAATAAGCGTTCTCAATTTCTCAGGATCATTAGCATTGTATATAATTTGCTTACACATTCAGCTAGAGGGGTAACAACATCCCAACCATTACCCAAATAGAAAAGAAGGTTGGACTGAATGACAGCACGCAAGCTCAACTTTGTTTTTGCTTATACTAAATCTCGCTGTCTAGATGAATTGGTTCATTGGGTCTTAGATGGCCTACCCTATGTAAATAAAAAATAAAAATATAATTAACATTTAAAGTCAGCTTATTTACAAGTGCACGTTTTGAAAGTTAATGGTTTACGGGCTTTTGATATCTTTTATTAACCTAGACAAAAATAACCAGTGATGGGTTTATATTCCCGATGATCATGATGATAATGATAAAGTTGAACAAAACACGAATCCTGAAGCTGTGACAAGATTGTGATCCCTTGTAGAACAGTCGTTGAAAAATATAACCCTAATTGATTATATTAATATATTAAGCAGTAAAAACAACAGTAAGCAGAAAAGTTTTTTAAGTATTTGTTTGTAATGTCACGATTCAACAATAATTTTTGATAGTAGACGAACTTTTTACTAAAATTATATTACTACTTTAATTGTTATTTACAAATAGATTTATGAACCAGGATTATTGTTATTTTTGTATTTGCAAAATCACTTAGTTTAGGTGTGACAATTATTAGTCACTAATATTATTTTATTGTTTTTGCACGATTGATTGTAGCTATTTATGGTTTTGTTTTTCTATTCCTAATCTAGAAATGGTTGACCTTGTAGACAACTGATGGTGATTGGCTTAGTAAAACGATTATTGATAAATGTATTTTTGCATTAATTAATGATTAGATATTTTTTACAACTCCTAAGCTAATTAGTGTTAAAAACGTAGTTATTAAAGTAAAACATCTGTAGCAATCACATAACTCAAAAAAAGAACTCAGTTTAATCATAATATATACAATATTATATAATAAATAAAATACAATTACAATTTTATTAATATCCATTGTTATTATAAAAAAAATTGTATAAAAGTTAAACTTGTTCAAAATTACAAATCTGGTAAAAATTATTAATACAAAATATAACGTCAAATATGAAAAAAACAGTACACATGGAATATTTTCAGTTACCAAATGATTGATTGAATAATAATGAACAAAATGTTTAATAATTAATGTGATCGCCCTTCTTTTTAACCACTTGATCAAGGCGGTTTGGAATGCTGTCGATGAGATTGTTGATATATTCTTGTTTCATCTCATATTGAACAAGAAACTGAATACGATCACACAAATCCTCAATTTCAGTATGCTTATTGATGTTGCGCTTTAGCATACTGAAGAAATTTTCAATAACATTTATGTCCGGACTGTTAGGTGGTAATTGAATAAAAGAAATTTTTTTGATTTTAGCCCTTCTAATGTCTAAATGTAAATATAAAACAAATAAAGTAAACCTAGGTAAATATGACATTACCTTTTTGGATGTATGACATGGAGCATTGTCCTGAAAAACATTAGTAAGCCCGGTGTGAGTGTGTTGCATTTCATTATAAAAAACTTCCTTCATTAATGAAACAAATATTTCACTATCTAAGGTACCGGATATAATTTTCCATTTAATAGGTTCATTATACTTAATACCGAACCAACACATCACTTGTTGAGGGTGGGCTTTTTTCTAACTACCGGAAGTAAATGTTTTTGAAAATTAGGCCCGCATAGAACTTTATTTTTATATCCAAATGGTTCATCCCGAATCATTGTTTCATCAGCAAAATATACCGAGCGCCAATAAGACAATCTTCGTTCAATCCACTTGTTACAAAACATAAATCTACATTCTTTTTGTTTTTTTATTAATAAATGGTTTAACTATTGACGATTCACGTGTTAAACCAAATTCTCTTGAACGGCTTCTCACCATTGAATAACTAAATTCTTGTAAATTATCTTTTACAATATTCGAAATGGGCTTGTTGTAATTTTTTTTTAATTCCATTAAAATTTTTCGATCATCTGTCTTACTTGTTTTTCTTTTTCTACCAACATTATCATAGTTTCTTGGTTTTTGTCCATTCAAAACACGATAAATTGTTGTAAGACTTACTCTATACAATTCCGCTAATTGTTTAGGCAAAAATCCGTAGTTTTTTAATTTTTTTATAACATGGTGTTCATTGTCATTAAGATGGTAATCTTTTCTATCGTTGGTACTCATTTTACAGAACGAAAATAAATAACGAAATTAATCTGATTCTCAAGGTCAATTATAATTTAAAAATAAATAAAAAATTTAAAATTATCTAAAAAAATTTATTTACAAAAAAATAATAAATAATTTTTTTAATATATTTTAAGTATTTAAATTTTAATTTTAATTAGCATTATGACGGTACAACTGGATCAAAGTTGAATGTTTAAATTTTAACTATTAAACGTTGTTTATTTTTAATGAAATTAAGCACACAAATTAATAATCGACCAATTATTATAAAAATTATATAGATTTAACTTATTATCCACGCTTATATGACTGCTGTTTTTAAAATATGCTATTTTGGCCGACTGAGCGTCTTTAAATAAATATAAAGCATCTATTACATATTTTACATTATTTTTAATTCTTAATATTTATTTTTACCAAAAAATAATTACAGGTAACAAATTAATTTATATTAATTTTTTTTCTGAATGTTCATCATTAATTTATTCAGTGGCTGTATATAAATGATTAGGTTCTGATCATCAGTCTTATTGGATTAGTGTCTACGTGATTAGTGGTGATAAAAAAGTGCAAAATTAGGCCAAGTACGTCTGTGTGAACTTAAAAAAGTACATATTGCAAGTTTTTAAAAGTACTATTGCAACTACTTTTTTATTATACATGTGACATTTAGAATTTTAATTAATATGATTAATGTTGAATACAATAAATGCGATGTTTTGCTTTTCAAAATCTTGTTGAAACTAAAACAGATCTAGTTTATTAATTGTTCGATTTCTAGACTGTAAAAGTGATACACTTCTGTTAATGTAATATACGAAGATTAACTAGTATTGTAGTTTGCTCTGTGTAATGTTACTCTATCCAAATGCCCGATTTGGGGAAGAATGATAAAACAGCATCATTAACTATGTATCATGTATTGGATAACCCAACCACTTCGACTATTTTTTATACTTTACTTTTCTCGTATTATTGCATAGTTATAGAGTATTTGTTTGTCACTATAAATTCATATAAATTCAAACTTCATTCTACGGTGTACCAAAACTAGCATTGTTCATTTTATGGTTCCAGATTTTTATATAGGCCAAAGATGGATCAGTATTTCAAGGTCAATACCAAGTTAATGTACATTATCATTTTAAGAAATACTCGTTTTATTTGTGTAGATTTTTATCAATATGCAGTGTATCTTATTGATTATGCTACATGTAATGTATATATAACGTTCATTTTTTCAATCCTATATAATACCCTTGAAGGGAAGTGGATTTATTAAATGATTTACGTGTATTTTTTGTAAACTATTATATAAGTCACGTAAACTGTGAAAAATAATTTAAGTTCAATGATGATAATAATTTTTTGCTGCAAATAAATATTAATTTTGACTTTTTTAAGATATGTATGATATATATATATATATATATATATATATATATATATATATATATATATATATATATATATATATATATATATATCGAATATACATGGTTTATGCTAGTTGAAAGTGATGTGACACGAACGTTTTTTTGTATTACTTTTAATGACTTTGGATTGGGTTTTTGTGTCATTTGATAACAAACTCAATAGTTTATCATTGTTTCTAAGTCATGAGTATTACAAAAAAATCACTTTCTATTTTCTCATTCCAAGAAAATCGTGTATATCGATCGGATGTAGGGAAATAATCCTACGGTTAAAAGATGACATTCTTGTAACAGCTGTGCATTGTCCACAAATTGACAAGAATGCCTTGTTTCTTATCACTTTCCTTATCGGTTACATTTTACATTCATATAGCTTGAAAATTAAAAAAAAGTATTCTGACTGTTTACTTACGGACTCATTGACAAAACAAAAGTTCAAATACACCGACATGTACCTGGTTCTTGCTCCCATGTAATCTCTATGCCCAAGAGGTACTACGTAGATATCAGAATTGGGACTATTAGTGCCATCGGAATTAGATATTAGATAAATCTATTAGTTTTTTTTTAAATAGTATAATTATGTTGCGTTGGGTAGTGTTATTCCTAAAATGCGTTTTAACAACAGTTTGTAATTATAGGCTTTCAATTTCAAAATTTGAAATTATGTTTTGAATTTTAAAATGCAATTTTGATAGTTGAATTACAACATGATCGAAAAAGTCAAATAAAAAAATTAATTAAAGTAAAGAAATATATGTACGTATAACAAACTTAAATGCATTGGGGTGTTTATCTGGTATGATTATAAAGAGCAAATTTTCAAAAACCAAACTTTCTTTCTATTATATAATAAGACTTAGATAACTTAGAGATAACTTAACTGTATTATTCGGTTGTTTGTTAAATATTGTTTTTATCATGTAATATTATGCAATTTACTGGCTTTATTGGAACATTATATTGTCCTAAAAGTATATATCTTTGGTATCAAAATTGGCAGGAATTAAATATTGTGTTTTATTGGATTGGATTGTAAACTAACATTTCAAATCCAGTATACCATTAACAGTGAGGATTGATGAAAATGAAACTTACGCACTGCACATATTGCTTAACCAAGTCAAATTTTGGAAAATATAACAGCGTAAAAGTCAGAACAAATGAATACAAATGTTTAGACTATTAATTAATCTAGAATTAAATGGAATCGAGCTTTTAAAATACCCAATAAAATAGAGCAAACAAGTATATTTGCCCACCTATGTATTTCATCTTGTTTGGACTAATGTACATCCGAAAGACCAGCAAGAACGGTTTTCGAATAGACAATTAGTGATTGCAAAAGAAAGGTTGACAGTTCATAGAAAATCTGGCTAAGAAGCATTTGGGAAGATCTAATTGAAATGAATATCTCACGAAATCAAACAAAAACATTTTGGCAAAATGTTCGAACACATGGAATTATTTTGTTTCCCCATG
Organism: Cardicola forsteri; assembly: GCA_025895645.1. Lineage (NCBI taxonomy): Eukaryota > Metazoa > Platyhelminthes > Trematoda > Strigeidida > Aporocotylidae > Cardicola > Cardicola forsteri. The sequence continues at coordinate 270,002 of JAKXYG010001440.1, forward strand.
TTCTTTTTAAATTATGAGATTTTCTTGTTGTTTTTGATATTACCGTTATTTCGTTGCCCCATGTTTATTTTAAAGCAGAAGGCTTTTGTAATAATAATAATATATTACAACATAAATATGCTAAAAATAATTTTGGTGTGACAGGTAGCTAAAGCGCTTGATTCGTAGTTGGGTGGATATGAATTTGAGTCTCATCACTGACACCACTCGCGGGTCTTCCTAAGTACCTACTAACTAAAAGATTTACCGTTCAACATTTTTGGCTTTAACCAACAGTTTATATTATATTGTTACTTCTTACTCTTACATACTGCCTTTTTAATAGATTGATAATTCAGTAATATTTTTTCACCATATTACTACATTGCAGAAGTATTAATTGAAACATCATTTTCTTATTTTTTTTTACTTATGATGATGGTCTAAAATATTTTGTCTATTTAATCATGTACTTCTACTGGAGTAACAAAAATAATCTAAGCATTTAACTCAAAAAGGGACTATTCAACGTATATATATATATATATATATATATATATATATATGACATAAGTTGGTGGTAGTGTCACCTCTTGATTAATTCTAAGTTTGGATAGCTTCTCGAATTCCTATACGAAGAGGTTGTCGGATGCAATTTTAATTTGGAGGAATAAATGAAGTTTCTTGGCTAGAATACCGCTTCCTAGTGACGACGCCAGTATTCACAGAATTTGACGAGGCGATTTTTATTAGGGTTGATGCCGGTTGACGGATCCACAAGCCTAACCGGCGACATATGGCAAATAGTTACCTTCAGATACCTTATATGCATTTTAGGTGTATGCTAGCACCCATTCACTGAACAAGAATCCAGTAAGAACCTAGTTATACCACTGTATACTCGGTCCTTGTTGTTATTAGTCTAGATGCCTGTTGATGCCTAGTCTAGAATGCAGTATATGAAGGATTAACAGTCAGGAATATCACTATTATTGAAAATTGAGACTTTATAAGCATTACTCGTATCCTCAGGATCATTAGTATCTCTCTCTCTCTATATATATATATATACCGAATACCTGTCAAATTTTCATTGCATTTTTACTTAAATTTAGAAATTGATAAAAACATTTTGTCATAAATTCGTGGTTCAATAATCAGTATATATAAAATCCCAATTTATTCTTATCGCCTTTCCCTATCATTCACATTCGTCAATTTGTGTGTATGTATCAATTTTTGGCAATTTTAGTTTTCTCTGGTTTTTGCGCAAACAAAAACCCACTCGTATATATATATATATATATATATATATATATATATATATATATATATATATATATATATATATGTTGTGCATTTTAATTAGATACACACCCATTGTTTGTTTGTGTCTACGTGCCATTGATTTGTACGGTTACGACAACACCAAATTTGTACAAAACAATTATACTATTAGTAGTATCAATACAAGTAATAGTAGTAGTAGTAGTACTAACAATTAGATAGGTTTTTTTAAGTATTGCATGCAGTGACACCGTCATAAGGATGTTGGTTATCAGTCAAGAAACTGCGTTGTTCTCTTACCTTTATTACGCTCATCAAACTGTTGGAAGCGATTGTGTGATGATGTACAAGAAATAACCATGTCATCAGCCATATCAACATTATTTTGTATAAATTCGTTCACTTTATAACATGATCTGAACATGTAGCTGGTTTCTACATTATAAACCATAATCTTAACAGTCGAAATAATTTAACCTCACGATTAACTTCAACAGCTATGATTTTTGTTTGGCAATACATTTGAGTGGCAAATTTATTGTTGATTTTACTAATCGTCAGTTTTTATACAGCTATTAACTATAGAATGAAATGTATTGATAAATTTTGGATACTACGTGATTCCATCTCGGTTATCGTACCATCCGAACCTTCAACATGTTTTCATGCAACAATGGTGTTTTAGTAAAAAAATTATTGTACTTGTTCAATAGGTTTTGCACGATTGCAATTCGCCCTACATTGTGGGCTATTATGGTGCATATTTCATTAATGGCGATATCAACTTGTGCATGGAGTATATGGATGGCGGAAGCTTGGACATTGTGCTCAACCATGCAGGTCGCATTCCTGAACCCATTGTGGCCAAAATTCTGTTTTCTGTACTCAAAGGTTTGGTTTATTTGAACGAAAGCTTGCACATTATTCATCGGTACGTTGCTCTAATTGATTGTTTTGTTTATCAATGTCTGTGTGTGTGTTTATTTATTATTTCTGTATTTGTACAGTAAATTAAACGATTGACTCCGATGGCTTTATAAATATAACAAATGTATGAGAATTACGCCGTTTTTTGACGTTTTTATGACAGGCTTATCTCTCTTAGTCTAAGGGCTGCGGTATACATATACCTCAAGATACCTTTTAGGTATCCAGGGTGTATACTTGCACCCATCTATTAAAGCAGAGGCCTAGTTATATCACTATGCGCTTGGTCCCGGTTGTGTTCGTCTAGATGTTTGAGTGCATTTAATCGAGGATTTAGTGCAATCTAACAAAGGAATTCGAATCCTTGTTAACTAGGATACGAGTCGAGCTATTGAATCAACCCAATACCTAGTCTGATTAGAAATTAATAGTCATTGCACCCGGTACGTGCTACTTAACTGAAACACGAGAACAAATTAATGATTTGATTGCACACTGAATAAATGTAAACGCAATAAATTGAACATAATCATTGCATTACAAGTTAGATTATTATTTCAATGTAGACACTAAATTTAGGTTAATCAATTACTGTCTAATCCGATTTTATTAAATGGTTGCAATACAAAACTAGAACAACGGTTTATTGATAAAAACTCTGCCTCTAGACTAAAAAGGGATAGGTTTGATTTTATAGCTATCGCCTTTTGTGTAGGCTTAGATAATGTAACGGTCTTAGAATTTCATATATATATATATATATATATATATATATATATATATATATATATATACATATATATATATATAATCGTTTTTGGAAATAAATTATTCCTATTTTTTTAAAAAGTAAATATTTTACGCATTACGACAATTTAATATTTGCACACATTTTTTATAAGAATTATAACTAAAAATAGTTGTCTTACGTTGTTCCAAAATCTTAAATTATTTTAACTAGGTAAATTACAATTGAAATATATTTATAGAATAAAGTATTTTTAAATCACTATTTAATAACAGATTTAAACAAAATTATAATATTTTGTATTTTAAAATAAATATTTACGTAAACAGAGACAAATTCACATTATGCATTTAGTTGGTCGATAATTATTTTAATATAAAAAAGGTTATATTAACCTTTGACTAAAAAAATCAAACAAATATATTAATTTAAGCACACGTTCAAAATAACGATTAGTGCCGTTATTTAAATTTATCATATTAACAGGCACTACAATACTTGAACGGGTTAGTGTTAAAACCAATGCCGTATGAATGATTTGTCTTCGTAACGTCACTTACTTACATTAGGCACATCTAAGCTGTGCTCAAAGATTGTACGTATGTATGTAATAAAAAACATTTTTACCAATGTCTAAGAAATTCTAACTTAGATAAAAAAACCATAACTTAATCCTTTTTGGAAAATTAAGACAAAAGTTTGTTATGCTTATCAAGCCATTGAAATCGATCGTTTAATATGCCGTACAAATATAATAGTAATGAAGACGTGTCTTCAACCACAATGAAGTGGAGGGAAAAAAGATGAATGGTTTTATAAAAATCCAAACCTAACGAAAATATTTTATTTAGAGGCTATATTGACAGAACTAGGGATTCGATTCATAATGTAACTTTATAGGTTGTCCTGTCAACTCAAAATGGAGAACAACAGTTTATCGCGTGTATTATTTTACTCAACCATACAGTAACTTGACGCATTACGCACTACTAGTTGATAAGCCGTTTGATTGGTTTCCTTAAAACAAACAATGATATAACAAACATAAAGACAGATGAAAACATACTAGACCTTTGTTTACGGGATTTGATCTAATTAATAAGGTATCTGATTGTGTTTATTAGATCATATGCATGTTGTACAGAAAAGGGTGATCAAGTGAACTACTGATAAACTTAATTTATACTGAAGTCCATTTTTAACGCTTATATTTATCAATGCGGAATGGGTTTTTAGATGCTAATGATTTTGAGGAGCTGAGAAATGCTTGTATATTTATGCAGTCTTCGATTTCATATCTATACGGTGTATTTTAAAGTTAGATTAAAACGGTGTAGACAAGCATTTTCATATGTATCTCTGGGTTAACTTTTTGGCCTATGGGTGCTATTATACGCTTAGGGTAGTGAAAAGATATATTAATCGTTAGGACAACACCGAATTACGATCAATCAGTGAATCATTAGCCAGCCAATCACAGTGAAGTCGGATTGAGGACAAAGACAAGTACTCGGCTAACTAATCTCATTTCTATATGTAATCTGCATTATTTGGAATGTTCGATTCTGGTCTAAACCTTGTGTTCTTGTTTTATTCCTGGGACAAGTGGGTTAGTTATTGGCATAATAAGTAATTCACTGTAACGTTAATCCGTCCAACACCCAGACAACAAAATGGCGATAGAAATCCCACAGTAGACATAACACCAACATTATATTTAACCAATTTACTGAATGTGGTAATGTTGACAAAAATAGGCTGCTTTATTCATTTTTGTGAATAATAGCACCGTTTCAATGAGGAGTCAAAGACCAGCATTATTTTCTGATGCTTGTTAGATATACCAGCTCTTTCTTGTTCGTTTTACAAAACTTGAAAATGTTGAATCGGTGACCTTGTCAGACAAAGCTAATTTCGTTTTATCCATTTCCGTCTAGCGACGTCAAACCTTCGAACATATTGGTCAACCGGATGGGAGACATTAAACTGTGCGACTTTGGAGTGAGTGGTCAGTTGATCGACTCGTTGGCTAATTCTTTTGTCGGCACGCGTAGTTACATGGCCCCCGAGCGTCTGACCGGTGAACAATACAGCACACTGAGCGACGTGTGGAGTTTGGGTTTATCCCTAGTCGAATTGTCAACCGGTCGATATCCAATTCCGGCTATTGAGGATACAAATATTTATTTGACGGCGTTTAGCGCTGACCGCGAAACGAATTTGGCACAGCATATTGAAGCTGCTCAAATGGGAAAACCATTGCCGGGTACGTGTGCTTTTGGTTTGTGTTGAAATTACTCATAAGTCGTTGTGATGTTTATTAGATAGTATTTTGGTTTGTCTATTTTCTTTTTTGGGTTTGTTAAAAAACATCTTTTAGCAAATAGATCTTTTATTGAAACCAGACGATGACTTACATTTGGTGCCAGTGGTAGGACTCAATCTTAAATTCCATCTCCAACTATCTGCGCTGGTAGGTTCTGTAGATTTGTGAATGTAGATTGAACCACAAAAGAAGGTAATATGGCTATTTTGAAAAACTATTCTGTTTATTATTGTCAAGACGAGAATTTGCAAACAATGTAACTGATTGTTGTATTTTTCTTTCGGTTTTTCAATGTGTTTTGTGTATTAAAGGTTTTATGGTTTTAATCTCACTTCATTTTGTTCGTAACGTAATCACCTCTTCTATATTTGTAGGGCATTTTAAACGATTGACTTTGATGGCTTGATAAGCGTATCAAATGTGGAAGAATAACAAATTCCTTGGCTTATAAACGGCATCCTTATGGTAGCGTTACTCCTTACAAAGATTGAAGAGGCTACTCAATCTTTTGTCAAGGTTATCTCTCTTAGACCAAGGGCTACATACGTATACCTTAAAATATCTTTTAGATATTTTGGGTGTATGCTTGCATCCATTCACCGGAGAAGTCCAGTTATACGCTGTGAACTCGGTCCCTTCTGTTATAAGTCTAGATGCCAGGATGCACTACGTAAAGGATGAACAGTCAGGAATATCGGAATTATTGAAAACTGAAACTTTATAAGCACTACTCACATCTTTAGGATTATTAGCATTCCATGGTTCTAATGAATGATTTATTAAAGAAAGACTCATTGATAGCGTTTTAATTCTGATACGCCTTTTTCTATTGTATGGATCCGTGGATAATCTGCTATTGTAACTGCCTTTTGAATTAAACTTTTAAACAAAACCATTTCTCGTGTTATTTATTATTTATTTTTCTACTTTAAATGTTTTACGGGGAACATCTTTCAGTAGTGGACATTTTAGCGACGCCTAACGTGGGCCCGCATTTAGTGCCGGTTCTACTAATGGTGGTTCTGGCTTTGAAAATAGAATGTACACGATTTATTTATTTATTTCTATTTGGTTGTTAGCGCTTTGCGATTAACATTGTTGACTAAGTTGACATTTGATAAAGTTAAACGAGGGTCGGTATTTAGTGCCGGTAGTTGAAATCAAACTCACCACAACTACTGGAAAACATGTCAATATTTTAGTTCCATCATTTACGTTTTTCGCTTTGTGCACATATGTACAATTTAACCGATATACGTTTCTTTTATCTTTTTGAAACAATGCATAGTTTATCCAATATCATTATATGTTTATGATTTTTCTCATGTTTTAAATTATTTTAATGAGAATGATTATCAAAGATGTTATATGTACTTTTTTCTAGTTCCAATAGCAGTAATACTCACAGCTTTCTATTTCTACATAGAGGTTTAACTGACTTACACATTACATTGGCCGAAATTATAGCTGTATAAATATATTTCCGTTTTCGACAGATGAATGCAACCATGTGTAGCCAGTTGGCTACAGGTTGGGTATCGTTATTGTCTATGAACAGTGGTGTCGTCGTCAAAACATTGTTGTTTATCTGCTAAAAAACTCTTTTATTTGTCGGTAATATGCATAAACGTTTACAAAGTTTAAAATAACCAAGAATTGACCTTACTATTAACCAATTTGATCTACTTTGTCACATTTTATAAATATCGATTTGGACTTTGATTGCGATACGCTATTTTTATCATCTCTATATTTCACTAACTACATTATTGCACAGAAAAAGTAATTTTATATAAAAATTGACATTTTTAAAATTTTTCTTACGAATTAACCAATCAAATGTGTAAGGCGGAAAAAATAAAATGATTGGCTGGATTATGTGCTTATTATTTTTTCAATGATAACATGATCACATGTTTATCTTTCTTAATTTAGTTTGCTACTATTTTAGGATTGTCATCATGTTCACAAATTCAACATTGATTTTGTGTAAAACATTTTGTGGTATGTACATGTGAATAAATGGAAGCCCTAATTTTTATTTCGATTTCGTTCCAATGGATTGTTTGACTTGTACACGACATTTATTTATGAGTTTGTATTAATAAGATGTTTCGATTTTCTCGTTATTTTCGTCAAATTTAATTGATTTATAATACTGCGTTTTTGCCTGTTTTTAAAATGCTTGACAAAAAATACATTTATAAGTACCTTCGGTATATGCTTGCATTTATCCGTCTAAGTGGAAGTCCAGTTGTACTGCTGTGCACTTGGTTCTTGGTTGATGTTAGTCTGAGTCCAGGATTAACCACCACGTGGGGATGTGGAAACAGAATTACCACCATTATTGGAATTTGAAACTTTATAAGCATTATTCAAATTCTCAGGAACTTTAGTAACCCCGAAATGACTTCTTTTTATTGTTTTTTTTTATTTAGTTTCTAGTGCGTAAATGTTTTACTAAAAATAAGTTTCAGTTAGGAAACATTTAACCAGTATAAGGAATAATTGAAATAAGAATATATATATATATATTCTATAATTTTCAAAAATTAATTTTTTACCGTATTATTAACATTGAAAATCGTATTAAACACTGCGCATTTATTATTACGTAATAAATTCTATTTATTGATCAACCATTTTCGTTTGTTATTTTATTTATAACAGTTGTTTTTTGAAGCGCACAATGACGCCCATATTTGTTTTGCAGTTTTAATCTTAACTAAGTTTCTCTATAAGTTCGGACAAACGTCTTTTTTCATCTATCTGTATACAACAATTTAAGGCAATTCCTACATCTAACATAATTAGCAAACCTTAAATTGTAACCGCTACATTTAGGTGGTTTGGTTTGCGTTGTTGGTGGTTAGTTTTACGTAATCATATTTTTAGCAACAAAAAAGATTTACACAGATAATTCTTTCATTTGGATGTACTTGTAGATGTTTTGTTTTATTATATTGAAATAAAACTAAAAGGCGTTCCAGTAACTGAGATGGGCCCTGTCAAAATTAGCACATTGAACTTGACTGACTTTCCTTACATTATTTAAGTATATTAGGCACATCAACATTTTACTAAAATAACCCTTAAACATCACTTTAGTAATACTGATAATTGAAACAATTAAAATAATATTTTTATACAAATGCGTAAACATTTCGATAAGATAAAAAATACTACTACATCATTTGATTAAAAATAAATTATATTATAAAATATGGTCGTATATAGATAATGGATATCATTAATTTTGCAAATTTAGTAGTTCAAAGGATTACCATGGTTTTTTATAACTTCTTTTAAACGTTTTGGATAGGAATCAACCAAATAAAAATATTTTAGAAATTGTTGTTGCATGATCGTTTTATGTTATTAACTTATTATGCATATAATTTTTAAGTGTACTTATTACCGTTTACCCATGTAAATGCTATTTATCCAAAATCTTGAAGGCAGTTAAATATTTATAATTATAAAAAACGATTAACTTCGAGTATTGATAGCCTATATTATTTTAGAATAATTACTTTGATGAAAAAATATATATTTCTCAAGTTAAAACAAAAAAATTAAAAATAAGAGTTTATTGACAAGTACCATTTTAGACCCAGTAATGTTAGTATTATTAAATGGCAACTTTTGAAAAAATAACTGTTTTCATTTCAAACCGTGTTATATATTTTTATTTGCTCTTTTGTCTACATATTGTGTTGTATTTTATATTTGTACCTATATTTTATGTACTGAAAGCTACTTCTACTGAATTATCTAAGCCAATAACCATCATAAAAATTATTATTGTTATATGTATTGAAGCTGTGAAGGATCAAAGCGATGGACCAATGGCCATATTTGAATTGTTGTCATACATTGTCGATCAGCCGGCACCCAAATTGCCCCGATTTTGTTTTTCCGACGATTTTATTGACGTTGTCGATTCCTGTTTAAGAAGTCCGCCCACAAATCGTCCATCGTTGGAAAGTCTGCTGCGTCACAAATTTGTTCGAACGGTCGGTGGGGTCTGTACCAAAAGACTCGACGATTCATCATCTATTGATATTGGTCGTTATTTGAATTCATTTTTGCCTCGAAAAGATGGATTCGACTAGTTGGACGTGTGTGCATGAGATGTTCATTACTTATTGCTGTATTACTCTTTTTTCATAAATACGTATGTATACGTTGTAATTTGTGTGTCTGTGTGTCTGTGTTTTTTTTCTTTTTTATCCAAGACAAAATTTATCCGGGAGAAATTCGATCAAGGGAATGCTTTTATTTGAACAAACATTGATGATAGTAATAATAATAATAATAATAACAACAACATATATTCGAAATTCATTCCTAAATTTTATTTTAATACTTGTATATTTTTTAATTGAAGCAATTGATTTTTGATTTAATTCTTACTCGATTGTTTATGATAAAATTTAGTACATAATATTTTACCTAGTATATATATATATATATATATACGGTTGAGTGTAATTTACGTTTACTATATATACATACAAATGTGCATTACTGTGAATCAATAATTTTACTCTTTGATCAGCCAAATTTACTTTCTACATATTTATTTGTTTAATTTTTTAATGTCAATGTTTTTACTTCTCAATACGCTATTGACTACATAAATAAAAACTTATTAGAACTAACTCTTTTTAATCACCTTATTTGCAATATAAATTTCATATTTCTCGAATTGGAGTATTGATAAAAAGTGATAGGATATATTTAGCGATTGTCGTATTATTCATAAAAGTAATGGTCAAGTGAGTACAAGAATAAGAATACATACACAATTTATGTAGGAAAATGAAATATTCTTTTTGTTTCTCGGTTTTCCTTATCTGAAAGTATTAATATATTTGATGGAAACATGAATTGTAGCAGTGAAAAATGGTAAAAGCGATTTTGGGAATAAAAACCACTTGGAGGAAGGAATAACATATTAAATAATATAAGGAAGTGCAAACTCATTATAACATATTATAAATGAATAAAGCGTAGGGGGCTGTGACAATATGATTGGGAAGTTTATTTTACGCCGAGACTGTCCTATAAGTAAAATGGTGTAGCCTAAGACGTGTCAGAGCTCTAGGTTTATGAAGTTTATACTCAGGCAATCTTGAGATTTTTAACGCTAATAAACTAGTATTAGATTGCTTCTGAGTCGTCTGACATTTGGCGCAAATGGATTTAAAATTTTGAGTTTTTCTAAATGCGGTTTTTATTTTAAATTCTGGGGAAATATTGTAATGGCTCTCTAAACTCGCTCTGACTGTTGGTGACATTCAACAGTGACCTGTATACAATATTCTAGGTACGGTATGACATACAACATAAACGCATAAGTACAAACATTTATTTGGAATGATTTCTAAATTCCGTTTAAGGAATTTAACCGGCCTAAAACCTTTTTTCAGCTGTTTTCTTATGGTGAAGCACACCCAACAGCTTTCGGTGCGTTAATTGACTGGAAGGGTATATCTCCACGATTAGCTTTTGCGCGTCTTAAAGTATTCAAATACTCAGTGGCTGTCATCAATGCTTATGCTCCAACCAATAATTCTAGCGAAAAAGAAATAGATGAGTTTTATGAGCAACCATTCTAAAATAACAACAAGTTGGCTGTAAGATCAATTTACTCTTGACACAGTTCCTTCAGTAATTTATCCAATCTCCGTAAAACCTCCAACCGTCAATACTAGTATGCACATCTGCAGTAAATTCAAAGCTAGGAAAGCCTCCTAATTTGACGGAATTCCTCCATATGTCTTCAAATACGGTTGTAAGATCTCGGCCCTGATTTCCTTTGACTTAACTTAATACGGATAATTATCAGCACCCCCAGCTAATTTCAATCAGAAAAGCTTTTGTGTGATCTAAATTATCGTTCTGCAATTTATTATTATTAAATAATTTAAAATTACATACCAATACTGTTTACCAACAAGAAAAACAGGACACAATATACTCAGAACCACAGTCACGTCGACAACAAACATAATAAATTTAAATACAAAAAATGCTTCAAAACAAAGTTCAAGCAAAGTCAAAGTTGTTTAAATGTACAATAATATAAAAATTGTAATTGAAATAAAAATTAATAATATTTTTAAATATGTTATAACAACAGTAACAACGGTCTCTCGTGGTTTACTGAAGACTTCTATGGCATTATAAGGGATTTTTGGATAACTAAACAGTATCTTAAATACTGGTATCGTTCCTGTTTACAAGAAAAGAAATTTGAAAATACCTGCTAATTACAAAAACATCAGTTTACTTTGCATAGCTGCAAAAATTATCTTATTAGCAATAGTTAAAAGGTTTCCCTCAGAGAGGGAGAAGATCACAAGTCCCAACCAAACTGGTTTTTGTCCTAGTTTGGGATGCGTTGATCAGATTCATACGCTCCGTCGCATTCTGGAATTTTGGGCAAAGCTTTAGCGCCTTACATACGTAGCGTTTATAGACTACTCTTTAACTTTTAATTCGTTAAACAGAAAACAACTCTGAATAGCTATGTTATGTGACGGAACCCGTTGAAACTTGTGAATTTCTTACGTGCTCTGTACAAGAACTCAACTGCTGCGATCCGCATTTGCAACAAATCTACTACAAAGCCGTTCAAAATTTGCTGTGATATTTGTCAAGGCTATTTGGCTGCTCCGCTTTTGTTCAACTATGCAATCGAATTATATTTGCTTAGGTTTCTGAATAAATGGAAGGTGTGTGTGTTGGTCCAAAGCCTATCACCGACTTAGAATACGCTAACAATGCTGTTCTTCTAGCTGAAAATAAAAGTCAGCTGCAACGTGCATTGGATTTTTATATAAAAGTTTCCGGTAAATGTGGTCTGAAAATTAATCCCAAAGAATTAGTCATCATGATGTCACAGGCTGTGCTTTCCAATGTAAAACAGTTTACGTATCTGGGTTCATCAATTACTTCTGACGGTGGTTTATTTAATCAAGCAAATCGTCAAATTTGTTTAGCTGTTGTTGCGTTTAAAAAGTGTGCTAATCCACTATGGAAACGAAAAAACATCAATCCAAAAACATAGATAAACATTTTCTCTTTATTGGTTTGCAGAGTGCTTTTGTATGTAACTGAAACGTAGACTCTTACAGGGTAAGAGATTATAGAACTCAGCAAATTTGAGGCAAAATGTCTTAGATGTATTTGGCAAACATCATCCGTATCAAAGGATTAGGCGAAAAAGATTAGTAACTGCTAATTTTGAAATGACCTTCAATTTTACGAACTTCCTTTTTTGTATTGTGACAACGTAGATTGCGCTGGTTTAGACACTTTCCGTAACTTTGGTTTGTCCAAATGCCGATTGAAATAAAGGAAAGGTAGTCAGAAACGTACTTAGATGGTCGCTGTTCGGGATGATCTTTACTCTATTTTTGGTCGGGATTTTATCTCAGAAACAATGGTTAAATTGTTGGATTGACATATCTGTGTACGCTTCCGAAAACCGTAAACAGTGGAAAGAGATTATTCAAGATGCTATGAGAACTTGGAACTAATAAAAAAGTGACTTTGCCACCAATTTTTATTATTATTATTATTATTATTATTATTATTATTTGAGTATATTAATTATCAACAGGACCGCTTCTTTCTCTCCCCTAAGAGTAGTTTATACCAATGCCTGCAGTCTCCTTAATAAGCAAACCGAGTTAAGTTTTTTAGTCCTAGAATCTAAACCTCTTATTATCGGCATTACTAAAACCTGGTTGTCGGAGGATATACTTGATAATGAATTGTTACTCCAAGGCTATAGTATTATCCGGTCCGATTCTAGGCGGATTAAATACGGTAGTTGTCTCTTTTTTATTAAAGATGGTTTCAACTACTCTCTCCTCTTTCCTCTCTCCTCTTGCTGCTACAAGTCATGGATTTGACTTGTTTTCTATTTTTCTCTCTCTCTCTCTTTTGGAAATCAGGTTAGATTCTTTATTCTTTACAAACCTCCTTCCCTCCCAGAGGCCTCTAACTCTGTTTTGTTGGAAGAACTCCATTCAATCCTCGTTTTCCCTCATAAATATCAAGTTCTCATGGGGAAGTTCAACGCCCCTTCTATCAGTTGGAACACCCTAACTAGTCCGGGTAAGTCCTTCGATTTATGCTTTCTTCAATTCTGCACCGAGAATGCACTTTTTTAACATGTGTTCTTTACTACTAGATACGGGGTTAGTTGTTCTTCTTCTTGTCTCGATTTAGTACTCACAAATCATCCACATATAATAGATACTATTAGTGTTCTTTCTCCGCTGAGCAAAAGCGACCACTCTGTCTTGACCTATAAAGTGCATCTCTCTAACACAGCCCCTATTGCCAAATTCAGTTCTGCACTTATCCCCAATTTCAGTAATGCTAATTTTGAGGGTTTAAAGAATTATCTTAAGGGTATTGAATGGGTTTACTCTTCCACGGACGAGGTTGATAACTTTAGCGACTATTTCTCCAACATTATTAAGTCGGGAGTTAAAATTTGTCCCCTTCCGTGCGCCCTCCCGGCAATCAAATAAAATCCCACGGCGTTTTATTTAACTCATTAAACTCCGTAATCGCGAGTTTTATAAGTGGAAATCAACTAGCCTCCCTTGTTTTTATTATGAGTACCTAGCTTTACGAAACAAATGAGCACTTAGCTTTACCAGTTTCAAGCATCGTAGAATTAATAGTATTCTAAATAAAGCTAAAACTGACAAGAGCCTGCTTTTAAATTCATCAAGAACAAACAAAAGGACCACAAATTCTCTTCCGCAATTTAAGGTATTCATGGGTCTCTTCTTCCCCTGCCTGTAGTCTGCAACACATTCTGCAAATATTTTCAATCTGTCCTTAATGCGGATTTTATAGGAAACCCTTCCACTAGTCCCTTGCGTTTATCAGGTTCCCCTCTCATCACTCCGGAAATTGTCCGTAATCTCTTTTCCAAATTAAAATCTTCCTCTAGGGGCTCGGATAAAATATATCCGAGAATTCTCAGAAAATGCGCCGCCGAGTTAGCTCCTGCACTTACCTACTTGTTTAACCTTTCCTTAAAACAAAACAAGGTTCCTTCCGTTTGGAAATTAGCATATATTAGACCGATTTACAAATCTGGTTGTAGATTTAAGGCTGAGAGCTACAGACCTATTAGCATCTTGTTTGCTCCCAGTAAAATTATGGAAAAAAAACTAAATCTCACTTAATAAATTTTATAGTCGATAACAACCTTATAAACCCTGACCAGCATGGGTTTATGCCCTCTAAATCCTGCCTCTCCAATCTACTAACGTTCACTAATAGTTTTACTAAAATGCTGGAGTACTCTCATTTGATCGACGTCATCTATTTTGATTTTTGCAAAACATTTGACAAAGTACCTCATTCGGCATTATTGAATAAGCTGAGAGCATTTGGGATTAGGCCGCTTCTCCTCAATTGGATAATGGATTTCATCTCCAATCGGCAACTAAGTGTAAGATTAGGGATATCACTTCCGCAGCAGTTAATATTACCTCAGGCGTCCCCCAAGGGTCCGTCCTCAGTCCTTTGTTATTTATTATTTATATTAATGATTTACCCGCTGTTGTTCATTCTGACATCTTGTTATACGCTGATGATGTCAAGATTTGGAGTACTTATCCTAAACAACTTCAACCAGATATTTTGAGTATTTACAACTGGTTCATAGCAAATGCGCTCCCTCTGAATTTTTTCAAGTGTAAACACTTCTCTTTTAGTAAATCTTTAGGCAATATATCTAGAGCGCCAGACTCATCTCCCATCACTAGAGTTAATTTAGTTAAGGATCTAGGGGTTACTTTCAACCAATCCCTAAACTTTTCAACGCACCACAGAATAGCAGCTTTTAAGAGGTTCCAACTCACCAAGTTCTTTAAGTGTAATCTTGGGAATATCCCTGTGAGTTGTACACGGCTACTTTACCAGCTTTACATTAGACCCCATTTAGAATATTGTATCCAAATTACATCTCCCTCCCTAAAAGTGGACATTAAGATTCTAGACAAAGTACAGCGTAGGTTTACAAAGATCTCTAGACAGTTTAAGAACATAAGTTATAAAAACCGATGTAAGATCTCACTGAGATCTCGGCCCTGATTTCCTTTGATTTAACTTGATGCGGATAATTATTAACACCCCCAGCTAATTTCAATCAAAAAAGCTCTTGTGTGATCTAAATTATCCGTATCAAGTTAAATCAAAGGAAATCAGGGCGAGATCTCAGTGAGATCTTACAGTTAATACTGTTTACCAACAGGAAAAACAGGACACAATATACTCACAGAACCACAGTCACGTTAACAACAAACGTAATAAGTTTAAATACAAAAAGGCGCCTTAAAACAAGGTTCAAACAAAGTCAAAGTTGTTAAAATGTATAATAATACAAAAATTGTAAAATAAAAATTAATAATAATTTAAATATTTTATTCAAACAATAACACTTCCGGCCAAAAAACGCAGTTTTTTCAAAACGGACATTTATAGGACCAGATGAGTTTACAACAATTGACGCACACAATTCCGACGTTGACTTGAATGGGAATGGTGAACACCAGACACCTAAAGATTACCCAGACATAACAACCGCAACATACGAAACAAACTCAATCAATACTTTCAAGTAGTGACAACTACCTAATATCTTTGTCGATTATAAACTTGGATGTACAACCTTCTACTTTAAGTATGATTGTCCACATAGAACTCGTTAAACTATGGGCAGAAACTAAACAAAATAACTAACCTCCTTTTCGTTTTCGTTTTAGCCTTAAAGACTTTGATTTTAGAGGTTTTTTTGGCAATTTGATCACAAAAATGTTTTATTCATGTTCTTAAAATTTCTGAAATATCCTTTAGTTAGCAATATAACTGGATGACATCCGCTAACTGAATTTTCAACAATAACAACCGCCTTTAAATTGTTTATACAACTCATACAGTTGTCACTAATGTACGCGAAATCACTATTAGACAATTTATGAATTTGTTCCACAGCATCTTCATATGTTTGGCAACAAAATACATTCTTATCTATTCTAGGTAGACAACTACTTGGCCCTCTTATAACCCAACACAAAGGGGTTTTTATAGTGTAAGGTTTATTCTCCTTACCCAACCTTTGATCTAAAACTCAATGCGCCTCAGGCACATTACAGCTTATCAATATATCAATTGAAGAAAATTTACCATGATTCAATTGAAGTTTTAATAAATGAGGCCAATTTTGTAACTCTTCCTCAGTAGGTATACTAGTCCTTATTGAAGGAAGCTTGTCTACCGCATACGCATTATCAATAGTAATGAAAAGTCCTCCTGCATCTGGTTCAATCCTTAATTGTACCTTTTTGCACAAGGTATTATACACCCCGTTCAGTGTATTCATTTTTAGTTCAATTATGCTCCTTCCCAACCCCAACGTTTCAGCAATATGTCTATCTATCAAGGTGCAATCAAATCCATTATCCAGAAAAGTCTATTCACTTTTTACGGAAAAAGGACCTACCAGTTTTATTGGTATCACACCTTTTCAGTTGTGGACACTGCAGCATTAGTGCTAGATTGAATACTTGGGTGCAAAAGCCAATAATGTGAACCTTTACAACCTGCTACCTTGCACTCAGTCTTGTAATTACATAAATTTAAAGCATGCCCTTTCCCTAAACAAGAAAAACACAAATTGTTACTACGAACAATCTCCATTTTATCAGTTTGTTTCAACTTAAGAAATTGGTCACAATTCTCAAGTCTATGACTTCCATTTTGTAATAAGCAATGTAAGCCTACTTTACTTACAATTTTAGACATTGGTTTAGTCGTTTTTGGTGTATAACTTGCTTGCAATGCAATTTCACCAAATTGATTATTTATAATCCTTGGATTATTAGAAAAAAACCGTAAACAGTCCTTAAGCAGTGGTTCCCAATCATTTTGATACAAACTGTCAACTATTATAGCCCACTGTCTTTGCAATGATGTTGGGAATCTAATTACTACCCGTTATAAAGTATCTATAAAATCAAGGGTAGACTTACATCCCATTTTAGTTAAATTGATTTCACAATTTCTTATTTGTATTGAGAAAGACACCAAGCTACTATTATTTGCTGCTAGTTGAGGACCGATTACTAGCTTATCTAAAATTGACCGCACAACTACGTACAATCTACCATGCAATTGCTTTAATGTGTCCTTTGCCATTGAAAGACTTTCATCAGGAGGAAACATTATACATTCACGTATTGCCTCCTTAGACTCTCCTTCGCAATAGTAAATTAGGTAAACTCATTTCTGTTTATCGCTGCACAACCTGCACTCAATAGAGGTTTTAAATTCATTTATAAACCTCCAGTAATCCACTGCATTACTGTTAAATTTGCTTACCTTAATACGAGGAAGGTCTAACCTATTAACAATAGTTTTAAAAGAACTAATTAACTCATTATTGCTCATTTTTAGACCCTGATCACTGTGGCTAACTTCTTCAAATTGGTTAGCATTCAACTTCGATCTAATTTCAAGCTTTAATAAGTTTATTTCCCTTTCTAACTTCCTTAACTTCTCAAGCTTATCACACCTGACATCAACACAATCATCCGTCCCATCAGACAAACGGTCATCAGAAGGGTAACCTACCAGTGTCACTGGTTCCCCATTGGTATTCTGAAGACCAACATCCGAAACCTTGTTTACCAATTGTCGTTTGTCATCTTCCTTCGAAAAATGTACGTCTTGGCATTTTGTTGGTCTTGGACGAATTGATTGATAAAATTTGGCAGAACTGTACACCAATTTACGCCAAACAAATTTGTTCAAACCCCAATGGTTTGATGGTATATCAAACTATGGTTCTTGTAATATATATATTGACCTCGCCAATATAACAAGTAGACTTTTCGAAACACTTCAATTTTAGTAGTATTTGACTTCAAACTCCAACGATTGGCAAGTCTTGAACTTCAAGCCCTAACGATTGGCAGTGTTGAACTTTACAATGTCAGTAAGTATTGAACTGTCTTGTATTGAACTGTCCATTGCAAGATAGGAGGCTCCGGGGCAATCTCACTTAGTTTATAAATTATTAAGGTCGAATGGTGTTGAACTTCCTCTTGTCCCTGCTAATGATTCTCGAAGAGGGCACCCTTTTAAGTTATCCAAACCTGAAGTAAGATTCCGGTTACGTTTAAACCATTTCTCGTATAGGGTCATATCCGCGTGGAATCTTCTACCGAGCCATATTGTTTCAGCCTCGTCCATTGACTCCTTCAAATCGGCGTATGAAAATTATTTTCTTCCTGAATATATTTAATTTTGTATTCCTGTTTATTTTATGCAGCTTTATTATATTTATATACATAATTTTCGAGATTTATTTTGTCGACAATTTATATTTTGAACCGAGTACCAAAAGGAGTTTCCTCCTACATAACTCGTGATTTTACCTGATTACCTGATTCGGAGACTACTTCAAATCTGTCTTCAACACAGATTTCTCAATTGGTCCCCTGCCACAGCCTACTCTGGACTCGGGTTACCCTACCATTTCGGTTTCTTTAGTCTCCAGGTCCATTTCCCAACTTAAATCTACTTTCCAGGATGCCGATAAACTTTGCCCGAGAGTTCTCAAGGAATGTGCCTCGGTTCTTGCTCCTGTACTGACTCATATGTTTAATTGTTCCATTCATTTAAGTAAGTTACCTACAATCTGGAAACTTGCATATATCCGGCCTATTCACAAGTTTGGTTCTAGATTTAAACCTGATAGTTTCAGGTTAATCAGCATTCTGTCAGGACCTAGTAAAATTTTGGAAAAAATCATTAACTTTCTTTTACTTAATTTTATTACTGAAAATAACCTCATAAATCTGGCTCAACATGGGTTTAGGCCATCGAGATTCTGTCTTTTCAACCTTCTAGTGTTTACTAAGAGCATTACTAGCATGCTGGAAAGTAAAACATCAGTTGATGTAATCTACTTCGACTTTTGCAAAACTTTTGACAAAGTACCACATTCCGCACTGCTGAGTAAACTAAAATTCCTTGAGATAAGTCCTCCAATCCTTGAATAGATACGCGACTTTTTTACAGACCGTCAGTTTACTGTTAAATTAGATAACACGGTCTCCGCCCACACTCAGATTACTTCAGGAGTTCCTTAGGGATCAGTTTTAGGCCCCCTTCTATTTATTATGTATAATAATGTTTTTCCTTCGGTTGTTCAATCTGATATCCTGCTTTATGCTAATAATGTCAAAATCTGGAGCTCTAACCCTGAGCAATTGCAACACAACATTAATAATATTTATAGGTGGTCCCTAGACAATACACTCCCCATAAATTTATCCAAATGTAATCATTTCACTGTTGGAAAACCTTCAGGTATTCGGTTTAGTGCTCCTGGTTCCCAGGCTATTACTAAGGTGGACTTAGTTAAGGACCTAGGTGTGACATTCGGTTTCTCCCTCAATTTTTTGTTTTACCACAATAAGGTAGCCTAACCTGCTACCGTTTGACTAAATTTTGTAGGAAATATCCCTGCTAGTTGCACCCGACTCCTTTACCAAGTCTATATCAGACAGCATCTTGAATAGTACATGTTGATACAGGTTGATACACGAGTTGAGTAGAAGTAAAACTCCTTTTGATCCTCGGTTCTATTTATCGATGATATCAGTAAGATTCGGGGGGAAATATGAAATGGATGGTGAGGTAAAGGGGGATTAGTCACAGAAAAATTATTTGAAATTAAGACAAAATCAAGGTAGATAGTGGAAATTAACAATTATAGAAAACGACTAAAAATTATAAATATGCTAAAGTAATTATAAAACAAATTACGTATTACAATTCAAAAACACTGCAATAATCTTCAAAAAAGAAGAAATGAGAAAATAATTAATAACGCTCCAATGGACGTTTAACGTGACGCGCGCTTCACCTCGCGAGTGAATTAATATCTTCATAATTTTTAAATATGTAATGTTTATTAATACAGTTATTGTACAGCTGCATTTTATTTGAATAACAAAATCTTGATTTATAGAACAAGAGAAATCTGAATATTTTTATGTTTATTACTTTGAATGTTTTACGAGAAACATCTTTCAGCAATGGACATTTTAGCGAAGCCGAACGTGGGTCCGCTAGTCCGTTAGTCTCCCATCCTAAAGATTAATATAGTAAAATTATATAAGATGCAGAGAAGTTTTACTAAATTACCGAGAGCCTTCAAGAGTGTTTCCTACCCTAAATGTATGGAAGCTCTCCGTCTATTCCCATTGCAAGATAGGAGACTTCGGGGCGACCTCATTCTAGTTTTCAAACTCCATAACTCAAACCAGTTTAAGCATTTTTTTTGTTTATTTTAATGGTCCCCGTAGAGGACATACTTTCAAAATTCTTAAACCTAAAGTTCATTCTCCACTAGGTCTCCACCATTTTTCCTACAGGGCTATTTCTGCCTGGAATAACTTGCCCCTCATGTAGTGTTAACCTCTTCCCTCCAGCCTTTCAAATTGGCATATGACAAACACTGTCTTTTCAATTTTACTTAAATTTTATTTTAATTTTTTATTTATTATTTTTATACGATACCTGAAATTTTGAACCGAGGATCAAAAGGAGTTCACCCCTATTTAACTCGTGTATGAACCTAAATAAATTGCAACTACCATCAAGACATTGAATGTTAAATAAGAATATGGTACATATTCTTTTTTATTATTTAATATTATTTTAAACCAGTATATTTATTAAAATGTTATTATTTTAAAATTAAAAATACATTTATCAATTAAATGTAAACAGATTTTATAAAATTTATTTTGTAAAAATATTTTTTATTTATTTAAAAATTATATTTTATTAATTTAATTAATATTATTTTTACAATAATTATTAATTAAAAAAATTGTTATAATAAATCGAACAAATATAGTTTATAACTGCGCGCATGTTTGGACTATCTTAGTTTTCTTGTGTTTTCTTGTGTTAAGTGTGATGCAGGTCCCGGTCAACAGTTCATCATTAAACATTCGCGAGAATTTTGACTTCAATGAAAATTATTCAAATGGTTTAAATTTTGATCAGTTTTCCTTGCCTTCATTTAATCAAATTCCATACCAAAGTTCGCAAATGAATCCATTACAAGATGAACATTTAATGAAACAATACGCGTTCTCAACAGATGTTTTCAAACCAGTGGTTCCAAGTTGCAATAATTCTCAAATATCTGTAAACAATTTCAGTTCTTCGTTTTCTAATCAAAATGCCGGTCTACCTCATTATTTCAATCCATCTTATCAAACGATGCATCGAATGCCTGATACCGAAATAGATTTTACAAATGTGGGCGGAAACAAGCGTCCACGATCTCGCACAGGTTTAGATTTAAAAAATAAAAGTTCTGAACTGGATGAACCAATTTCGCTGAGTACAAAAGAAACAGAAAATAATTCATTTGTATCCAGTTCACAAGTTCGTGTTTCTAGTTCCAAATCGGATGCAAAAACCGTTGACAAAGATGACCGTTATGTACAAAGACGTTTGAAAAACAACTTGGCTGCTAAGCGTTCAAGGGATAATCGCAAGCGTCGTGAAGATACTATTGCATTGCGAGCTTCGTATTTAGAAAAAACAAATTTAATTTTGCAATCTCAAATTATTGCCTTAAAAAAGGAAATATGTTTGTTGCGAGGATTACCATTTGAAAATTTTACTTGTCCAAATACGCCATTAGCTGGTAATTTAGCTTCTTCTGAATATACACCAAATTTCTCAGTATCTGCACCTGTTTTGGATGATTCTTGTAAGAACACAAATGTTCAATTTCCGACTAATGATTTCAGTGGTGATTGTTCATAGGAAAATTTGTAAATTCTTATCCATAGAGCTTTCTTACATAGATTTATTGCATTTATTTATTCATTTTTGACTGGCTTTGGCGATTGTATATTTTTGCGTTATTAATGAAGATTCTAGATACATGTATGTTAAATTAATTTATATATTTTTATACCATTTTGGATGAATTTCAAGATGTAGTGACAATTTTAATTTACCTGCTATTTTTATATTTTATTTGTTTGCAATGTACCAAGTATTTTGTTTAATAAATTCATATTTTGATTAGATTTTATTGGTTCTATTTTTTTAATTAATAGTTATTATGGGGATGGTTACTAGCTTATTATTCTTTAGGTGATACATGGTCATCAGTGTAGTATCAATATGCCTATTTTTGAATATTTGATTGAAAGAGAACATTCAAAACATGATTTTTAGTTGGTTGAAGAGTGAAGGCAAAAGTATGAAAGTGTTGACCACAATTTACTCTGTTTGATACCCAGAGAATTTTATCCCGGTGTGTGCACACGCAAGGAAGGTAATCAACAAGCCAGACTTTATCGACTGACAATAACTGCTGTTACAAATTATTGAGATTATGATACTTTTCGGAAAATGTGGGTAAAGCCGTCTAGTAGTTGGTTTTAAACCCGCGAACAGTTTCTATTGTGGTTTGAAATTTATTTTTTTTAATTGAGTTTTGGAGTACATTCAGTGACTAGGCTCACAGTAATAGTATAAAATTCCAACATCCTACTGTGTAAAGTGTATGTTTGTTTTATAACAGTTTCTACTTGTTTATAGAGGTCTAAGTTTTTTTATACCAGCTTTCCGCTGTTATCACGGTCATGTAAACGTTAAATTGTGGTTGGGGTGCTGCATAAGTTGAGCTACTAGATTCATTATTCATATAGCATCACTAAACGCAGGCATTAAGTTTGTGCTAAATGTCTTGTCAGATATTTTAAATTAAAATAGTATAGGGTACTGTAATTAGTCAATCTAAGAGTTCCTGTACAACGAGGTTTTTGAGCTCAGGGGGGTTATTGAACTTTCTTTGCTAGAAGACAACCAGTGTTTACAGGAATTGACGAGGCGAGCTCCTTTGGGAAGGCCTAATTGGCTACATTTGGTAAATGGATACTTTGATATACGTTTTAGACATCTTGGGTGTATGCTAGCATCCATTTATTGAGCGGGAGTCCAGTGGAATCCCAGTTATACCGCTATGTACTCGATCCCTGCTATTAGTTTATATGCTTGTGGTACCTAGTCCAGGATGCACAACGTCAAGGGGGACCAATCAGGAATACCAGTATTATTAGAAATGGAGACGGTATAAGTATTACTCAAATTCTCTGTTATATTTTAAATTGTGGAATGCTGATGATCCTGTGAAATAACAACAGTAGATACTGTGTGCATAGCGTTATAACTGGGTTTCTGCTTTGGTAAGTGGGTGTAAGCGTGTATCCAATATACGTAAAAGGTGTCTTTAGGTATATGTATACCATTTGTAACCCTTAGGCTAAGGGAGATAATCTTGATAAAAATCAGGATGCCTTGTCAATTTTTGCTACCAGTGGATGCATTAAAGGGGTAAATCCTAGACTAACCATTTTATATATTTTAACAAACCCCCTTCGTTCAAATGAATTAATTGACTTAACTTTCGATTGTTTACAGTTAATTGAAGATATTGGAAGGGTTTAATTTAAGATGTAATTAACATTAAAGGGAGCATAACCGAAATGTTGTTAAAGTTGACGTGGGCTTTTCATAATATGGACTACCTTGAGCGATAATAACCGATGGGGTATGTTTAACCCCGATGATATTGATATCACAAGGATGTCGTCTACCAGCTAAGAAACTTCTATATTTGTTTCACTTATTAAGCCATCGAAGTTGATTGTTTAATATGCCGTAAAAATATAGAAATAATGAAGAAGTGACGTAGTTATCAACCAAATGAAAATAGTTGAATTTACCAACCTTTATTATTATTTTTAATTGAATGAAAAAAAGATCGTGTTTTAATTGATTTACTAACAGTATTTTTTGTGTGATTTTTCCGTAGAAATCGCTACAATAGTATGGTATTTTTAAGATAACAGCCACGGTTGTCATTAAATTAGTAAAATTAACCATATTGAGTTCAAATTTCTATTGTGAGAATATGAACCTACCAGTGTTAATACTATTTAGCTACAACTTGTGATCTTTTAGCCAGATGGCTATTTATAATACTGTCTCAAAATGTTTTAGTGTATGTTTGCATCAATAAATGCTATTATACACTCGGTTCTCAATCCGCTTTAGTCTGTATTCTTGATGCATTATGTAAAAATGCACTGATTGATGCAATTATTTTGTATAAAATAAACATTTATAATTAGTTGTCATTAGGTCCATTTCTAAATGGCTTAATAAATTGTTTTGTCTATAAAAGAAAAGATTTTAGAAATTATAAACTTTTTATTTTTTATTTTAAACAAATCGTTAGCAAAGTTTTGAAATAGTTTTTATCAATATCACGCAGAAATAAACACCTACCTTTTCAACTATGAAAAAGAACATTGTTTCATGATCAGGTACATCATCACAGTACATGTATAAGGTATTTTATATCGTTAATATTTTAAGAGATAAATATATTGACTGTATAAAATAAATATTAAATAGAAATAGTTTTCAAATTACATTAAGACCGACCCCTACTTAGCGCGTCCACAGATGGCAAATAGTGGAACGACTTTTAGCAATAAAGGTTAGCTGTGAATAAGGCTGTGCCAAATAAATCGCCGTGGACCAAACGGGTACTCAAGCATTAAGGTCGTTAACGTGTTGACAAGAAGGCGACAACGGTTATCGGTGTCACCCTGAGTATTGTCACCAAGCAGCCCTATTTAGGGAGAGGGGCCTAGGAAAGGTGGTTTACAAATTGCTCGTCTTCTCACCAGGATGGCTGGCCTCGATTAACTGGTCTATATACTTGCGGTCAAAACTCTTACAAAAATCAATTAAATGCCTTGGTCAACAGAGCAGCTACTGATGACCAAATTCAAAATAATACCATTATTCGAGCTCAAACAAGACAGAATGTGACTCGCGACGCTACTGTCTGCTCTGTGAATATTACTAGCGATAATGTACCGGTTAAGACATAATTCAAGGATTGGTCACTCAATCAGTTTGATTTAGTTGATATGTATTAAAACTACAGTTTCCAGTAAACACAAACCATTTTTAAAATTATTACTGCTTGAATGTTTTAAGGAAAGCATCTTTTAGCAAGTTATCCTTCACTTTACCTCTGGAAGCTAAATTTATCTTTAAATCTGCTTCAGTGTCTTGATTTTTATGTTTAACGGAGCTATTTAGTTTTGACAAAAAATTCAACAAAACCTAATTACTAGCTCACCTTTGCAACAATAAACTTGCCAGTAGAGAGTTTGCGTATAAACCCAAAAATGGTAATTTTAAATATGTACTGTTCTTATTATGTATTAATTGAAAACCCTTTAGGCTAACACGATTGTTTCATGTGATTGTTCATTAAAGTTTATAGCATTTAAGATCCTTTTTTCAAAAATTTACTCAACTCCGTCATTATAATATTACTTTCAAGTCTTATATGGAATAATATTTTTTTGTTGTATCGTCAGCAATATTTTTAAAGATGCATCAAGTTGCAAACTCCATGCTCTAATTCTACTCCGGATTTTGAACTGACTACGGTGCTACAGTCATCTTTGACAGCAATTGGACAATTGAAGACAAAAACAGATGAAAAAACGGGCAGAATGACTAGTGGATGCTTATGGAAGTAGAAGAAAAATTGAACTTGGGGAGATAAATGACATTTGGTGGCTAAAAGAACGCTTTCTTGCGATGACACCAGTATTCACAAAATTTAGGAAGCTATCTTATTCGAGGGAATTGGGGGAAGATGTCTTATGACGGACGCACAAGTTTAATCGACTACATATGGTAAATGGATACTTTAAAATACCTTTTAAGCATTTTCGGTCTATACTAGCACTCATTCACTGAACGGGAGTCCAATAAAAGCCCAGTTATACTGCTGTGCCGTTATTAGTCTAGATGCCTGTGATCACCTAGTCCAAGATGCAACACTTCTAAGAGGAACAATCAAGATCATCACGATTATTGGAATTTGAGACTTTATAAGTATTACTCAAATACTCAGAACCACTAGTATCCTATATATTTATTTTTTATTTTATATTTACTACTTTGAATGTTTTGTGAGAAACATCTTTCAGCAGTGGACATTTAGTGAAGCCGAACGTAGGCCCTCATTTTAGTGCTAGTAGTAGGATTCGAATCCATGCCCACTCAGGTCCAAATCGAGCGCTGTAGCGCTAGACCACTCCGGCATATATATATATATATATATACTAATTTGAATGTTTTACTGGAAACATTGTTGAGTAGTGGACATTTTAGTAAAACTGAACGTGGACCAATATTTAGTACCGATGGTGGAGATTGAAACCCATACCCATCCAGGTTCGAGTATATATATATATATATTGCACTATCTTTAAATAATCCAGACATTTAAATGCACTTTGTTAGAAAAATGTAATCAAAAACAACATGTTAATTAATATTTACAGTGAAACTAGATAACAAATGTATGCAACTAGTGAGTCTATTTCAAGTCAAACTACAATCAAAGTCAATGCACGTTTAATAGTTCAAATTCGTCTAACAAATTACGTCATCAATACATTTTGTTTTTTGCGATTATGTAATTATTTTTGAAAACGAACATGGAATTACGTAACTGGTGTTAATCAATTTTCTTTTTAAATGTATTGCGTTCGAACTGGTCTATTGTTGATAAACTCATTTTATATATGCAAGTTGCAATTGTATCAAGTTGTGTTTATCAATTTATAAGATAATGGATTTTACCGTTGCTAAATAGCAAATAACCACTAATTTTGATTTTCTGTTTAATTATATATGTGATTAAGTTGATTTGTGAAAGTGCTAATAAGTTTTTCTAAAATTATATGTTCACTTAAAATGTACATATACATATAGTTATATATATATATATATATATATATATATATATATATATATATATATATATATATATATATATATATTTATATATACAGTTGGAAATATAGTGGACTATTCATTATTTGCATATCCATACACAATAACAAACTATTGCATCACATGTTTTTTCATTAGAAAGAAACCTTATATTCATCACGAATGTAGGAAAATAACAAAGTTTATTAGTTGATAGATGGCACCTTTCTGACTGTTTACAAGAACAAACAAAACCGCTTAATTTTTTTCATGGTTGTATTTCTTAGCCTAATTGTTACATATGGTATATATATATATATATATATATATATATATAGACTAAAGCACCTTTTATATATCCTACATGAATGCTTTATACATTTATTTGATCAAGTGGAATTCCAGTTATATTTTTGCAAAGTCAATCGCTAGTCTGTTTGTTTGAATTAAAGATTTCTTCAGTGACATTCATTATTCTGTTCATTATTCTATATTTGTACAGCATATTAAGCAATTTACTTCGATGAAGCAAATGCAGGAGAATAACGAAGTTTCTTGGCTAGTAGACGGCATCCTTGTAACGATTCCACTGTTTACAAAGATTGACGAGGCCGTCTAAACGTTTTTCAGAGTTTTTCAGGACTACATATAGTGTACGTATAACTTAAGATACTTTTAAAGTACCCTGGTTGTATGTTTACATCCACCCGACGAAACGGATGCTTAATTATCCCGCTGTGCACTAGATCCCTGCTGTGTTAGTCGAAATGCTTGGATGCACCTGGTCTACAATGCGCCATGTAGAGTAACAGTCAGAGATACTGCCATCATTGAAAATTTACATTTTATAAGCATTACTCAAATCCTCAGAATCATTAGCATCCCTGAGTTCAAAATTCACTATGCAAAAATGCATGGAATTAAGAATATTACTTTTATTAAAAAGTAATGCTTTATAAACATTATCTTGAGTCCTGAAGATTATTAGTATTCCTTAATTTACAATGTAATCCAATGTTCTTTAATTAATAGATGTCAAACTTGCTTTTAACTTTTTTATTTACTGGAAACGTAACCATCTCATTATTAATATCGTGTTTGTGAAGTATTTTAAACGAACGCTCTTCACTGTCCAATATTGATTAACCAATAATTCCTAAAGTAAACATTTCAATTTAAAATAATAGCTAGGTTGGAGTTGCGTAAAACTTAGTGCTCACCTAGTCAAGTGCCGAACACCTAAATCTCTCAATTCAAAGACCAGAGTACCAGAATTACTGTATCACTACGCTATGCGAATTAGCAAATATCAAATGCACAACAAAATAATAAAATTGATTATCTGATAAAACAATATTCTCGTGACGGCCCCAGTATTATACGAGAATTGACAAAGATAGGATTTGTATAATATTAGATAAAATAGTCGAATTATATAAATTATTATTATTATTAAAATTATTATTTGCTTAGATACTTTAATGAAAGGCAATTTAACGTAATCTGATACTGTGAAATGGTTTATACCACTGGTGTAAAATACAGTTTTTCCACATTAAACAAAAGCGGTGCTTACAATCAACGTCTGCAATCTGCTTGTTAAGATAAGTTGGCAAAAATAATAAACTGTAATTATTTATAGAAAAATAATTTAAACAAATTAATTAATCCAATTCATACTTTAACAACATAAATTATTGAATATTAAAAATCTGTTAGTTGATATCTAATCATCAATTGTTTTTGTCACAATTTAATAAACTGAACGATATTCATTCAAACGGATGTGATTAGTTTACTAATCAATTGGTATGTCTAAGGGTAAAGGCATTAGGCTTGATTTATGTACTTTTTATCCTTTGACATGGGTCAGTTGTTGTTTGTGTTGAGTTCAATTAATCATTTATATTAAAACAGATGAGTTTAATTCATAAATAAAAAATCAATTTATTGATTAATATGTTAGGTTGCGCCTAGTTGTTAAAGTATTTAAATAATAATAATAATGGGGCAATAAAAATACTGTAAACCAAGTATGTGTAATGTTTATCATATAATTTGCTAAACTTGAAATATTTCAGTAGTACAAGTACCTAAGGCCAAAGTAGACAGCAAATGTAGACATACATTTGGCGGTGTAGTGTTCATTCACTGTGAAATTTTCAAGTAATAAACCTCCAAAGTATATAAATTAAAACATTTCAAAGTTTTATATATATATATATATATATTGTAAGTATTTTTATCTTTATATAATTTTATATAATACTACAATTGCTATATTTATCAAACAACAAATATAATTGGTTTGAACCAACTTATAACACTGTCTTTTTTTTCCTCCTCCTTCTTTCATACAAGATTTCTGTTTTTGGTCTGCTTCTAACATTTGATCTATTCAGCAGCGTTACTTTTATTACCACCTTTTTCTTTCGTATTTGCCTTTACCCAATCGAATCAACCGTTTGGTCAATCTTACGTTTTTCCTTGCCAAGACTCTCATCGTTAAATCGCTTTCTTCTCTTTGTAGAATGTGGTCGTACCACTTCAATTTGTTCCTAAGTCTTTGGCAATTTTCAGCTTTTTCTTGATGGTCATTTTCTATTCTGTCCAATTTAGACATTTTGAGAAACTATCAACCAATCTTTATTTCTTGAAATTTTGGTCTCTCTCCTTAGGTGTTCTTCTAACACTGGAGGCTTTGGATTCGTAATCGACAGTCAACCATACTATGGCTTTTAAAAAGTTACCCTTTGTCCTTGCTATTATCCGTCAATCAGACTATTCTCGCAAGTTTCCTTTAGTTATCCAATTCTGTTCACGTTTTTCAAGCTATTTCTGCCCTAAGATATCTATCATCTGTCAGTGATAATTCTAAATAGTTGAACCTTCTATCATTCTTAATAATTGTTGATCAATTTTATTTATTAGCGCTTTTACTTAAAAATACTATTTACATTTTTATTAATAAGTAATATTATGTTTTATTGTTAAATCAAGCGTTTATGAATTTAAAAATATTTCTACAAACATTGTTTCTAGGATAAGCAAACAGTGGTAAATGCTTTTAAGTCTGATACTGCGTTAATATTTGTACATGCCTCGTTAACCATTTTAGTATACTTTGGATGTAAGCTGACGTCCATACGCAAAAATTAAAAACAGTATATATATATATATATATATATATATATATATATATATATATATATACTGCTGTACACTTGATCTCTGCTTTGGACTAGTTTGGGTCAATAATACAGCATGCAGAGAAACAAAATTAAGGAGTGTTATTGTCAACCTAACTAGAAACTTTATAAAAATACGAGTGTTTGCCCAGTTTTGAAAATAAGTTGATTAAAAATTAACAGGTTTTGGTAAAGTGATGTTAATCAGATTCATTGTGAATCATAAATTTACCAGATCTGTATTAACTACCCCTGATCAATGCATCTAGAATCTGCAAGAACGTTAGTTTGAGTCGTTGTGAAATTTAAAAGACATGCATTGCTGATAATTCCTAATAAAAATACTCTTGGTTGATTTAAATCAAGTGAATTTATTAGTTGTTGTTTATAGTGACATTATAAAACAAATTATTCATATATATATATATATATATATATATATATATATTACATAATATATATATATATATATATATATATATATATATATATATATATTACATAATAATATTTTACATTTCTAAAGTTTATTGCCCTAATTTAATCTTTATTTGTAATTCATTTATCAGACGCAATTTCAAGCAACAATATTAATGCGTATTATTTATTATCCATTGTAGTTAGTACATGTATCATTTGACTTGTCATCATTGATTTTAATAAATGTCTGATGATTTAATTTAGTTCAAAAGTTTGTGATCAAATGTACAACAAACAGTTAATCTCTGGAATATAGTTATGACTATTGCAAACAAAAACTCTAGTTTTCAAATTGTTTTAATGATTTTGTCAATTTTTAGTAAACAAATAAAGTTTTTAATTTTGTCAACTTTAAAAAAAATTGTGAATACATTCTAATATAAATGGAATTGCAACTATATATATATATATATATATATATATATATTTTGTTTTATTGCTTGACTCCTCCGCTAAAAGTATTTTTAGAAGAACTCTAAACTTGGACCCACATTGAGTACCAGTGGTACAATTCAAGCCCATTGCTATTCAGTTTTAAACTGACCTCTTAGTCCACCTCGGTTCATATTTAAATTAATATGTAAGGTGTACCTTTTTCTAACGTTACTTATAATGAGGAGCATTTTAGCGAAAACTGATAATAATGTTTACTATATTAAATGTTGTATTAATTTTGTTTAGAAATTACAGCAATTAATTAAGAAAAATGCAGATTGTTTGATCTTATCCATTTGTATTCTATAAAACCCGCAATGTTCAAACACTACTATTTAAATGTTCAACTAATTATCTTGTGCAGTAAAAGAAATATTTGTCAGTAATTGTGAACAGGGTAACTACTATAAGAAGTTTTTTTCCATTTCTAATAAAACAAAATTATAATCCAATTCTTCTTATATTATTATATTATTTTAAGTATGATTTTTGCACGAAGTTGTACAATTTTACATAAATTATTATTATTATTGCTTGAATGTTTCACAAAAAACATTTTTTTAACAAGTGGACATTTGGCAAAGCCGAACAGGAGTCCACATTTACTACCGGTGGTAGCACTCGAACCAGCCCAAGTTCGAATCGAGCACTGTGCCGTTCGACTAGCTCAGCATGCATGAAATGCAGTTTGTAAATCGCATTCATATTTATGTTACTTTTTAAGAAATTAATTTTTACTGTATATCCTTGTAACAAGAAGTTGTTGTTGTTTTACACCATATACCTTTAAACGTTTATGTAGTGTTAACTGTCAACAAATTTGCTAGATCATATCTAAGGAATTTGATTAGTGCTTCGGTGAATAAAACCGGACAATCTACAATTTAAATGCTTGCTTATGTTTGGAGTTGTATAATTGGATACCGTAGGCTCTCGATTGACCGCACAATAATGTGCTAAAAGTTACCACTGATAAATTTTGGTCAAAAATTAATTGTCAATAATAATAATAAGTTTAACTATGTATTTTTTATCATCGTTGTAACAAAATACTTGAGGATGGATATCATAGATTCCCAAATTTGTCAGAATGACCGGATTGTGTAGATACCAGACTGTTGATCTCCAACAGTGATGTGTGATGATGATGAGTTTAAAGTTCATTCTTGACATTGTTTTTGAGGTTATTAAGGTAGTTCTTTATTGGTTTATTTAAAAAATAGAAACCAGTAAAAGATACCAACGTAAAATTTCTATATATATATATATATATATATATATATATATATGTTTTGCTCCTTATTGTTACTGTTCACATTTATAAATTGATTACTTGGTTTATTACGCAGTGCTTTAATTGCATTTGTATAAATGTCAACGTTTATTATCAATTGTGCTACGGTGTTTTTGCTTCATTCTAACATTAATGTTCATTGCATTTATCCTAACATTTTCAAACGCCTAATGTAAGTTACTTGGTGTACACATTGCCAATAACACGTTTCACTCACTCACTATTTCAAACTTTATTAGACTGTGTAGTCAAGTTGTGTGTTTGAAACTGCTAAAGCAAACGGGGGTCTGACAAGAATATAACAACAATAAATTGTCAATTTTTAAATACGTGACTGTTGAAATACACAAATTAATACGATCATTAATAATTTGAAGTCATTACGTAACGATATGACTTAGTCGTTTCATCGCACGTTTTTAATGGTGCATGAGATTAAAATAATCACAAAATTGCTATAAAATTATATTTAATTGCAGCTTAAAAAAATAATAATGAACCAAAAGATAATTAATAAGCAATGTACGATGTTTTTTTTAAAAAATCATTTGGAATTATTATTATTATTATTATTACAAAACCCTTTTGCTTTAAAAATAAGCATGGGGCAATAAGATAACAATTACAGCAAAAATTAACATCAAAGTCTCGTAATTCAAAAGAGAACATGAGACAACAAAAAAGTTTCCATGTATTTGAACATTTTGCCAAACGTTTTGCTTGAGCCCATGAAATATTCATTTCAATTAGATCTTCCCGAATAGTTTTCTTTGATCTGCCAACCTTTCTTTTACCATTTACAATTGTCCATTCCAAAACCGTTCTTGTTGGTCTTTCGGGCGGTAAACGTAGAATTTGACCAAGTAATTTTCTTCGTCTAATTGTAATGATGTCATGGAGTGAACGAGAGTCAGTTCTTTTCATGATCTCATCATTTGAAATGTGATCGCGCCAGGTAATCTTTAAAATACTTCTAAGACACCGGCGATAAAATACATCCATCATCTTATCAATCTTGTCTGTACGTTTCCACGTTTCACTCCCATATATTGCCGTAGGGATGATTATTGATGCGTACAAACAAAGTTTTGTTTTTAGGTGAATGGAAGAACATGACCATATTGATTTGAGTCTATTGAAGACTGACATTGCCTTTCCAAGTCTGGATTTGACATCAATTTCGGTTTTTCCGTCTTTACCAATGATGCTTCCCAGATATGTAAAGGAATCAACAGTATCAATATTTTGTCCACTAATTTTGATGGGCAAATAATTGTTTGACTTGATGCATAACACTTTTGTCTTTGAACAATTAATCCGTAAGCCAATACGAGAACTGATACCACTGAGTCGTGTTGTCATATTTTGCATCATTTCTGGAGTTTCACTGAGTAGACCAATATCATCTGCAAAATACAAATCTGTTAATCTGCCTTGGTTCCATTTGATACCATAAGACAAATTATTCATGGATTGAGTCATAATAAAATCAATTACCAGAAGAAACAAAAACGGTGACAAAATACATCCTTGACGTACTCCCGTGACAATTTCGAACATAGCAGTATGACCACTTTTTGTTCGAACACAGCAACTTGAATTTTGGTATAGCGAACGCATAATATTCACATATTTTAACGGTATTCCGTAAAACTTAACAATTTTCCACAAAGATTCTCAATGAACACTGTCAAAAGCTTTTATAAAATCAATAAAATTGATTGTTAGTGATTGCTGAAATTCTTGACTTTGCTCAATAATGTTACGAAGGGTCAGTATTTGTTCAATACAGCTTCTTCCTTTCCGAAAACCAGTTTCTTGTTTTCGAAGGTGTTTATCTACCGCATTACTTAAACGATTTAAAATTACTTTGCAAAACATCTTACCAGGAACAGACAATAAGGTTATTCCGCGCCAATTATTGCAATCATTCAGACTTCCTTTTTGGGAAAAGTAACAATTACTCCTTGCCGCCAATCATTTGAAACTTGTTCATTATGCGATATAACATTAAATAAATGAGCAAGCTCACTTGCTAAAACATCACCTCCATGTTTGAGCATCTCTGCAGTTATCTCGTCAAGTCCTCCTGCCTTATTGTTTTTCAACCTTTGAATTGCATAAATCACTTCAGTTACAGAAATGTTATCAATGCATATTTCCGGATTTTGAGTCACATTCATATCATTATCATTATCAAAATCTATAAGAGTATTTGGCATAGGCTGATTAAGTACTTCTTTAAAATGTTCTACTCATCTAGATGATTGCTCATCATTTGTTAAAAGTAAACGACCATCTTTTCTTTTGATTGGAATATCGGTGTTCTTTCTAACTCCCGACAGTTGTTTTACAATTTTGTACAGAGTTTTGGAATTATTTTTTGCTGCTGCATCTGTTTTCTACCAATCATTCTTATCTTTGCGGCTGCTTTTTATAACTTGTTTATCTAAAGTTCTATATTTATCATCAAATATTTTCCAAATAACAGGATTGTTAGATTGATCTCTATCTAATTTTGTTTTCTTTCTGAGATCAATTAAATTCCAAGAAACTGATAAAATCCATTGTTTCTTTGTAGAGCGACATCTTCTACCTAGCACATTTGCTGCACAGTCTGTAATTGTTTTATGAAACAATTTCCACTGATCATCAGACTTTTCTACCCTTTTCAGATTTTGAAATGTATTTTTTAAGGAATTGTAAAATTGATTTGAAATATTTGACTGTTTAAGCTTCTCACACGAAAATGGATGTAATTTTTTTGTGGTTTCTATCGTCTTTAATTTTAAACGAGATTTTCCAACAACAAGATTGTAATCAGAACCAACATCTGCACCGCGATATGCACGTACATCTTGCAATAAAGATCGCCATTTTGTGCTAATACAAATGTAGTCAATCTCGTTTGTTGTTTTTCTATCTGGAGAAACCCACGTTGTCTTGTGAGCGAAAAAGTGTTGCCAACACTCATTCCACAATGACTGTTTAGCGTCAACAACCTATAACCATTATCATTTATGCTATCAGCATGTGGTCCAACATTTGAGAAGTACCCAGATCTGTCTTTGTTCAATTTCGCATTGAAATCACCGATCAAAATTTTGATGTCTTTTCTTGGCACATCATCTAACAAACTTTGTAATTGATCGTAAAAAATATCTTTTTGGTTCTCCTCAGTAGCCTCAGTAGGAACATAGATTTGGACAATTGTTACTTTTGCAAATCTGGTGTTGAATCTAACTGAAATGATACGGTCGCCCACAGGTTTCCATCCAATTATAGCTTTAGCAGCATTTTTACTCAACATAATACCAACTCCATTAATATGTCCAGAGTATAAACTTGACGTATCTCCACTCTTGAAATGACCTTGGCTTTTCCATCGCATTTCTCGAAGGACTTGTTCTAACTGTCCAGTACGAAAAAGTGTGCGCACATTCCATGTTCCAACAATGGTTAAGGTTTTGGCATTGAAGATTCTGCAAATCGAAGACTGAGCTTCCTTTCGGCTTTCACTCAACCCTGTCATTTGTGTAACTCTGTCATCGAGATACGCGCAATCACTTCTTTGCCGCTGTTTGCCGGAATAACGTCCTCTTATTGTTTCCGTAGCAGTATAAATTTTTTACAGAGGCCAGGTTGCTAACCTTGCGCTTGAACCCTCCTCCTTTATCCAGGCTTGGAACTGGTTAGATTGAATCATTTCTGATCCAAAACTAGGCGGAATAGCACGTTAAAAATGGAAAAAATTAGACCATTTTCTTGCAACAATGCAATTTTCTTCGGGGGAATTGGGGGTTGATGGATTCACAAGCCTAACCGGTTACATATGATAAATGGATACCTTAAACTACCTTTCAAGCATCTTGGGTACATACTAGCACTCATTCACTGAACGGGAGTGCGGTGAATGCCCAGTTATACCGCTGTGCACCCAGTCCTGCTGTTATTAGCCTACATGTCTGTGAACACCTAATCCAAGATGAACTACGTAAAGGAATTCCAATTTGTGACTTTACAAGCATTACTTAATTTTTTAAAATCATTAGCTTTTCTAATAAATTATTTTAAAAATTATAAATTGTAAAATCACAGTTATTGTTTGAACAGTAACATGTATCTGCAATTTGACGTGTATGAATATTATTTAAATTTAGAGTATATATATAAGTTATTACATGCTTCCAACCAAGAGTTTTAGAAAGAAGTGATGCAATTATTTATTTTATTTGCAGAATATTATCAATCTGGTAAATAACAAATAAACGAGGTTATGGCACTACATAACATTACATAGGATTATATATGCAATGATACAAAAATATAAGTCATTTATACATAAATATTAATTTTCTCTAAATCCAATCAATAAATTGGAATAAACTATCATTTTTTAATAAGCAATAATTTTTAACTGATATTTTTAATTAAAATTAAAAATATACTTTTTAAAACTATATTACTTACTTACGATTGTCAGTATACATCTTATTAATTTATAAGTAGAAGTTTCATTTTGCTGTTTATTTTTGTCAACTACATCATAAACAGATAAACAAGCAAAATATTTTTTCACATTCAAATATGACAATACAAAAACTTATAAAACTTGCCATTTCTTTAATAGTGCTACCACCGACCTTCAATTGATGAAATTGAAAAACACTTTCAATGTGACTAACAATGTGATTATTACTAATTACTTAGCCAAAGACACACACGACCAAAATAATGAAAAGCTAAACATAAATTTGAAACCTTTTGTATTTCGGTTGCCAGCTTTTGAAATGTAACACACGTCACAATCACTACCATAATTATTATAATTGGGTAAAAACATGTCTAATTTCTATTATTAAATGAACACACATATATGTATATAGAAAACTCCCAATAAATGGGATAGGTTTACCAGTACGTGTCTAATATTTGATCACCGAAAGGTCATGTGTTAAAGGTTAATTTTTTAATTAGTTCAAATTACATATGATTTTATTTAAACATTATTTAACTTAAATTTAGCATTGACTTATTGGTTAGTCCATTAACTCCGTATTCCGCACAGCATGTCGAATAACTGCCTTCCATTGTTTTAAATAGAAATGAATCCTTGTTTGTGCAACGAATGACGTTTTCGGGCAGCAACAAACAGGATCTTTGTGACACGACAAATGAACATAAATGAACAACATTACCTAACCTTTTATTAGGAGTCACTTGCAACTAAATAGCTGCATACAGTATACGCACATGTTTAGATACTTTCTAAATACCCTGGGTGTGCGCTTACACCCATCTACCAAGGACATTTTTACTGCTGTACACACACTCCTATCTGAATTCAAGATTCACTACATGGAGGCAGGTTATTAGGATAACAATAAAAATTATTATTACTATTAGAAATTAAACTTTTATAAACATTGCTCTTCAATTCTCAAAATTATCAACGTTCCTAACAAATAGCTATGGTTATTTACTTACAACCACGTATTTAAAAAGTCTTCAAATGACGCAGTACCAAATAAACAAACCGTAAAAATCTACAAAGTTCTTCTCAATCTTGTCATGTTATATCATTGATGTTTAAAAAATACAAGCAAAAATCATTCAATAATTTTGACGCAGAAAACATAAATAAAAGTAATATATAATGTATGGACATTATTAGTAGCAACGGCTAAGCATACACATACATCGTTATTGTGGTTATTAGGTTGTGTAAAAGTGAAACAAAAACATTTTCAAAATTAGTTGAAAAGCAGTATTCAAAAAATTGAATAGTGTTTGATTTTCTATTAAATTTAATATCTATAAAATGCATAATGAATTTTAAGACGTCGTACATACATAATTTTTTTTTCGAAAACAAAAACCGAAATATGACTACAGACTCGATGTCTGCTTTGTTTTGGTACGATTCAACATTGTATCAGCAAAAATTGCATTTTTGGAAACTATATAACGTACGAGTATTACTCATACTCATAGACATTAGCATATCTTCAATGTAAAATTTTATGTTAAACTAGTATAAACTATCCATTATTGAATCAACAATACAAAATCAGAAGAATTTAAATAAAACAATAGCTTTTATAATCCCAAATTTATTTGTTCGGAATGGGTATTTTAACAAAAATTCAAAATAAAATTTATATTTCTAAATAATAAAAAATTGTCTAAAATTTAAAAATAAGGTAACTTATAGCATTCGATAGAAAAGGATAGCTAGATTAATCGTTAAAAATATTTATTAGTTAGTAAATAATAATTAAAAATAGAAACTTGACTACTTATGAGTAGATTAAATTCTTACGTTAAAATATGCTAAACAAATTATAATGACAACTAATATCTGAACAATATAGACGAATATTAAATTGCAAAGATAACTTTCATTTCTTAAAAATGCTTTTTTTTTATAAATATACACTATTCATTTTTTAACTGCATTTAACAAATTGTCAAAATCTTGGCATTGATACAAAAAACTTTCCATTATACAGCCGGATACGAAATTAAATTTTAGGGCGTTCAGCATTTGTTATTTATTTAGATATATCTAACATTTATTAATATATATCTTAAATAATACTTTACAAATATTTCTAAAAACGTTATCTTACTTACTGCTACATTTATGGTTTGTTGATTACAACAGGCAAATACTTTGAGTTTAGATTTTCATGTATCGTTGTTGTCAACATTGTCAGCAAAACATTATATAAATGACGTATTAATACCATTAATATAAATAAAACAGTAAAAAGAAAAGAATAAAAAGATTTTCATTATTAAAAACAATCTTAAGAAACATTTCAATAAAAAAACTTGCAACTACTTTAATTAGGCATTCAGAAATTTTCATCTTCTAAACAAAATAATCCGCAGTTAATTAAATCTGACGTGTATGATGCATTTCAATAACATTTCCAAATAAATAAGCACACAACAAACTATTTATTATATATATATATATATATATATATATATATATATATAGTTACATGTATATTTTTAAAAAATCAAAAAGTATAACAAAAATCAAAAATTAAACCCTGAGAATATAGTTCTAATAGGAAAAAATAATTGCTCCATATATTATTGTAAGTAAACACACTAATGTATGACACCTGTTTCTTTCAATTTGGACACAAGTTCTTCAACTGAATCCAATTTAATTCCACCAACACGCTTTGGAGGATCCTCAATTTTTAGAACATTTATATGAGGTTGGATTGTTATACCTAAATCGGACAAAGTTTTAACAGTTAACGGTTTCTTCTTGGCCTGTTTAAATGCAAATATAATAAATATATATATATATACAAAAATGGATAACGCATTACATTTGCAGTTGGCTGAGAATGGGTTTGAGTCCCATTGCTAACAGTAAATGTGGGTCCACATTTGGCTTCGCTAAAATGTCTATCTACTTAAACATTTTTCCAGTTCTATAACTAACAATTTATAAAAAATTAAAATTATTAAAATGTATACATTCACTTTAGTTCGTAATCGATTTTTCAAACGTGAACTTACTACTGTTTGAGATTAACAGTAAAAAGTGTAGCACTTTGACACTTGTAAAAGCTTAAAAATGTGTTTATAATTAAATTAGAAAATACAGGAATTAGAGGCATGTAGAAATACAGAAAGAAAACGTATAACAATATTAGCAAAAAACTGATAAAACAAGTAGTAGGAGCAATTTAAATGTTGAATAATCTCACTAAAATAGCAAATTATAAATTCAATACAACAGAAATACATTTAATTAAAGCTTTATCAATAAAACCGGCTAATTCCGTTAATTTTGTATGTTACTTCAAACGTACACATTCGTTTTCAAAGCAATGTTTTTAAATTAAACAAAAACTAGTTTTTAAATAACAAAGAATAACATGTTGTATAAATATGGGAAATAATGAAGAGGTGACCACGTCACCAACCAAAAAATGAAACCAAAAAAAGAATAACAATTATAATTCAATGTTCAAAATAATTTAATTAGTAGTGTTTCAATCATTGCATTATTATTATTATTATTATTAATAATAATAATAATAATAATAATAATAATAATAATAAATGCTGTTTGATTATGAACTTGACAACATTAAACAAACCATTCTTTGTTTATTCATTAAACTTTTATCGAGTAACCTTTATAATTATTAACTAGTAATCAATTTTCAATTTATAATTTGTATAAATTATTTCATGATAAAATATGCATAGAAACAACTAGCCTATTGTATATCTGTTCTAATCAATATTAACAAAGCTATTAGTTTTAAACTGACGAAATTTTAAACTATTACCAATTCAATTTGGATACAAAAATGTACAGCAATTGACTTATAATCAATACGAAAGAGAAGTGTTTACGTAAATGAAAATTAAGTGCAAAAACATTTTGTCAAACATCATCATTATCATTAGAGATGAAAACTATTAAATAATGGACGTTACCAAGCTACTATATAACATAATTTTTGTTTCATGTTATAAACAGACATGGCCTTACCAGAATGCCCTATTTGAAATAGAAAAACAATTAAAGTTCTTGACCAAAACCTTTAGCTAACAGGTCTGACCGCAAAGCAAAGGACACATCACTGATTAGTCTAAATTCTACCTTCCAACTAGCTTAACATGAGTAGTCCTAGCAGAATAAAAATATCCGATCAACATAACTTTAAAAGTCAAAAAAGCACACAAGCCCCCAAACCACATAACGTTGCAATGTCCTCAAGTTTATACAGCAAAAATAACCAAAAATTAGTGTGATTTTAAAAAAACAGCAGCGTTATCTCTTTTTCCACCAATTAACCAAAACGTTACATTCTTTGAGGACGCGGACGTTATATGATGATCAAATCAAATACTCATTAATTGGTAATACTTAGTCATAAGTTGTTTGCCCACAAAATTTACAATAACAGAAATCAAGCAAACAATAACCAGCATTTGTTCAATCATGTTAAAATATAATCAATTCTATTTAATTATTCAAACTACAGTATTTGAACAATCGAGTAGAAACAACTCTCAAATAACAAACTTGTGATTTTCGTCCATTTAAAGAAGAAAAACGATAATTATAATAATCAATAGTACTTAATTAAGTGGTCATAACTGTATTATGTTAAAAACTGAATAGTTAACTTGTTCTTCATAAATGTTTATAAACCGAACTTGCTACAGTTTTTATGGAGGTAACCCATAAAAAACGTGTAAATTATGATATTAACACTTGTGCAAATAAATTAAATTTAAATGTTAATGCCGGGTGGTCTAGCGGTACAGAGCACAAATTTGGACTTCGGTGGGCATGGGTTCGAATCCCACCACCGGCACAAAATGCGGACCCACGTTTGGCTTCGCTAAAATATGTTTCTTGTAAAACATTCAAAGTAATAAAAATTATATATATATATATATATATTCCAAAATAAATCTGCCTAATAAGTCCTATTTATCACAAAGGATGGGTACTGAAATGCTTTACATATTTTACAATCACTAAGTTTAGATACTATACTCGTTAAAAAACCCACAAAATAAACTTGTTTTGAAAACTTAATTGGTATTTTTAAGTAAATAAATTTTAAGCTAGACATGCATTAAAAAATTCCTTTTAAAAGTATTTGCTTATAACAATCACATTTTTAGTTTTTTTCTTCTTCATCTTTTCCATCCCTGTTTCTCCATTTGGTATTATATAAAAACAATTTAAAGTATTATGACCATTAAATAGTTTTGGCGTACTTTTTTACTACTAGTTGCCATTTTTGCTGAAAACCCTCCTCCTTTATCCAAGCTTGGGGCTTGCTAAATTAGTTCATTTTCGTTCTCCTCTAGACGGAGTTCACAATAACATTTTTGGTAGATAACTTTAAAAATATGTTATAAAAATTGCATGCAAATATGAAAATCATACTTTCATAATATTCGGTAACGTAGCGTATCTTGGTTGATTTAATCGGAGTTCAGCTGTAACTACAGCAGGTAATTTTACTCTAATTGTATTGAGACCACCATCAATTTCACGTGTAACAACAAGTGATTCACCCTCTTTTGTTATCTTTATATATATATACCAATAAAAATTATATTTTTATACTCTTATACAATTATAAAACTAAAAAAATACAATAAAAAAATATTTATATTTAAATAAATTTTTGAAAACCAAATTACCATCAAAGTAACAGCATCTACATTAGAATAATAAAACGTTTTTAAATTTAAATATAATAAATTTTGATAACCCAAATGCATAACGTTTATCGTATAATCTAATAATTAATTAATCTTATTATTATTATTATCATTATTATTATATTAAGCTTTAATATCCCACTAGAGATACATTTGGCTTAAAAAATACATTTTCACCATCAATAAAAATAAATAAACAAATAACAAGAAAATTACAAAAAAGTAGTAGTTCAAATAATGGGAACAAAATGAAATAGAATGTCATAACGTAGTAGTAACAAACCTCGTCTATTGGAGTAAGAATATAACTACTTAGTTACCGTACCACAAGGACAATGTTTCCTCAGTTTTATTATATCTATAAAGAAGTCAAATAATCATTACTATTTTTCAAAAGCAATTTAACATGACTGTCATAATAATGGCATTA
Source organism: Cardicola forsteri (assembly GCA_025895645.1). Classification (NCBI taxonomy): domain Eukaryota; kingdom Metazoa; phylum Platyhelminthes; class Trematoda; order Strigeidida; family Aporocotylidae; genus Cardicola; species Cardicola forsteri. The sequence continues at coordinate 313,292 of JAKXYG010001440.1, forward strand.
AATAATGACGTTACAAAATATCTTATATCATACTATTTGACAGTTTAAAATAACTTATTATCATTTATTAGTAAAGTTCGTACATAAACAATAAAAAAATCTACCATAGCCGGTTCCAAGTATGATTGAAAAAGGAGAAAGGTTTGAGCACAAACTTAGTAACCTGGCCTATTTAGAAAATGTTTCTAGAAACAACAAAAGGACACCATTTTATTAAATTACGATAAAAAAAGTAAAAGCAGCTTAATTCCGATGACTAGGTTCGGCAAAATCCGAGTACGTTGTCAGTCTTCAATATACACAATCTTCAAACCCAAAAATTTAATGTACAATTATATAGAACAATCTTGTTGCTCCATACTCTTCAGAACAAAAGAATTTTGAAATAAATAATAAAATAATATACAGCAGATAAAAATTGTAAACAAGATACAAAAACAAAAATAGTGATAAAATTAAAAACAAAACAAACGTAGTAGTAAAAGTTTAGTTAGTAAGGACATATTAACAAATGCGTCATTAAAAACAATTTTGTACCAAATCTTTTAGTGTTTTCAACTAATTAAGTAGCTTATTCTTTGGTTTCCATTCAATAAATCAATTGTTATCCATTTTTGCTAAATTTTTACAAATGTTTTTCATTTTTGTTTACCCATGTGATTGGTGTAAGAAATAGTGCTTTGTACAAAGACAAGTTTTCACATTTTAGAAACATATCCAAATTATCTGATGTCATTTTAAACTAAAATATTTTTATTAACCTTCTTAAATTTAAAAACCTTGTTTATACGCCTTCATCGCTAATGTATATGCCTTATGGTAGTTTGATTGTAAACTTCAGATATCTACAATCAAAATCTTCGATCCTCCTTACATGTGTAGTGTTTACACTAAACTCAAAATTGGGTAAACAAAAATTCGACCGTTGACATGTATTTACTAAAAACATTTCCCATCAACATTCAAACAATAAAAACAAAAAAAAATCATATATACTTTAGATTCTTTTCTTTTACAAATATAATGTCAAATTAGTTTAAAAAATATTATTTACTTGAGAAGCAAAAGTAGCTTGCGGCCAATTCAAACGTGCAGCAAGTAATTGACCAGTTTGACAAGCATCATCGTCAATTGCTTGTTTACCCAATAAAACTAAATCAATCTATATAAACACCAAAAATAAAACTTATTTAAAAATATCGAATAAATTCATTTGGAAAAAACTAAAGTATCATTAAAAAATACACGTTTTTATAATTAGATTGCAAATCTCTTTCATAAATATTGATTACTCTACAAAAATTGTAATAGAAATTACATTTACCACTAAACCAAACCAGTAAGTAATTAACATTAAAATGTTATATTTAACGGAACCATTAGTTTGTTTATTTCTTAAACAAAACAGCTAAATATTTATAATAAATATTTAAATAATAAAATTTTATCTTAAATTAAAATTTATAAACAATTAAAATACCTTTTCATCTTTAACAATTTTTTCTAATATTTCTGAAATGTGCAAAGGTTCCATTTGTGCATAATCCACATCACTAACTTCAACATGAAGTGCACAATCTGCTCCCATAGCCAAAGCAGTTTTAAGCACTTCTTGTCCTTTAGATGTACAACAATTAAACGCTAATATGTTAGAAGCAATATTCTTTTCTTTCATACGTATAGCCTCTTCTAAAGCTATTTCATCAAACGGATTAAGTGAATGCTTAACACCATCGGTAACAACACCTGTAAAATCTTGTTTTACACGAATTTTAACAGCATAATCAATCACACGTTTACAACCCACGAGAATACGCAATCCTTCAGTCATTAGTGATCAAAATTCATCAAAAACTTTTCTTAAATACCTATATATATATATATATATATATATGTCTTTAACAAGTATGTTGTATAATAATAAAAATTAATCTTCACTAATTAATAATAATTTAAATGCAATACTTAGTCCTCAGTTATTTTCTTACATATTTTATAATATATAAACAAATTAACTCCGCCTAGTGTAGATCAGAAATGATTCAATCTAGCCAGTCCTAAGCCTGGATAAAGGAGGGTTTGCTACAGAAACAATCAAAAGGACGCCATTCTGGCAAACAACGGTAAAAAAAATAATCGCGCGTATCTAGATGACAGAGTTCAGCAAAAGCAGAAAGAAAGCTCAATCTTCGATTTGCAGAATCTTCAATGTCAACGAGACTTTGTTGTTGCTGTTTTGCTGTAATTGTTGTCTTATTGCCCCATGCTTATTTTTATAGCAAAAGGGTTTAATACTCTCTCTCTCTCTCTCTATATATATATATATATATATATAAACAAATTAAACCAATTTTTACTCAGTCATGCTAACACACAATCCATTTAAAATAATCATTCAAGATAAAATTCATGAACCAATAAGTGATTACAACTGACATTACAAAAAAGTGATGCTTATTTATCCAAGACAAAATAAAAAAATATGTTTGCAATTATTAATTTAATAAATGTTTGTAATTGCGCTGTGTAGAAAAATAACTAATTTAGTTACTTTTAACAATGTAAATAATGTAAAATTATAGCAAGTTTAAATTATTAAATGTTATTAACAAAAATTTAACCATTCAATTTTTAACAGTTTCTAGTTATGACTACTAAGTTAACTATTGTACATTGTTATAATTAACTTTTTTTAAATAAACAAACATCACATCTTGTAACTTGCAAATTGTATTTGCTTGTTAGTTTAGACACTTCTTAAATGAGTACACAAACGTTGTATAATGATTGAATCTAATACTCGTTAATTAAATAAATTTAATGTTTGTTCGTTTAGTATATATATATATATATATATATAATCAGCAATGTTTAATTAAATAATTATAATTAAAACGTAAAAAATATTTAAGTTTTTTAAAATAAATTTTTATAAATCAAACTTGCTATACTGCAGTTGTATGATTATATTAAGTTGCTAATATTTAGAATAACTGAATAAATGCTTATTTTTATTTGTTTACTTTATATTACAATGTATACTTAAATGACTACAAATTAAGTATTACTAATTCATGTCTTTTGGATTTGATTAATAACGTTCGCGTACACCTAAAAAAATACAGGATATATCACGGATTGAGTAAAAAAAACTTCTTTTAATTGTGAAATCTGTATTGTTAAAATATTTGAGGTAAAAAAATAAAAACTAAGAAAAAATAAAGATAGTGGAAAACTAAATAAAATTAGGAAGGGCATATATGTCGTAGGCCTACATAAAAGAATAAAGGAAAAGTAGCGATACAATATAGGACAGCAAACTGTTCCATGCTTAAATTACCCTAAAAAAATTTGGCGCCCTCGGACACGTGTATAAGCTCTAGGCTTCAGGAACTTAAACTGATGTCCTCTTAGCGAGTACCGGGTATGAACAAAAAACATACAACTACGGCCAGAGCTGACGGGTTGGTAAACTGAATTAAATTCGACTAGAAATCTTCTATCGCATAGAAAAGTAATTTCAGTAATTTTATACAATTGAAGTAATCTACATCATGAAGAGCCCTAGGTAATTGAGAAGCTCTTTGCTGAGCTTCATCTAATCGGTAGATATCCGCTTTTATTTACACAAATCAAACATACTGCAAATTTATAAATCACAGATAATATGGAAAAATTTGTGTATAATAACCATTACAAAAATATAAACAGAATATTTAGTATACTATTAAAAATATTATTAAATCTTTAATAATTAAATTAAAGTTAATCGTGATAAACAACTAAAATCATTAAAAAAATTAAACATATTTTAATATTTAAAAAAATATTAAATAATAATCTACTTTAAAAATGTGAAGGTAAATATACGCGACGAAAACTTATGAAAAAAAGTGCAATTATTTAAGAATTCATACAAGGTAATTGAGTATTTTAACAAATTATTTTATTAAAAATAATATTAAATTTAAATTATTATAATTATTTAATAAAAATACAATGTTTTTATTTTAAAAAATATTTTAGTACATTAAAATACTTTAAAAAAATTATATAATTATAAAATTATCGAAATTTGTATAGTAATAATAATTTTAATTTTTAAATTAAATTAAATTTACAGTACTATATATATATATATATATATATATATATATATATCATTTCAAGAGTTCAAGATTTTTCACGAGTTGAGTAGGTCAAAACGCCTTTCAGTACTCGGTTCTCAAATTTTCTCAAGTTTTTAGAGAAGGAAATATAAAATAAATAATGAGGTAAAGGGAGATTAATCACAGAAAAAAATTTAAAATAAAGACAATTAAGGTAAATAGTGGAAGTTAACAATTATAGAAAGCGAGAAAAAATTATTAATATACAAAATAATAATAAAACAGGTTACGTATTACAGTCCAAAAACACTGTAATAATTTTTAAAAATGAAGAAAAGAGAAAAGAATAAATAATCCTCCGGATGTATAGCGTAACGCATGCCTCACCACGCGAGTGTTTATGAGTTGAGTAGGAGACAAGCTCCTTTTAATGACATGTAAACGACCCCACATCACTCCTCATAATTGTAATTTGCAATTCTATTGATATGGTAGCTGAGATTTTTGGTAATTGGTTTTGGTGCGTTCTCGTTTCCCAAAGCTCCGATTACATAAAAATAATTCAACTGTACATAAAAATAATAGTCACGCTAATCATACATGTCCCAAACTTTCGTCCATCCTTTTAGTTAAATTAACTCCTATTAGATTAGATCATAAATCCGGTATCTCCAATAAACAGGATTTTTCCTCAGCGCCTCGGAATCAGCCCCCGTTTGTCCATAAATTAAGCATGCTCACCCCGTTATTTTCCGACTTCTAATTTAATTAGTGCCGGTGTGGTTTAGCGATACAGCGCTCGTTTTGAACCCGAGTGGGCATGAGTTCGAATCCCCCCACTTTCGGCTTTACTAAAATGTTTATTGCTGAAAGATGTTTCTCGTAAAACATTTAAGGTGACAAACATAAAATAAATAAAATGTTTTTTATACCAATGCTTTTCGTTTGCTTAATAAATTTAAGGAAATTAAAGCATTGATCGCTCATGATCTCCCTATATTCTAGGGTTTTCTGAAACTTGGATTTCAGATGATTTTCTAAATAGTGAAATTGCAATTCCTGACTACAATCTTATCCGACTTAATTCTAATAGAGGTAGATGTGGTAAATGTCCGATTTATATTAAGATGGACGTTAACTTCTCTGTGAATACCTTTTCTTCTCTTAGGAAACGAGCTGTGCATAATTTTCTACATTTAGTAGTCAATTTATCTGCTAAAAAGTAATTTTTTTTCTCGTCACTTTATAGGCCTTCTTTTCTTACTAAAGAAATTAATGAGGCCCTATTCACAGACATAGAACACGTCTATTTTGCCTGTAAGATTTCACTGAGATTTCGGCCCTACAGGGGCTAAAATAGGAGCTGTCAAAATTAGCATATTGAAATTGATTGACTTTCCTTTGATTTAAATTGGTACGGGTAATTATCAGCACCCCCAGCTAATTTTAATTAAAAAGCTTTTGTGTGATCTAAATTATTGTTTTACAATTTATTATTACAAAATAATTAAAAATTACATACCAATACTGCTTACCAATAGGAAAAACAGGATACAATATATTTACAGAACCACAGTCACGTCAACAACAAACGTGATAAATTCAAATACAAAAAAGCGCTTTAAAACAAAGTTCAAATAAGGTCAAAGTTGTTTAAATGCACAATAATATAAAAATTGCAATCGAAATAAAATTTAATAATTATTTTAAATACACTCGCGAGGTAAGGCGCGCGTCACGCTGCACGTCCATTGGAGCGTTATTCATCTTTTTCTCTTTTCTTTTTTTTGAAGATTATTGCAGTGTTTTTTGCATTGTAATAGGTACTTGTTTTATTATTATTTTTTGTATATTTATCATTTTTGCTTGTTTTCTATAATTGTTAACTTCGACTATCTACCTTGATTTTATCTTGATTTCAAATTTTTTTCTGTGACCATTCCCCCCTTTACCTCACCATCCATTTCATTTCCCCCCTGAAAACTTGTGATAATTGGAGAACTGAGTACTAAAAGGCGTTTTGTCCTATTTAACTCGTGAAAAATCCTGAAATCCTGAAATATTTCATTCCAACAGTAAAACTGCTTCCTATAAGTATTCTATTACCCTTAGGTTAATTGAAACTTATTGTATAGTTCTATTAGTTCATTTGATACTCAGCTTCTTAAGTTTAGCATTGATTATGTTTATACTCAGCATGTTAGTGCTTCTACCGGAATTCAATCTGGATGTTTGCTTTTGAGTTTAGATCTTATCTTCTCAAAAACTCCCGCTTTCTAATTGATTATGTTAAACACTTGCTTCCTCTCGGAAAGAGTGATCACAGTCTCCTATCATTCACTGTCCATTTTCTATCATCTATCCCTGATTCCCGTAAAGCAGATTTTTCTAGTTTACGCAATTTCTTTATTCAAGTTAATCAGAGCCTATCGGTTGAGAATAATGTTAATCCTCAAAATTTTTGTTTTACTCAAATAATTACCAAAGGTATTAACAAATTTAGTCCCTTTAGTTACCCTGTCCACTCTAAGTTCAAATTTCTGCGTTTCTGAAAGTGTTGCTTTCAGAAACGCAATGCGGTTTTTATAAATGGAAAACAACTTAGTTTCCATGTTTCCATTATACTTATTTAGATTTGGGTAATAAAAGTGTATTATTAGTCACAGTGTTTAAAAACAGGCAAATTTATAAGTTATTATTAAAATTTAACATTGACAAAAGTGCTTTATGTAAGTTTATAAAACGCCAGAAACTTTGTGGCATTCCCGGTCATTTTTTAAATATAATACATGTCCTTTTATCCCCCTTCTGAGGTATGTGCATTTTTAGTTTTTATTTTAAGTCTATCTTTACTACAAAGAACCCTTGTTTTTCCATTATTAACAAGAGAAAGGCTCTTGTTTAGCATACCTCAAATTTCTATTCTTTTGGTGCAACGTTAGCTCACTAGACTTAAATTTACCTCTAGTAGACCTGATGGCATATACCCACGTGTCTTGAAGGAATGCATTGACATTGTTACTCTTATATTAGTTAATATTTTTAACCATTTTATTAATACTTAGTGTCTGGAAACAGGCTTTCATTTCAGGTGACAGATTTTCTTCAGAGAGTTATAGGCCGATTAGTATCCTGTTTGCTCCTAGGAAAATCCTAGAACGATTAATTGAACAACATTTAATAAGCTTTCTCATTAAGAATAAATTGATTCATTCTGCCCAACACGGATTTGTGCCACAGATATCCTGTTTCTCCAACTTATTATCTTATATAGATTGTCTTACATCTTTTTTTAATCATGGTTTTTTAATAGGTGCAATCTACTTTGGTTTTACTAAAGCTTTCGATAAGGTTCTACACCAATTATTATTAAAGAAACTCATTTTCCTAGGTTTCTTAGATTCCCTTCTTATTTGAATCAAGGAATTTCTACTTAACCGTAGTTTTAGTATAAAACTTGAAGTAATACATTACTCCGGTGTGAGATTAGCTCAGGGGTCCCACAAGGTTCTGTTCTAGGTTTGTTAATATTTATTTTACTTATTAATAATTTACCTGCAGTAGTTCATTCAAACATCTTGTTTTATAAAGTTAAAGTAAAAATTTAAGGCTTCAACCCTGAATTATTGCAATCCGATATCCAAAATATATTCAACTAATCTCTAGAAACTGGGCTTTCTCTAAATTGGTCTAAATATTTTTATTTACCAATTGGGAAATCCAACAAAAACACGTATTATGTCTCTTTGCAACATTCCCCCATTTATATTTAAAGTGCATACTGTCAAGGATTTGAGAGTGGTACTCAATTCCTCTTTCTAGTTTATGGCGCACCACTCTAAGGTGTTGCAAATGTGTATTTGTTTTATGCATTTTTTAGATAGAATCTCGGTAGAGTTCCCTCTGATTTAGCCCGGATTCTTTATATGTTATATATTAGACCTCATCTCGAGTTCAAGTTATGTTTCCTAGATTGAAACGTGATTCAATATTATTGGAAAAAGTTTAAAGAAAGTTTATGAGACTTTCTTGGGTTTTCAGACATTTTCCTTATAGAGAAAGGTTGTTGCATAATGAAAAACGTTTGGGGGAAATAGCTTATCCTGGTAAAAAAATGCTTAATAAACCTGGGAATTTTGGAAACCGCCTTTTGCACCTTCTGGCAACTGTATAACAGATTTCAAAATTGAATTTGTAACCTAAGCACAGTATTCTAGGTGCGGTAATGTAAAGCTTATAGAGTAAACAAACATACCCCAGGGATAAACTACCTAGGTTCTTTTTAAAGACTTTAGTAAGTCAATAACAAGTTTGAATTGCTCTTGCATGATGTCCTATGAAATTGAGTGCAGAGTCTACCAGTACACCTAGATATTTTATTGACTTAACCAATTTTATTGGTTGACAGTCACGATGGTTTGCCAAAAGTTATGTGTTTGTACTTAGCTAGATTGAGGGGAAGAGAATTATTAGCCACCCACTTGCATATGTTGGAAATATCTATCTACAATATTTCCGAGTTAGAGCCCCAGATTTTAACATGATATGCATAGAGCAGGATGTTAAAATGAACTACTGAGGGTGGATCGTTGATAAAAAGGATGAATAGTAATGGTTTGAATTTTAACCCACTGGGAGCTTCTGATTTTATATGGCAAGTCAAACCTTAAAAAAGCGATTTGAAAAAAGTCTGAGATTCAACTATGGATAGGACTAGTGATTTCAAAAAATATTAACTTATATAATAGCATATCATGAAGTAATTTGTTATATCTGCAGATTTTTTGGGTATTCTGGAATATATCTTATCTGCAAACATTTAAAACACGGAGTTAAACTAATTTTTGAAGCAATTACAGGTTTGGGGCCCTGACATTACTATATCATTATTTTTTTGAAACCATAGTAAGGAGGCTTCAGATGCTCTTTTGTTCTGAATAAACTTAAACAAAATGTTTTTATTATCTTTAGTTTTTCTCAGACGTTTTTAAAGCTTAGAAACCCTATGTGACTTGATTAGTCCGACACATTGATTCCTAGCAGATATGTAATTACAAAAAAAAAGAGAAGATTGGTAGACTTCTAAAGATAGAAACATTTATTCCGTTTCTGAATTAAGCGGATAATGTTTCTAAAGAAATCAGGTTTGGTGTAAAATGGAATCCAAAATAGAACAAAGCGACTAATATCTTTTTTGATTAGTTTTGTAAAATGATTCGCACTTGTTCTAAATTGTTATTGTAAAGGAAATTTTAATTTTTTCCAATTTTAGAAATTGACAAAGTTTTCTAAAACCAGATCTTCTAAAATCAAAAATAGGTACTAGGTTATTTATAATTTTCTTGAATCAACAAGAGGGAATAAATACTTCATAGGATAGAAGAGTAGAATTACTCTTTTATAGAGGGAGTAGGTACAATATAGAATCAATAAAAGACAATTTATTAGCAAATACAAAATCAAGGAATAAACGAATAAAATGCAGTATGTATCTGGTAGGACATAAAACATGTATGTAAGAGCATTTTTAGTGTTAAAGTTTAAAAACTTGTTTTTAAATAAATTAAAAGAACCAGAAAGGAAACGTCAATTTAAGGAAGAACAATAAAAATAATTTATTAAAATACGGTGTTTGTAGCAGAAAAAAGATATGTTAAAGTTCAACTAAAGACCCTTATTAGAAATTTTAGGTATCAAAAGAGAGCAATAAAGTGTAAAATTCTAATGCCAGATAGACAAAGTTATACTCACACTGATAATTGTTTGGATATAGAGACATAATTAAATACCGAAACCGTTTCACAAACAAGACTTAGCGCATTAATGTGGTACATCTTAATAAATGAGGGAATGAGAGTAGAGAAGAATCTGTGCAATACGCTTGCGTGACGTTACAGGTCAAAAGTAGCTTGCTAATTGCATTGTGCTCAGTGTTACGTTACTGCTAAATTTTTGTTTTTGCGTTTTTGGTGTATTTGTTTTAGTTATATATATATATATAATTTATATATAACATCTGTGTATTTTTGGTATTTGTTTTTGGTGTGCAAGTGTTTGTTGTGTGCAGCTTGTGCAAAGTGTGGTAACACCAGCATTTATTTGTCTTTAAACGATTATCACTAGCCTTCATTTAGTAATATTTTTTCTTTTTTTATTGATTATATGTAATTTCGCAATTGTTATTCTAGATATAACTTTCTCCGTTGTGGCCTACAACGCTGCAAAAGTTGTAGTTGGCATTTTGTGCACTTTGCGGTAAATGGTTTCACAGAATTTGTGCTCGGGATTATCCTCGAACACTACTCGCAGCTTGTTAATAATCCGATTTACTATAAATGCATAGACTGCAGATGTAAAATTAAACTACAACAATTGCCCTTTGTTAACGACAACAAACTGGATGTAATTCTAGAAACACTGGTAGACTCAAAATTCTATCTGCTCAAGATACAAGATTTAGACTCTAAACTCAATAAGGTAACCTGTTATTTAGCAGATATAGTTTGTAATTTTTCTGATTCTCTAACCAAAACTAAAACTTTAAATTCTTCCATCTCCCTCCTTTCTAACAATATCTTGTCTGAAATTAACTCTCTCAAAGCTCACATCTTTAACAGCAGTCCTTCCTCCTTAGTTGCTAAATCTGTTATAAGACTTTACCAAAAAGAAATTCTAGCTGCCACCAAGCAACACATTGAAAACATTAAACGCAATTGTAATGTTATCATTATAAGCATCAAAAGTAGTGTTATTAACTACAAAAAACTAGTATCTGAAATTATTTTTTTTTGTACCTCTAGGGATATTGAGTTTAAGTTATATAAACTCACCTGCAAACGCCCTCATTCTGCCTCTTCCATCTTAGTAACCTTTAACTCTTCTCTCATAAAGAAAGATATTTTGCAGCGTTGGGCAAATATTCGCTCTAAATTTCCAGGAGTTCGCCTTCTAAAGGACCTCCCATGAAGTGATTAATCCCAGACTTTGTCTAGGACTGCCGTTCCCTTAGACAATAGAATCCCTATAATACGACTCACATCTCTCAGGCTTAACAATAATAATATACCAAATTTTCAACTTCTAACCCGAAGTCATTCTTAAGTCCCTGCCTTTTATTGGCACAGACAACTTACGCCTCTGCTCCCATCTCTTCTATAATGGTTTACTACACTAATGCGCTAAGACTACTCAACAAATTAGCAGAACTACAACAAATAATAAAGGAAACCCGCCCCCACATCATAGGAATCACAGGAACTTGGCTCTCTAAAGACGTACTAAACAGTGAGATTCTTTTAGTCGGGTATAGAATTGTAAGGCAAGACTTGTGTAAAGGTAAAAACTGGGGTTGTCTATTTTACATTTGAAAAGACCTTTCTTATGCTATTATATCTGCACAGCATTAGGCTTGCATACTCTCTGCTCTCTTTTTTATAAACCTCCTTCATTGCCTAATCCTCCAATAATGTTTTTGTATCTGATAGTAAACAAGCTCTATCCCTTCCTTATAAACATTGTATATTAATGGGAAGATTTTAATTGCCCCTCTGTTAATTGGAGTTCTTTCTCGGGGTCTAACCTACTTGAAACCAAAATTTTAAACCTAAGTCTTAAGTATGCTCTCACCCAGCATGTTCTATTTCCAACTAGATTTAGATTTGGCTCCTGCCCCTCTTGCTTCGACCTAGTCTTCACGAATAAATCTTCCCACATTGACTCCATATCGTATCTTCCTCCTCTTGGGAAGAGTGACCATATCGTTTTGTTTTTTAAAGTAAGCCTTCCCTTAAATAGTTCTAGGACTAATGGTGTAAATTTAACACCAATTCCTGATTTTAGGAAAACTGATTTTGGCAAATTGCGTCATTTTCTTGCTAAAGCTGACTGGGGCCCCTTATATGATAATGACTTAGAGCAAGCTAACTCCCATTTCATTAAATTAATTAAAGAAGGCATTGACAAGTTTGTCCCTCATCGTATCCCTACTCACACCAACCCTAAGCTCCCTAGGAAGATTGTACACCTTATCCAAAAAAGGAATAGAATCATATATCATGGAAATTTACTAGGCTCCTATGCTTCTATTATAAATATATTTCCTTTAGGAACCAATGCTCAGGTCAAATAAGTTGCACAAGGATACTATGGTGCATAAACTTCTACTCAAAGCAAAGGAAAATATGAATGTTTTATTTAAATTTATCAAGGATAAGCGCGCCTCAGGGGATACCCAACCTTGTTTAAAAAATGATATCGGTTTACTACTCTCTAGGCCTGAAGTTTGCAACAACTTCAGAGATTACTTTAAATCGGTATTTCAACATTCAGACTTTGCTTCTCTACCCTATCCGAGCCCATCCCAATGTGCATTCAGTTCTCAGTCAGCTTCAAAGACTTAAGTCAACCTCATGCGGTGCTGACGGGGTGTACTCCAGAGTCCTAAAAGAATGTGCAGAGGTATTAGCTCCCCATTTAGCTTACATTTTCAACCTCTCCTCCATCGTTGGCCTGGTTCCAGCTATCTGGAAGTCTGCATTTATAAGCCCGATTTTTAAATCGGGGTCCAGATTTCTGCCTGATAGCTACAGACCCAATAGCATTCTCTCTACCCCTAGTAAAATTATGGAAAGATTAATAAGGATCATGTGTTAGATTTCATCACCAAATATAAAATTATTAACTCAGCCCAACATGAGTTCTATCCTCGCAGGTCTTGCTTTACTAACTTAATTACATATACAGAAAGCATCACGAAAATATTAGACTTTGGCCTCTCAGTCGATGCTATATACTTTGATTTTGCTAAGGCATTTGACAAAGTTCCACATGGCCTACTTTTAACCAAGTTAAAATCGGTAGGTATCACGGGTTCTATCCTGACTTGGATCTCTGACTTTTTTTCCAACCGCTCTTTTAGGGTTCGAATAGGTTCTGATTTATCTCTTCCTAGCCAAATCAGTTCGAAAATGCTACAAGGGTCGGTGTTAGGACCTCTATTGTTTATTCTGTTTATAATGATCTACCTGATGTCGTCCAATCCAATATCCTGTTGTATGCCGATGATGTTAAGATATGAGGGACTAATCCAGTTCAACTCCAGGGTGATATCAACAACATCTATAACTGGGCTGTCAAAAACTCTCTTCCCTTAAATTTAGCCAAGTGTAAGCATATGTTCTTTGGTAAAACAACTAGAAATACCTTTACAATGCCTAACCAAGACACTCAACCAATAGATTTGGTTACTTCCATAAAAGACCTAGGAGTGGTTGTTGACTCTGGGCTCAAGTTCACAGGCCATTATTCTAAAGCTACCCAAACTTACTATCGACTAATCAAATTCTTTAGAAGAAATTTAGGCTGTCTCTCCCCGAGGACTGTTCGTTTACTTTACATGCTTTATATTAGGCCTCATTTAGAATACTGTGCACAGGTCACCGCTCCTATTTTAACGGCCGACTCCTATAAGCTTCAAAAAGTCCAAAAGGCTATTTCCAAATTACCTAAATCTCTAAGGAGTTTACTTTATCAAGACAGGCTCCTTTCGTTGAAACTTTTTCCCCTAAGTGATAGGCGGCTTCGGGGTGATCTCATTTTGGTATATCAATTTTTAACTTTAAGCCCTCACCCATCTTTCTTCTCACTAACAGGAACTCTTGTAGAGGGATAATCTTAAATTGAGTAAGTCTAGAGTTAACTCTAAGCTAAGACTCCATCATTTCTCTCAGAGAGTTATTAATGCTTAGAACAGTCTACCCACAAAGGTAGTTAATGCTAAATCGGTATTGGTTTTTAAGGCTGCCTACGATAGTTACGCCCTAGCCTATTTTACGTGAATAAAACATAGTCTCATTCTGGGGATTTATTTTATTTTCTTAATACGATATTGACGATAAATTTGAACCTAGGATCAAAAGGAGATTGTCTCCTACTCAACTCGTAAACCAACCTGTAACCTGTAACCTGTAAGATGGTTGTTTAAAATAATAAAGGATAGAGATGCGAGTTTAATTCCGAGATAGTGACCAAACATTTGGTGTAATTAAATTATTTAACCTTGAAGAAATACATTGAACTATGAGAATAATGTTATTTCAAAAAATTAAAGCCTTGAATTTTTGGTTTTATGCTCAGTACGTGTAAAGGCCTTAATTACGCAAACACCAGGGTATTTAGCACGAATGCTAGATCAACTCTTTAACATTTTCTCTTTAATTAAAAAGAAATTAAAAAAACTAAAGTAAGGAGAGTTAAATGGAGACGCTAACAAGATAAGTTACAATTTTAAAGTTCCAAATAAAAATATAAGAAGACGTAAATTGAGATGAATTCATCGTATATTCTCGTCAGTCACAACCATATAACATTTTGGTATATATATATATACAAAAATAAAAAGGGGGGGTACAAATAACATTTAAATTAGTATAACTCAAACATTTACACACAATCAATACGACCAAGCTAAGTTTAATGTAGTAACGAACTGTCTTTGTGCACACAAAGCAGGTTTCTATGTGTGAATATAAACAGATTTGAGAATTTTTAACATATTCAAAGCTGGAAAAATAAATAGCACTTAAAAACAATTTTTAAAATTAATTTAATGTTTGGTTTGTAGTAAGTGACGTAATGTGGATAATGTAGACAAGCGTTCATTTGCGTTTGACCTTTTATTGATCTAATTAGGAATGTGTTTTTTAGCACAATTAGATAAGCGACGCATTGTCCGACCAATGTATTTGTCACCGCAACTGCAAATGAACTGGTAAATGCAATGTAAGGCGGAAAATTTTTTTTAGCCGTTTTAATGTTGGGCAAAAGAAAACCATTAGTGGTAAACAGCATTGTTAGTTGAATCGATAGAAAAGTCCTTTTTATGGCTGTTTTAAGACAAATTTTGAGGATGTTCATAATGTCATCTCCTTTACATGGTAGCTTTAGGTAAGCCGGCTTTTTTTCATTATTGTTTAAACCCGGATTTTTGTATTGCTTGGCATGGTATTCGATGAATTTTTGTGGATATCCATTATTGATTAACAGTTGTTTAATGATATTCCTTTCATCATCTATTGTGTGTCATCAGAACAAATTTTTCTGACTGACGAGAATATACGAAATGAATTCATCTCACAATTTACGTCTTCTTATATTTTTATTTGGAATTATAAAGGGAACCCAATGCTTTAAATTTTAAAGTTCTTAATTATAAAGTAACATCCAGAAATAATGTCAAAAACTAGTTTTTTATGGTTAGTAATACTGTTTTTAATGCCTTTAACTATAAGATTATAATCACATTTAGCATTCTTAACGTGTTATTTGAGAACAATCAAAATCTCTCTTAGAAAAAAATTTTAAATTAGATTTAGCTTCAAGGAAAAAAAGATTAAGTTTAGCCACTTGGTTTTAAAAAAAATTTAATTCTAACCTAACAGCACTATAAAGTTGAAAAATAAAAAAAATAAATTTATTCAGTTTTAACTTGTGATTTAGAAAACCTAAAAATTAAAACTGATAAAGTTAACAAAATTTTTCCAGACTAGTATTTAGGTTAAAAACCTTAAAAAAAACGTTTAGCTTCTGTAAATGATTCAAAGATTTTGTCCAGTTTGTTATCGTTGGCAAGATGCAGTTATTGTTGGTTTATTGTTCATTTGCAGTTTATGCATTTGTAGTCGAGAGAACTATTAGCAAGCTGCGAGTAGTGTACCGAGGATAATCTGGAACACGTTTTATTAAACCAGTTACAGCCGGGGTGGTCTAGCGATACAGCGCTCGAATTCGGACCTTGGTGGGTATCGGGGTTCGAATCCCATCACTGGCACTAAAATGCGAGCCCACGTTTGGCTTCACTAAAATGTTCACTGCTGAAAAATGCGTTTCTCGTAAAGCATTCAAAGTAGTAAACATAAATAATAAAATAGAATAAAAATAATAAAAATGCACAGAAGAAGCCAACCTTTATAACTTACTTACAGGCTACATTTGGATTAAACAAAAACACACTTTTTTAGAAATAATAACTATAAATTAATGTTAAATAAAATAGAAACAAAAAAAAACAGCTGTTGTTAACCGTCATATCAAAAAAAATTATAAAATTTTATGATCATAATTTGGACCAATGGAAATGGTTTCAGTGTGAATGTGTCCATTTTCAGTAAACATGTCGATAAAATCACAACAGCTAATAGAAAATAAGCTTTTTATTATTTACTAATGATAAAAAAGTAATCAGTATATTGGAATAGAATTGTTATTTTGGTAAAAATGCAGTTTTATTTTTTTATTAAAGTTGTTAAATTATTAATTGTAAATATTAAAAAAAGTATTGCAGTAACACTAAAATGTTTTACTAAATGAAAATTTTCTATTTTGTGGAAACACTATTAGCAATGCACGTACTATTATTAAATAATTTAAAGCATTATTGTGCATAATTTTCGGTTTCAATCTATTTTTACACATTTTATTTACTTAATTTATAAAAATAGTTGACAATATTCCAATTATTAACAACAGAAAAAAATTACATTATAACTATTGCATAGAATAAACAATATGTACGTGAACTAAAATTGATAAGTGATCACTACTGTAATGAATTTTTACTATTGACTAAGTTTCACTGTAATAAAAAAAATGCAGTTCAGCATAATACATAGGTTTTTTTACAAATAATAGTATGTACAGTATATTTATTTATTTATTTTATATTTGCTACTTTAAATGTTTTACGAAAAACATCTTTCAGCAGTGGACATTTTAGTGAAGTCGAATATAAGCCCGCATTTTAGTGCCGGTGATAGGATTTGAACCCATGCCCACCAAGGTCCGAAAAAAGCGTTGTACCGCTAGACTGTACCGCTAGGCTTCTTATAAACTGACATAATGTGTCATAAAATTAATTATTTATTTGCATTTGCTAGAAAAAAATGGCACATACACAGTTCTTAATTACATGATTTTTTACGTGAGGAACACAGAATAACTTAAAATCGTATTTTTAATAGTGTACTAAATCAGTACAAATTGCTAAATTTTACAATTTGATCTTTATAAGCAATAAAAAAGTTATTAAAAATTTTCATTTACTTATGCTAATTATTAACTGAGGGATTGTTTTTATATATATATATATATATATATTGTTTTTTAATTCGGTGCAATTTTTGAATAGTATAACTGTACTATTTTCAAAATTATATTCTTACTATTTATATTTAAAAAAAGTTTTTTATTTAATTTTTGTTAATAATACTTATAAATTCTTATTCATTATTAAATTGTGATGAAAATTGCCATATATTTAAATTTTTACCAGAACTTTATAATCGTTGTTGTTTTGTACTTTATGCTCACAAAATCAAACTTTATTTTATGGTAAAATAAAATAATTTTGTTACCAAAACTTCTTTGACTCATTGTATGTACCTTGCAATAGCACTACAATAAAATGGGATGTAAATCAATAAATCAATGAAGAGAATAGCTTATATTTTATATATACAATGTTTTGTTAATACAGTGAATTGATGTCACAGAACTACGCTCGATAAGTGTATTACTAATGTAATATGGTTTAATACAAACAGCATAATATTTTGACTACAGTGATTTAATCTCAGATAAAAATCAAGGTCATTTGTCTAAACCTAAAATACATACTGCCCTAGATTGAATTCATTCAAATAGCACAATGTAAAAATAAAAAATTGTAAAAATGGTTTATGATCAATGAATACTATTACATAAGAAAAATATACACCTGCAATACTGATTATCTGTACTAATTGTTCTTAAACCATTAAAAAAAAAATTTTTGCTTAATGGTATACAAATGTAGTCATTCTGGAGGCAATTAATAAAAAAAATGCATATTTCCAGTGTAAAAATATCAAAAATAGCTGCGTTGAGTCTAGTCCGGTGTACAAACAAACGCCATTGCAAAATGAGGCAAGAGTAAAAAAATTTACATTAAATAGTGCTTAAAGCATCCAATTACAGCTTAATTAGAAAATAAACCAATCAGAGAACAAAACCTACATCCAATAAAATTTACTCAAATTTCAACCAATTAAAACCAATTAAAAATTATATGATTTCTAACAATTACCCAAAAAACTATCACTAGGTTAGTGATACAGCTTAGTGATACCTAGTGCAAGCTTAGTGCAAGCTTAGTGCAAGCGTAGTGCAAGCGTAGTGCAAGCGTTCGCACAGACTCAAACATGATTCAAAAGTAATTTGTTTTTATGTTTTTATTTATTTTCTAAATTATAAAATTGAATATACTATTGAGTAAATATCATTGTTTTATTTTAATTTATTTATAATAACAATCTCAAAATTATTATATCTTTGTTACAAAATAAATAAATTAATAAAATAAAAATAATAATATAATTAATAATTTTTAAAAATTATTATTAGATGTTTAAAATAAAATTTTTAATTTTTAAAATCATTTATTTATTTGTGCCAGGGTTCGCATATTTGAATGTATATAATGTATGTAAAAAAAAATAGTTTTTCAGTTGTTGGTTTTTAAGTTTATGGTTTCATTGGACATTAAATCTTTCTTACTCAACTATGTTAGAAATTGTTTTTTAATTTCCGATGATACGTCTTTTTGCGAATTGCTATTAGAAGGAGTAGAAGATGTTACAGATAATGAACTTTGTGACATTTTTAATGGCGAGAAGTTTGTTCACTTATTCCTAATTATTTTAGGTCTCATGTTATAATTAACACAGAAGCAGATAATTTTCACAGGTATTCACCTGAATATCCTTTTGTACCAGATAATGGTTAGTGTTTTCTAATTATGTATTGTAAGATTTCTTTATTAGTTCTAATTTGTCTAATTTGGATGAATATGTTACAGAATCGGAAGTTATTTTCTCTAGACATCGAATAGTGCACATGTTCGGGAACTTACTGGTAACTTTTGAAATATTTAGAATACTGTTAGAAATTGTATATTTGTTGTAGTATTGTAAAGTTGTGATTTTAATTATTTAATGATAATTATAGTTTATAAAATTGCAAAAAAAGTAATCTAAATTATTAAATTAGTTTGAAGTTTTTGTGGTTTATTTTTTAACTCAGTGTGATAATATGTTTTAATTTAATCATTAATCGAAGACTAAATAGCTTATAATTTATTTATAGTATTTATTTATTCATCTTTAATCTCTCTATACAGCTCGGAATAGTGCCTTCAATTTGGAAGCTTGCCCACATCCGTCCAATCTATAAGACTGGCAGTAGGTTTATCCCCGATAGCTATAGACCCATCAGTATCTTATCAGGCCCCAGCAAAATTCTCGAAAAAATCATCAAATTTCATCTTATTAATTTTATTTTAAACAATAATCTCATAAACTCCGCTCAACATGGATTTATGCCAACGAGATCCTGCCTCTCTAATCTGTTATTGTTTACAAAAAGTGTCACGGGTCTGCTCGAACGCTCCCCTTCCGTCGATGTTATCTACTTCGACTTTTGTAAAGCCTTTGACAAGGTGCCACATTCCGCGTTGTTAACTAAGCTTAAGTCTTTCGGTGTTAGCCCTCCTCTTTTAACGTGGATACAGGACTTCCTGACAAACCGTCAAGTTAGGTAATGTATCCTCCCCCCTACCCCTATCTCTTCAGGTGTTCCTCAAGGGTCAGTTCTAGGTCCCTTATTATTTATTATATACATTAATGATCTACCCTCGATTGTTCACTCCAACGTCTTGCTTTACGCAGACGATGTGAAAATCTGGGGTACGAACCCGGTTCAACTACAGGAGGACATTAATAGCATCTTCAATTGGTCCATCGATAATTCCCTCCCTTTGAATATCTCCAAATGCAGCCATTTTACCCTTGGCAAACCCTCAGGCAACAGTTTCATAGCTCCTAACTCGCAGCCAATCACTGCAGTTAATCTGGTAAAGGATTTAGGCGTGACCTTCAGCCCCTCCCTCAACTTTTCGTGTCATCATAATAAGGCTATTCTTAGGTACTATCAGCTGGCCAAATTTTTCCGGCGTAATCTTGGCACTATCCCAATTAGTTGTACCCTCCTCCTCTTTCAACTCTATATCCGGCCGCATCTTGAATATTGCATTCAAGTTACGTCTCCAATCCTAAGAGGGGATATATTGAAACTGGACAAGGTACAAAGGAGCTTCACTAGACAGCCGTGGTCACTCAAATATTCCTCATATTCAAATCGTCTCAAAACTCTCAAACTTTTTCCACTCGAAGATAGGAGACTCCGGGGCGATCTTATTTTAGTCTACAAACTCCTTCACACCCACCACCTTAATCTCTTTACCCTCTCTAACGACTCCCGTCGAGGACATTCGTTCAAGATCTCCAAACCCAGGGTCCACTCTCGTCAGAGCTCCCATCACTTTTTTTACAGGGTTATTTCCGCATGGAACAGCTTACCTGCCAACATCGTCTCAGCCTCGTCCTTACAGTCCTTCAAATCGGCTTATGATTCGCACTATCTTTATAATTTTATCTAATTATTTGCTTTTATTATTTTTGTTTTTATATCGTTTGATATTGATATTTAATACCCAGAACCGAGTACTAAAAGGAGTTTTCTCTCCTAATTAACTCGTGTATAAACCTGAAACCTGAAACTTTGCGGTGAGCACTTTTCAGGAAGTGATTAACAAATACATGGAAATTATTTGATAATCAAATTTAATACTCATAAATTATTAATGGTTACAGTTTGGACTTATTTGTTAACAAATTATAATAGAAAGTAAACGAATGGAAGCAAAAGTTAATTTAGCTACGATAAAATATTATCAATTTGATATAATTATAAAGCTGAAGTATCTAAACTGACAAGTTGGTACATATTACGAATCACAAGATGTGATGCTTGTTTATTGAAAAATTACTAATAATAATTTATAATCCTCAACTGCGTCGTGTCGGGGTGGTCAAGCGGTACAGCACTCGATTTTGACCTGGGTAGGCATGGGTTCGAATCCCACTACCGGTACTAAATGCGGGCCAACGTTTGATTTTGCTAAAATGTTTACTGCTAAAAGATATTTCCCGTAAAACATTCAAAGTAGCAAACATAAACAAAATAACTGAAAAATGTTCAACAGATTATTAAGTTGTTAATAAATTTTTATTAAATTTTGTTTAAAAATTTAGTGGATGAGGTCAATCGATATTTTCCCTCTAAACCCACAACTCGTACAAACAAGTTGGATGTGACATCCGAAAAATCTGGGCTTACTTTGGCTCTCGAACAAGCCCAGTTGAGTGGCTCTTTAAAGCGAAACAAATTATTTTCCGATTTTGCTATTTACGATGGTCGAACTAATTTACCGTTATCCAATTGTCTATCCCACTTAGTGATAGATAGTTCCAGTACGGATTTAATTAATCGCCAATTCATTGTTTGGTTTTGGCGTTTGAAAGGATTTCCTCGTACTTCGATTAGAGTACAGCCTAGGTTGGGGACTAGTGTGAAGCAATTCATTGGTTTATGTTTGTGGCAGTACTTTAATGAATTATCTTGTCAAGACCAGGAAAATGGTCAATTATCCTACTTAAATGATTTAGATGAGTGAGTTTTTATTGGAAATATGTAAAATTACAAAATACCGAATATAAAGTAAAATGAATCTGTAATGTTTTGAATGGTTTGTATTTTTATAATTTAAGTTGAGTGATGATCAATATGGTATATTTATTGCTGTTTTTAGTGTGGTGGATAGGCATAGCAACAATACTTGTTAATCTATAAACTAGCAATTATTTCAGAAGTGTGGTTATATATTGTTTACATTGGTATTAAAAAATAGAAATTGGATTTCTGTTAATTTCAAAAACGTTTTAAGCATTAAAATATTGTATTTGTAACTTAAAAAGTAATTATTTATTAAAATTATTGATGTATTTTAGATCTTTTTTGAATCGTCTTTCATTATATATATTTGATGCTTATGGAGAAGGTGAAGAAGAAGTAGATTCTGAGTTTCCAGCTCTGGATTCAAACGATTCGATACACAAATACGAATTCGAATCATTGGCTCTTGTTGAATCGGTTGATACCCAAATTTGTGAATCTTTAACAAAAGAAATTTCTAATGTCCTGGTGAAAATGTTAGTTTTGATTAATAGTGTTTTCTAAGCTTTTTCTATTTACAATTATTAGTCAATTAGTCAGTGGTCTAGAAAGCAAGATATCTTAATTGTATAAAGTTGAATAGAATTATTTACATATTTTGCATGTCATATCTTTGTTTGAAAAGTACTTACACATTTACTTAATTTCTAGTTTCGATGATGGTTATCATTTTGATTATACTTTTGTGTAGCGCATCATAGACGAGTACTAACGTACTCAAAAGGTATCTTAAGATTTATCTATATCTTTTGGTTAAGATGGTTTACTATATATGCAAACAACTGTCGAAAGGATGCCATTATTTAACCGAGAAACTTTATTAATTTTTTACGTTTTCCAGTCATATATCAGCTTTTTTTATAACAAGATATTTCACAGACTGACAATTGACGAGTTGATATTGTGTTACTAAATCTGATGTTTTTATTTCATATATACAAAACATCAGTGCTTAATTTAATGTACCACTAATTGTAAAATTTAGTTCTATGGCTCAAGGCGTTTCCATTTTTCGGTCTCCAACAAATGTCACGTTGAGTGTTGTCTTGGAGCGGGCCATAATGCGACGACGTTTGCGACAACATGGCGGTTATGCATATCGGCTGGAGTTATATTCGACATTCGGTAGTGATATTGAGACGGCTCAACAGCAGAAGTTGGATTTGACGCAAACGTTGAATGAGCTCATTGCTTTGGGAACACCTTTGCACTTTGTGTTAATTCGCGAAAATAGTACGTGTGAAAATGTTACTTTTCTTGTTTACAACTTTCGGTTACGTTACCATAGTCGGGGTCTCAAATTTCAGGTGGTTGAGAAAGAAGGGGTTTTGAAACGTCGGATGGAATGCTAATGATTTTGAGGATTTGAGTAATGCTTATAAAGTTTCAATTTCCAATAATGGTGATTTTCTTGACTGTTCCTCCTCCAGGTGATATGGTATAAAAAATTAGATAGCCTTGTCAATTTTTACAATCAGTGGCGCCATCACAAGGATATCGCCTACCAGCCAAGAAATTTTGTTATTCGTCTACGTTTGTTATACTTATCAAGCCATCGATGTCGATTGTTTATATACCGTACAAATGTGGAAAATAGTGGAGGTGATTACGTCACTAACCAAAATGAATACTATTACTACCACTAATAATAATAACCATAATAAATTAGCTTAACTTAGTTATGAATCGTAATTGAAGTATTGGTTTAGTTTTTGTACAAATCTTTATTATATTTTTTTGTTTATGTCAAATAATTACACGCGCGCATTTTTAATATTTGCTTATTTTTAAAGGTCGCTGTGATCCTGCTTTTAGCGGTCCAGATGATGACACTGACGACAACGTCACGTCGACAGACTTATCCAACCCGAATTGTCCTACTTCACTCGAAAGAGTTCACGTCGCTTTGCAGTTGAGACAATATTGCGTAACCTATTTGAAAGGATTATTTCCTCGAGAAGTTCAATTGAGTTAGTAATTAATTTTAAAATATAAAGTTTATTGTTTAATTTGCTTTTATTATTTTTTTTATTAATGATCCTCTATTGAACGCAAACGTTTAATAACTAATAAAATATTAAAACAATTTCCAGATATTTATAAGACATTTAACATTTATTGGTTATTTATCTCCAACACAATAAGAGAAAGATGATTAAAATGGATTGGCCATGTTTTCCGTAGATCGCCCACTCATCCAGTCAGAATAGATATGGAAACCCATCCATTACCCGGATGGAAAAGAAGACCAGGCGGCCAACGAACATTGTAGCACGCGAATTCCGTTCTTTTATTTATGCTAAACTCCCTCGTCTAAATAAATTACTTAATTGGGCGTCCGTTTACGGTTAACAGAAATTACTGGAAGGGTTTAACTCGGGATGTAATTAACATTTAAAGTCCGCACACCAAGTGTCGTTCATTACCTGTACATTCCAAAAGTTGGCGTTTTGCAGACTTTTTGGAATTTGACCTATCCTGAACGATAATAACCGGTGGGGGATGTTTATCTCCGATCATGATGATGATGATATTATTATTAATTATTAAAGGATTATATTGTTGTTAGGTCTTTTAAACAAATAACGACGTAAAAATTTGAATTTACAATCGTGTGGTACGTGGATTATAGCTTTGTTTATTAGGTCGTTTTTGTTTATTGAGTCATCATATACAATCTTATCGTTAGCAGTTAAGGAATCTACCATATAACATGCTATTTGCTGATTTATAAAAATAATGACTTTTGTTAGCTAATGTAAATCGTTTTTATAAATTATTGCGTTTTTTTTATTAGACATATCATCGAAAGAAGTTAAGATCGAAGCTGGTCACAGTGTGAGACGTCGTAAATTGTTTTCAAAGCCATTCAAAACCATATCAATTCAAATCAATGCTATAGCCGACTGTGAATTGAATTCGACGGAATACCAACTTTCGAACCCCAATCAGCATTCAAATTTGAGCAGTTTCAATCTGAACCCAACGGGTTCGTCGAGTTCGAGAGTTGAAAACAATTCTCCAGCGATTGGTGGAGGAGCGCCAAACGGTCCCATCGGTGATTTAATCAGTTTGAAAAGTGTACACAAAAGTCATTCGAGCGTGTCGAGAAAAGTTCAGTTTCGAATTATTTACATAGTACGTTCGTGTGTGTGAGATTTTTTATATTATGGTTGAACTTGTTTTAGTCGGCGGACGTCTACAGACTATAATGCACACCAGAAGTTTTATAATTAAATTCATTCATTTATTCATTGTGGTTGGTGACACAGTCACCCCTTCATTAGTTCAATATTTGTACAGCATATTAAACGATTGATTTTAATGACTTGATAAGTGTATCAAATGTAAGAGAATAACAGGATTTTTTAGTTGGTAGACGGTATCCTTGTGACGGTGCCACTGTTCACAAAGATTGACGAGGCTGCCTGATTTTTTGTCAGGGTTATCCACCTTAGCTTAAGAGCTATATACGGTATACATGTGCCTTAATATACCTTTAAGTTACCCTGGTTATATGCTTGCACTTATCCACCGTAGCTGAATCCTAGTTAAACCGCTGTGCATTCGGCCCGGATATTAGTGTAAATGTCTATGGGCACCTACTCCAGGATGCACTACATGGTGGAGAAACAGTTAGGAAAATCGCCATTATTTATTTATTTATTTATTTTTAATGTTTATTACTTTGAATATTTTACGAGAAACATCTTTTAGCAGTGGACATTTTAGCGAAGCCGAACGTGGGTCCGCATTTTAGTGCCGGTGATGGGATTCGAACCCATGCCCATCGAGGTCCAAATCGAGCTCTACCGCTAGACCACCTCGGCATCATTGAAAATGAAAATTTTTTAAACATTACTCAAAACCTCGCGATCATTAGCATCCCACTGTCTTAAATAACCTAACAGTATTACATATAGGTGAAATCAATTAGTGCATAGTTGTTTCTATCATTCCTTTCTGGTTAAGGTATTTTATTCGGGAGGTTTTGTTTTGGATGCCAATGATTTAAAAAATTGTTAATATTAGGATTTAATTGTAAAAAGAATTTAAGATAGAACGGTCTAGGCGTATTGAAATTTGAAGTACATTAGCACCAAAACGAAACTAGCATACTAAGTGACAAACAGGAAATTTTATTATTTATTAAATACGGCAAAAATAAATCCAACTAGGGTGTCCTTGTTTAACACATTGCTTATTTAGAAAATATTATAATGTTAAGCAATACAAAGATATTACTTTCTATTTATGGATTTTATTTGGCAAAGCAGATGGATTTTTTTAGATCAAGGTTGTGTTGATAGATTTGTTTATTGAAGAAGATAATCACGTTAGTTGAAAGGAAGTGATAGATCTATTTAGATTTTGTTTAAAATAAATAAACAACATGACATCATAATTTGAAAATATTAAAAAAGGTAAATTGTTATTTCTTTAACTGCCGCTGTAAAGGTATATTTATTATGGGATAAAATCACACACTTATTTTGAAAAAACTTAGATGTAATTATTGAAATGAAACAAAGCCAAATTTAAAATTTACCGTTTTATATGCACAAATTGGAATTATTTTTTCCCTTAAATAGCCCAATCACGATTTAGCCTTGGAAGTTGCAACATCTACTACCAACTCTACCAATTACGTTTCTCTAAGCACTTCATCCAAAGGCGGTCACTTGGATCATTCGAATGACTCGGCCATTGCTAATCATCCAAACGACGTCAAATTGATTTCATCGAGTGCCAATTTGGATACGGTCATTTTCCAGCAACACTGTTTCGAAACTCAATGGTCAAGAGCTCGGGCTATTTGTGATCAGTTAAATATGATTTTGGAAGTTTGCGAAAGCCAAGCTCATCGCATTTATATGCAACGAAAGCTGTCCAATTAGATTTCTTTGAATTTAATTTGTGATTTGAATTTATTTTTGTTAATTATACTACTCACGAGTAGTCTTTTTTGAAAATTGTTTTTAATACGATTTTTAAAATATGTTTGAATAGAAAAAAATATATGTATGGTTTTGTGTAGAAAATATTTTTAATAGATAATTATATTTTGTTTGTGCAGAAAATATATAAACGTTTTAATTGTTTGAATATTTCTAAGGATATGAAATTCGAATATATATAATATAATGGTATAAAACTTTTTAAGATTGTTTAAGTTTAGGCGCAAAACAAATTAATAAATTTTGTCTCTTAAAACGACATTTCACTGATTTTTGAACTTTTGATATAACGGAAGGCCTGATAATCATTATTATTGTTTAACAAAGGTGATAATTATTTAAACACTTTTGCACCTTTTTCATATGCAGTTAATACTAAAAAAGAGATGCAACAATTTTACTTAATAAGTGTTGATGTATTTGATTGGCAGTAGAGTAAATTCGAAACTAAGTAGACTATTGTTCGAATCCCACTAGTGGGACTAAATGCAAGCCCCCATTCGACTTCCGCAAATATTTATTTGATGATAAATATGAAGATTTGAGTAATGCTTATGAAGTCTCAATTTCCAATGATTGTGATATTCCTAACTGTTCCTCCTCAATGAGGTGCATCCTGGACTAGGTACCTGTATGTATCTAGACTAACAACAGTAGGGACCAAATGCACAGCGGTAAAACTAGGCTTACGCTATGGCAGATGGATGCAGGCATACACCCTGGGTACTTAAGAGGGCTAAGGGAGATAACTCTGACAAAAAATTAGGTGACCTCGTAAATCTTTGCTAGCAGTGACGCCGTCATAAAGATGTCGTCTGCCCACCAAGATACTTTGTTATTCTACGTTTCTGACGCTTGTCAAGCCATGTACAAATATAAAAATAATTAACTGTCATCAACCACAATGAATGAGAAATGTTTTCCTTTAAGACATTCAACCAATAACAATCAAATAAATAATAATTTTTTTCTAAGTTAATATTAACAAATACGTGATAAACTAACTGCATATCGTTGATTTACGTATCTTGGTTAGTTAAAAAAATCAATTGTTGAAATTAGTCTTAATGTAATTATTGTTATAGTTTGCTATTGTTATTCATTCAAATGCTTTATCAAAAATATTGTACAACTATCTGCATATTTTATTGTACGGATTATTACAACTACAGTTAGCCGAAATACTTCAGTAGAAGTATATTATAGGTATATTATTAGGCTATCTCATGATGAAAAGAAAGAGTAGCACAAAGTTGAAAACTTGTAATACAAAACGTAAATAGTTTCAATATTTTACTGAAAGCATGTTAACACTGCCAAACGTATGCATCCGCTGTTAGTAGAATGCCAATTCTTGTCAGTGTGCATAAAACACTAGAGAAATTGTTGGTTGTTTACATAACGTCGTTTTTATAAAGATATAAAAATGGTTAATCTAAAAGTAATTAATTAAATTTTTCTAAAAATTCAATTTTGTTAAAAATTTATAGGAGTAACAAAAAGTTAGTCATTGTTTAAAAAATATATGTATTGTTTTCTAATTTTGATAATGAGTGTTGAGAAAATATGAACAATAGAAAATTCAATTAAATTTAATATACTTACACTTGGGTGTTACTCATAATGCGTGTTACTTTAAAATTAGGAATAATTCAATATGTTCAATGTATTATATTAAATGCTGGTGCATGTTTAAAAAAACGTTGATTATAATCACCCTACTAGAAAACAAAAATTTATAAATTTTGAGTTTAAAGAGAAATAGCTATTCGGTAATATAAATAACCCATATAGAACAAGCATTAGTACTATTTTAAAAGCTGTATAATAATAATGATTATTATTATTATTAGAAATGATCTATGTCTTGATAAAAATGTTTTAAGTCGTTTATTATTGCTATTTATGTATTTTATAATTGTAACCTAAAAGTTACTTCTACTAAACTGTTGAAGCTAATAATAAACATAATAAAAATAATAAAGCAAAACCAACGTAAACGCAGTATTTCCTTTTACTTATTCAAAATTCACTTCTACATTCCTTTGTAAATGTTTATTTGTTTACAAAATAGTACTAATAAAATAAATACAGCAGTAATTTATAAATTATGTTTAAAAAAACATTTTTTTATTTCTTGCTTAAATAGACATTTTAACAAGACGAATTAATATCACGCATTGAACGTCGGTGGTGGGACTCGAACCCAGAAACAAATCTACTTCTGAAGTCATTTGTGTAGTCGTAACAGCTAGTGGAATAGCATCTTTTTACAATATTTGTTAGATAAATAAGCATTATTTAAATACATCCCATACTGTATTTGTTACATTCATTAAAGCGGTAACACAGGCATACTTCTGTTTAATAATTATCTACTCAACTATAGTTTTAGTATAAAGTTTGTCACAAAGAGGAATGGATTCAGAATTATTAGCTTAATAAAAATTAAAAATTACTTATATTCTAGTTTGCAATCTGCCTACATTTCAATATAAAAGTACGGCAGAAAGTAACTGTTATTGTAAGAAAGTTTAATTACAACAAATAATTTATTTGAACTTGAAACAAATACTATTCACAATAATAATAAACGATTTTTAACCGTCCAGAAACCCAGACATTCAACTTCTCTTAATTTTAAACAAGAATATATACACTAACTTTAAGCTATATGCGTACAAAGGTTAGATATATCAACTACAATATTTTAAGTAGGAAAACCTTCAAATTATACACAATATTTAATCATGTAAAAAAAGTTAATTTAAAAAATATATAAAATTTTTAAAAACTGTATCAAAAAATTGTTATAAATTATATTTTATTCATTTATAAACTGGAATTTACAAGTTGATGCGTTATGTTTTTAAAATTTACTAACAATGATGACAGCGTCACCATTAAATAAATGTGAAATGAAACATTGTATCAATGTACAATTTATTTTATGTAAAAATACTTTTGATTACACAAATTTATTAATGAAACAAATGAATTATTGTATAATAATAATAAATTATACTATGTATTTATTTTTAACTATAAAATATTAATTATATTTGATCATAATAACTTGAATTAAGTTAATTGCATTAAAAAAAATAAACTAAAATTTGTATACATTGGTATTTAATTCATTAAACACAGATTTTTTTGTTCAATAACTTTTTTAATATATTTATAAAAAATGTCAAAATGAAAATATATCAAAATTTTTGTTAATTTTTTATTTAATTGTTGTATACTAATATGATATATATATATATATATATATACGATATATACCAATATGATAGGATTAAATAAATAATTGAAAACCACAGTCATAACCTAGATTGCTAAAATTAAAAAATTGCAACGTTACATGAAATGTTGTATGATAGAATTAAAAACATGTGGTTTTTAAGTACATATTTTAAAAGTACATTTAAAATCTTTCTTTTTGAAAAATTGACCAACGTTTGTAATAAAAATATTCGTTCAAGATTTATAGCAAACATACATTAAACATAATGAAAAACATTCAAAAATACATAAAATTAAAAAATATATATTGAAAATGTGAAAAATGTAGAACAGCAGCAAAAAAAATAATAATCCAATATTTCTTGTTGCATAACATTTATCAGTTGCCGTGACAAGTATATTGGTCGGACAATGCGTCGCTTAGCTTATCGGACTAAAGAACACATTCCAAACTGGATCAGTAATAGGTTAGACGGAAGTGAACACTCATGCACATCCTCCATATTACGTCATTTACTACGAACCAAACATCAGATCATTTTCAAAAATTGTTTTAAAGTGCTGATTACTTCTCAAACTTCGAATATGTTGAAAATTCTCGAATCTGTTTATATTCACACATTAAAACCTGCTTTGTGTGCACAAAAACCGATCGTCACTACATTGAACTTAGCTTGATCGTAATGTTTGTTTGTGTATGTTTGTGAGTTGTACTAACCTAAATGTCATGTACCCCTTTTTGTATATATGTATATACTAAAATTTTATATTAGAATTATCAGATTGACTTGAATAATGATTGAACTAGGTTCAGGTGCGTCATGCTTATTTGGAATCATCAGTAGCGCATACCTTTCAAGTTTTACACACGTGAACTTGAACACACGCCCTATTTGAATTGATCAAATTCACTATAAATAATAAATTTACCGGGCCAGGGTAATCCACCCGTAGCTTAGTCGTTTAAGGCGCTGGCCTGACAGCAGATAGAGCGTGGATTCAAGTTCATATTTGTGTAAAACTTGGAAGCTATGCGCTGCTGATAATTCCAAATAAGCATAAAACAGCTGTACAATGTTCCTGGTTGACTTAAAAAAACCTAGTGGATTTATTTTTCAAGTCAATCTGACAATTCTAAAATAAATAATCCCTTACAAACCTGTTAATAAATAAAACTTTATATATTTGTAACTGACGGGAAGATACGAAGTGAATTCGTCTTACAGTTTACGTCTTAAACTTTTATTTGGAATGATAAAGGGTACCCAATGCATTAAATACATAATTTAGTTACTATTTAAACAAAATTATTAAGTCGTATAATAATAAGTACATTCTATTTAAAATAATTATTATATATAATAATAATCATTATTAAACTCGATGTTCAAAGATTGGCTAATATTAGTAATTACTTTTTTAAAGATTTTGTTGTATTTCCTTTTTAGACTGTTTTACTCTTTTCAAAGTAGTTGGTTAACAATCTGATTATGTGACAAGATGCGTTTAGTTTACTTAAACGGTTTAACAGTTGGAATCTATATATTTTAGTAAATGCAGTTTCGTAATCAATAAACAAGAAAACATTTTTTAAATTATTATTATTGCTACTTGGGTGAAACGTCAAACTGAATTTGTCTAAAATTACTTTTTCAATAAGCAACAAAGTGTATAATATTGATTGAAAATTATTTACTTCTGTTAGACACCGTAATTGGAAAATAGGTACTATTGAAGAAATTAACTGTGACATTCGTTAAATTTATACCTAAGTTGTTTTTCTCTACTCTGTCTTTTCCAACTTTCTCGATGTAATGTTGGCCATAATTATAAATTTCAAACGTTGGACAATATTTTTTTCAAAATTGTTAGGACACTTTCTCAGTTGTATTGATGTTTTAAGTTGAATCTAATTTGCTGAAGTGACAGCTTAAATTTTCTTACAAGTTATTTAAGAAAATATCTCAAGAATAAATATGCAATTTTAAAATAGGGTAGGTATATAAAGCACAGTTTTTACTAAATTAAATTGTTGGAAGTACTATAGTAATTTTTTGATTGGACATGGATAGGGAAATAAGAAAATATTATCTTGTAAATTTGTGGCGCATTTGTGAAAATAATCCAATCTGAAGATGTTTTGATGTTGAACTCCATAATGCTTGCTAAACTCAGGAATACAAAAGTGTTGCGTGATTAAAATTACCTACTAGCAAAACTAATTTATTATTACAAACAGTAATTAAAGTGTTAAGATTACATTCATAAAATAATTTGTTTTTAAAAGACCTTGAGAAGTGACTTTTGAACAATTTATATTTTTAAATATTTTCTAATGGAATTCAAACGGATACTTACAATTTATATATAAACATTGCGTAGAAAATTATAAAAAATTAAACACGATATTGAAGTTACAGTATAAAATACAAAGCAATTATCTGGAACAAAACTAGTATTGATCACCTTAACACAAAATTCAAAACAAGAACCTGCTTTATTATCCGTGAATCCCATATTGAGCAACGTGCATTAAAAAATATGATCGTTAAACCAAATTATAATTCATATTATACTTTTGCACTCTTTGTAATAAACATTTTTTTTACATTTTTCTCAAAACAGAAACACAGCAGTTAATTTTTTCAATGCCTGTTTTTATAAATTAACAAAACGAAGACTTTTTTAAAATAAAAATAATTGTTTAGATTTTGTTAATGAGTATTATAATAATTAATAATAATATTATTATAATATTTATTATCGCTATTAATATTAATAATAATCTGCTAAAATTTAATATAATAAATGGTATTAAAAATGTATTTTATCCAATTATTTTTATTATTGTAAATAAATCAATTTTTGTTCCTAATTTAAATGAACTTGAAATGTAAAAAACAACCACTCACACATAAATACAATTTTACTACAGATTACATTATAGTTTTATTAATTATGCTTTTTATATTTGTGTGCAAAATTTAATTCATTATACGCAGCATAATTAATTAGTGAGAAAAAATAGAAATGTATAATATGTTGCTTCTTCCTCTTTAATAAAATCTATTTCAACATTATCAATTTTTATGATTTGTATAATATTAGAATTAACGATTTTAGTGAGAACACTATACAATGTACATATATATATATAATATTGATCGGTGTTTCTCCTCACATTTTACTTTGTCATGATTATTTTACATAATTTGAATTTTTTAACATGATCATTAAACCTAATTTAAATTCATATTGTATATTTGATCGATTATTTTGAAATTGCCTTGTATTGCAAAAATGTATAATGACTTAAACATAGACTCTCGGTTTGCAATTATCGCATAATTTTATATTTTTTACATTTTATTTATTTATTTATTTTGGATTTGTAGCTTTAAAGTTTTGTTGGAAAATATTCTTTACTAAGTAAATATTTAGCAAAGCCATATAAAAAACCGGATTTACAAAATGTTATGGTTGACATGGGAAAATGGACGCATTGTGATACTTTGCTTTAGTTACTTATCGTAGGCACATCTAAACTGTACTAACACATAGTTTAGTATTACATATCAAATTGCATTACTTGTAAAAGTAATTTATAATTATAATATACGACAATATTTATTTTAGGAATAAAAAGCGAAATGGAACAATTTTTGCTAAAAACTTAAAACAAACATTCATAATGTGATTAAAAATATTTATTGACCAAAATACATGAATATATAGAGAAACAATTAAAAACTTTATAGTATTAATAATTTAAGTAAGATTCACTTTCTTCTATAACTTCCACCAACCGCTTTGAATCTGAGTCTATCAACGTACCGTTATAATCCTTTGAAACTCGATTTTTTGTAACATAAATGATATTTTTTATAAGCAATACGTTATTTTACAACTTGTTCATCTACCGTTTAAAAAACCCACACAACAAGTTTAATAACGTTTAAATCCGGGCTGTAGAGGATTAAATGTACAAAGGTTTTTCATTGTTTAACAAGTTTTTTACAGTCAAAATAGATTAAGTATATAATAAAATGTAAGTTAGGAGAAAAAAATATTGTTAATTTAAAAATATACACCGGAGCATTATTTTTAACATGTTTTAGATACCGTATGGCATATCGCTAAAATAATGAGTATAATCATTTTTCAAAAATTTGATTATTTTCTTACGCTTTAAGATGTCGTTAGTACCGATCAATTTTTTTGCACATTAACTCTGTAGATAAGACAGGTAAGTAAATTGGTTTGCGAAAAATCGTAATTTCTAACACACTACAGATGACTTTTAATTATCAAATCCTAAATTCATAAATAACAGCACACATATTTTTAATTTCATCTGCTTCTAAAATCATGCAATATAAATGTCATACTTTATTGGCAAAAACTCCAGTAATCTGAATTCTTGTACGCAGCTAGATGGAACATGTATTATAGAGTGTAGATTGTAAAACCAAACTTAACAATTTTATGCATTTTCTGAAAAAAAAGATTAAAAATTTGTTGTACATTTTCTTTGTTAATCTTCAAATTTATTGTTTATTTTCTCTAAAATTTTGTAATAATAAAATAAACATACTATGCTCTCGTAGATACATTTAACAGTCGATTTGTAGATAATTAGAAAGATGTTTCATTCATAAAACGTTTCTACACAATAGATACGTTTATTTTACAAATTCTCGAAATTATGTTAATATCTACGCCGTTTTAATTGACTATCCAAGATCTACCATAATCCTTTATCAATTAATAGTAAAAGATGAACAATATACCGCCTCTATATATTCAAACTAGCTTGATCTTGTTTATAAAATAGTTATTTTTTGTATCCATTTTTTAAAAAATCAAAGAATTGAAAAAAATTATTTATACTAAATTGGTAATTATTAACCAATTAAATGTTTGGCACAAACTTTTTTATATTTTTAAAACAATAGTAATTTTATTAATGGGTTTTCAAGGATGAAAATTAGAATTGTCAAATTCACTTAAATAATAAATGCACTTGGTTTCAATCAGCTGTTTGGAATTATATTTTTTTCAAAAAAATGAAGCTACATAATATTGATTTTTTATTAATTAATTTTATAAATGTATTAAAAATTAAAGCAATTAACATTTTTCAATTCAAAATAATTTAAGTCTGAATATTGCAAGCAACTATTATTTTTTATTATAATAAATTTAAAACATTTATTTTCCATTAAATAAGTTTTATAAAATGTTAAATTATGTTTTTGTTTGAAAAACACAAAATAATGTATTTTAAACATAATTTTTTTAACAATTTATCCTCTGTGCATTGTACTGCTGGCGTTGCGATTCGAACTTATACAAATTTGGCTATGGATTTGGTACCACATCTGACATTAGGATTATACTAATAATGTAGAATATATTTTGTGTATTGATTAAAGTATATATTTAGATATGTATAAAGATTTCACTGTTTAGTCATACACATTGTACAATTTGTCATTACCATATTACGAACAATTTAAAGTAAATACTCGAAACTATGTGAATATAAACCACACTATATTAAATGAACTTAACCTAACCAAACAATGACGTTTAAAATGTACAATTTTTAAACAAAATCACTAGTATATAGTTATGATTTTCAAAATACCAATTAAACCATGTGGAATTTGTTTAAATTAATACACAGATTGTGGGATTAGGGGTTAGACAATTGTCTAGAGAAAATCAGAAATAAACTAATCTAGCCAGTCACAAGTCTGGATAAAAGAGGGTTTGAGCGTCAGGTTAGCAACCTGGTCTCTGTAAAAGTCTATATTGCTACAGTATTAATAAAGGGACGTCATTCCGACAAACGGCAAAATAGTAATAGTACGTACCCAAATGACAGGTAGGAGTGAAAACGGAAATGAAGCTCAATCTTCGATTAGTCGAAGAAAATTACTTGATTAAATTTTACGTTTACTGCCCAAAAAACAAGTAAGAAAAGTTTTGGAATGAACAATTAATAATGGTAAAAGAAAGGT
Organism: Cardicola forsteri; assembly: GCA_025895645.1. NCBI lineage: Eukaryota > Metazoa > Platyhelminthes > Trematoda > Strigeidida > Aporocotylidae > Cardicola > Cardicola forsteri. Next base: position 349,298 of record JAKXYG010001440.1, read on the forward strand.
TTGTGGACTACAAAATTTTGGCTAAGAATTGTTTTGGAAGCTCTAGTTGAAATGAATGTATCATGGGGGATTAAACAAAACTTATAGACAAATGTTTGATTACGTTGAATCATTTTGCTGCTTCATGTTTTTTTTAAATCATGAGACTTTGTTATTATTTTTGCTTTTACTGTTATGTTTTGCTTCATTAATATTTTTAAGGCAGAAGGGTATAGTAATAATAATAATAATAATAATAATAATAATAATAATAATAATAATAAAAATAATAATTTATAACACATTTTCAGATTATATATTTTTTTGTTCGAATATTTTTACAGAAATGTATTTTAGCAAATAAACATATTTGGGCACTTAGACATTCATCCTTTCATTGTAGTTGGTGAAGCGTAGTCACCTCTTCATTATTTCTATATTTGTACGGCATATTAAACAATCGATTTTAATGGCTTGATAAACAAACGTAACAAACGCAGTTTTTCGGCTAGTAGATGGCATCCTCGTGACGTTGCCACTGTTTACAAAATATGACGAAGGCTCCTACAAACTACATATGATATACATATACCCTAAGATACCTTTTAACTACCTTGAGTTTATGCTTGCATTCACCCGCCAAAGGGGAAGCCCAGTTTTACCGCTGTGCATTTGGTCCCTACTGTTATCAATTTTCCAGGATGCACCACGTGGAGGACGAACAGTCAGGAATATCACAATTATTGGAAATTGAAACTTTATAAGCATTACTCAAATTTTCACAATTATTGACATTTCAACTGTGTGAACATATGTTTAAATTTTGTCAACGGCACTAAATCTCAAAACAACAGCTCGTATTGCGTGTCCCTGGTAAACTTTGAATTTGTTTTTAGCTTAAATACTAGTCTAGCAATTGAGCCACTGTGCCACTGCAATATTGTGGAAATTGCATTATTAAGATAAGGAAAATAAACATTAATTTACAAACAATTTAAAATATTAACAAATTGATAAGAATTATAATAAATTGAAGTTTAATAATATTAACCTGTAATTTTAAGTATTTCAAAACATTTAGTTAATATTTCAATTTTTGTTACCTATAAATGCTTCATTTCTCAAATAATATCATTCTTATAGAATCGAATTTACTAACCGGATAAAAATAAAATTTAAATATAAATTATACAAGTTATTTTTAACACTTCTATGAACACAATAATGTTTATGTTATTCTTTAAATAAATTTACGAATTAACATTTAATGCAGTTTCATCGTAAAATCAATAATTTTGGTTGTATATATATAAGTTGTAAAATTGTTTATTTTACAATTGTAACAATATGTAATATTAGGATTGTTAGCTTAACTTCTTTTATAAATGTATCCATTATATCCAACTACAAAAATAATCCATATTTTTTTCTTGAAAACGCTTATCAATATATTCCGTAATTTCGAAAATAATCAAAAATGACAAAATTTTAAATGTTGCTATAGCATTGCGATACCCAAAATAGATAATTATACATTAATAATAAGTTAGTAACAAGCTTTCTTTTTTGGTTACATTTTAAATTTAAATATTAGCTTTACTTTCCGTCTCAATTGAAACAATTCGATAACAGTACTTATGTATTTATTGTGGTATGATTTTAGTAATTTCTGTAATTTCAATAATCAATTGGTTATTTAAAAAAATAATTGTTTAAATAATTACAAAGGAATTGTGAAACTTAAAATATTCTAATAAAGCCAAGTGTAATTTAAAAAAATTAGTTAAAGTAGTAAGTAAAATGATTTATATATATATATATATATATATATATATATATAATTAACGAGGCCGGCTGATTTTTTGTAAGAGTTATCTCCCTTAGCCCAACAGCTACATATGGTATACGTATACCTTAAGATACCTTTTAAGTATCCTGAGTGTATGTTTGCACCCACCCGCCGTAGTGGAAGCCCAGTTATACCGCTGTGCACTCAGACCCTGCTGTTATTAGCCTACATGCCTATAAGCACCTAGTCTAGAATGCCCCACGTGGAGGACGAACAGTCAGGAATATCACCATCATTGGAAATTGAGACTTTAGAAGCATTACTCAAATCCTCAGGATCATTAGCATCCCATATATATATATACACTTAAAATTTAAAATTTAATTTAATGTTTATTACTTTGAATGTTTTACGAGAAACATCTTTCAGCAGTAGACATTTTGGCGAAGCCGAACGTGGGCTCGCATTTTAGTGCCGCTGTTGGGATTTGAACCCATGCCTACTTAGGTCCAAGTCGAGAGCTGTGCTGCCAGGCCACTCCAGCACACACACATATATATATAAAGTAATTTTATGCTTTTATAATTAGCATAATAAAAAAACAAGCAATTTTATACTTGTCAATATGAAATTGGTAAACAATAATTTTGCATAAATAAAGTCTATAATAAAATATTAGAAGCTGGAATATTATTATTTCATTAACAATTTTTTAATTTTTCTATAAAAAGAAGAATAAAATATGTTTTTATTGCATGCAATAACAACGTTATCGTACATTTAAGAAAATAATGTTACGTAAAAAGCAACAATATTTTAAATAAAACGTTTTTACGAAAAAATAAAACTGTCCATTTATATTTGCATAGCTACTTATTTCAATAGGATATTGGATTAAATAAGTAAATGTAAAATGTATTTTAAATTTATATAATTTAATAAATAAGAAGGCAGAAATATTTTAGTACTTAAAGTGCTAATTTTGAAAGCAAAGTATTTAAAGTATAAAGATTTTGTCAGTAATTGTTAAAGCCTACCTACATATAGAATGTAAGATAGTATTGTAGTGCCTGCCGTGGGATTCCCGTTGTCGACTTGTTATGCGTGGATGCTAAGTGGACTAACATTACAGTAAGCTACTTATTATTACGAAAACTCTGACTTGCAAACCCACTGGCTTCAGGGACCAAAGTAAGAAAAAAAACCAAGACTTAGACCTGAATCTAAATATCATACAGATTGCTTACACAAGAGAGTGAGATTACTTAGCCAGCTCATTGCATGCTTGACCTCATTCTGATCTCACTGTGATTGGTCGGCTGTTTTACTTATTGATCGTAATTCCGGATAGTCCTAACAAGCATTAGTCTTTATCCAATTATGGTAAATGTAATTTTTACTAGTACATTTAGGTCAAAATAAAATAGAAAAATTAATTAATTTATACTACTCTTTGATAAATCAAAACATTATATTTTTTGTATAAATTAGATCACAAGGAATATTTTTAAGTAACCAAGTTTTATTAGAAGGTAATATATAAGCTCAAAATATCAAATAATAAATATGCGTTCTACTTACTTTAACAGAAAAAGGAAGAAATTTTATGCATTCAGAAATTTGTAATAAATATTATTTAACAAATTGTTTCTAGTTAAAAGATACAAAATACATATTAAATTACAGTGCACTCTCAATTAAATTTTTGGTCAATAATATTAATATTGCAAATAATTGTCATTAATTTATATTTTTTACTTGTAACAAACATGTGTTTAAAAATATTATTTTCAATTTGTATCTTAACATGGCATTTAGTGTGTACGTGTGAGCACTCGTGCCTGATTGAGCAGGAATTTAAGCCTCATTGCTACTACTTGACGCTGAACTGTCTATTTTCAAAAAAATGTTTTTTGTATAATATTTAAACAATAAAACTAGGAAATAAGTAATACAAATTATATATATATATAATTTTTATTTTTACTACTTTGAATATTTTACAGAATACATCTTTCAGTATTGGACACTTAAGCATATCCAAACGTGAGTCAGATTTAGTGGCGGTGGTGGGAATCGAACCAATACCTACCCAGATTCAAGTCGAGCGCTGTACTGTTAGATCACTGCAGCATTTTCAAAAATGTAGATATTGAACGCCTACAAAACATTAAATTTTCTCTAATTGTACTGTAAATCGGACTTGCTAGTTTTGCATTACAAACAACATTTGTACATATCTTTTTAAATTTAAACAGCAAGTTTGGTATTAAACAAAATTATACAAATGATGAATTTTGGAAATAGTGCTGTGATCTCCAAGTTAGTATGATCACTAGACTGAAAACTGGGATTAGCATGCGATTGAGCTTTGTCGCCAATATTAGTCTTGTTTGGCTTTGCTAAATGTTTATTATTATTATTATTGTTATTATTGTTATTATTATTATAGAATTATCTTCTGTAAAACATGAAAAAGAAATATAAAATATTAGGAAACGTGAGTTGTAGTATAAATTTATTTCGTATATTTTTTCAGTGTCAATTATGTGACATTTGATACAAAATGGGTCGAGTAACCATCATTGTATTTTAAACATTCAAGTTTTTTGAAAAAAAATAAAACAATGATATAAAATTAACTATTAAATTATTACAAGTGTTTTGTAAATGTTAACTTCTAGTAGTCAGAAAATAGCTTACTGCTGATAATAAATGTTTTGATTTGACATAAAGTTCAATAAACCCATATGCAATACCATAAAACAGTAAATATTTTATTTTTGAAATAAGAAATACATTATATATATTACTCTTTTATGATAATGCTTTATGTTGCATCTCAATAAGCTAACGTCATTTTATCTAGAGGTTTACATCGTTTACTTAAAATTTAAATTTAAACACTACACGAAATTAAATAAAAAATGTTATTATTTTTAAATTTGTTATTTAATAATACTAATATTAATGTTCCTAAACATCTTTTCAACATAATGAAACATAATATATTTATCAGTAAATCTTATTTGGTGTTAAATTTAACAAAACATCAACAACAGCATATTATACTCTCTGAATCAAAGTTAGAAAAACAAAACGACTAAATTGTTTTTTTAAATATTTTATAGTGTATATTATAAAAAAACTTTTGATAACTAAGAAAATTAATATATTTTGCATTTTTAAAATATGTAACGTCATATTTTGTGTTAGTGATTTTACTAAAACTAAACTCTTACTTTAAATTAGAAGCAAAAATAGTGTTCCGATTGTTTTTCTAATACTTTTTTAATTGTTACAAAATTAATTTGACTAATTTGGAAAATAAAATGTAATTTCTTTAATTACTCTTACTCAAAAGTACGTGTAATAAATGTTAATTATAATTTGGTTTTTCTGGCTAACATAACAATAGCAACAAGTTACAAAAAAAAACAGGAATTATAAAACTTTATAAAGTATAATTTTAACAAAACATCTTTAATCATTGTTTTCAAAACTAAATTACACGTCCATTTATATACAAATGCACATTTAGAATAAAAACAAACATACTAATAATCAATCTAATCTCTTTTTACAAATGATTGTGACATGTATAATTAAATTATATAATTTTTAAATTTAAATAATTCAAATAAAAGAATTTTAAAATTTAATATTTATGGGATTAGTAAAAGATACATGTTTTGCATAAACGTTTTGACATGATTTATTAACGCTTTGTAGAAAATAAGACATACAAACGCAAAATGTTAGAGCATTTCACCAATCATTCTTTTATGGACATTTTTTTGAGCCAAATTTCACATTTTTGCTTTGAATCTTCAATCTCATTCAAAGTCGATTCAAATGAAAATTTGTTATCCCGATTGGGATAGGCTTTATTTTTGTCGAAACAGCATACATTTACGTTGAATTTGTCGCTAACAATGTTGGGCAAACTTGGAGATAAATATATGACATTGTCACAAACATGATGGCTATAGCAATACTGATGATGATGATGATGAAGATTATGACTTTCATCATTTGTATAATGCGGAAATTGCGAAAACATGGAAAGATTTTCAAAGGAATGAAATGGTTTGTACAATTTGCAATTTGGTTTAGAATAAACAAAAAATTTGTTACAATTGGAATAATTTATACACTTTGTACAATAGTTGGATGTACATGATACATTTTGTTTGCAATGTGTCAAATAATTGGTACTGAGATAATTGCAATGCAATGTATTTGTTTTGTCGTCAAAGCAATGGAATGCATTCAAATTGGGCAAACTAGAAAATTGATTGAATACACTGTTGCCACTTTCCAACAATTTTGAACACAGATTCTTATCCTTTCCCAAATAGTCGGTTTCATGATGAAGGGGTAGTAACAATTGAGACTTGGATAATGATGATTGATTTAAATGCATCATTGACGGAACATGGACAAAAAGCGACATTTGGGATGAATTTATGTTTGAATTGTTTAAAGGCAAATTGAGATTGGACTGTAAATGTGTACTCGAGCGTTCGCTATTGTTGTACGATTGGAAATATGCAATGCTTCTATTTAAGTATTGATGATGATAATGGTGATGGTGATGATGATGATGGTGGTGGTGGTATGTTGAACATCTGTCTGGAAAAAATGACTTTGAATATTGATTTTTGCAAAAATTCCTATCAATAGCTCGATTTAATTCCGTAGAATTTACAGTTGTATTGTTTGTGACACATTCGTTCAACAGGATAAGCGGGAGGTCGGTATTTAAATAAATGTTGGGTTTAATTTTTTCATTCATTTTTAAAAGTTCCCAAAAAATATCATGTTTTATAATGTATTTTATTGATGAAAATATTAATTTTATTATTGATTAAGTGATATATATTTATGTGAGTACATACGTATGTACATTATTATATATGTATTTTTGTAAGCTTTAAAATCATTTTTATATTGATCAATCAACGTTAGTCTAATAACCACGCTCTGATTGGTTAATGAAAACATGGCAATAAATGACCTCAACAATGTGTTTTCGTAATCAGCTGATTTGACTAAAAAATTGCATGTTTTAGATGTTATTTTGTCAGGTAGATAACTTCCAAAGCTAATTAATTAATTTCTGCCCTACGTTTCAATGTGGTATTTATTGCAATATTTTCTAAAATGCCGAATTTCAAACATCAACATTTTTTGAATTAAATAAAACAAATATAGTAGATAGATCAGTAGGTTTTAAATAAATATATTTAAAAATCAACTTCTCACTAAAACGTAGCAACTTTTTGTTGAGAAAGGCAAATTGACGTATAGTTTTAGAACACCCGCATTTATAAACTATTTCTATCGGTAATGAAACAGTAAAACAAATGCATTTTCTTACATGAAAAACCTTTAGACACTGTCAATTGAAAATATTTTTTATTGTCCAATGTTCCATCCGATAGGAAACGAAAAACTTTAATTGAATTAAATTGTTTAATATTAAAAAATGTTATAAAATTATAAAATATATCTATTTGTTTAAGAAGTTTTTAAAGTTGTTATTAAAAAGTTTTTCTTTCAAATTTAATACGTTTGTAGAACCAAATAATATTTACGTTACATTTATTTTGACTTCTTCTAATTGCATATTGGTATAATCACACGTAAATATAGTGAAGTTTAAGTACAAATTTTTAATTTGCTACCATGATTGCACAATGACTTATACATATAACAGTAAAAATATTAAACTAATCGATCAATGAACACCTTTTTAAAAATAAATATTGTTTAAAATATTATCCATCTAGCAAACGTTTGAATTTTTAAAAATCGAGTAAAACAAATAAAGTTGGGATTAAGTAGTAGTCAATTTTTGTTACTTTGCGAAAACACTAGAAAATAAGCGTGATGATTGTAGGAGGACATTGAGTTCTAGAATTGAAATGGGATAGTCGTTGGTTGTGAGTTCCATTGCCGCAGTACCAAATGGAAAACTTCATTTGGTTTCACGAAATGTCAACTTGCTGAAAAATGTTTTCCGTCAAATATGTAATCAATAAAAATTAAGTTTAAAAAAATCGATAATTATGGATTAAAACATATACTAACCAAAAATACATAATCAAGTGTACATACATACAAACACTACTTTTTATATAGTGCACACTGATTTCTTATTAAAATGAGGACAAATAAACCACGTACATTTAATAAAGCAATACTAATGTATAGCAATTAAACTAATTTTTTGTTTGCGGAGTTGCTAGGTTTAACGCAACCTATTGGAATAGTGCATTAACTAAACTACAAGTCTCTTAATGGAATAGACAAGAGTCCAAATCTTAGTAATGGAGTTATATCGGGAACCTTGTTTGTTTACAATTAAGTTTAACTAGCTGCTAATGTTTTTAGGAAAATACTTAAGCAGTAGAAGTAAAAATATGTTGAGTACAATTTACTATTAATCAATATCATTCTTTATTTCTATACAAAATATTTTTACCTTATTATTCATATTTAATTTTTAATGTATTATATATTATTATTACATTAAACTCACTAAAAATACATTTAGAGTAAAAATATGTTTTCACCATCAATAAAAATAAACAAATAAATAACATAGCAAAATTAAAAAAAGTAATAGTACAAATAATGGGAACAAAGTGAAATAGAATGTTACACAGTTTATTTATTTATTTAATTTTTACTGTTTTTTACAAGATATTTTTAACAATTAGACATTTATTACTGCCAGCACAGTCACTCAAATTTAGTGTCCATAGTGAGACCAAAAGAATACTCACTATAACACAAATCTGCCTAATTTATTTATTATTACTACTTTGAATGTTTTAAGGGAAACATCTTTCGACAGTGAGCATTATAGAGAAGCCGAATGTTGGCCCGCATTTAGTGGGCCGGTGGTAGGATTTGGACACATGCTCACCCAGGTCCGCTGTACCACTAGACCATCCCGGCTGTATAAGCACACTTTATTTATTTTGAAAAACGAAATAATAATAATTATATAATATATAATAATAATAATAATAATAATAATTATTATTATTATTATTATTATTACTGTTGTTATGGGCTTAGATACTTAAACTACATAATTAATGTTGTCAAAATAAAAGTATGTTTAGTATAGATAAAAAAGTAAAAAGCTGTTGTCTTATTTTCATTTAATTCAAGCTTATCAATTACGTTTAATGATATTTATTATGTGCATAATTAACTATTCAAATTATTACAAGTCAAAAAATATATCAAATTTCGTTGGTTTAAATCAATCAATATATACAAAATTAGATATTGAATTAATTTATTGATTAAAAAACATGTAATTCTTTTTAGAATATTCTGTAAAAAGGGAAAACAAAACAATTTTGTAAAGCAACTTTTAAAATACTTTGAAACTTTAATGTTTACTTTTTAATATTTAACAAATATAATTACTAATATGTTGAAATGTGGGGCACCAAACTGATACCATGGTGTAAAACGTTCTGAGTTACATTACCGAAACTATACGACGGAACTTATTCATTTTCGTCAAATATCCGCTTGCTAAAAATGTTTTACTTGCATTAGTAAAAGTAATAAATATGAAAATGAAAGTATTTAGAAACTCTATTGTATAATTAACAGAAAGATTTAACAACAGTTTTTTAAGTTATTATTTTGTGTTGAACATACAAGTATTGCATTTGTTATTCAATCTAATTATAACTTTATAAAAAGTATTTATGTATGTTTATTTGAGTTTCAATAGAATAAATGTTATATGTAACTTGTATTTGTAGATAACGTTTTTTTAATGCAAGAAATGCAAACAATTTTTTCAAATAAATAAAAATTAATGTTTTAACATACATTTTAGTTGTATTGTTAAGTTAGAATTTATGTTTAAAATATAAAATAGCATTGTAAAGCAATTATATTTCGTTTTGGTAAAAATTAAAACACTCGAAATAGTTTAACCGAAAATAAAAGGGCTGTAAAAATTTGTTTTTCTAATACTTTAAACGAACGCTATTGTTTTTTTTGCTATTTTGGTTTAATTTTGACTATTATTTTGCATTATTATTGTTAATATGGTGGTGTAGCAGTGATTTTGCGGTACAGCGCTCGATTTGGGTTCAAATCCTATCACCGGCACTAAAATGCGGGCAAAAGATCGGTTTCGCTATAATATCCACTGCTAAAAGATGTTTTCCGTAAAACATTCAAAGTAGCAAACAAGAAAAATAAGATAAAATAAAATAATAATAGTTCTTAATTTTTTTTCATAGATGTTAAACATGTATAATAAAACTAAACAATAACGTTACCAAAGCATTTATTTACTTATACATAATTTATTTTATTTATTTAGTTGCAACTATTGTATACTTTTATACTTTTTCACATTATTTTCCTTACGCTAATGGTAAACATTTTTTGCTATTGAATAATGCAAAATGCATTTTTCTAAAGTATTTAAATTGATAATAATAATAACAATAAAAACAATAATAATAATATACAAATAAATATTTCAACTCGGGTTTTAAAAGCAACCATATTAAACATTTTTATCTAATTTTTAATTAGTCAGGTGAATGTGTTACAAATATGTTTTAAAATATAATACAAAATATATAAAAATACATTTTTTTAAAATATTTAAATTCAATTAATTAGTAATAAAATGTTTAAGTTTTAAGATACACCAATAAGTTTTATTAATTAATAATAGAATAGGTTACAAGAGATTTGAAAAATACATAAGCAGTTAACTTTTTATATATTTATTTATTTATTCATTTTTTTAAATGTTTGCTATCTTGAATGTTTTACAAGAAACATCTTTCAGTAGTGGACAATTTAGCGAAGCCGAATGTAGGCCCGCATTTTTAGAGCCGGTGATGGGATTCGAACCCATACCCACCGACATCTAAATTCGAGCGCTGTACCACTAGACCACCCCGGCAATTATATATATATAATGGCTTTGCGGCATTGTGGCTGTTAATACAATTCCAACTATAAATAAAGTTTTAAAAATCGACTGATACAAAATTGCAATATTTTATCAAATCAATCTAGATTAAAAATTTAGTTTTAAGTTTAATTTTAATTTTTCCATAAATAATTAAAACGTTTTTTACTTGTTTTTTAGAGCAGAAACACAAAAGTTAATATTTTCTGTCTATTTTTACAAAAAAAAACAGAACAAAAACGTTCATTGAATTACAATAATTTATAAGATTGCATTAATATATCATTAAATAATGAGTATAATAATAATAATAACAATAATAATAATCATATAATTATTGTCATTGCTATTATTATTAATTTACTAAAATTTAATATAATAAATGGTATAAAAATGTATTTTATCCAATTATTTATATTATTTTAAATAAATCAATTTTTTGTTCCTAATTTGAATGAACTTGAAATATAAAAAACAACCACTCACACTTAAATACAATTTTACTACAGATTACACTGTGGTTTTATTAATTATGCTTTTTATATTTGTGTGCACAATTAATTTCTTTATATGCAGTATAATTAATTAGTGAGAAAAAACAAAAGTGTATATTATGTTGATTCTTCCTCTTTAGTAAAATCCATTTCAACATTATCGATTTTTATGATTTGTATAAAATTAGAATTAACGATGTTAGTGAGAACACTTTACAATATATATATATATATATATATATATATATATATATATGTATATATACACTCTAATTGCTACGTTTGTTGCTTGATTTACAGATTTTTTGACAAATTAAATTGTGCAACTGAAAAATAACCATTAGAATTGAAAAAAAAACTTTTGTTATAAATTTATAAATGTAAAATTAAAAATTGTCTAGTTTTTATCAACCGGTATAATTTAACAACATGCATTTTCTTGACAGCGTACAAAAATGTTTTAAAAGCATATTTAATTCTGAAATTTGCAATACAAATGTAACTAAAATTATTTATTAACAAACACCACTAGTGTATAACACTTTCATACTTTAATACAGATTTAAAAAATGTGCTTATTCTTTTTGAACTAATGATTTGATCAATATGGCTCGTGGATACAAATTTTTGTTTGACATTTCGTGATTGGCTTCCTTTTCATTCATTAATTGTTGATCTGTATTATTATCACTGTCATTATTATTATTGCCATTAGATGTGCTCGTGTTTTTAAAACATCCCAACACGGATTCATCAAGGTTTGCCAAATATGTTTCATTATCCAAACACAACGACAACGAATTCAATGTTCTATCAGTCGACTGAAACAGATCGAAATCGGGTGTGCCATATTTGTCTGCAATCAAATTGCTGTCAATTGAGCTCAGCGTTTTGCTATTGCGCAAGTCGTTCGTTTTGTAGGGAACATATTTGGAATTCGAATTGTTGTTGTGTACAGTTTTAAACTGATTAAAACAGCTACACAATTGATAGTTATTATCATCTTGTAATAATGAATTGGATCTGGATATAGTGGAGGAAGTAGGCATGCTCCAAACGTTGGAGCTACATTCGGGTGGGGAAGAATTGATGTAAATCAATTTAGGTTGCATTAGTTTTTCATAATTTTCCTGGTCGAATAGAAAATAAGGAGAATTGTGGGTTACGCTCAAATTATAAAAAATATTTAAAAAAGTATTATTATCATTATCAATTTGTAAAATCCTTACAAATTCAAAGTTATTTATCAATTCAATATAATTGTTCAAATTACAGTATTTAAACAAACAAGTGAAAATAATACACGAATCGCAAAATCGTATAATATTTCCGTACTCAAAAGAACAATCAATAATTATAATAATCAATAATATATAATTAAATGGTTATAACTGGTAAACGTTAAAAGCTGAATATTTTAAATATTTTTGTTTAATTTCTATAAATCAAACTTGCTACAATGCAAATATTTTTATTTGTACAAACGCAATATATAATAATAATTATTATTATTAATGTTATTATTATTATTATATTGTTAAAAAAAATTTTTCTTTAAAATGCATGGAGCAACATCATTGATTCACGTAATTGTAATTTAAATATTTGGCAATAAAGATTCTATATAATAATAATTGATCTTTCTTTCGAATTTTTCTCCGTATCATTATTAAAGACATTTTTTTATTTCTTTAACATGGTTTGTAGAAATAATGTTCTATTCTCGCTACTTTAGCAATATTTAATTTTATGTTATACATTATGTATTGCTCATTATATGTTGCATATCCATATATATATAATTCCTAAAAACGTTGAAAATATAATATTACACCTACTTGAAAAATGTTTCAAGCACTACATGCTTAATTTTTCACATGTAATTATCATGTTGCTTTTTCTATTTTTAAAATTTATATTAAAGTAGGTAAACTTTTATTTTTACCACTTATACTTTTGTACTTCAGTATGCAAGAAAAATAAAAACAGTAAAATCAAAAATCAAATATTTATACATTAAATGTTTGTCACACACATTTAGGTAAAAGGTAAATGAACACCTGCAAAATAGACTTACTTTGGATAATTCAATATTTGTTATCCAATCTGTGCAAGTATTTTTGGCACTAAACACGTACAAATTGGACAAATTATTAAAGTCATCCAAAACTCCAAGAATAAAGTCGTCTATTTTTTAAGCAACAAACAAAGTTTATTATTGTTAATTATAATTTAAAATAATTATCAGAGTCATTGTTTTAATCATTTTAATAAAATAAAATATTTTCAAAATTATACTTAACATTATAATTTGTAATTTATGCAAAACGTGGACATTTTATTTTTTGTACAACTAAAATAATTAACCTAATTTTACTTTCGGTATAACATAGTATTTGTTTAACGTTAATTTTGTATACATTATGTTCAATCTGTCAAACGTTTTTTTAATTTAGAAAATATATACGCATACAACATAGGTGTTTTTAATTTAATTTTATTTTCTAAACAATGGAACTTAGTCAATCATTAAAATTTTTAATTTTTAAAATAAATTGAAAAAAAAACGTTTTTAAAATATTTGATATACAGATAATAAAAATATATTTTATTTGTCAATATTATAAAATTGAAAATACGGACTATATAACAATGGGTATTTTTAATACTAATTCGTAGATTAATATTTTCTAAATATAATAAAAATAATTTTTAAAATAATTTATTTAAAATAAATTAATTTTTAAAATTGGTCAAACAACAAAAGGGTTTTAGCAAAACAATATTTTATTTAATTTCATTTATATATATATATATATATATATATATATATGTTCTATTTCTAACATGCTTTAATAAAACCATATTTTAGCAAATAGGAAACAAGAGTCTGTAATTAGTTCTGTTAATGGGGATCGAACCTACACACACACGCAACTTGTGCCACCAAGTCAAACTAAAACTGAAATTTAACAAAACAAATATAAATATATACTATTTAATAAGTGCAAGTATTGGTTTCTCTTCCACCGTAGCCGAGTTAGGAAAAGAGGAGAGTTCAAGCTCAAGATTACAAATTTAGCCTCTGTAAAAATTTACATATGATTAAGTGTTCTGTTAATAAGGATGTTTGTATCTATTTTACTTTGTGTAAAATGCCATATAAATATTTATGCTAAATATCAAATAGAAGTCAAAGTTTCCAATGCAAATGTATTCTATTTTTAATCAAAAATTATAAACATACATAAGCATAACTAAAATAACATTTAAAGTCTATTGGATAAACGTAATTGTAACAGCAATTTCAATATTTGCTAAAACTGGTTAATGAATATAGACTAAAATGTAAAAATGTAAAAAATACACGAAACAAATCCGCTTTAAATAATCTTATATTAATTTTATTCACGTGTATTATTGCATGGTTTAAATCATTGAAAACGTAAACGCAATTGTAATTAGATTTAAGTTGCACTAGAATACAGTTTTTTATTTTACGTTATTCTTGTTTACTTACATTTTACACTATCAACTACTTTTCTAATAGTCAGTAGTCACTACTGCACATTTTCCATTGGCTTACGTCATCTCCCCCAATTCATTATCGAAAAACTGCCGTTACACATTTACAAAATGTTTTCATCCTAGTCAGCCAAATCTTACCTCATTCTCATTGGTTCTAAACAAAATGCCTAAAAATGGTTCCCGCGAATTGTTTAAATAATAAAATTAGCAAAAACATAAAACAATGCAATTTGTAATTTGAAAGTTAGCCATTGCTCACTTTTGTTGTTTCCTTTTTCCAATACAATCTTGTCTAATCGAATAGGAGTGCGGTACAATTTAATACTTTCAGTTGTGTCTTTATGTACAGATTTGGTAATTAGAAACACATCCGTCAACAAATAACATGTTGTTTCTATAGTCTAAATAATATAATTTTAAAAATATGAATAAAATAAAAACATAAATTTGTTCAAACTAAGGAATTAAGTGAAAACAAATACTTGAATTAACTAGAATACACAAAATTGTAAAAAAACAATAATTTCAGGTTTAATATGTTTACGTTTTATTTAAAATACAAATAGAAATTTTAGGTTGAGCACGAAATGTAAGAACTTGTATAATTTTGTTAAGTTTCCATTTTGTAAAAACGTTTTTAGTATAACGTGAAAGTAACAAAAATAAAAAAAAGAAATAGAATAACAAAAGGTTTATTAACTTGAGTAATATTTTAACTTATTAATTTTATTTTACATAAATTTATTTTTAGCATTTTAGTAATAATAAAGTAAAACGTAATTTAAAAAATTAATACATAAATTATAAAAAATACTTTACGTAGCATATAATCATTAATTGCAAAAATATAATTTTAAAATGGTAATACTTTGATTAATTATAACACTACTTATTGTTTAATAACTAAAAATTATTTGTAATATAATTTATTTTAAATTCAAATGTAAATTAGAAATTAATAGTAATGATAATTTATTTTTAATGTTTTTAGTATAAAAAATATAATCAAAATTAATATTTACGACTTAATTTTATTATTTTTAATTAATATTTAATTTATTTCGTAAATTAAAAATTTAAAAATTTATTTTTCTACTCTGCAAAAAATTGTTAAAATTAAAACAACTCTATGTCAATAAAATCGTGTTTTTGAAAAACAGAATATTAGTTATTTATTTGTGCATTATATGAATGTTATTATTTTATTACAGAAAATCTGTTTTTTTTTAAAGTAAAAATATATGGTGTCAGTTAGAATTAATCATTAATATAAATATAAATATTTAATAAAATGTGTACCAAATATACATTACACCGCCCACCAGAAGTAAATCGATTTAGGCAGTCCCAAGTCTGGATAATGAATAAGGGTTTGCATTTGGTAGCAGAAAACCCACGCTAAAGCCAATGGTTGTAAGGAAACTGACTAAAAATAGCGGCTCTTTAAAAAAGAAAAAAAAGCTAAAGAAGAAAAAACGAAGTTCTAAATATACTCTATTTTTCTTTTGTTCTAATATTTAGCATACGGTGTTTCTAGGCAACAAAATTTACTTATTCGTAAATATCTTGTATTTATCTCTAATGTCTTGTCCTTGTAAATAGTGTGCAGTGTTCTTGTTTATTCTAAGTGCACCTACATCTAAGCCAGTTTAAAGAACGTATTACGTCGTGTTATTACAAAATCAAACAAAAACACTCAAACCTGTTTACTCTAACATCGTAGCAATATCCAAGCTCTATCATCTATAAAACAATGCTTAATTTTTTATATCACTGTCAAACCCATCTTTATTTATTTGCCAGTGTTTATGTTAAAATATAAAATCACCAGGTAATCCACTAGCAATTACAAAACTACTTTATTATTTCTTCAATTAAGTTTAGATTTTTGTCATCTACGTTTTTCTTATATTGTTACATATCAGATAGTTAATCGTGCATTCAAATAAGTGCATTTATATAAATAAGAAATTTAATTAATTAATTGACCCAGGGCGCTATTAAAAAAATAAATTGATCATGTTATTGTAACACTTTATAGCATACTTTTTGTGGAATTAATTTTAACTTTAAAAATCCTTTAAAAAGAATAGTTCTCATTGTACTATTTTCTTCCGGAGAACAAAATTCATCACTTGTCATTAAATTCATAGTTAGCATATTTTTGTTTATCAAATTGTCTCGGTACAAACCGCTTCCTTTATTGGAATCAGCAGAAGGTAAAGCGGTTTGATTTAAATCCAAATCAATATATGAATTTGTTTTTGGACTGCCAATATTTTTGTTATTTCCGTTTGAAGCACAGGATTCCATAAATTCGGAATATAAGGATAATTGTGAAAATGACTGCCTAATGTTTGGTTTGGGAGTTAAAAATGAATTGGATTTGATGTTTGGATGTTGATGCTGATAATGAGGTCGGAATATTAAAATTGGCATAGGCAACTGAATGGGATTTAGGAGACTAAGTTTGAAGCTGTAAATACATTTTAAGATGATAATGATGATGATAATAATAATAATAATACGTCCATGCATACATAAATAAAGTAAAAAAAACAACAAATTTCTATAATTTAAATACAATATAGTGTAACAAAACAATTCAATGTGTTCGAACATTTGGCAACATTTTTAGCTGATGCCCCATGAGATCTTCATTTCAATTCAATCTATCTGAAACATTTTTGGTTAATTTTTTTGTGGACTACCCCAACCTTTTTTGCCATTATTAATTGTTCATTCTAAAACCGTTCTTGTTAATCTTTCGGGTGATAAACGTATAATTTGACCAAGTAATTTTCTTTCTTTAATCGAAGATTCTGTAAATTAAAGATTGAGCTTCCTTTCGGTTTTTATTATATTCTGTCATGTGAGTAGTGTTATTACTTTTTTCTGTTGTTTGCCAAACAGCGTTACATTATTAATTTTGTAGAAACATAGATTGTTTACAAATGCCATGTTGCTAACCTTGAACTCAAACGTCATCCGTTATCCAGGCTTGGTACTGGCTAGATTAGTTAATTTCTAATCATTTCTATGTGGATAAAGCAAAACTTTAACATGTAAAATGTATTTATATAAATACAAATGTATTTTTAGTAGAAAAACATTGCAGATTTACACCTATATAAAAATTCTTTTGTTCAGGTATGTATTGTGTAAAAGTGTTTTCACTATCAACAATCCTTCGTTATAACACCCTTTTGTTTTCAACACTGGTTAAAACAAAACTAAAAATATTTTAAAATTTAAATTCAATAAATGTAAAATGTCTAAAAATATTTTGCTACATTTATAATGTATAACAGTGTTCTCTCATTAAATCAATAAGATGTTAACTAAACGTTTGGACAAAGTAATATGTATATTTTGAGGTGTTTATTTTACAGTCATAAGTTTAAAAATGATTTAATGTTTCCTAATGCATTTATTAATTCATACGTTTTTATACAGAATAGCATTAAATTAGCAACAGTTTAAAACCAACATTTTGGGTAAAGTTTGACAATGATCTAGTGGAGTATAGCGATCAACTTGAACTTGGGTAGTTATGTCTACAATCCTCGTTACCTGCGTTAAATGTGGGCCTCCATTTGACTTGGCTAAAAAAATGTCTACTTACTGAAACATGTTTTTTGTAAAGTATTCAAGTTGTAACTATTAAATAAATGAATAAATTTTTAGTTATATTGTATAATTTAGGCGATACTGAACGGATGTTTATGCTATTGCTTTCCCTATGTACTTATATTTTGATAAAGTGTTGATCTATTTTCCGCTATCTAGAGAACGCTTTTAATCAAAAATTATTTACTAAAAACTTTTTTTTAATGTTTATTACTTTAAATGTTTTACTAGAAACATCTTTCAGAAGTGGACATTTTAGCGAAGCCGAACGTGGGCCCGCATTTTAATGCCGGTGGTGTGATTTGAACCCATGCCCACCGAGGTCCAAATCGAGCGCTGTACCGTTAGACCACCCGGGCACCTGTTATTTACTTAATTTTACTATCAATACAAAAGTCATATTTTATTTATTTTCTAAAATCAGAACAAGGAAAACAATCATGTGTATTGCTACAATTTCTATCTGCATAATTCTGTTTATTCTCCTAATTAAAAAACTACTTTTTTACATAACGCCTTATTTATTCTCTAATTGCGTGCATTTATTTTATGAAAACGCAATTAAACTATAAGTTATTATTTTTTTGTTTACATTTCTGTTGATAGTCACAAACAAAATTTAAAATGATTTGTGACACCAAAAATGTAAGTTGATATACAATTTTATATGTTAATACAACACTTCAATAATTAATCAATAAGTAAAACTATCTAGAACTTTTTCAAATTTTTACTATCATTATTGAATGCGTATTTTTCACTTATTTCTACCAAATATCTACTTTCTACAAACATTTTTACCAAAACCTTCCTTCAAACAATTATACCAGAGTGGCAGAATGAATAGTGCGTTCAAAGTTTACTTCCAGGATTAAGCGCAGGCATTTGTTTCCCCTAAAAAATTCGAAACAAATCAAAAAGGAAAACAAAATTTGTTATTTACATATTTAAAAAATTGATTGCATTTGTTTATCAATTACTTGCTAAAATGATTAATCATATATCGATAGTCATCAAAATGACTATCAAATAAATCAGGTTTGACAAGTTTGGAAACGAACAATTCCAAATTTTTCCACAAATCCGATTCAATCATGTGTTCGTTGACTGATTCGATAAACAAGGTAATATTTTTATGCTACAAGAATGGTGAATAAAAAATACAACAAATTTGTCATAACTATTGTTATTATTATTATTATTATTATAGAACAAAATCTACACATAGTTAAACAACACATGATGTCATTTCACGTTAAAAATTGCATCAACAACAATGCTATTTATATTTTTTAACTTTATTATAAAATATATATTCCTATCTTTAACATGCTACCATGTAGTAATGATACCTTAGATACAATAATAATAATAATAATAATAATAATAATAATAATAATAATAATAATAATAATAATATAAAAAGCTCTCAATTAAAAATATAGTAGAAAATAATAATCACTAGTTACCTTCTTGTAAACACAGAAAATTAATAAATTAAGATACTTGAAATTATTAAATAATTTTAAATAATTAAATTATTTGGTTCATAAGGATTTTTTTAAAATTGATGCAGATATGATTTGCTTTACTTTGTTGTTCCAGTGCTGAACTTATTACTCGGTCGGTATATGTTCAAGCTGCACCCGAAACAATTAATGTAAATCTTTGTTTAAGGTTTTTAAACATCGAGGTAATAAAAAGCTGACATATTTTATCTAGTACAAAGGATAATGTATAATGCACTTATTACTATTGTTATTACCATTACTACAATTGGTTTTGTTTGTGCCTAGTTATATAATACTCATAACATGTTCAAATCTGTAGAAGAAACGGTATCATATATTAAACGTAAAATATTTTTTAATTTGTACATTGTAATTGCAACCGTTAAGTTACACAATTGTAATGCATAAACAATGACTCAAGTAACTAAGTTGCTGAATTTGCATCAGAAAAGTTAATTTTACTACAAACACATTATTTAAGCCCTTGTGTAGTTTGTATGTACTTGATAAACAGATTTTGTAATGACAAAAAAATAAAACATGGGTTTGAAAAAAAGTTAAATGTTACATTATTTGTTTGTCAATAAGCCGTTTTACCATTATATTCAGTTCCGTTTGGTCACATTTGTTGCACGAATGTTTTAAAATTGCACCAAACAACAATTTATATTGAGTACTTCTAATAAATGGACGAGATAATTGCTCCCACAAATCCTCACGATGTCCATGTTTTCTTTGATTAGCCCACTAGTAAAAAAATATGTATGTTTGTTAGATTAAAACAGAGTGCATGTGATTTATTTAATTGTTTAATAGTGTTTATTATTATTATTATTATTATTATTATTATTATTATTATTATTATTATTATTATTATTATTAACAGTAATGATAATAATAATCATATGTTATGAAATTAATTGTATATTTTCATAAACAATAAAAGCAAGACACAGATTAATTTAAATGTATAACCTACAAAATAAGCTGATAATATATTTAGTTTTTAAAAATATAATAATTATGATTCAGTGTTTATATTTTTATAATTGACTGAAAACATTTTGATAATCATTTTTTCGAAATTCTACTTTTACAACCTTAAGTTTAGAAATAACTATTTCATTTGAACATAAATGCTTCTAAATTGGAAGTGACCAAAGTCTAATTCAATATCTGACTTCTATTACATACATGAAGTATCCACATTTATATAAACTAAAAAATTGTGCATCTATTTGAGTATTATTGCCAGCAATCAGAATTTAACAAAGGTTTCTTTGTCTTATAATTATTTATAGAAAGGACAAAGAATATCACTAACATTGAACGATGAGTACGGGAAAGACAATGATACTTTTCTTTAAAAATTAAATATCAAGTAAATGGAAATTATGTAAGTTAAAAGGCAGAATTATCCTTTTAAAGTTACAATTAAAAAATCCTTACACTTTAAAGAGGATAGGACAACAAATTGTTTAATCTAACTGTATATTAACGTTTTGCAATGAATTTCTTGTCTATCGAAAATTGAAATTTTATTCGGATTTTACTAACTTTGTCATTAGAATCATAGTACGCCTTTTTTGCGGCAGTTTTACAGTATTATGGTGCTTTATTAATTTTTTTGTCAATTTCTTTTTATAGAAATCTAGTTTGCTAACCGTGGGTTTCAACTCTGTTTTTTATTTCAATTAACCTAGCAATTGGCTACAGTAAAGTTATGCTTCAATAATAAGCGTTTTGGATTCGATGTAATAAAATTGTATACAGCAGTAAATTCTTATATATTTTGCTCAAAAAAATATACAACACTGCATTATATCGAGAAACAAAGACGGAATAGTTTACACAAATGTTACTTGAAGAAATAATTGAAAATTTTCATTTGTCCGAAAAGCTTCTTGACTGTAAAACCTGCATTTGGACAAGTTGACATTGTATTTGCGAAATACGTTAAACGATTGTGAAATCTAAAATTCAAAATAAAAATATTTTAAAAAATTAATCAGTTGTGTAATAAATCACATTATTAAATTATAAATAATTTTGTTCAAAGTAGAATTTATTTCTATCTACGGTTTAATCCTTCCTATTATGTATCGAAATTAATTTATCTATTTTTTTACGTTGTACTTTTATTTCGTATTGTATTGTTTTTTTTATGGCGCTAATCATATATTATGTATCTACGTATATGTTAAATGAACCTCTATTGATTTATTTAAGCTTATATAAATAAATAAATAAGATATACAAAATGACTTAATGCTATCTTCCAAATACATCATCGGATGTCAGTAAAGTGTCTATAAAATTTATAAATCTATTAAAAAAGTAAATAAACAGATCAATTTGTCGAAACTACTAAAATATGAAGAATGAATATAGAAGCTTTTATTGCCTAATTTACTAAGCCTCTATATGGTCACCATTAATTATGCAAAGCACATGTAAAACGGTAATTGATTTTTTGCCATGTTTGCTGTAGCTGTTCGTAGCTTTACCAATAATAGCAATAACATTTGTTCCAAGTCGTTTGAATCCTATATCTTAGTTTAATACACAATATTTCCAATATAATCTAATAGAAAGGCATTTAGAACAGTTATATCTAGAGATTGAGATGGCCAGAAAATTGGATAATTTTTCCATATCTGCCAATCTTGACATGTTTGATTTAGAAAATATGGTTCTTACTGTGGTGGTGCACTATCTTACTTAAAAACATTGTTTAATTAAATTCCATCCAGTTATTGTGCTATAGTTTGTAACATATGTATTAAATTGTAAGAAGATTCTTATAAACACCATCCTGCATTTCTGTAACATCAAGTTTAGTAGATGACAAAGGGCCAGACGTGTAGACTAGCTAAAACGTGTGGATGTTGTGACAAACATTAATTAATTAAACCAAACCATTAGTTAATTAGCTTTATTGTTTTGCTTCGAGCGTAAAATTAAGCAAAAGGAAAATGTTTGAAGACAAAGAGTTTGTTAGTGATCCTATTACAACACGTTGCATTTTGTAAATCTTGTTATTTTGTAAGTTTTTTTACATGTTTGCAAACTCACAACTGATAACTCTGTGCTAAAAGTTTAAGTTTTTTATCTTTATACAAACTTGGGACCAGCAAATTTATTGTACCAGTGTAATAAAAACTATACATAAACTAAAGCCTAATGTATTTGTAATTTTTCGAAATAATTATTTTAACATATCAGTGTCAAAGTTTGTCTCTATGGTACAACGCAAAACTAACTTGGGTAGGCATGAATTTGATTGTCTCTTGATTTTGCTAAAATTTTCACTAGCTGAAAATCATGTTTAGCGTTAAGCGTTCAAGCGAAAGCGACAACAACAACAACAACAGTTAAAATTAATACTTACTTACATGTGTAACCACCGACTTGAGTGCCGTTGGGGCAAATAATTTTCCTGTTTCGCGTACACTATTCAACAATTGCAATATGTGAAAAATCCACAACTTTACGCCTGTTTTGTAAACTTGGATCAAATTGCCAAAAACCATACTAACATCAATCGACTTGAATAAATGATCACGAACTTGAATAAACATATTCAAATAATTCTTGGTTCATCAACAACAAAAGAAAACATTTTAACATGAATGAAATAATTTTTGTTAAAAACAAGTAGCATTGAAGTTACAATTGAAATTTATATATATATATATATATATGGTTGTAGTTAACAATAATATTATTTATATATGCATTAAAAGTTGATGAAATACTAACGTTATCTTGAAAGAAATAAATAGGTTTTATAATCAAAGCAATATTTTTAAAATTTTATTAATTAATTTATTTTTACTACTTTAAATGTTTTAGAGAAAGCATTTTTTATTAGTGGACATTTTAGCGAAATTAAACGTGGGCCCGTATTTCGTGCCGGTGGTGGGATTCGAACCTATATTCTCCAGGTCCAAATTGAACGCTGTATCGCTAGGCCACCTAGGCACATGCATAAAAATTCCGTAAAATCTCCCCATTGGCAAAACCTGGGCATCTGAGCGAACCCGATTAGGAATCGTCGCGAGCTTCAACCCGCCGAAGTGGAATAGCAAGCCTCTACCAGATGTCATGGCATTTGTAATCACTTTGAACCCGGCACCAGGTAAGTTATTTACAAATGATTTAAATAAGTAATGTGGTGAGATTGAATTAAAATGAGAGTTACATAGGATTCAATAGTCACCATGACAAAATGTGAACTCATATGAAATAAACAACTGTATTTTTTATTATTCTTTACAGCAATAGGGTTTGTACTAATAACCAATTTTTTCAAACTAGTTGAATAATATTTCTGGAGAACAAACAAACATTCTCTATTTGCAGTTTTTAGTAATTCTGAACTGCAATTTAGTTACCTTTTCTCCTTTTTTCTGTTGTCTAGAAGAAAATTAAAGTTGTTGGTAATGTATTTCCCGATTATTTTTTGAGAATTTAATTAAACAGAAATTGTCATTTTAAATAAGAAAAAAACATTTTTTTAAAGTTATACACTATTTCAAACATAACAATTCGTTTACAAATATGTTCTTACATTAATAATTACACGTAAATATTTCAAATAATTGCACTCTGTGTAGATAAATTCCCAAATAGCAGATTGCATTATTTCTTCTTCCTTGGTAAATTTCTATTAATATCAAATTAAAGAAGTAACATATTTTTAAATGATTTTGTTTAATTTTGTTTAATGTATGCTTTAAGTTATAATTTAAAAAGCACTATTCCATACTTTTATTTAGCTGTTCCAATTTAAACATTTTAATTTACATAAATAAAATGATCAACATTTTGTATAGTATGTTTCATTAAAAAACTAAGAAAATTTTTATTAACTGTCATTAACTATTAAAATTATAATTGCTATAATATTTTTAAAATAAAAAATGAAGTGTTGTTTAATTATCAATAATAATTAATATGTGTTACAACGTACATACTTGCAAACAAATTTACAATTGCTCACACATATTTTTAATATTATTTTAAAAAATGGTATATAAGAAAAAAGAAAAAACATAAAAGTTAATATAAATATTTACAATTAATCAGAAAATGTGAAATGCAATAAATAAAGTTTTTAATTGATAAATTAAATAATTTAAGTTAAATAATAAAATAATTACATTAAAAAATATATTTGTTTCTAGTATTAAGGTAATAATTATAGGACCACAGTTTGTAGCTTTTGTCAATTAAAATATATTTATTTGTTCAAAATACTTTTATTTCTCAATATATATTAATAATAAATTAAATAAATTAAAAGATAAAATATGTACGTGTTATATATATATATATATATATATATATATATATATATAATCTTTAAAATATCTTACTATAATTATTAATTACTATAATTATCTTACTATAAATACGTTTCCTATTATTAACTAAATATATTTTTATGAAATTAAATAAACAACATACAGGAACTTACATCAACACAAGTAACAATATCTTTCCAACATTCTTCAACATAAAACAAATCATCGTATATTTCCACTTTATTTTTTTTATCTTCAAAATCGAACAAAGAACTTATAAAATTAACATCATTGGAGCTATTCGTGGACAATCGTTTAAAACTATTTATTCGGCGTTTTGGTAATCTAAAATCATTGAGTTGATATCCCATTTCCGTAAGACAATATTCGTCCAATGCGTCCGTTAACAGCGACTTATTTAAAACATAATTGTAATAAAAAGACAACCAATTTTTTAAATGTTCTTGCTGTACATGTACAAACAATTGAGGAAAAAAAGGTTTAAATAAAATAATTTAAAATAATATACGAATAAAATACACATTAAATAGTTTTAAACTAATACTTTATCTATTAAATGTTTAGTTGACTTTTAATACAATTTTATTAAATTATTTTAATTGTTACATAACGAATATTTTTTCTACTATTATATAATAATTTTGTTTCAATAAAATTATTTTAATTATTGTATAACAACAAATTCACAATAAATTTACTATCATTGTTTTATTTCATAAATTATATATATATATATATATATATATATATATACTTTTTTGCTTAATAAATGTTTAATAATTAAAAACAGTCAATACCTTTAAGAGCAATTCTTTACGATCCAATTTTTTATTTTTTAAAATCGTTGTTGAATTATATTTAATTTCTATAAAAAATAAAATTTGTGCTAATTAATAAAATAGAAATACTTTTACAACTATTTTAACATAATGTACAATTGTACAAAGTTAATTAAATTATTAAAAACCGTATTCGTGTAAAAAAATGTAACATGCAAAAAAAGACAACAGAAAAAGTTTTTTTATTTAAATACACTGCCGTTATTTAAATTTTAATTTCATATCACGCCAATTGTAATTGTTGACAGAAACAAAAATGTCAAAATAATTAACTTATTTTGCGTTTAAATTAATTTAATTTTAAAATACAAAACCTGTAGCTTTTGTTGTTAACAAAATATATTGATTGAAATTTTTCAATTAAGTCTAACATTTCTGAAACGAAGTATAGTAGTTTCATATGTTTTTTAATAGTTGAAAACCATCAATTAAAAATTAGCAGTTCGATTTTCTTATTAAATTAACAGTCTGATATATATATATATATATATATATATATATATATATATATATATATATATATATATAATACAAAACCCTTTTGCTTAAATATAAGTATGGGACAATAAAACAACAATTGCAGCAAAAAAACAACAGCAACAACAAAATCTCGTAATTCAAAGAGAATATAAGACAACCAAATGTTTCCATGTATTTAAACATTCTGCCAAACAGTTTGCTTAATCCCATAAAGCATTTATTTTAATTAGATCTTCCCGAATAGCTATTTGCCGAGTGTTCTGTGGTCTACCAACCTTTCTTTTACCATTTTCAATCTTCCATTCCAAAACCGTTCTTGCTGATCTTTTGGGCAGTAAAAGTAGAATTTGACCAACTAATTTTTTTCTTCTAATTGTAATGATGTCATATAGTAAACAAGAGTCAGTTCTTTTTTTGATCTCATCATCTAAAATGTGATTGCGCCAGGAAATCTTTACAGTACTTCAAAGACACCGGCGATGAAAAATATCCACTATCTTAATAAATCTTGTCGGTTCGCATCCACGTTTCACTCCCATATATTGCCTGGCCTCTGTAATAATATATATATATATATATTGCTACAGAAACAATAAGGAGACACCACAGCAGCAAACGACGGGACGATCCAGATGACAGGGTTGAGTAAAAACCGACTGGAAGATCAATCTTTGATTGGACAAAACAAATTACTCCTTGTACATTGGAATGGACAATTGATGATGGCAAAAGAAAGGTTGATCAACTATAGAAAATTTGGCTAAAAACCATTCGAAAATACCTAATTAAAATAGATGTCTCATAGAATTAAACAAATATTTTGGCAAAGTGTTTCAACACATGGAATTATTGTGTTAACCCATATTCTTTTTAAATTGTGGAACTTTTTTGTTGTTTTTGCTGCTACTGTTATTTTGTTGCCTTATGATTAGTTCAAGTCAAACGGGTTTTGTAATTATAATAACTTTTTTTTCTTTATTAACTGTTAATTCGGGTTAACAAAGGACGGTTATAGTCCAAGTTTGGCATTTTAGCTTATCAAACAAAATTGGCTAAAGTAACAACGGTTAAAAAAATAAAAGCAATACGATTCTAATAAGAAAATTTAACGTAAAAACAAATCCTCAATGCCCAAGTTTTAAAGTAGAATTATATGGAATCATTTTGTGCTTTGTGTTTTTCACAACAAAAGGAAAAACAAATTGAATTGCATAATTAAAAAATTACTCATGTTGTGATTTTGTGCTTTTAAATATATGTAGAACATTTCGATTAATCAATAATTTATTTTGAATTCCAAAATCAAATGATGCGCTAAAAATGTTGCATATTTCAAATATTTATGACAACAAATTTGGTAATAATAAAAACAGAAAAAATTAATTATTTTATTTTAAATATAAACGCAAATTTTTAGATTACTACCAAATATATTTCTAGTATCAGACTCAGTCTTTGTTACAAATAATTATTTTATATAAATATAGTTTGTATCTGTCTATTATTTATAACAGACAGGGCTATAAGAGTTTGACCTAAATAAAATTAGAATTTGATTCCTATGCTCCTGGTAAGTTTTATTACGATTTGACAACAAATCACCACAACAACAAGAAATTAAAAAAAAATAATAATAATAATAACAATAATAATAATAATAATGATAACAATAATAATAATAATGATAACAATAATAATAATAATACTAATAATAATAATGATAACAATAATAATAATAATAATAATAATAATAATAATAATAATAATAATAATATGTAATATAGAATGTCTCAAATACTTGTGGTACAACAAACACTTTGCATTATTTGTATCAAACGAGTGTACAAGAATTGTCAATCACCAAATGCATGCTGTTTTTTGATTTATTGTTTTTTGTTGTTAGTGGTGTAACACACATTTTAGTCAAAAGATTATCTTAGAAAACGATTGCTAAGTTGTTGGATCAAACAATCTTTACACGCTTCTGTAAATTGTAAATAATCGAAGATAACTATTCAAAATGCTTGGCAAACTTGGAACTTATAAAAGGGTGGTCGTTTGACCATCTATTACATAATTATTTAATTAAAATATATTTATGTAAAATTTTGTTTAAACTATATGTTTAAAATAAATCACATATTTTAACAAAAAACTGCATCTACACACGTGCAAACAAAATGTTATTTTATTATTAATCTAATTTTCTAAAAATAGGAAATTGTATTTTTCTTGTTACATTAACTTTAAAATATGTAAATGCTTTATCTAAATGTACAAATTATTATTGCTATTAAAAACAGATAGTATTAGATTTATCGAATAATAACTTACATAATATAACAGATTTTTTTTTAACATTAAAAAAATAACAATTATAAACTAAAATAAGTTGTTTATTTTTAAACATGTATTAATTTAATATGCTAAGGATTATGTATAAATATAAAAAACATTTTAATACATAGCAATCTATGTGCTGTTTATTATAAAACTATTACGTATAAAAAGACTATTAATATATACTGTAGAGAAAGGGTTTAACAAATTTTTTTTTATAAAAAATGAATAATTTTTAGCTGTCTGAATAATTCCCTTAAAGGCAATTTTGAAAAAGTGTATATTTTGAATAGCTAAATACTGGCTAAATAATGACATTATAACAGTCTTATACTGTGCTACATGTCAACTTAAAATAAATTATTGTCATGTATTAATACAGTTTGTGCATAATTAATAGAAACTCTATCAACTCTGGTTGAGAAAGGAGGAAGGTTTGAGTGCAATTTTGATTCTGTAAAAAGATGTTTGCTAAAGAAACAACAAGAGAACAACATGTTATTAAACTACAACAGATAATTGAAAACAGCATGATTCCGATGATGGAGGTGTAGCAATAACCGAAAAAAATGGCAATCTTTGTTATGCACAATTTGCAAAGCCAATAATTAAATGTACAAACAAGTAGAACGGTCTTATTTTTCCATACTTTTTAGAGCAAAATAGTCTTCAAATAAATAATAAAATGATAAATATTGGGTTGGTACTAAGTTACGCAAGTAAATAGTAATCCCCCCTATTTACTAAATTACATGCCGTCAACAGACACACATCCACCACATTCGAAGAATAAGATTTAGATGACTGAAGCTAGTTTCATTGTGACTTGGATGTCACAAAAGAAATTTGTGATAAAAAAACACAATAGTTATCCTCAAATTGAAAATTATGGAGTAAAATTTAATTTTTCTTACTATTGTTTCTAAGATGTCAAAACAATTCAAATATTGGTTTAAATTTTGTTTCAATAAACAAACTCACTATTGACACTAATAACATGTCCAAGTAACTCTGTCATTGGTTTGTCCCAATCAATAAATTCATCTGTCAAATGGTCACAAAGATAAATGGGACATGTGGATGGGGTAATATGATTTCGGATTACATTTCTGTTTAAATTAAAAAAAGAACATTGTTTTTTGTTCAGAAAATATTTTTAATTTAAGTTATTTATATGATAAACATTTTAATGGAAAGCAGTATTTTTCAAAGAAAATTTTATTCTAAATAAATAAAAAAATTTAAAAGAGAAAAATGTTTTTAAAGTTACAACATATTTTGTTTGTTTTATTGTAACAATATATTTAAATTGTTACACTGATGTTTTTTTAGTAAACAGAAAGTTTAAAAATGCGTTTACTTAGCGGAACTACAACATAATTTACTGTATAATATAAACAGGTTTTTAAACAATATTAATATGTTTTTAGTATTTATAAAATTAAGTATAAACTTTATCAATTTGAATTAGAAACATAAGTTTATTTTACAGTAAAATGAATTTAATTAGTTTTATCTAAACACTACCGTAACATGTTTCACAGTCGGTTGAAAAGGAGGAGGATTTGATCTTAGGGTTAGCCGCCTGTTTTCTATAAAAATTCTATATTGCTACAGAAACAATAAAAGGATGATATTCCGGCAAACAATAGTAAAGAAATGATAGCACGACCCAGATAATAGAGTTGAGTGAAAGCCGAAAGGAAATCCAATCTTTAATTTTAAAAATCTTTGATTACGCAAAGATAATTACTTGGTTAAATTTTACACTTATTACCCGAAAAACTAGCAAAAATTGTTTTGAAATAGATTGTTGATAATGGCAAATGAAGGGTTAGTAGACTACAGAAAACTTGGCTAAGAATCATTCAAGAAGATCTAATTGAAATGAAGATCTTATGGGATTAAACAAACATTTTGGTAAAATGTTCGAACACGTGGAATCATTTTGTTGTCCCATGTACTTTTTAAATTATGGTATTTTGTCGTTACTTTTGCTGTTATTGCTATCTTGTTGGCCCACCTTTTGTAATAATATAATAATGATTATTAATTCAAAGCTCCGTCCTCCATTTTTATCACGGATTTCCAATCGGTTTAAATTTAATGTGTTTCCATGATAAAATTAAATTGGTTTATACTAAACGTGTTAAATATGACACGTACATATGTAACATATTTAAGGTAAAAGATTTAATATTAAGAGTAATTCGCTTTTTGAATAAGTATAGACAATTATGTACTTAACATGGAAACCAGTAAAACAAGTTGAGGTAGATCCATAATCTTTCGTAAGTAACCGATTATTTTTACTTAAATATCTAAAATTTAAAATACTTGTTATTGTACTTACTATTTGTATACACATATTTTTATACAAAGCACTAAAAACGTTAATTTTAACATTTTATGATATTTTTATTACCTTTAAATTAAAAATATAGTTAAATTTTAAACAAATTTAAAATGAATTTAAATATTGTTTAAAAATTGTAAACATTATCACTTAATTCAATTGTATAAATATATTTACATAATTTACAAATAGATTTCAAAAATATCAACATACAAGAATAAATTACACAAACTATTTTACCCAATAGTACTGCCTTCGACAAAATGATAAATGTATTCCTTTTTGTTCCAAAATCGAAGTACACAAGCGTCTTTCCATGGACAATCGCGAACACTGTTAAACTATCAAATAGTTAGATATTTTAAAAATAGAAATTATTGATTTATTTTTATCAAATTTTTGTTTTGTTATTTTGACAATATAAAGCACAGATTGTACGTCATTGCAAATAATCTGACCCTAGTAAATGTCTCTAATAAAATGATGTTCATGACTAGCGCTAATCAGATAGACTAGATATTCACAATTCTGTAGCACTATCATGTACCATAGTGATTGAATTACTGGACTTATAAAATTTTTAATTTTACTAATCATAATGATTTTCAATTGGGTGCATTAAGTGTGTAGTGGCAAAGATCGAAACATTGAGATTGATATAAATCCGGACATGAAAAGGTAATGTCAGTTTTTTATAAACTGAAACCAATAAGGTCATGCTTTTCCATTTTCCAATAGATAAAACTTTCCTTATACGCATTTATTATCATTTCTACAGGAAGTGAAATATACAAACAAACGAACAAATGATGAATGTTTTTTTATCGACCGTATCTTAGATGTATTCTAAAGGTCACACGGTATAATCCTATTCTAAGTAATAAAATAATGAAAAGAACTGACTCTTGTTTACTACATAACAATTAAACCAAGAAATGTACTTCATTAAATTTGACGTTTATTATTAAAAAAAAGTGATTTAATTGAAATAAATATTACGTGAAATTAAACAAACATTTTGACTTTTAGTTTGAACACATAGAACAAAATTGTTTTCCAATACTCTTTTAACCGGTAGGGTTTTTGTTCCGTTATTGTAAATGTTTCCGGTTAAAAATTCAAGTAACAAATCTAAAAAAAAATTTTGTTTAATCAATGTTTTTGAAATCTTATCAATTTTATTTTTGTCCTTTACCGGATAAATTAAGAATCTTGCAAATAATAAAATGTATGAGTTATATTAGATAATAATTTTTATTATTTAATGTAGATAAATATTCTAGTGTTATCCGATATAACCGCCTTGTTGTGATCATCATGCAGCCCATAATTCCTACATCTTATTAAAATAATAAGTCTTTGATTTAAAAAACAACAAATTTAAGCGCAGCACGGTACGCAGTAATAACAAGTAGTAAATATCAAAATTAAGCTAATAACTTAATTATTTATGTAAACCTATGTGAATTCTTTTATTATGAAAACAGGATATTCCTGTGTTTTCGGTTGCTAACTTCGAACTCAAACCCTCCTCCTTTATCCAGATTTGGAACAAGCTAGATTCATTGTGTTGTTATATGTAGGCAACGTATGTCATTCCAGTTATTTTTTTAAAATATTTTTGTTTGTAAAATAAATTAATGTATATTTTTAAAATAACAAATTCTTTTTACACATTATAAAGATTTGATTGATGCGCTACATTTTCTTATAAATATATAACCTTGATACAAACGCTGTTAATGCGATGCCTAAACTTTAACTTTTTTTAGTTAAAATTTATTAAATATTAAAATATGTAATTTATTTACAAAAATAATTATTAAAAAAATATTTTTTAATTTTATATTCCTTTTATTTTTAAAAATAATATTTTTTTAAAGAAAATAACTGTTTATACATATATTTACAAATTTACACTGTATTTTTAAATAGTCAATAATTAATTTATTTTAAAAGTATTTTAATAAATAGAATTTTAAAACAAGTTTCTTCAAAAAAAATATTACATTATTTTTGATAATATAAGCACAAGGTCGATTTTTATTTTCCGTTTCAAAATTTGTAATTTTGATAAAAAGGTTTCTTATTCCCGAGCACTTTACACTTATGGTTAAAACAGCTCAGCGTCGATATTTATCTACCCCTGATTATGAATTAAGTCAAAGTTTTTATAAAAGGGGCACAAAAGTTAAAACAATTGCCGAATGCATGAAAATAGATCTTTCAACTGTGTACAAAATTTTGAACAATAGAACAAGCCCCAGATTAACCACAGTTGGTAGAAAACGTTCAACAAGCAAACAAGATGATTAGTTTATAATTATGCAGCATAGAAAACAGAACAATGAATGTAAAACTAATAAAAAATCAATACTTAGAAGATTTTTTTTATTCAGTTGTAAGGAGGATGAAATCTGAAGGCTTCATTCTTAAAGCGGCTGTTAAGACACCTCCACTTAGTCGTGCCCATAGATTACAACGAGTGGAGTTTGCTAAAACGTACAAACATTATCCATTGTCATGGTAGATGATAAAACCAACCAAGGGAAAAAGCATTTAAAAAAATCTTATTGGTCAGCCTCCGTGAGTGAGTGCGAATGACGTTGGTGCATTATTCTATCAAAAGAGTATTGTTTGACCTTGAAAATGTATATAAGGTGTTGATTTCAATATTCACATAGCACGATTTGCATTGCGTCATCGTGCAAATTTGGTCACACATTGAAAAACGTTTCCATCCCCAACTTACACAACAGATTATCTGACTCTTATTGGCTCCTTTTTTCGCAATATTTTCCCTTGGTTGGTTTTATCATCTACCGTTATTTATAGTCCAAATTACCCACTCAACCACACTTGTACTGCAATAAAAGTTGCATATACTTCATGTGTCAAAGGATATTTTGCAATTAAGTACAATCAGTCTCCAAAATGAATGCGCTGCATTTGTACAAATATTCAGAGAATTGTTTTATAGTGAGCTGTCCAAGAAATGCTACAGGACAATTAACAATTATTCAAGACAATGCTCCTGTGCATACTTTAAAAGTGGTAATGTGTATTTAAATATGACTAACAATTTACTATACTTTTTCCTTATTTAGACCACAAAAGCTTTGAAAAACAAATAGCTTAGTTTTATTTAATTTCCTCCATACAGTCCAGACCTCAATGTAATTGAAAACCTTTTTAGTATTTTAAAACGTGAGGTGAACCACATAGAAACTGACATATCATTAGAAGCGAGAATTAATCATGTAAGAAATTCCATTTCGAAGGACTATATTGGTACGTTGATAGATTCCTACCAAAAGCGGTTGGCAGAGGTTGAACAAAAGCACGGATATCACTTAAATTACTGACATTATTAAATTTGTTACCTTTATTTTGTATATTTATTTATTTTAGTAGATAAAACTATTTTTTAAAACCAATTATCTGTGTTTGTTTTTAAGTTTTGTGCTTTATTGCTAAAACAAATGCTATTGTGTATTATATTAAAATTATTTTTGTGAATAATATTATATATATATATATATATATATAAGTAAAGTATTATATAAGGTACTTATTACTAAGTGTTAGATATGTCTAAGATAAGTAACATGTGCTACATATATTTAAATATCATAGTAGGTCAATATTGGATTCACTTATGTCACTATTTGTATATGTTTAATAAATAACATAATACAGCATATTTTATTATAAACAAAAATTCTAGCTAAGCATAATGCTTGGATGGTTTTCTTGTAGTAAAGTGCATCATTTTGCTTTCAACTAGATTTAATTAACATTCAGAATTAGTTAATCTCTGTGTTGTTCTAATTATGTTACGAATAAATTATTCTGCCATCTATAAATGAACTGCTGCTTTATAATGCCATAACATCAACATCTTTAAATAGGGATAAATACGAAAAATATTTTAAAAAAGTCAACAATAAGTGAAATGAATAAAGGGGATTCTTGTGATACACCATTATCGTTATCCTTTAGAAAAAATATATTAAAAGTATACTACATATAGTGCTTTTTCTTTTAAAACCAATTAATCGCCTATTAGAAAGCATGTTGAAAAGGTGTTTAAAATTTTAAAGCCCATTACTGGCTTATTTTTATAAAGGCAATCAAGCGCATACCTAAAATCTAAATATAAACAATTAAGAAAATATTTACGTTTGTTTATTAATTAAATGATAGTAATGACTAAACTGCCTACACAATTTGTAGGAAATGGTTTATTTTTATAAACACATTGTAAATAATCACTAATTAATTTTAATGTAGGCCGAACTCAATATTAGCTTCTGAATTACAGTAATTTGAAAAGCACAAAATAGACTAAATTAGTTTAAACTAGTATTTTAATTTGAAGTTAAAATTACAATAACTGGAGTAATTCTAGTGGACTTTTATAAACCTGACATCGTTTTATTATTAATAGAGTTCAAAATTAATAAATAAAGAGTCTGATTAAACATAATTGTATTTAGTCCGTCATGTTTAAAGATACGTTACATTTTGAAACAAATTTATACAAGTTAAAGTCAATCTTGAAGATACCTATTTGATATATATCCTATAGTTAATACTTTGTAATTGTATGTGTGTATTTATTTAATAATAATAAAATTATTATAAACAATTGTATTCGTCATTATTGGATACAAGATATATAAATATAAAAACTATCACTAATAATTGATTTTTAAATATATTTAATCATCTTTGAAAATACTTGTGTGTTTAAAAACTACAAATGCTCAGTTAAGTTTTTATCTCTATAGTAATTTGTTTGCAAAAATGTAATATTCGAGTATAAACTAAATGTACTTTAGTCAAATATTTGAATTATTATATCATCAATAAAAATTAAAATTGGTTTTAAAATTAAACACTATATATATATATATATATATTTATATATATATATATATATATATATTAATTACTTACCAATTTGTGCGTTTTATTTGTTTTTGCTTTGGATTTTGCAGGATTTAATGAAAGCAATGTCTAATTGGTAAACATAATAAAATAATGGAAACTAATTTTTGGGATTAAAGTATTTTGTTTTGACAACAATTTATATTTTTTCTAACTTATTTATCTATTATTTTTTTATTTTTTGCATTTTAATTTCTTCTTTTGTTGTAAATATACCGGAACCTGGGTAAGCATGGGTTCAATCCCTCCACCAGCACTAAATGCAAACCCACGTTGGATTTTATCAAAATGTCCACTGACGAAAAATGTTTTTCGTAATATATTTAAAGTAATAAAACGAAACGATAATTGGAACGTGTTAGAAAGGAGTTTTAGTTAATTTTTATAAAACCCCTCAACAAATTACTACATTACGATTAAGGTAATATTACATTTAAATTGATTGCTTTTTTTAACTAACGTTTTATATATACAAACGGTAAAAAAATAAATTTTAAGCTCAACACTTATAAAGACGTAATTAGATTTACATAACCTTTGTAGTAATTGTGTTTTTATTAATTCATGTTTTATTTAATTTTTAAATATATTGTTTAATTGCTAAAAGACAATTTTGGCATTGTAATTATCTCATAATATAAAATAAAAAACGCATACTATTTAAATTGTTGTGAAATAAATGATTAATTATTTTTTATATTATATCTTTTGAAAAGTAAATATGTATTTTTAATTAGACTTAATGTTGTCTTGTTATATTTACAAACCTTATTAGTAAAATGATAATTTAAGATAAGTTGTAAAAATAATATTTCCATAAATAGTTACAAAAACAATTTACATTTTGAGATGTAAACAGAACAATATAAGGAGAATCTTTTCTTGTAAAAATTGCAAAAAAAACCTTTTTTGTTTATTAAAAGAACTAGTTTTTTCTAATTATAGAATATCGTTTCCAATAATTTAATTATTTGCTGGTAGGAATAATGAAAGTGAAAATGGTCATTTTATAGCAAATTATATTACTTATTTCAATGTGTACAAATTATAGCAAACTATCATTTCAAATTATAATTATTTCAATGTGTACAAATGTTTTAAGGTAAAATTTTAGTACATCTAACAAATAGCTATCATTGTTTTGTAAAAATGCTTGAATCTTATTTAAATTCATTTTGTTTACCTAAACATTTTATTTTAAACATGACACGACCGAAATAAAAATAGTTAATATATTCCGTAGTTGTCACTTACTAATACTTATCTATTTATTTATTTTTGCTATTTTAAATGTTTTTTTACAAAACAACATTTTTTATCGACAGATATTTTAGAGAAGCCGAACGTGAGCCCACTTTTAGTGCCAGTGATGCGAGTCATCCAGGTCCAAGTCGAGCGTTGTACCGCCAGACCACCTCGGCATATCAGTGATATTTAATTTCGTTTCAGTATATAAAATAAAACATTTATAAACATATAATTGGAAAATTATGTGCACCAAAGATCACATCAAAACACTTGTGCCAAGTAATTACAAGAAAAGTATTTCTTAGTAATTTAAAAATTTGCATGTGTTCTGTATTTTTTAATGTTTGATTTTATATGTTATGTTGATAATTTTACTCAACCTTTAATTATAAACTAGCCGCTATTGAATAAAATATGTGTCATTATAAATTATGTATATGCCGGACTGACAGAGTTGGTAAAGTAGACAACCGTGAGTTTAAGTCTCATTACCGGCACCAACTGTAAAATTTGGTTTAACATTGCTAAATTTCCGTTTACTAAAAATGTTTTCTGTAAAACATGCAAATAGTAACTACCAAATAAATAAATAATAATAAATACAATAATATAATTATAATTCTATTTCATTTTTAACATATCATTGTATATTGCATAGAAAAAACTATTTTTTTTAATTTTAAACTATGTAAACAATATTGAAAACAATGGCAAAGTCGCTGGACTGAAATATCTGTGCACATCTCCGAAAATGTTTATAGGAAATGCTATGCGAACTTGGTTGTTTGTTGTTGTAACTAATAGACAGAGACATTTGGGTTAAATAACTGCGTTAGATACAGGAATTGACTTATGCATTTGTAACCAATTAGTCTATAGGTATATATAATAAACGTTAAA
Source organism: Cardicola forsteri (assembly GCA_025895645.1). Lineage (NCBI taxonomy): Eukaryota > Metazoa > Platyhelminthes > Trematoda > Strigeidida > Aporocotylidae > Cardicola > Cardicola forsteri. Next base: position 387,652 of record JAKXYG010001440.1, read on the forward strand.
ATGTTTTTAAATATCACTTTACCTTGAAATAGAAAACATATTTTTTAAAATTTACAATAACTCTTAATGCCTATTTTGTTTTACTTAAAATAATAAAATCATGCTCAATTACGTAAGGAATTTAATGTTTAAAAAATAATTTTTAGTTTTTATGACACTTTTTTAAATGTGTGATTTATATTAATTATGAAATGTATTAATGATATGTCGTACATTTATATACAATAACCAGAATATGTACAATGCTTAATTTATTTGTCATTATTGTAAATTAAAAAATATATACTAAATGCCAGCCACTATTGAGTAAGTGTTATTTGTACATATAGAATTCAATTAGCATTTTGTGCTAAATGTTTAAAAATTATAATTAATTTAATTTAAAATTTATTTAAAACAATGTGCATACGTTTACATCCTGTGAAGTTTTCAAATATTTTGTATTGACGTGAGGATCTGAATGCTAAAAAAATAAAATTATAAAAAAAATTTGTGCATAATGATATATTTTTAAACATATTTTAATGTTTTTTAATGTTTTAACAAAACTGTTATAATTTACAATTTATTTGTCAATATAGTTTTAAAAACCGATAAAGCTAGGTTTAACTGATTTAACATTATTTTATGATTTGAAAAATAAACACTTAAAATAATTTTTTGCATTTTTTCTAATTTGTCATAATTTTAACAAAACGGTGGATTGAAAACACTAAAATGTGACATCTTTCATTTATCTTTCTAATTAAAAAAAAATTTTTAAATTACCGTTAATTTGATTTTGTAAAATGTAACCTATAATTTAGCTTTTCTAATTGTCTATCTACTCAAATGTGGTTTTTGTAAAATATTGTAATTTTTATTAGTTATTAGTAATTCATTATTATTAATAAAATCTATATTTAACATAATCGTTAAGCAAATATTTAAAACTATGTGGTATTTTCATTAAAAAAATTTTTTTTAATAAAAACTTGTAACTCTCTTATAACAACACTACATTATTTATTAAATACAATTTTTACTAAAATATTTCAATAAGTAAAAATCAATAAATGCTCAAATAAAATTTAAAATTGTCAACAATATTGTAATAAACAAAATAAACTGATTTAAAAAAAACAATTTTTAAACCGAAATCCAAATGCTAAAATAAAAAATAACTATAGTTAGTAAGCTGAATAAGGTTTTTAAACTATCGTTTAACATAAATAAATAAAATAAAGAAAATGTTGATGCAACATTTATTAATAGCACTAACTACATTTTAAAAATTAAATCAAAACTAATCAAAATCTTTAATGTAAATTGTTGATAATTATTTTTAATTATAAATTACGTTTTTTTAAATTTCAACTTGTTTAATTTATCTTAATTCAATATGCACTAACATTTATTTATTAAAAAGTATTGTTTTTTTTACAAACTCAATTACATTAAATTAAATTGTAAGATTTTATTATAAAAAACACTAAAAGTAATTTAACAATGGGTTTTTAAGGGATTGTTTGTTTTTAGAAATATTATATTAGTATTGTCAGTAATTGTTTTTTATCGTTATCGTAAGATGTCAATAAAATAAAATGCGGCATATTTTTGTGTAACAAAGTTCGGTTAAAAAACGTAACCATAACAGTCAATTTTTAAAAATGTTTTTTTTAATTTTGCATAAAATGATTTTTTAATGTAATACTATTTTTTATTTATTCAACAACTTTTAAAAGTTTTTAAATCGCCAATAAATAATTGTAATATTTTTTGTATTAAATTGTTTCAATATAATTAAATGTATTTTTACTCTTCAAAATTTAATGTACTAAAACATTTTAATCAAACATTTATAAACATTCAAAAATAAACAATAAAATTAAATATGAAATATTTTGAACATGTACGTACTGCTTTGTATATTTCTATTCAAGTTAATGTTATGTTTTTAGAACTACAGTTTTGTTCAAAAACATTACATTCCTGCTTGTCCATTTTTTAACAATTCAACATTTAATCTCATGTTTTCTATAATTACCGTTTTGTTTAAAAAACTTAATTTGTATTAATCTATTTTTACAATTACGATTATTTTAAATCTAATTATTTATTACAATTTTTAAACATTGACTTTTTTCTGTATTTATTTCTTAAATGTTATACGTTTTTCAGCAATTTGACTCTGAAATGCAACCAAATAAGAGCGTATTTAGTACCGATATGCACTGAGATACGATTTTATCATTTTGGCAAAACTGTGTTATTTCCAGTTTTTTTTTACAAAATGTGTTTTTTTTAAATGTACAACGTAACTCTACTGTTGTCGGTCCCAAATCTAATTGAGAAAAGACGGGGATAAGAATGCAAGGTTGGCAACCTAACGTTTAAGCATTGCAATTATTTACCACTAATTTTTGAAATAAAATGATTAATACAAATGTTGAATATTATTGCTAAAAATATCTAAAAATTAGTTCATTTTATTAGTGCTAAATATCAATTGTAAAATTTAATAAAATATTTTTTAAAATTTTTGCATAACCATTAGCTGGGTTTTTCAATATTTTGGAGTTTTTTTAATAATAAACTAACATTATCTGATTATGTAAATTAAGTTTTAAAGAAAACTAAAAATTGTTTTAATATGTAAATATTAAAATGTGTCTATGTAAGTTGCTAAATTATTAACTCATTTTTAAAACCTGGTTTTATTCTCATATTATTATATGTATTAGTTTCCAGTTACTACCCTTACTATTAAAATTGAGATTTTGTTATTTTATTTAGTATTTATTTAGTATTACTAATAATATCTAGATATACAAGTAGGCATGACATGTTTAGAAATGATTAAAAAACTTATAGAAGTATAATAAAAAAACTGTTGTTTATTAATTGAAAGAATAATGAACAACCTCAAGTAATACGAGCAGAAAATTTACTCACATCAAATCCAGAACAAATACTTGTTACTATTCATGCATTCAAGGCTAGCAACCTGGCCTCTGTGAAAAAAATATAATGCTATAAAAACAACAAGAGGACACCATTTTATTAAACTGCGGCAAAGAAGTGAAAACATTATTACGATAACGAGGTTTGGCAAAATCTGAATAAAATTTCAATTTTCGATATGCACGATTTTATATAGAACAATCTCTTTTCAAAGCAAAAAGGTTTACACGAAAATTGTTGCTAAACCTGTTAGGCAATTTGTAAAACGTCAAAAACAAATTACATATAAGTCATTAAATATATTGAATCTACTATTTTTGTTATATTGTGTGTAATTGCTTTGAGTGTTGTGATTTGTCTTGTTCTATTTTTCCACTAAACCAATAGCTTATGTAATAAAAAACATTTTTCAAAATTGTTTTTGATGGATTAATTATTATTATTATTATTATTATTATTATTATTATTATTATTATACTTTATAATTACAATTAGTTATTAATTTCAATGTTGCTTTCTTCAGTTTTATAAATATTGTATAACTTATTTATTTTGCCTTCTTTTCTTATGCTAATAATGCAAAAATGAAATTAATATTTTTGGGTATTTGTTGATATACTAGATTTACCTTTATTAAAATTATCGAACTACAACATTAACGACAATAATAACATAAAAAATAAAAAATAGTTTAATTATGTTTACGTTGTTTTATGTCATACAACCTTATTTATAGATTATTTTAAATTATTTTTTTAATATAAGGATATTTTATTTCATAAATGTATGTATAAATGTGATCAACAAAAATATTTATTTTTAATTGATTGAAAACGAAATGCATTATAATTGAACGTTTAGGGATACGTGTTTTTCTAGAAATTGGACTAATATAAAACCTATCATATTCAACATTTATTTAGTAAATCTGGTTGTTATATTATCAATTCAACTTATAATAAGTACATGCTTTTTACAATTGTATTAGATAAAAATATTAGAATACGTAAACTGTGAGGTGAATTCATTTTGTATATCCTGTAGGCACAAATATATGATATTTAGTATCATTATAAAATTCTAATTTAGGTCAGAAAAACAAAAATTGAAAAACAAGCAAATTAGTTGCTAAAATAAATTTTATTATAAAATATATACACATATATAAAAATAAATAATAAAAGCTATACTTTTTTAGTATTATAGGTAATATTGATCTTAACCAAATGTTGTGGAATTAATTTTCTTAATTGAATATTAATATTTCTTAAACCATTTACATTATATTTTAAAACGGTTGTAAAAAATTACAATCATATTAAGAATTGTGTTATCTGGAAGGAATTGTATAAATATAACGTTTATTTTAATCAAGAATTTTGTAACTTTATATAATTAAATAATGTCACAAAAGCGAAGGAATTATACAGTAGTGATTTTGACAGCAGCTTACCTATCTACTATACTGTATAAACTATTAAACTCTGAGCAATGTTCCAGGATCAATATAGAATACCGAGTAACATCGGTTACTCACTTGTGTGTCAGCGGTGGTAACACGAAATTTGAGGTCATTAGGAAATTAGCATTAATTAGATACAATACCCGTAGCTTGTAGTGTATAAAACTTTAGTTTGGAACCTGAAAGATCATTGGTTCCAGTTCGCACAAAACACAAAAAATATGTACTTATAATCATTTCTAGCAAGGATGAAACAATTAGTTGTTTTAATCTAAGTATCTTTGTTATTTAGTCAAACGTAATAAAGTTCTAATATTAACCAATATCAAGTTGTAGCATAATTATAGTGTATATATTACAGGAAGTTATTACAAGAAGTAGATAATCAAACTGCAGTTTGTTTTATCTCTAATTTGCAGTTTTAAAAATTGTTTTTTAAGTGTTGCTTTATTATTATTATTATTATTATTATTATTATTAATTATTATTATTATTATCATTATAAAATATTTTATTATTTTAGTGTATTTTAAAAAGTGTAATGTAGCCATTTTGCCTTTTTATCACAACTTTAAATTTACAAGTACTTTCTTACAGTCCGTTTGTTCCAGTAATTCTTGTCGGCTTCTTTAGGTGTATCGGTTGATGTTCTAAGAAATGTACTTTGAGTTGCACTTTTAAATTTGTAATTTGATTGGACAAACGAATTGGTTTCTTTTCGGGACGGTTCAACAAAATTACACCACTTGGACCAATTCATTGTTCCAAGTTCGCTAATAGATATAGTGCGCTGAAGTGATGAAGAATTTCGGGGCAAAGGAGGCGGAGTCATTGGCGAAACGTCGCTATTCCAAAGTTTAATATTTAAGCCCAACTTGGAATCGTTGACATTGGGACTTTTGGATGTTAGCTTCAATTTGTCTTGACTTGGTGTCAAGGAGGTTTGTTTGACATTTAACAACTGTACATCGCTGTTGCCATTAATTTTTATTTTGTTTTTCATATTTGACTGCTTCGCTTTTTTATCGACAAAAGACCAATCAATTGTCTTGACAATTACCAATTCTATATTATGTTTAATACCAAAATAAATTAATATTGTACATTACGTTTTTTCAATAAGTATAAAATCAATTGTTGTATATATTATTGGCAATGTATTTTTAAATTAGGTTGAACAATGTTGTTTGAAAAATATTTGGTAATTTGTTGTTGGTAGTAATTGGCATGTATATTTTTTTCAATGTTGTTAAAAATGACTGCATACTTAATCTTTTTAATTGATAGATTGAGCCACAAGAACACATCCAAACACACAATCTAAACACTTATGTCATCCAATGGAGTTTGGCAAAATAAAAAATGTGTCATTTTTGTGTAAAAATTAATTAACAATGTCGAATACAATGCTTGTTTTTCTAAACCAACAAAAAAACGACTCAATCAAAACAACGCACTCGTTTAAATATAGTAATAAAAATGGCGATTAGTTTTCTACTTGTAGTACAATATAAATAAATCACTTGTCGATAAATTACTATTTTTGTTGTTTAATTGTTAAAAGCAATTGGTGCAGTAATTTGGATAATGAATAGAACGTTTCTCAATTGTTTGATATCGGAGTACAGATAGCATACATCTAAGAATATTCTTACAAGAACAATAACGCCAATTCGTGGCAAAATCATCCTTCTATGTTTGTATAATAATTTTCTTTCACTCTTCACGATTTTTAAAAATACGTCCAATTAATTAACCATGGTTTCCATAATAGCGTCTCAGTCAAAATAGTGTAAAGATTATCCCAAAAAGGATCTATCTAAATACGTTTCTGATCACTTTTCATTTTTTCTCTAATTGACTTTTGGAAAAAGTAGAGTAACGATTTGTAAAATGGCATCCGTTTTTATACAAACAACGTGTCCAAATCAGCGCCATCTTTGTTCTCGCAACTGCCGTGACGGAAAATAATGAATTTAGAAGTTGCCTCAAATTTGGTAATTGCTGATCTTTTTGTCCAATCACTTGATACAGAGGATGGAAAAAGGGTGTTGTATACATAAAACATCTTGCTTCAGATGTATTGAGCATATGATATGTGCTGTCACTTAAATAATTTTGTAAGTTATGTCTTGGCGTGATAAAACAAGTAAAGAAGTAAAACGTCACCGAAAGGTCTTGTGTGATAACATCCATTATTCTTACAATTATATCATTTTTATAAATAATGCAATATAGCATTGCTTTAAGCTGAAAATCTTATTTCTTGATACAGAATATATAAAAGCCTGTTTGCATATTAAACGATCGATTTCGATGGCTTAATAAACGTAGAAAAACATAGAAGAACAACATAATTTATTGGCTGGTAAACGGCATTTTTGTGATGGTGCATCGGGATGATTAGCATCCCATACTTGATATTGGTGGAACTCAAACGAATATCTACTCAGTTTTAAATCTAGAGCTCTATCCTTTTCCATCTTTTTGGCACAATTTAAGACAAATTGAAACAATAAAGGTATACAATAATTTTTTTAATGTATTTACTTTTTTTGTAGTTTTACATTTCAAATTTCGGTTAGGATATTTTAGAAAAGTAGATGTCAAGTGTATTTATAAAAACTCCATCAATGGAAGAATCGAATCCTGATGACCGCTATTTTTGTGGATGTGAACAATCTTGCATCACAATATATAGCCAACTAGTTGTGGACTTGACTTTACCCTATTTTAGCATAACCAACGTGTCTAACTAAACAATCATGTTAAACAATTGATTTCTTAAAATAAAACAATCTATTAAAAATTATAAAACTTTAATTTGCATGTGTATTTAAAAAAATTATTTAAGCTACTAAAGTTCTGGTTATAATGGGTTAACCCATTATATCCCAAGTTTTTAATTTTGCGAATTTCGTTGAAATATTATCATAGCTTACTTAAATAGGTATATAAAACATGATAAAGTTCCAATTTTATATTTATTTAAAGAAATAAAAAAAATACAGCCTGTCCTCAAATGAGGACACTGGGATAATAAGGTATATATAACATAAAATTGAAAAATACAATAGAGAAATCATAACATATATAGTATCACACAATATCACATCCTTTTAAAAAAATTAGTTCATTTGTGAACGATGCTTGCAAAGATTGTTATAAAAATAATTTATTTAGAATGGAAAGGAATAAAACAAGCTAAACATAAAGTTATATTGCACTTGTTGCAGTATGTTCTTGGTTTGCCTTTACAGCCTTTGTTCTGGCACCTCCGTTGTTCATTACGCTTCTGCAAAAAATGCTCCTTACGATCAAATCTAACATCAGTTGCAATTTTAGATGGACCTTGAACTCTCTTTTTACCAGTTGTCTCCTTGTGACCGGCTCCTTTCAGATATGATATACAAACTTGTCTCTTGAAGTCTAGAAGGCTCAAGATGTCTTTATCATCGTTTCCTGTAACGAACTTATAAATAGTCCACGCATTTACCATCGTCATATCTAAAATACGAATAAACAAAGGCCAGTACCACTTCTTTCCCCGAATGCCAACTGAGTATTTCCCTACCAGCCAGTCATGTTTATCAACTCCTCCCATATTTTGGTTATAGCTATAGAGAACATTTGGCTGTCAAACAGGCCCTTTTTCTTTTTTATCTTTCAGCCATCGCTTTACTGTTCTCGTTTTTTCAACAGTGTCGTAATTTGTACCTACAGTAACACATTTGTTATCCAACCATTTCACTATAAGGATTTCCTCATTACAGTCGAACCTGTAATCATAGCTTCCTCTTTTTCTCTTTTTCAATAATTTTGAATCTTTCAAAGGACACTTGCTCAACCTATTTTCCCTCATTGTTCCTGTAGCTTGGAATCCTAAATTTCTTAGATGCACTAGCAGTGGATAATCAGTAAATAAATTATCAAAGAATACAGTGTACGAATATGGATTTTCCACTACAGATAGCATGTTCAACACTACTTTGGAACCAAGCAATAAGTCACTGTTCTCTTCTATATTAGTTGCTTTACCACAATATAGATCAAAATTATAGCAGTATCCTGACACTCCACATAATGCCCAAAATTTGTATCCAAAACGGATTGGTTTTCCGCGTATAAACTGTTTGAGACAATGGCGACCATAATAGCGAACAATTATTTCATCAATGGATAAATTTTCCTCAAATATTCCGAATTTCATGAAGGACTTTTGCAACTTGGTGTACAATGGTCTAATTTTGAAGCCTCTGTCATGTTTGTTATTATCTGCTTCTGAGTTATCAACAAAATGTATGAAACTTTTCAACATCTGAAAACGATTCCTTGACAATGCATTCTTTACGAGTGATATTCCTAAGTCTTCGTCGTTTGACCAATAATGTCGTTCTGACGGTAATTTATGATAACTTGAAAGTAATAAGACACCAATGAAAGCTTTCAACTCACAAGTGCTCATTATAAAGTCCATTGCATTTTTATATGTGGTAGCATATCGTACAGTCTCTTTCACAATATGATCATATATTTCAGATGTCATAAGCTCCTCGAATATTTCAACAGGAGTTGAAAATTCTAATGCCTCTTTCATTTTACGCAAATGCGATTGATAATAATCATCTCTTGCTCTCCCTTTAGTGTATTTTGGGCTAACATGTTTCCACTTAGGAACAGAGTCACACAACATCCTCTTTTTAGTTGGTTTGGGACGATCAGACTCATTTGCCTCATTTTGATCATTATCTTTGGTGTGTATTTCGAGAGTACCAGGAACATCTCGAACTAAGACTTCACCTATTTCATCGTCTGGAATATCTTCCTCGTCAGTTAGTACATCAACATCAGGTGGTACTATGATCACATCACCAAATTCATCATCGTCCGATATTTCCTCATATTTTTGCAACTTTTCTGCAATTTCATCCATTGTAAGGTATTTCAATCGTTTTCTAGACATCTGTTGAAATAAAGAAAAACTAGGTGTAAACATTTCATCAACCATATACATTTCTATTATAAGATGGACATTTTACAGATCAGTTAGAATAGTATTGAAAAAAGATATAAAAAATAATTATAAATTTTTACTTACTTTTTTATTTCTCACAAAATTCCGTTCACAGACTAAATAATTCTGATATATATAATCACCAGAGTGACCTAAATTTAGAGACATTCAAGAGCTTCAATTTACAATAACCTTACTCTGCGAATGAATGAGCGCCCTGATAACATAGTCTCCCACTGTCCTCATTCGAGGACAGCATTATTATAATCCATATATTTTCTTGTAGAGAGTGGAGATGATTATAAATTATATCTAAAGTGATTATTTATAGTGTATAGATTACCATATTTCAATACTAGCTGTTAGAATTTTATATACTGTGAACTAGAGATCAAAATAAAACACCGATTTTATGTGTTCGTTTTATGCATTTTTGTAATTGAAATTATATACATTTTGTAAACGATTTCATTGAAATAAATGTTAATCCTAATCAATCAAATATTCAATAAGTGATTTATAATTGAAAAATTAGGTAAAACACAGTCATTAAAACGATATAAGTAATTTTTTAGACTGTCCTCAAATGAGGACAGTGGGATATAATGGGTTAATTAAGTGAATAATATGTAAATATAAATAATTGTTTTTATTACTTAGATTTCTAATTATAACAAATAATATTAATAAAAAACACTGTTTAAAATTTATATTTAAATATAATGAGATATGCGAATGAGACAATTTTCGCATTACTACATGAAAACACAAAATACAAATTTAAGCAAATACTACTGAATTAAAAAAAAGTAATTTATAAAATAAAATAAAAATAATATTAACAAATTTACATGGTTGATTTCAACCACTCATAGCTCAGTAATTAAGGTATTTGCCTGACACCAGATAAAGCGCAGATTCAAGTTTGTGTGTGTCAGACTTGATAAGTATGCTCTGCTGATAATTCCAAACAAAGATTAAACAACTGTACAGTGCCCCTGATTGATTGAAATCTTATAATTCAACCTTGAAAACCCATTAATAAATTTTTTTATTAAAAAATGTTAAATCACTAAGCGTATAATATTTATCAACACGACATTCATTACAAAAATCGATAATAACAGCCTTAGTTACAACACACTTTTAAAAACACTGCTTAATTATTTAATCATATATATAAAACTAGAATATGTTTTTACACATTAAAACCCATTTTGTGTGCACATAAACAATTTGTAACTTTATGAATTCAGCTTGAATTTAGAATATGCACTGCTTATGTTGCACATGTCTGTGTAGTTATTAATGTTAATATCAAAGCTTTAATTATTCTATTATCGCATTATATTACATTACAAAACTCTTTTACTTTGAAAATAAACATGGGGCAATAAGATAACAATTGCAGCAAAAATTAACATCAAAGTCTCGTAATTCAACGAGAACAAAAGATGACAAAATGCTTCTACGTATTTGAACATTCTGCAAAACGTTTTTCTTAATCCCATGAAACATTCGTTTCCATTAAATCTTTCCAAATAGCTTTTAACCGAGTGTTCTGTGGTCTACCAACATTTATTTTACCATTTTCGATCGTCCATTCCAAAACCGTTTTGTCTGGTCTTTCGGGCGGTAAATGTAGAATTTGACCAAGTAATTTTTTTTATCCAATTGTAATGATGTCATGTAGTGAACGAGAGTCAGTTCTTCTCATGATCTCATTATTTGAAATACTTTGAAATACTTCTAAGACACCGGTGATGAAAAACATCCACCACCTCATTAATCTTGTTTATTCGTTACCACGTTTTACTTCCATATATTACCGTAAGAATGAATATTGATGCGTACAAACGAAGTTTTGTTTTCAGACGAATGAAACAACATGACCATGTTGATTTGAGTCTATGGAAGATTAACATTGCCTTTCCAAGTCTGACTTTAACATCAATTTCGGTTTTCCCGTCTTTACTAATGATGCTTCCCAGATATGCAAAAGAATCAACAGTATTGATGAGTAAAAAAACGTTTAACATTGTAGACAACATTTTTGTTTTTAAACAGTTAATTCGTAAGCCAAAACGAGAACTGAAATCACTGAGAAGTGTTGTCATATTTTGCGCCATTTCTAGAGTTTCACTGAGTAGACCAATATATTTACAAAATCCAAATTTGTTAATCTGTCATTCTGTCATGATTCCATTTGATGCCATAAAATAAATTCAATTTTTGTATAACGAACGCATAATATTCCCATATTTCAACGGTATTCCGTAAAACTTAACGATTTTCTACAAAGATTCTTGATAAAAACTGTCAAAAGCTTTCATAAAATCAATAAAATTCATAGGAAGTAATTCCTGAAATTCTTGACTTTGGTCAATAAAGTTACGGAGAGTGAGTATTTGTTCAATACAGCTTCCTCCTTTTCAAAAACCTGCTTGATCTTCTCGAAGATGTTTCTCTACTGCATTACTTAAACGATTTAAAATTACTTTGCAAAACACCTTACGAGGAACAGACAATAAGGTTATTCCACGCCAATTATTGCAATCATTCAGACTTCCTTTTTTGGGAAGAGTTACAATTACTCTTTGCCGCTAAAGATTTGGGACTTGTTTATTATGCCATATAGCATTAAATAAATAAACAAGCTCATTTGCTACATCACCTCCATGTTTGAGCATTTATACAGTTATCTCGTTAAGTCCTCCTGCTTTATTGTTTCTCATCCTTTGAATTGCATATATCACTTCAGTTACAAAAATGTCATCAATATATATTTCCGTATATTGAGTCACATTCATATCATTATCAAAATCTATGAGGATATTTGGTATGGGCTAACTAAGTACTTCTTTAAAATGCTCTACCTATCTAGATGATTGCCCATCATCCGTTAAAAGTAAACGACCATCTTTCCTTTGATTGGAATATCGGTGTTTTTTCTAGCTCCCGACAGTTGTTTCACAATTTTATACAGTTTTGGAATCATTTTTTGCTGCTGCCTTATTTGCTTCTTTGTATCTGCTTTCTAACCAATTATTATTATCTTTGCGGCAGCTTTTTTTTACCTGTTTATCTAAAGTTTGATACTTATCATTAAATATTTTCCAGATAACAAGATTGTTAGATTAATCTCTCTCTAATTTTGTTTTCTTTCTGAGATCAATTAGAATACAGGAGATACATCTTCTACACAGTACATTTGTTGAGCAATTTGTAATTGTTTTTTGAAACAATGTTCATTGATCATGAGACGTTTTTCGTAGTGGACAGTTAAAACAAGTCCTTTGAGAAATGAGAAAATACATGCACCATTATATATATATATATATATATATATATATATATATAGTGAGAGGGAAAGAGAGCAAGACCAGAATAAATAGATAATGGATAACTTCTATAATATTAAAACTAACAGATTTTCCAAATAATAAATATACTTGTTTTAGGCCAAAACTTAACTAAGAATTGATTAAAATGAACGTTTCGTGAATGCAATTATGTAGATCAGTCTTCTCATCCCACAAAAGTCATAAACATATTAATGTAGCATTTTGATGAGAATTTTATGCATAATCTAACTTTGTTGCAAAAACGTAATGTTTGTAAAACAATTAAACATTAAAAAATGTTTACATATTTTTTTATAATTAGATTTGAATACAAAATCAAATGCTAATAATTCTTGATTAGAAGTTAGATATGGTTACACATAACTAGATTATAGATTCAAATCAATAAATAGTGGTTTAATCTCACACTGTTAACATGATCCATTAATAAACATAAACAAAACTTTCTATAACAAATTAATTTATTATAAACTAATAAAAAGTCAAGCATATATATATAATGAATTCAGAACTAAACCAGTTACTACTATGTTAAATTTTAAATAAATAAATAAATAAATAGATCATTAACATAATTTTCATATAATCCCACACAAAAATTAATTGTTTGAATAAGCAATTGCACCAACTGTAAAAAACTACAATTTGAAATCCTTGTTCCATAATACCACTTTGCGTTCAGATAAAAATTTATTTTTTGGAATATCGTTACCCAATGGAAGGGTTGCCAAATAGAATGGAGTGTCAGCACCTAAAAAAAAATAAAACAAAATTATTTAACATTTTTTGTTAAATCTGTTAAAATTAATTTATAAATTAATAATATATAATATACGTAACTCGCCAATATAATTAATCTCAAAAAAATTCTTTAAATAGGCTTCCAATTGTATATATCGGAATTGTGTCTAACTGCACCATCAGTTGGTACCATCTATTAAAGCTGAAAAAGTTGTTTTCTATTTACAAATGTGTGAAATAAAAACTCTGATACGATAACACATATCATTAACACTTGTACATAACACATAAAATATTTACAAAATTCTCTACAGTACTATCACGTTTAATGAATCGAAAAACAAAAAACAGTGTATATACGCTACATACCCAAGACGCTAAAAATTTTTCTAAACTCCGAGATGCGTCAAAGTGTAACAATTTAGTGAATGTATCCCATTATAGGTTAAAAACCAGTTTTACTAGGTCGAGTGATTTCCCTCTCTGAGCGGATCCGTTCAACTACAGCTGACATAATACTTTTGACAACAATGCAAAGTAAGCTAATTTCCCTATGGTTATCTAATAAAATCAACTAATAACTAAACACAACCACCTCATTGTTTAATCATTTTTTAAATAAGGGTTCCACATAATATATTTAAAATAAAAATAAATAATAATTAAAGCAATGAAAAACATTCCAACGCACTCAAAAAAGTAAAATATTTTTTGCAGTAATAACAATAAGTTCATAGAAATGTAAATAGAAATTAAGCAATTTCCTTCAATACTTATTAAAACAAAACTACTTACCATCTTCAATTGTTTTATGTCCTTTATGACTAGTCATGTCTGTAGCTACATATCCCGGACAACACTGAAATGAAAAACAAAATACTACTATAAAACAACATCTACAACATGGAAAAATAAAAAATACATAAAAGAAAAGCCTAAAATAAGCAGCACTAAATAACTAAAACTTTTAAGAAATAATTAATTTACAGCATTCATAACAATTTCTCTTGGATCATTTTCAAGCATTTCTCCAATAATAAAGGAAGCTTTACTAAGTGCTAGTTTTGAAACTCCGTAAGCAGTTTGAGGCCAACCATGCTTACCATGGTCATCGGTTTCGGTCAGTCTAAATATAATAAATCAGAAAAATCATATTTAAGCGTTTTTAAAATGCAATAATTAAATTTAATATAATATAAAATTATAAAATGAAATCTACGTAAAAAAATACGTTTACCTTACAAATTCTGATATAACATTGCGTAAAACTTGTAGGCTCATTGGTGAAGTAAATTTTGTGTACAAATCATCACTGAGATTTTTCAAAGTCCTCAAGGAAACAAAACTTGATACATTAACAACCCTGAAAAACAATAATTTATTAATAATCATATTACCTAGCATTTTTGGCCAATAAAGGTAAATACTCTTCGATAAAATCAACTGTGCAAGTAAAATTTGTGTGAATAGTAACAGAAGCTTGTTCAAAAAAAGGAGCTGTAGAGCTATTCTAACAAATATGTTTTTAAAATCAATATACTTTGTAAGCGATACCAGCATTATTAATGGAAATATCGATACCATTTGGATAAGTCAATCTGATAAAATCTAAAAATGTCTTGCGACTGTTGACATCCGTAATATCCAATTGATGAAATTTAACATTGTGACCTTCGTTTTTTAATTTATTAACGGCTTCTTCGCCCAGTTTTATGTTTCTAGCTAAATCTATAGTAAATTTTAATACTATCTACCAGTTAAATAAATATCCCATTCTCCAGATAAAGAATAGTATTGACTAAGCTTTTTCACAATAGCATAACCAATACCTTTATTAGATCCAGTAACCTGTAAAACTTTAAAAAAAGGTTTAAACATACAAAAGCAACGCGCATTCTGTTTAACTTAGAGTCCAAAATTGCAATAAACTACAAAATGAAAATATTTATGTACAACTCTTAAACTACTTAGTGTTAAAAATGCAGTTAATAAATTAAAATATTTGTAGAAATCACAAAATATACAACAAAGATGTCATTTTAATTATTAAACATATAATATTATCTAATCATTAAAATACAAGTATAATTTTAAAAATATATATTGTAATTAATAAAATATTTAGATAGGATATTAACTGAATCATAGTCTAAAATTGAGTAAAATTATCAACATAAAATATAAAATCAAATATTTTAGAAAATACAAAACATATCTTATTTTTATGGTTAATAAATTGTTTTACGTATAATTTCGCTGCAAAATATTAAATAATAAATAAGATGACTTTTGCTTGTAACTACTTGGCTTATGTATTTTGCTATTCTCTTGGTTAAAATGCTGATATAGTTCCATGTGACCTAAATTTTAACAAATAAATTAAATTGAACAAATAATTTTTTCTTTTAAATATACTTATACACGTTAAGTTTTATTATACAAAAAACAAAATGATAAAAGCGATTTTTAAATATATAATTATTTAAGCAGAATAAATTTAAATACAATTACAATTAATTTTGTAAAATTATAACACAAATTATTATTTTTATAAACAGTTGTAACCCTGGCATAAGTAAATTACATTTTAGGATTAAAAATATTGATATATTTTACTATAAAAATACCACTGTTTAAATTGATTAATACAATTTTGATCTAAGGGTTATTTAATACTTTCTACAGCAGGTTCTACCAATTATAGTATAAAATAAACAATTTCAAGGTTATTTAATTATACATTTTTGACCAATAAAAATGATTTCAGGGTAGAGGAAAATATTAACAGAACGATTTCAGCCAATAGCAAATTAACAGGACAATGGCTATTCTTAGCATTGTTTATTGTAAAAGTATGACAAAAATAATTTAACTTTTCTGGCATAACAACAATTAGACAAAGAATTAATTAAAAAAGAAAAACACTGCAAAGCAAGAAACATTAAAAAATCAGTTTATATTATTTTTAAAAAGATAAAATATTTAGTTTACTCAAAAAAGTGTTTGTTAATAAAATATTGTTTTTAAAAATGGTTTGGTTTTTTTATTTTTTTTTAATATAACAACGTTTGGACAGAAATAATATTAAGACAAAAAGGAGAAATTTCCTATTATTCTTATATTATTTCTATTAGTTTGTCAATTCTAAATAACTTTGAAATTACCTATTTTAAACCGATTTAATATTTTTTGTTTTTATGTATTGCCTAACTGCAAAAGTTTAAGTTTGTGCAAAAATGTTTACACACAGCAAGTTATTTTATTATCCAATATATTAATCATTTTAAGTTAGTGCCTTATTGGCTACAGTTAAAAATAATTAGGAGTAAAATCAATTTTATTAAACTAATACAAAACATAATTTTTGTGTTTTTATTTTATAATAAAAAAATTAACTAAACTTCTAATGATAAAGAAAATAAAACATAATATATTTTCTACTCCTGGATAAATTCGTATTTAAAAAATATTGTATTATCTTGTTTCAAAATTAAATAATGTTATTTTAACAAACAAAAATTTTTTTTTTTAATTATTTTAAAACAGTAACCAAAATATTATTAAAAACAATAATGTAATTTTTAAATTGTTTTAACAAGATATAATGCAATTTAAATTATAATTTGTATGCAAATGTTATTTTTTTAATTTATATTTAACAGTAAATCAATAATCTTAAATAAACACCAAAACAACTTTTTAAAAGTAATATAAATTGGTTTTTAAATAATTTCAAATTTTTGGTTACTATAGTAATCAATCAATAAAAACATACTTTAAAAATTATCTATTTAATAATTTAAAATAAAAAATAATTAATTTATTAATATTTTAAATGTAAATTTATTATATTTTTATTTAAATTTAAATTTTCCTGATAAAGTAATAACGTACCGAGCGTACTCAATAATGTGATCTAAAATATAATCATCTTTCTTTATGATTTTAGAAGGACCCCGAAAGCAATTCACATTAACACAGAAGATACTAGAATAACTTTGTTATATTTTTGTTTAAATGAATAATTGTTATGGTTGTGGTTGTTGGAATTGCTATCGTTATTAGGACGATTATTATGGGATTGGCGCGTGTATATATTCAGGATTCAGAATTCATGATTTTTCACGAGTTGAGTAAGCCAAATCGCCTCTTAGTACTCGGTTTTCAAATTGTCTCAAATTTTCAGGGGGGGGAAATAAAAATGGATGGTGAGGTAAAGGAGGATTAGTTACAGAAAAAATATTTGAAATCAAGATAAAATCAAGGTAGATAGTGGAGGTTAACAATTATAGAAAACGAGCAAAAATTATAAATATGCAAAAATAATAATAAAACAAGTTACATATTACAATGCAGAAACACTGCAATAATTTTCAAAAAAGAAGAAAAGAGAAAGAATGAACAAAGCTCCAGTAAACGTGTAGCGTGACGCGCGCCTTACCTCGCGAGTCATCAATTTTTAGTCAAATTATATATCGAGTGATGGAGGTCCTAGAATCCATAATTTACAAAGGTGCATTAAGAATAATAAGTAATATAAATAAATAATAATAATAACATATGTAATACGAAAAAGCATTACACCAAGGATCACAATAACACGTAATATATTCAAATACAAAAAGAGATGCGCGTTAAAATAAACTTCAACTAATGTTTAAATTGTTTAAACGTACAACAATATAAAAAATTGTAATTAAAAATAAAAAATGGTAAAATAATTATTTTTAATGTTTCATGCCCATCACCACACATGTGATAAACTTAAATACCTCAAACCAATTCTACGGTTTGCTAAAAATTAAATTTTTAAATTTGTAACTAGTAGAGAAGCTTGATAAACAAAAGATATTCTTTAAAATAATTGTACACTGTATAGCGATGGGTTGGGTAGACGAATTGAGATTAGAACTCAGTGAAATTCCCTCCCTGTACTTTGCAAGTGTAACGTGATATAAACATTAACCAACACCCTCAATCAAAACAACTCTTGTGTAATTTATTAATACAAAAAATGCAAATTTATATATCAATATTCTTTACTTATAGGAACAATAGAACGTGACAATGTTCCACAAAATTACTATCAACGTAAAAACACACGTGATGAATTCAAATACAAAATAAAATGTATATTAAAATAAAGTTTAAGTAGTGTTAATATTCTTTAACTGTACAATAATAAAAAATAGTAACTGAAATAGAAATCAATAAAATAACATATTATTTTGTAATAATTCTTATGCACAACTCTATCAAAAAACAATGGATTATAACTCTTTTATGAATCTAGTTAATATCACTCGCGAGTTGAGGTGCGCGTTACGCTGCACGTCCATTGAAGAGTAAGTCATCCTTTTTCTCATCTTCTTTTTTAAAAATTATTGCAGTGTTCTTCCATTGTAATATTACTTTTGTACATTTTAATTTTTGATTGTTATCCATAATTGCTAACTTTTCCACTATCTACCTTAATTTTAAAAAACATTTTCTGTGAATAATCCCCCATCACCTTATCATCTATTTTATATTTCCTCCCTGAAAATTTGAGAACCGAGTACTAAAAGGCGTTTTACCTTACCGAACTTGTGTAAAATCCTGTTACTTGGAAAGTACTTAATAACAAGTATAGAACCTTAAACAAAAAATGATTTCGAGTAACTTTGTAAAATTATAACAATTTTCAGTAGTTAAGTAGAACCGAATAAAAATAAATCGAAAAAGATAGATGTTTATTTCTAACAGATAATGAGCAATTATCTAGATGGATAAAGCGTTTTAAAAATCTACTTAACCAGTCTACACCAAATACCCTAACAAATTTTAATAACAATAAAGATAAAAAAATAGGTACTAGTAACATTTCTGTAATTCATACAATTGGAACGGAGTATTTGACAAAATAACCGCTAATATGCTCAAACATGGATGTAATGTAATTACATGCAAACTGCTCATTTATTTAATATTGCATAGCATGGCGGAGAATTTCCAAATAATTAGAAATGAGTAATTGCTAACCTGACTAAGAAAGAAAGTTTAAACAATTGCCTTTTGTTATAGATAGTCCTAAATCTAGTCAAAAAATGTATTGAAAAAAATTATTCGTAAAATATTTAAATTGCTGAAAAACCACAATCTTGTTTTCAAAAACAATTATGAAAAATTGAAAAATGAATTTTGATATAAATAATTGAAAAATCAATGAAAACCGAATACTCAACATACTGGACTTCTAATCTAATTTTTGTTATTCTGCGTTTATTAAAACGGGGTGGTCTAGCGCTAGAATTCGGACCTCTATAGGCATGGGTTCGAAGTCAATAACCGGCACTAAAATGCGGGCCCATGTTCGGCCTAGCTAAAATGTCCACTGCTGAAAGATGTTTCTCGTAAAACATTCAAAGTAGCAAACATAAAATAAACAATTTAAATATACATATATCGTGCAATACATTGATTATACTTAATTAAATATTAGTAAAATTAGAATTTTAGCTGAGTCATATTACCTACTTACCAAATCGTTAGAGACAAACATTAAAATCATTATAAATCTACCGATACTGTGATTTAGTATCTGTTTGTCAACACAAAAGTTATCAACGTTCAGCAATAAATCTTTAAAATTTATGGATTATTAAAAAACATTGTGTATGATTATATTGTACTTTGTACTAAACAAAATATGGATTAATTTGAAATCAATATTCAGTACTTTTTTCAACGTATTTTAAACTAAAAAACTAATTTTTGTTAATACAAAATTTAAATTCAAGTGTTGCTCCGTTTTTATATTTTAACGACAAAATCACCTTATAAACGGAAAGCAAAACTACAATATATTCAAGCATTAACTTGAAAATAAACTTTTAAAAGACCAATAGCCAACCCATGATAACAATGTCTTTCAACAGTGAGAATTTCTTACTTTTAAATAAACCGTGCGTTTGAATTCTATTTACAATCCAAAATGTAATACATTCTATTTTGTTAATCAGGTAGATAATGACATGTAAAATTTAAAACAATGACTTATTTCTATACGTGGGTTTTCGAAGATTACATACTAGAATTGTCAGATTTACCGAATAATAAATCCGCCTTGATTCAACCACTGTACAGCTGTTTCTTCTCTAATTAGTAGTTCAGACATTTCAAGTCTCACACACGAACTTGAACATGTAGCCTATCTGGTGTCAAACCGGAGCCTTAGGCACTAAGCTAAACCCGGTTGGTTAAATCCGGCCCCTTAAATTTATTCTTCATAGTAAATCTGATGAATGCTAATTAGCTTTTATGTTAAATTCGCTTCACTAACTGAAAATGTATTGGTAACACAAACCAAAGTAATCAATAAATGCAACGGTTCTATAAATATGATTATATTTTAAGCATTAGATAACAACAAACAAGCGGAATATACTTAAAGTAGGGTATACAATCAACAATAAAAAGCACAAAAATGACTCTTAAATCCAAACCAAAACAATTCACAATTGGGGGAAAAAAGCTAAATTCATCAAATTGTACAAATTTGACCATCATATCAAAATAATACATTATTCTACCCATGCGAAAAACAAATCAACGCAGGAACATCGCAGTAAATAAAATTCAAACACTACGTAATTTGTCTTACAAAGTAATTTTTAAAATTCTATATACTGGAAAAGGATTGTAGGAAAAAATGAATTGGTAAGTTGTCAATACTGTTATGCGAAATGCTGATTCAACAGGATGGAGAGTTGTACTAAATAAACCTTGTATCGTACACACATACACACTACAATGTAGTGATATAAAATTAATTGAATACGTGCAATAGATTTAAAAATAAAATTGTTTATTCCAAACACACCAATGTTTATCTTCAAATAAAAAGTTTAATTGAAAAAACAAGATGATAAGAATAATGATTAAATAATAACAATAATAATAATAATAGTAAACGTTTCACCAGTGAATCAGGACAGAATTTGTTATTGCTTGACCACAGAATCGAAAAGGCAAAAAAAAGAAAAACGAAATATGCAAAAAAAATCACCAGTGTAATCGATGATACAGTGACTGAATAATCACTGAGTTTTTGTCTTGCGACCGCCAACAATGGGCAATTTTTCCATCTGTTTTCCAGCACTGTTTAAATGCAAAACACAAAATGAATGGAAATAGAGTAGATACACACGCTCGGTGTCAAAATTATTACAGTATGATTAATTAGTTTTTGTAACATTACTTAATTAGATGAAATACATTTGGGTTTTACAAAAAGAATTTTACAAATATTACTTTAGCAGTATTAATAAAAAATAATTAAGTGAAAACGATTTCAAACATTATTATTATAACAATATCACAAACAAGACCTTAGACAGTTTTGAAAAAGTAAACATAAAACATATTATATATTTATATATATGGGATGCTAATGATCCTGAGGATTTGAGTAATGCTTATAAAGTCTCAATTTCCAATGATGGTGACATTCCTGACTGTTAGTCCTCCACGTGGTGCATCCTGGACTAGGTGCCCCTAGGCATCTAGACTAATAACAGCAGGGTCCGAGTGCACAGCGGTATAACTGGGCTTCTGCTACGGTGGGTGGGTGCGAACATACACCCAGGATACTTAAAAGGTATCTAAATGTATATGTATATCATATGTAGCTCTTGTGCTAAGGGAGATAACCCTGACAAAAAATCAGGCGGCCTCGTCAATCTTTGCAAACAGTGGCGACGTCACAAGGATGCCGTCTACCAGCCAAGAAACTTTGTTATTCTTCCACGCTTGTCAAGCCATCGAAATCAATCGTTCTACATGTCGTATAAATATGGAAAATAATGAAGAGGTGACCACGTCACCAACCAAAAAAAAAAATTTATATATATCGACTGTAAATTAACTAATTTTCCTCTTTTTCTAATGATACAAATTCAATATTTTTGAGTATTTCTTTAAATATTAAAACTAGATTAAACAATCGTTACAATTTTATTTTTATAATAAAACTATTATTTCGTTTACTAATTGACAGTCTACATAGAGTCGCAATTGTTTAAAACTTAACTGACTCATAAAAATGCATACTTATTTTAAGTGCTTATTTTAAAAATGTATGTATTTAAAAAATTCGTTACATTTTTTATTTGTTTTGTTATTTTTAATAATTAGAAATACAGCAGTAATTCGGTTGGTTGTACGATTTAACTCAAAAACTATAAAACATAATTCAAATGAACTTTTAACATTGAGATAACATAAAATTTATAGATTATTAAAACAGAGTATTATTTTCAAGTGCAAATCGTCCTTGTTTAATATTTTATACAATAAATTATTTAAAATTTTTAAAATAAACTATTTCATTATAAATTAATCTTATCTGGCACAGGTTTCTTTGTTTACACTGATATTTTAATAAATAATTATTTTGTTCAAAGTTATAGTTGCATAATTATTTTACTTAGTTTATTTAATTTTTATATAAATTTCAATTATGTATTTTTTCATTTGAATACTATTTATTCAACAACCTCAAAAACAAATATTTTCGTATTGTAAAAATCTAATTAATTAATTAATTATAATTAATAGCTATTATATAATAATTACTATGCTAAAACAAAACTTTATTACGCTTAGTGAAAACAAAAATAATCCGTTTGAAAATCTATTGACAACCAATCATATCCCAATTATCGAGGATAAACATCTCTCACCGGTCATTATCGCCCAGAGTAGTCCAAGTTACCAAAGCCCGCTAAACATCAACTTTCACAATATGCATTTAATAGACGACCCTTGGGATATGCTGGCTTTGAATGCTAATTATGTCTCAAATTAAGCCTTTACAGTGAGCCCTAATTGCTGCAAAATGTACGTAATCAAACGCTCAATTAAGTAATTCATTCTGACTGAGTTACCGTGTTTGTTGTCATTATTTCAACAGTTTAACAAGTAATAAATGCGAATAAAACAAATATGTTCACCAGATTAACACAAAATAATATGGTCTAGCGGTACAGCACTCGAATTGGACCTCGGTGGGCATGGGTTGGAATCCCATCGCCAACAATAAAATGCGGGCCTACGTTCGGCTTCGATAAAATGTCCACTGCTGAGAGATGTTTCTCGTAAGCATTTATATATATATATATATATATATATATATATATATATATATATATATATATATATATATATATATGAGCCAAAACTAAATGAACCCTAGTGAACCAAAATTGAAATTATTTATTATAACTGTAAAGTAACTTTCAATGCGTCTATTCAGAATCCGTGTGAGGGCTGTAATATTGTCAAGTTGTCCACGTTTAGACAAAACGCACTGCTCAAGGTAAAATCAGAAAACCATCAGGCCTGATTACTATTGCACTAACTGACCATTGTCCTCATTGTTAACTCCTATTTAAATAGGCCCAACTTAAAATACTGAATAAAATACCAACTTAACAAGAAAACAGTATCTGCGCCACCATATTTAAAAAAATCAATATAAAAACAGCAACTTACTTCACCATTACCAAATTGTACTTTTGTTTAGCTACGGCCAGAATTTTGTCGATTTCAGACTGATAAATGTTTTTTTAATAAAATAATTGTAAAATTTGAAACGACCAATAAATTTAGCAATATGTAATAAAGTGATAAGATATAAATTATCAAATGCGTGTATAGCCATTGATTACATTTTCGCAAAACGTACTTGTCTAACTTAAACTACCCTAGTAATTACATAATTTGAAATAAAAATTTAGTTTAAATAGATATCGACTAAAATATGTGACATTTTCAATTGGGTTTTTTCAATTTAAAAACAATTATTTCTATATGCAACTAAAATATGTAACATTATTCTTCCTTATATTTTTGAAAAAAGCCACTTGGAAATGAAGATTATTTTAAATGTAATTGTCAATAAGGATTGTACACAAACATAACTACTTGTTTTTTTAACTATTAAACAGAAAGCAACAGATACTTGTGTTGAAAGTTATCACTGTTTTATAAAAATATAAACAAAATCAAAAATGGTGCTCTCTTTGTACCGATGAAACATGTAATTCAATTAATAAATAACAAAAAATCATTCCATTTAACAACTATAGTAATCTTTTTGTACTTTAAATATTTTACGGAAAAGATGCCTTTCAGCAGTGGTCATTTTAGCGAAGCCGAATGTGCGTCCGAATTTAGTGGAGAAAAAGCCTATGCCCATCCAGGTTCGGGTCGAGCGATGTACCGCCAAACCACCCCGACAAACCTCGTTTTTTAAATATTCTTTGGCAAACACTGATTGCACCAAAATATTGAGAATACGCTTAAAATCGATCTCTCAATGTGAAGTATTAAAAAATGTCAAAATTAAACTACACTGTTTTATGAATAACATTAACAAAGAAGCAGATAATAGGCGCACTTGAATGCAAGGGTTTACACCTAATATTGATGATATAGTCAAATTATTCGTCATGTAGGAGAGGATACAGGTAAAAAAACACGACCTATCTTTAATAATTACACCCAGGATACTTAAATATATATGTATACAATTTGTAATCCTTGGGCTAAGAGAGCTAACATTGGCAGAAAAATCAGCGGCCTTGTCTTTGCAAACAGTGGTGCCGTCACAAGAATGCATTCGACTAGCCAAGAAGTTTTGTTATTCATCTATATTTGCTACGCTTGTTCAGCCATCAAAATCAATCGTTTAATATGCAGAACAAATATAAAAATAATGAAAAGGTAACTATGTCACCAGTCACACAAAGAAACATTGTGATGCGAACAAAACAAGTTCTTTACAACCAATACAAAATTAACAAACCTGATACTTTTCGTAGAATTTAGGAACAAAAAAAATGCCCACAGTGCCTAAAATATTTAAAGAAAAAATAATCAAATTATATCCATATTCAAAGTCAAATATTTCATTGCCTACCAATCCATCTCGGTTTAGAAAAATTCAATATATCAATCAGTATTTCAAAAATCAATGGCATAGTGTTCAATAACTATATTTGAAATAATTTAATTATGTATATTTTCTTAAGCCTTTATATTTTCTCAAACCGTTTAAATGTAAACACGTTCTTCAGACTAATTCCAGTGCATCTTTACGGTTATATCAATAAAAATAATGATGCTGCAAAGTAGCTGCTTGCAAAACCTTTAATTAATTAGCATTTTTCATTTATTTGGTTCTGACTGCTAAAATATTTTACAGGAAACATTTTATAGCAAGTGGACATTTAGCAAAGCCAAATGAACGCCCGCATTTAGAGCCGGCGGCAGGGGGTCAAACCCATATCCATCCAGTTTCGACTCTAGCAAACTACTAACTCAATCACATTTAACCAGATCTATTTGATCAAACGTAAAATACCAATTTGCACTTTTTAAAATATAAAAGACATAATATCAAACTTCGAT
This sequence comes from Cardicola forsteri, assembly GCA_025895645.1. NCBI lineage: Eukaryota > Metazoa > Platyhelminthes > Trematoda > Strigeidida > Aporocotylidae > Cardicola > Cardicola forsteri. The sequence continues at coordinate 413,630 of JAKXYG010001440.1, forward strand.
AAAATTAGGATTACATGCCGCACACTTATAGCATCTATATACATACATCGTTAACAGCTAGTTTATCAAAAAGTTAATACTTGAAAATTTAGAATAAAAATTAGCAAAATATAAAAGTCTACTTACACAAAATGCACAAAGTCAAGAAATTGAATCGAGCTCCAATGTACGTAAGAAGGTACAAAAGTACTGCAAACTATAAGAACATTTTAGAACAAATAAAATTAGTATTTCATAATTATCATTTAAATATAAATATACATACTTGGTTCAAAAAAATAAAAAACGATTTTTCTTTCGTGAAAACCAAAAATATTTTAATACATCCTCATACAGACCTTTAGACATTGTTAACAAACACGCGATACATTACTCAAGGTACACAATCGTGATTTCATTCTTTACACTCTCACCATCGCTACCATAAAATCAATACTGTAATATACTGTACACAAATCAATAATTTCCCTCACCCAAGCTAATTGTTGAAAACATCAATTGACAAACATGCAAATCTATATTGTTAAAAAACACGTTTGCGTGTATGCACCCAATCAATATATATATATATATATATATATATATATATGTATATATGCAAACACAAATTTCTTATTAACATTGATTGATCATCGTTCTCAATGCCAAAATATTGCGTTTTTATTTATGTGTAAAGCAAAATATATACAAATCTCAGTACCAAATCCATCACCATGAAAACATTGAAACATTTTAGCATACAAACACGTATATCAAGTTTTGAAACTGATTGAAAATCATTGAAAAAGAACACAATGTGCCAAATTAAAATAAAACAAGTCAAAAAATCTTGAAAACAATGTGCGCATGCATACTTCAAACAAATGGAAACCCAAATAGAATATTTATTATGGTTGATGACGTAGTCACCTCTTCATTATTTTCATATTTGTACAGTATATTAAACGATCAACTTCAGTGGCTTGATAAGCGTAACGAATGTAGAAGAATAACGGAGCTTCTTGACTAACAGATAGCACTGTTCACAAAAATTGACGCGGCAAACTGATTTTATGTTAGGGTTATCCTCCTTAATCCAACGGCTATATATGGTATACCTTACTTTAGGACATCTTTTAAGGATCACAAGTATGTGCATGCACTCACCCGCCGAAGCGGAAACCCAGTTATACCGCCGTAAACTCAATCACTCCTGCGTTAGTCTAGTTTCTTACATACACCTAGTCCAGAATGAGCTACTCGAAAGTGACAATCAGGAATATCACCAGAATTGGAAATTGAGACTTTGTAAGCATTACTCAAATCCTCAAGATCATCAGCGTCCAAGATATAATAAACATATACAGTAAAATATAAATACTAGTTTTAATGATAGTGATCATCTTAATACCCTACCATTCCATATCTTGCATCCTAAACTAAGAAAAAGCATAAGCTAAGTGTACAAGGTATAAATCAGCTAGCACTTTAATACATGTGTTCAAGCAAAAATATACAAAGTAATAAAAAGACAAATAAACGCATGTGAATAAAATAAATAATTTAACTAAAAATGTTAACCGATAGTAAATCAGAAGGTCCTGTTAATTCCTAGCGCCTTCAGAAAAGCCTTCTTGTAACAGTGCATTAAGCATTGAGTATATTGAGCTCCACTCGAATGCTAATAATCCTTAGAATTTAAGTAATGCTTATAAAGTCTCAATTTCCAATAATTAAAATATTCCTGACTGTTCTTCCTCCATGTGGTACATCTTGGACTAGATGCCCCTAGGCATCTAGACTAATAACAGCAGGATCCGATTGCACAGCGGTATAACTGGGATTCCGCTACAGCGGGTGGGTGCAAGCATACACCCAAGATACTTAAGGTATACGTATACTAGATATAGTCGTTGGGCTAAGAAAGATAACCCTGACAATAAATCAGGCGACCTTATCAATCTTTGCAAACAGTGGTGCCATCAAATCGATGCCGTTTACTAGCCGTTGTACTTCGATGTGTATTATGCTTATTAGGCCATCGAAGTCGATCGTTTATATGCCGTATAGATATGAGAAATAATGAAGAGGTTATCACGTCACCAACCAAAATAAATGAAGTAAATGACTCTATTCACTAAGTTACAGGTGTGCTGAAAGTTGCTTTCACTCAAAAATCAATAACTAATTAACATAAAATTCTGATCTTCTATTAGAATCTCACCTTGAAAAATCAAACTAGCAACTTTACTAACGATTAATTTGAACACACCGTTAAAACCATTATTATTAATATGTTCTTATCCCTGTAAACAACAATCCACTATATCTAGTAAATTTCACATTTGACAATAAAATCATTTGTTTCTTCAATAATACACTCGTAATAAAAATCAATAGCTTTGCAAGTCAAAATAAATTATTGATCAAAAAAATAATAAATAACTTAGTCTAACAATAATAGCTAGAATATTTAAAACTAACAAAAAATTAGAAAATAAATTTAATAATTGTAAAATTACATAATACAAAACAAAAAACACTGAAACTCTAAATTCACTTTAAAACGTTAATCAGTAAACTCAACATTGAAATGTATCAACAATCATTAAACTAAAATATTTTAATATTTATGACACTAAATCAAAATCAATTAAGTGTTATGAAAAACAGTTTAACGCACTTAATGTGTATTAGATAACAATTTTTTAAATCATCAATTACAAATATACTGGTAAATATTAAACAACTGAAAAATCAATACAGGTTCTACCAGCACTTTAAAAAAATCAATCACCTTAGCTGAAGCTGCAGGATCAGTCAGCAAAAATACTTCACGAGCTCGAATTAATAGTTTATTTAGCGCCTCGGTTAAATGATGAGAAAAACGTGTAACTTTATCTTGGGATATGGTAATATCACAATCCAAATATTTTCTGTAATGTAAAATTGGTTAAATTGAATAATTATTAGTTAAACAAAAATATAGTAATTAAACTACATGGTTATTCCGCATTTATAAAATGTAACAATAATTATAGTGTACGCATCCATCCTAAAAACCTTCATAATAGTTAGAAGAATTAATGTTCTTCACATTCTTAGATAGATAAATAAAATATACATAAATTTGTAAAACAAAACTAACTTTAAAAAATTTTCAACTAAATAAATTAAAGGTTTTTGCAATAGTGTGTTAAAAATTCTAGTTTATAGTGAAATCAACCAAACAAAAACGTCAAAATAACTAAACAATTAACAATAATATCATTTAACTAACGCAACATTTAAATTGTATTAATTTGTGTACTTAATTAAGAGTTGACGTTCTCATTTACAATAAAAAATTAAGTGTGTTCTAAAATTCAAAACTACAAAAGTGCTTTCTTTAATTTTGAAAATACTATCATGCAGTTGTTAAAAACATATGCATATATTGCACAATGTAAAATAAATTGTAAAAACTCTAACAAAGTTTAGATAAACAATACCTACTTACTTTTAAATCATACCAAACCGTCAATTTACTTGATTTTTTCTCAAACATTAAAATTAATACCATATTTCACAAAAATTAAGTAAAATTTTGAAACCTTATGACATGCATAAAACTTTCTTTAAATTCATTTTTTGGTTTTAAATTAGATACTAAACACCTTCGGAGTACAAGAATATAAATTTATTATCATCTTTGTTTAATGCAAAACTAATTTGGTATAAACGTTTTCACAAAAAAAACTTCCATGCACAAAAAACAAAATAAATTTTAAAAATGTTCTTAAAAAATTCTGTGAAAAAAACATTAATATCACAATCAACATAAACACTGCCAATATCATAGTTTTTATGTAAACATTAAATAATATGTTAAATGTTTAAATTAAATTTTAGGTAAGCCTTATAAAACATTAATCAGTACTATTTCGATCCGTTCCGTTATAGTTTCTATGCGCGATCTGAATTCTTCTAAACATGAACTTTCGGTTAATATAATATTTTTTAGTGAAAATGAAATAATCCTTCTTTGTTATAACTATTTATTAACTTTAACGGTGTTTTTTGTTTTGTGACCATTGTAAAACTTTACACCTTTTTATACTTCAATTGGCTTGTCCAAATGCCGATTGGAAGAAAAAGAAAGGTGGTCAGAAACGTACTTGAATGGATGCTGTTCGGGACAAGCTTCACCCTATTTTGGAAACAATGGCAAAGTCGTTGGACTGACATATCGGTGCACGCCTCCGAAAACCGTGAACAGTGGAGAGGAGTTATTCGAGATATTTTGAGAACTTGGAACTAAAAAAGAGGTGGCTTTGCTACCAACTTTTATTATTTATTTTATTATTACTTCAATTATATTAATGTTAAATATCCCAATGTAATCGGTAATATTCAATATATTTATATTAGTGTTTATGCTACTTATTATTATTATTATTAGAACAATAATAATAGTAACCTGAGTTAAAACTATTCAAATAATTGTTAACGGTGCATATACGAAGTTAATAAAATTAGTCTATATTTTAAAAACAGATTTCTATATAAAATATATTTAATATATACTTATTACATTAAATGAAAAATATCTAAATGTTATAATGAAAATCTCTCAGTGTACAAAAACTACGTATACATAATCAAATAAACTAGACTTTCGTATATTCTTATCCCAGTTTCTATATAAGTCTTATTTTAACTTAAAAGTTTAAATAGTTGTCCCAAAACTCCTTCAATTATCAAACACAATGCTACACCTCTCAAGAGCATCCATCACTATCACTAAAAGTGTCTAGATAGATATATGAATTAAACAAAATAGTTACGCAACCACAATTATAAATTAAATCATTTTTCTTTATTTAAATATAAATGTTTACACAACCAAGCACATTCAATTTGTAGTAAATTGTTTTCATAATTTAATTATTTATTATCTAAAAACATGGAAAAATAAATGCTATATACAAGAGTTAGTTGTATTAAAAAATTGCGTTTAACAACTTAACATTAAACGTATTTTTAAATATATGTTTGGTTACATAGCTAATTACACAATAAATAAACTTCTATATTTGTTCAGCATATTAAACGATCGAATCCGATAAGGGTAACAAAAGTAGAAGTTTCTTATTTAATAGCCGGCATCTTTGTGGCGGCGTCACTGTTGCCAAAAAATGACGAAGCCTCCTGATTTTTTGTTAAGGTTATCTTCCCTAGCCCAACGGATATATATAAAATATGTATACTTTAAAATACCTTTTAAGTACCCCGCCAAAACAGAAATTTAACTGTACTGATATGCACCCGATCCCTGATGCGTTATTCTATATGCTTAAGTGTACCAATTCCAGGATGCTTCATGTACAGAGAAGCCAGGAACATTACCATTATTGAAAATTGAAGCTTTATAAGAATTACTGAAGTACTCGTGCTGAAAGCTACTTCTACTGAAGTATCCAAGCCAATAACCATAAATAATAATAAATAATAAATAATAATAATAATAACACCCAGTCCATAATCCACATTAATTTGAATCCAGGATGAATCAATTAAAGATAGAATCACAAATATAACATAATCGGAAATTGAAACCTTACATTACTCAAATCCTCCGGATCACTACAATCCCTTTAATCCTATTATATTATAAATATTAGACATTGTATTGATTAGAAACAGCTATTTTCCATACAAACAATGTTGGTAGCAAGTCCACTTCTATTAGTTTCAAGTTCCCATAGCATCCCTGTTCACGATTTTCATCATTGTCATAATTACAAAAAAAACTTCTAAATACATAACGTCTCATAACTCACTGTATATATACATTTAAACTCACTTAATAAAATTATCATTTGTTTTAGCGACAAAATGAAAATACATTCTTGTTAAATTAACGGTAACAAAAAGACTTAGTCCAACATAAGCAAAAAATGAAATAGCAGATAAACACAGGAAACTAAATTCAGTTGCCAACAAAATAACCAGTATAACAGCTGAAATCAATGGTTTTCGCCAATAAATTACTGACTGAACTAAATTTTGAAAATAAAAATTGTTTTTTGTTAGATGAAAACAATTAAAATTATAATTACTCAACATAAATTCAAAAAAATTAAACAATCTTTTAAGTTTAAAATACTAATCAAAAGCAATACAAATCCAATCGCGAGGTGAGGCTCGCGTCACGCTACACGTCCATTAAAGCGTTATTCATTCTTTTCTCTTTTATCCTTTTTTGAAAAAATTATTGCATTATAATACGTAACCTGTTTTATTTTTTTTGTATATTTACAATTTTTGCTCGCTACCTTCTACCTTGATTTTATCTATTTTAAAATTATTTTGTGACTAATCCCCCTTTACCTCATCATCCATTTCATATTTCCCCCTAAAAATTTGAGAACCGAGTACTAAAAGGCGTTTTGGCCTACTCAACTAGTATACAATCCTTAAAAGTTAATTATGTAATCCAGAACTAAAATTTGTGAAAATATAGTACCCAAGCTGAATTATTTACAAAAACAATATTTAACCTAAATTCTTATTATTAATAAATCAAATATCATTCTCTAATTTAACATTTTTAATATTATTGTTTTCACTTGTTCTTAATTATTAACTTAATCTCTTTCCGTTATATTTATCGACTTTTTATCATAATTTCCTAATCTCTTTCATTTTTAAAAACCAACTTTTGTCTCAACTCATCACTTGACTCCTTGTATTAAAAAACGAGAAACAAGTACTACTCAATTCGTGTATTAAACTGTCAATGTTAACACTAAATAGTATATTTAATCAATTACACTCACTATGATTTGTAACTGAGCAACACTCAGCAGAATAGTTTTGATTTTCTAAAATGATAAAAAATATATAAATTCATGTACATAATCTTTTTTTAAAATGCAAGAAAGCAAGTAAATAAGTTACTGCAAATTCACTTTTAAATAATAAAGCGAAAAACCATTGAGACATTCAGAGTATTAGAGTGGGTATGTACCTGAAGCTAAACAAGATATCGGTTTGCTGATTTTATGATCACTTTGACTAATGTCCGATTGCTGCTTTTGTAAAATCTCATCTAACTTAGGACTGTTCAAAGAATAATCATCCATATCAGTAACCAAATTTGAGACAGGACGAACCAAAATAAGATCATCTGGTTCGTCAACTCCTTCCACATTACCAGTAAACAAATCACCTATACAATAAATATATGTAATAAACATTAAATATTATATTTGATAAACATGGACAACCTTTAATAGAACTCATTTTCCAATATATCAACAAATTTAATCGATAGCAGCGCCACCATAACACGCACGGTGTTGATAAATTTAGTAAAAAAAAACAATAAAAAATTTTAATAATAATAATAAATAAATTTTATAACTGAGTTAATAAAATTATAATGCACAAAATTAGACATATTATTTGTGTTGCAATTGGCAGGTTCTTCCCATTATACATCTAAAACAAACAATTTTAAGGTTATTATTTGTTTCTAAACAATATTATGTTTTTTAATAAAATTACAAATAATTTTTAAAAACAATGTTTATTAACGCGAATAATTTTTTACTGAGTAAACTAAATATTTTACCGTTATAAAAAATTATTATAAGTTATTTTTAATGCTTCTTTATTTGCAGTCCTTTTACTTTTTATTCAATTTTTTTCTGATTGTTGTTGTGCAGAAAATGTTAAGTTATTCTTTTACTTTTACAATTAACAATTTGAAGAATAGCCATCGTCCTGTTAATTTGCTATCGATTACAATCGTTTTGTTAATAATTTTTTGGCAAGTTCTCCCGGTCATACAAATAAAATAAACAATGTCAAGGTTTTTTAAATCCAAAATTGAATTAATCAATAGAAATAGTGCAAGAATAGAGAAAAAAATTTGGAGATTGATACTTGTGATAGTTTTCAATATCTCGGTGTTTTACTGAATAACAAACTTACCTGGTCTGATCACATCGACCATTTGTTCACAAAAACTCGAGGTTTATGTTACTACATAAGACGTTTAAGGAATTTTTTTAGCATACGTAATTTAATCTTATTTCACTTATTTATTTATTTATTTTGGGCTGATGTTACATACTGCTAATTGTATTGTATTTTTATAATTGTACATATATGCTGAAAGCTACTTCTACTGAAGTATCTAAGCCAATAACCATAAATAAATAAAAATAAATAAAAAAATGATATTAGGACAGCCAATAGGAAATAAGCACACTATTTGTCTACTAACTGTAAAAAAGTAGTAAATGCTAAAATAATAAAAAAATTAAATATTAAAAATTTATTAATTTATCACTAAAATATTATTGACGTAAATTCTTTCTCTCATAAATTATTATTATTATTGTTATTATTATTTATATTTGTTATTCATATTATTAAAATTATTATTAATACTATTATTATTAGAATTATTATTATTATCATTAATGTTATTAAAATTATTATTTTTATTAATATTATTAGGAATATTACTATTATTATCATTGCAATTTAAATTATTGTTATTATTAATATTATTATTATTATTATTATTATTATTATCATAATTAGATTAATTATTATTAATATTATTATTGTTATTATTACTGTTATTATTATTATTGTTATTACTATCGTTTTTGTTAATTATTATTATTATTATTATTATTATTATTATTAATATTACCAATATATTTTTTATTATTATTATTAGATTTATAATTATTGTTATTATTATTATTATTATTATTATTATTATTATTATTATTAAAATTATTATTATCATTATTAGAACTTGCCATTTTTTACCATGAAAAAAATAATTCAAATTTACATACAAATATTGTTTATTAACAGGAATGCTCACAAAATCGCAGTCACAATAACACGTAATAAATAGGTATAAGTTCTCACTAAGATTTTGGTCCTGATTTCCTTTGATTTAACTTGATATGGATAATTATCAACACCCCCCAGCTAATTTCAATTAAAAAAGCTCTTGCGTTATCTAAATTATCGTTTTGCAATTTATTATTACAAAACAATTCGTATTTACATACCAATACTGGTTACCAACAGGAAAAAACAGGACACAATATACTCACAGAACCACAGTCACGTTAACAAAAAACGTAATAAATTCAAATACAAAAAGGCGCTTCAAAACAAAGTTCAAATAAAGTTAAACTTGTTTAAATGTACAATTATATAAAAATTGAAATCAAAATAAAAATTAATAATCATTTTAAATATTTTATTCAAACACAAAAAGATCGGCTATTATTGATATTTACCAAAACTGTACACCAATTTAAGCAGAACTGTATTTTAAACCCCAATCGTCTAGCAGTATATTAAAATGTAATTCTAACAATTGATAAATATTGACCTCGGGCAGTATAACTAATCGAGTTTCCAAAAAATTCTAAATTTGGCAATACTGGACTTTAAACATTTCATCCGCTCCAAAACGTTTCTTGCTGATCTTTCGGGTGGTAAACGTACAATTTAACCAAGTAATTTTCTTTGTCTAATTGTAGTAATGTCATGTAGTGAACAAGAGCCAGTTCTCCTCATGAACTCATTATTTGAAATGTAATCGCGCTAGGTAATCTTTAAAATTCTTTCAAGACACCGACGATAAAAATCATCCACCACCTTATCAATCTTGTCGGTTCGCTTCCACGTTTCACTCCCACATATTGCCCTAGGAATGATTATTGATGTGTACAAATAATGTTTTGTCTTCAGGCGAATGGAAAAACATGGTCATCTTGATTTGAAACTATAGAAGACCAACACTGCCTTCCCAAGTCTGGCTTTAACAGATATTTAAAGGAATCAACAGTATCAATATTTTATTCACTAATTTTGATGGGCAAATAATTGTGACTTACTGCACAACACTTTTGTTTTTGAACAATTAATCTATAAGCCAATACGAGAACTGATATCAATGAGACGTGTTGTCATATTTTGCATCATTTCTGGAGTTTGACTGAGTAGATCAATATCATCTGCAAAATACAAATCCGTTAATCTCCCATGGTTCCATTTGATACGATAAGACAAATTATTCATAGACCGAGTTATAATAAAATCAAGTACCAGAAGAAACAAAAGCGGCGACAAAATACATCCTTGGCGTACTCCCGTGACAATTTTGAACATAGCAGTATGACCACTTTTTGTTCAAACACAACAACTTCAATTTTGGTATAACGAACGCATAATATTCCCATATTTCAACGGTATTCCGTAAAACTTAACAACGTTCCACAAAGATTCTCGATGAAAATTGTTAAAGGCTTTCATAAAATTGATTGTAAGTGATTGCAAAAATTCTTGACTTTGCTCAATGATGTTACGAATGGTCAGTATTTGTTCAATACAGCTTCTTCCTTTCCAAAAACCTGCTTGATCTTCTCGAAGATGTTTATCTACCACATTACTTAAACGATTTAAAATTACTTTGCAAAAAGCCTTACTGGGAACAGATAATAAGGTTATTCCGCGCCAATTATTGCAATCGTTTAGATTTCCTTTTTTGGAAATAGTAACAATTACTCTTTGCCGCCAATCAGTTGAAACTTGTTCAATATGCCATATAACATTAAATAAGTGAGCAAGCTCGCGTGCTACAACGTCACCTCTATGTTTAAGAATCTCTATGGTTATCTAGTCAAATCCTCCTGCTTTATTGTTTTTCAACTTTTGAATTGCATGGATCACTTCAGTTACAGAAATGTCACCAGTACATATTTCCGGATTTTAACTTACATTCATATCTTTATCATTATTAAAATATATGAGGCTATTTTGCACGGACTGATTAAGTACCTCTTTGAAATGCTCTATCCAGCCAAATGATTGCCCATCGTCTGTTAAAAGCGAATGACCATTTTTCCTTTTATTGGAATATCGGTATTCTTTCTAACTTCCAACAGTTGTTTCACAATTTTATACGGAGTCTTGGAATTATTTTTTGGCGCTGCCTTATCTGCTTCTTTGCATCTGTTTTCTAACCAATTATTCTTATGTTTACAGCAACTTTTTTTAATCTGTTTATCTAAAGTTCGGTACTTATCATCAAATATTTTCTAGATAACAGGATTGTTAGATTGATCTTTCTCTAATTTTTTTTCTAAGATCCAGTAAATTGCAGGAGACTAGTGAAATTCAATGTTTCTATGTAGAGCGACATCTTTTACCTAGCACATTTGCTACTCGGTTTGTAATTGTTTTATGAAGCAATTTCCTTTGATCATCAGACCTTTGTACCTTTTTCATATGTTGAAATGTATTTTTTAAGAAATCATAAAATTGGTTTGATATATTTGGCTGCTTAAGTTTCTCACACAAAAATGAAAGTAATTTTTTTATAGTTTCTATTGTCTTTAATTTTAAACGAAATTTTCCAACAACAAGATTGTGATCAGAACCAAAATCGGCACCGCGATATGCACATACATCCTGCAAAAAAGATCACCATTTTGTGCCAATACAAATGTAGTCAATCTAGTTTGCCGTTTTTACATCGAGAGAAACCCAGGTTGCCTTGTGTATATTTTTGTAAGCAAAAAAATGTGTTGCCAACACTCATTCCACAATAACTATTTAGCATCAACAACCTATAACCATTATTATTTATGCTATCAGCATAGCCATGTGATCCAACATTTGAGAAGTACCCAGATTTGTCTTTGTTCATTTTTGCATAGAAATTACCGATCAATATTTTGATGTCTCTTCTTGACACATCCAACAAACTTTGTAATTGATCATAAACGATATCTTTTTGGTTCTTCTTAGTAGGCTCAGTGGGGGCATAGAGTTGTACAATTGTTACTTTTGCAAATCTGGCTAAAATGAAACGGTCGCTCACGGGCTTCCATCCAATTATAGCTTTAGCAGCATTTTTACTCAACATAATACCAATTCCATTAATATAATGTTCTTTATGTCCAGAATATAAGATTGATGTATCTCCATTCTTGAAATGACTTTGGGTTTTCCATTGCATTTCGCTAGTACCCAAAATATCTAAGTTGTACTTTTTTATTTCTTGAAGGACTTGTTCTAACTGTCCAGTACAAAAACGTATGCGCACATTCCATGTACCAACACTGGTCAAGGTTTTGGCATTGAAAATTCTGCAAATCGAAGGTTTAGCTTCCTTTTGGCTTTTACTCAACCCTGTCATCTGTGTAACTCTGTTATCCAGATACATGCAATTACTTATTTGCCATTGTTTGCCGGAATGGTGTCCTCCTATTGTTTCCGTAGCAGTATACATTTTTCGCAGAGATCAGGTTGCTAACCTGGCGCTCAAACTCTCCTCCTTTATCCAGACTTGGGGCTGGCTAGTTTGAATCATTTCTGATTGAAATAATAACAATGATATTAATAATTTTATTTTAACAAAATTACAGAGAATTTAAATATAATTTAAAAAGTAGTAAACCAAAAAAATGTAGAAATTTTGTAATATTGGATTTTTGAAAAATGCATAAATTTGCTAAATTTGGTTTTAAAGTTTGCTGTAATATATGTTCTATTACACTGTAAACAAAGTTTGAAATTAATAAAGTTTTGTAAAAAGTATAAAATTTATTCTTTAGAGTGCTAGAAAAAAACAAATTAAAAAAGTATTAGCTTTTTTTACAAATTTTGGAATTAGCTTTTCAAAATCATGTATAATTTAGATTTTGTAGTAGATTACAAATATTTTGCAAAATAAATTGCTTATGTGTCTTGTCTAAAGTTGTTTCATGGCTGTAACAAATATTATCGTATATTATGATTAGATGTTACTTTTAGCAAATATGTTTTACAAATCTTAGTAAAATATTATCTAGGGCAAGTATTAATAAATGTTAGATATTTCTAAAATAAATAACAATTACTGAATGCTATAAAGCATTATAGTAGATCAAATTAAGAAACATTTTTAATATGTAAAATTAAAAATTAGATTTTTTACGTTTTATTTTAAAATAATAAAATTAATATTTTGTCGTATGCGTATTTTAGCCCTAAAACAAGTTATTACTCCATTGCTTTTTTTTTACAAAATTTTATCTTTTATTAGCTTGAAAATCTGTTGTTTTTCATAAATAAATAAAAATGTATTATTACAAAATTGTTAAATAAAAATTTTATATTAGCAAAATTAAAAATAAAAAATTTAAAAATAAAATGTATTAAAATTATTAAACGTTTATAACAATTTATAAAATATTATTTTTTCAAAAGTTTTCTTATATTGTTCGATTATAAAAACCTTGCCTACGGCGCTTTTAACAAATATTACTTTACGTTATGTTAAAGCATATTAATGATAAAAAATACATGTTTTTGAATTTTACTAATGTTTTGAAAAATGAAGTTAGGAACTTGTATTTTTCATTGAAAAGAAACACTGTTATCCCTTTTGTAATTGATAAAACTGATGTGCCAGAACGATCTTATGATATATACTCAAGATTATTGAAGGATCGTATTGTTTGCTTAATGGGTCAAGTTACCGATCATATGTCAAGTTTAGTTGTTGCTCAATTATTATTTTTGCAATCAGAAGATAAAAATCTTCCTATACACATGTATATAAATAGCCCAGGTAATATAAAAATAAGTTTTACAATAACTTCAGGTGGAAGTGTTACCGCGGGACTTGCAATATATGATACGATGCAATATATACGGCCTCCTGTTGCAACATGGTGTGTGGGTCAGGCCAGTAGTATGGGATCATTATTACTAGCTGCCGGAGCACCTGGTCATCGTTTTTCTCTTCCACATTCTCGGATCATGGTACACCAGCCATCTGGAGCTGCTCAAGGTCAAGCTTCAGATATAAAAATTCATGCTGAAGAAATAATAAAAATGCGAAAAGTTTTAAACGCAATATACGAAAAACACACAAAACAGTCTCTCAATGTATGTTTCATATATATATATATATATATATATATATATATATATATATATCAGTTTATATTTTTAATGATTTGGTTTAAGTGGTTTGTTTGAAGAAGAGTTTGTAAAATTTTGATAAGTTTTATAATAATCTCGATAACTGTATGGTTTATGATTTTCTTATTTAAAAAGTATGAATTATTATTGGAGGAATATACATTAAAACATTACTTTATTTTTAGTTTAAAATGTAACTAGTATTTTTGAAGTTTATTAAAAATAGAACATAAACAAAATTTGCATAATAAGGGAGCTGATATTAGAAGTTTACGACGTTTATAAATAAGCATTAAAAACTTTTAAATGGGATAATCAGTTAATATTTTTCGGTTTAATTTAATAGAATTTGATTTTTCATTCATTTATTTCGGTTGGTAGCGTGGTCACCTCTTTATTATTTTCCATATTTGTACGCATATAAACCATTGATTTTGATATCTTGATAAGCGTAACAAACGTAAAGGAATAAAGTCTCTTGGCTGCTAGACAGTATCTTTGTGACTTCGCCACTGTTCACAAAGATTAACGAGGACGCTTGATATTTTGTCAGGGTTGTCTCTCTTAGCCAAACGGATACATATGGTATGCATATACCTTAAGATACCTTTTAAGTATCCTGTGTGTGTGCTCTCACCTACCTGCTATGCACTCGGACTCTACTGTTATTATTTTAGATGTCCAGGAGCATCTAGTCTAGGATCAATTACGTGGAACATTTCTAAAATTCTTAGGATTATTAGCATTATAATATTTGGCAATAATGACAGGAATATTTTTATTAAATTGGTATTTCTTTGCAAATTTATAATAACCAGAAAGTTTTTTAAAAAGACTACTAGCATTAATTTTTTTTTTTTTTAATATTGATTGGAAAATATTTTTTATTCTAGAGCTTTTTTATTATTTATGTTTTTATTTATGTTTACTACTTTGAATGTTTTATTAGAAACATCTTTCAGCAGTGGACAATTAGCGAAGCCAAACGTGGTATGTTTAGTGCCGGTGATGGGATTCGAACCCATGTCCACCGAGGTCCGAATTCGACGCTGTACCGCTAGACCAATTATAGTTATTTTTATTCTTGGTTGTGATAAACAATATTATGTACATGCATAGTTGAGCATTCATTCATTTTGGTTGGTGACGTGAATTATCTTCATTATTCCCATATTTATATGACATGTAGAACGATCGATTTCGATGGCTTGACAAGCGTAGACAAACGTGAAAGAATAACAAAAGTTTCCCAGCAGTGAGCAGTCAGCAGCGGCGTGCCATTGTTCGCAAAGATTGACGAGGCCGCCTGATTTTTGTCAGGGTTATCTCATAGCACAAGAGCTACATATGATATACATATACATTTAGATACCTTTTAAGTATCCTGGGTGTATGTTCGCACCCCTGCCATGTAGGCCCAGTTATACCGCTGTGCACTCAGACTCTACTGTTATTAGTGTAGATGCCTAGGGTGCCTAAGTCCAGGATGCACCACGTGGAGGATAACAGTCGGAATATCACCATAATTGGAAATTGAGACTTTATAAGCATTACTCAAATCTTCAGGATCATTAGCATCCCATAGTTGAGCATTATTAATGTGTTTATTAAATCCGTATACATAGTAAAATTTAAAATGTATATCTTATTTTTAAAGTTTTTTTTTACTTGATACTTAACTATTTTTCAAAATTTTATTTCATTTCTAGCATGTAACTATTTTATATAAACTATTATGTCAATTTTTGTAATTGCTAGGTTATTGAAAAGTGGATGGATCGTGATTATTTTATGTCTGCTGAGGAGGCTGCATCAGTTGGTATCGTTGATGCTGTTTTAAAAGAAGCGTATAATATGTAGATAAATGGCTTTTACAATATTGTTTTCTGTACATAATCTAGTTTATAACAACAGTTATGTAACAAATTGAACCTTTATTTTCCGTTTTGTACAGTTATGCAACTTTTATAAATAAATATTGTTAAATTGTTTTTTTACTAGTAAGTTGATTTTTTCATCGTTTAATGTATTTTCTATTCTAGAAAAATATGTTACGTTAAGTTTTGTAAAACACCTGTTTACAGTATACTACATGCTAAATGATCCTGAGGTTGGGATGCCAAATGATCCTGAGGATGGGATGCTAAATGATCCTGAGGATTTGAGTAATGCTTATAAAGTCTCAACTCCAATGATGGTGATACTCTGACTGTTATTCCTCACGTGGTGCATCCTGGACTAGGTGTCTATAGGCCTGTAGGCATTCTGGACCAATAACAGCAGGGAGAGGCAGTGCCACAGCAGTATATCTAATATATGAATCTGCTCAGTGAAGGTGTGCTTGTACACCCTGAATACAAAAAGTATCTTAAGGTATTCGTTTACCATATGTAACCGGCAAGGCTAAAGGGAGTTCACCCTGACAGAAAATCAAGCCTCAAGTCATGTCCTGTGCAAACAATTATGAAACTTCAAATCAACCAGAAAATATATGATGGATTCAGCTGCCGAGACCCCCAGGGCATCTGATCTCCCTAACGCGTCTGGGGAAGGACCGAAGTTGATGGGTTTGCATGGGAGAATTCTTAAAATTTTACCCATACAGTGACCAATAATGATGAGCCTGACTCAAAGTCACAAAAGCGTGGAAGGTTTTTCTCTGATGTTTCTCGCACATCTGTCAACCGACGTCAATTCTTTAACCCCTTCAAGAAGGTCGCCTTGTCCTGTGAACACTGGCGCCGTCGCATGGAAGCAATCTTTTATCTAAGAAACTTCATTTATCCCCCCAAATCCGACAACCTCTTTGCATAGGAACATTGAATATACGATCACTGTCGTCTGCCACAGAACTAAGTTGCTACAAGATTGACATCGCCCGTCTCCAGGATACAAGACTGGATTGTTTAGATCCGTTTAGTCTTCCTACAGCTTCTCAATCAACATCTGCATTATTCCTCCCATCAACTTGTGCACAAAATCCATCACATCATGGAGTAGCATTTTACTTATCCCCTTTAGCTACCAGTGCGTTAATTGACTGGAAAGTTATATCCCCACTATTAGCATTTTCGCGCTTTAAAGTTTTCAAGTATACAATGGCCGTGATCAATGCCTATGCTTCCACCAATAATCACTGTAAAAAAGAAATTGATGAGTTTTATGAGCAACTTGAAGATCTATATTCTCTCCTCAAGACCTCATCACAAATCTTTGTTATTGGAGAATATTTTAATGGCAGAGTTTGCAGAGATGATGTCAATCATCCCTGCGTTGGCCCTTGGACAAATTCGCGCGAATAATATGAGAACGGTAGAAGGTTAAGTGAATTCGCAGCAAGGTGTAATGTGGTTCTCACGAACACATATTTCCAACACCCTGTGAAACATTTGACATTTCGTTCAAGTTGCGGTAGATATTCCTCCCAAATCAATTACGTTTTGGTTAGTAAACGTTGGTTCAGTGCAATTAAAAATTACTGCGTATACAGAGGCTGCCGAATGGGTAGTGAGAATGACTCTGATCATTCACTTGTCTCTTGTTCGTTTCGGCTACGTCTAAGAATTGCCAAGACTAGACCTGGTATTCTGGCTCCGGATTACTCCCCGCTCACAAACAGCAACTATGCTACCAAGTTTGCCAAAGCCTAATTAGCAGCTTTAATTGCTGTCCCGAACCGTGATATGGGAATAATTCAGTTTTGGAACATTAAAGCAAAAGATTGATACAGCTAGTTTGGTGCTTCCTCGTTCAATCAACTTCAAAGGCCCAAACTGGTTGTCCACCAATTCTTAAGATCTCTATGCACAAGCAAAGAAAGCTCAGAGAAAAAGAGAAGGAAGGACATTGCGTGCGAAATTTTAAAAGAGTTATGAGGAGGACGAGCAAAAACATTGGGACTCTATAGCAGATGAGTTAGAGGTTTCTTCCTGCCATAACGATTGTCGAAAAGTTTACAAGAAATTGAATCAGTTATGCCGTGGTAACAACGTTAAAGTTGGATCGTCTGGCATTTCCGACGAAGACTGGTTACTCCACTTTAATCAAACTTCAAACTACCCTGAAATCACTACAGGATGGCTGCAAGACCAATCCACGCTTGACACAGTTTCTTTGGCAATTTATCCAATATCCGTTGAACCCCCCACTATCGATGATATTATGCGCATTTGTAGAAACCTCAAAGCTAGTAAGGCCGCCGGTTTTGACGAAATTCCTCCATATATCTTCAAATATGGCCCCTCGTGACTTGTTGAACATATGTATGGCATCATAACGGGTTTCTGGATAACTGAGCAGTACCCTGAAGACTGGCACCGTGCTACTATTGTTCCTGTTCACAAGAAAGAAGATTGGCAAAAACCTGCTAACTAGAGGCATCAGCTTACTATGTATAGCTGCTAAAATTGCCACTTCAGCTATAGTTGAACGGATCCGCCCGGAGAGGGAGAAAACCACTTGTCCTAATCAAACTGGTTTTCGTCCTGGTATGGGATGCATCGATCAAATTTATACGCTTCGACGCATTCTTGAATTTCGGGCAAAGTCCTACGTATGTAGCCTTCATTGACTACTCTTCAGCTTTTGATTCGCTGAACAGAAAAGAACTTTGGATCGCTATGTTACGTGATGGAACACCTCTGAAACTGATAAATCTTCTACGTGCTTTGTACAAGAACTCAACTACTGTAATCCGCAATTGCAACAGATCTACTACAAAACCATTCGAAATTTGCAGTGGTGTCCGTCAAGGCTGCGTGGCTGCTCCACTTTTGTTCAACTATGCAATTGATGCTATACTTTCCAAGATCTCTGTACAAATGGTAGGTGTGTATGTTGATACTAGGCCCATTACGGACTTAGAATACGCTTTTGTTGTTGTTGTATTATACAGATATTACTTTTATGATCCTCAGAATTTGAGTAATGCCTATAAGGTCTCAATGTTCAATTCCAGTGATATTTTTAACTGTTAGTCCTCCACGTGGTGCATCCTGGACTAGATGCCTCTAGTCATCTAGACTAATAACAGCAGGGTTTGAGTGCACATCGGCATAACTTGGCTTCCGCTACAGTAGGTGGGTGCGAGCATACACTCAGGATACTCAAAAGGTATCTTAAGGTATACGGTAACCATCTGTAGCCATTAGGATAGGGGGATAACTTTGACAAAAAATTAGGCGGCCTTATCAATCTTTGTGAACAGTGGCGACGTCACAAGGATGCCTTTTACCAGCCAAGAAACTTCGTTATTTATCCACGTTTGTTATGCTTATCAAACCATCGAAGTCGACTTTTAATATGCCGTATAAATATGGAAAATAATG
This sequence comes from Cardicola forsteri, assembly GCA_025895645.1. Lineage (NCBI taxonomy): Eukaryota > Metazoa > Platyhelminthes > Trematoda > Strigeidida > Aporocotylidae > Cardicola > Cardicola forsteri. The sequence goes on from JAKXYG010001440.1 coordinate 432,937, forward strand.
AATAGGTGACTATATCACTAACCAAAATGAATGAAATAAACATGTCACTCATTGGTTGATGACATACCCTCCGTTATTTCTATTTTTGTACGGTATATTAAACTATCGATTTTGATGCCTGGTAGACGGCATCCTTGTGACGGCGCCACTGTTCACAAAGATTGATTTGTTGATTTTTTGTTAGGATTATCTTCCTTAGCCCAAAAGCAATATATGGTATACGTATATTTTAAGATATCTTTTAAGTAACCTGGATATATGCGTGCATTTACCCGCCAAAACGGAAGCCCAGTTATACCGCTGTGCACTCGATCACTACTGTGTTAATCTAGTTACTTAGATATACATAGTTCAGGATGAGACACTTGGAGCTGACAATCAGGAATATCACTATTATTAGAAATTGAGACTTTGTAAGCATTACTCAAATCCTCGGGATCATTAGCATCCTATATATACTATGATTAAAGGCTGTTTCTTTTCAAATTATGTTGATTATATTTGTTTTCTACGTTTGTTACTACAACAAATTTATAGAAACAAGTACATAATGTTTAACTTACGTAACGTTTCTGTACCATTGTTACCAACTGGTAATGAGGATAACTGCGATGTTATAATGGTTACGACTCGAGTTATTTTGCATAAACTATTATTATTATTAAAAAAACGCTTTTGCATGGGGTAATAAGATAACAATTAAAGCAAAAAATAATAACAATAACAAAGTTTCGTAATTCAAAAAGAACTTGGGACAACAAAATGTTTCCATTTATTTGAACATTCTGCCAAACATTTTGCTTAATCCCATGCAGCATTCATTTAAATTAGATCTTCCCGAATAGTTCTTAGCCAAGTTTTCTGTGGTTTACCAACCTTTCTTTTACCATTTTCGATCTTCCATTCCAAAACCATTCTTGCTGATCTTTCGGGTGGTAAACGTACAATTTAACCAAGTAATTTTCTTTGTCTAATTGTAATAATGTCATGTAGTGAACAAGAGCCAGTTCTCCTCATGAGCTCATTATTTGAAATATAATCGCGCTAGGTAATCTTTAAAATTCTTTCAAGACACCATTGATAAAATCATCCACCACCTTATCCAATCTTGTCGGTTCGCTTCCGTTTCTCCCACATATTGCCTAGGAATGATTATTGATGCGTACAAATAATGTTTTGTCTTCAGGCGAATGGAAGAACATGGCCATCTTGATTTGAAACTATAGAGAACTAACACTGCCTTCCCAAGTCTGGCTTTAACATCAATGTCGTCTTTATTAATGATGATTACCAGATATGTAAAGGAATCAACAGGTATTAATATTTGATACTAATTTTGATGGGCAAATAATTGTAAAACACTGCTACTTACTTTATTTTTGAACAATTAATCTATAAGCCAATACGAGTGATATCAATGGAACGTGTTGTCATATTTTGCATGTTTCTGGGTTTGACACAGGTAGATCCAATATCATCTGCAAAATACAAATCCGTTAATCTCCATGGTTCCATTTGATACGATAAGACAAATTGTTCACTAAGACCGAGTTATAACAAATCAAGTACCGGAAAACAAAGCAGCGACAAAATACATCCTTGGCGTACTCCGTGACAATTTTGAACATAGCAGTATGACCACTTTTGTTCAAACACAACCTTCAATTTTAGTATAACGAACGCATAATATTTCCATATTTCAAAACGGTATTCCGTAAAACTTAACAACGTTCTCGATGAAAATTGTTAAGGCTTTCATAAAATTGATTGTAAGTGATTGCAAAAATTTCACTTTGCTCAATTATGTTACGAAGGAGTGAGTATTTGTTTAATGCAGCTTCTTCCTTTCAAAAGCCTCTTGATCTGGTCTGTTTTATCTACCTGCTTACTTAAACGATTTAAAGTACTTTGCAAAAAGCCTTACTGGGAACAGATAATAAGGTTATTCCACGCCAATTATTACGTCGATTTAATTTCCTTTTTGGAAATATGTAATTACTCTTTACCGCCAATCAGTTGAAACTTGTTCAATATGCCATATAACATTAAATAAGTGAGCAAGCTCGCGTGCTACAACGTCACCTCTATGTTTAAGAATCTCATGTTCATCTGATCGATCCTGCTTTATTGTTTTTCAACTTTTGAATTGCATGGATCACTTCAGTTACAGAAATGTCACCAGTACATATTTTCAGTTTAACACATTCCTTATCTTTATCATTAAAATATAAAGGCTGTTTTGCACAGACTGATTAAGTGCCTCTTTGAAATGCTCTATCCAGCGGAAAATGATTGCCCATCGTCTGTTTAAAAACAGGTGGTATTTTCTTTTGTTGGAATATCGGTATTCTTTTCTAACTTCCAACAGTTGCTACAATTTTATACGGGTCTTGGAATTATTTTTGGCGCTGCCTTATCTCTGCTTCTTTGCATCTGTTTTCTAACCAATTATTCTTATGTTACAACACTTTTTTTAATCTGTTTATCTAAAGTTCGGTACTTATCATCAAATATTTTCTAGATAACAGGATTGTTAGATTGATCTTTCTCTAATTTTTTCTAAGATCCAGTAAATTGCAGGAGACTAGTGAAATTCAATGTTTCTATGTAGAGCGACATCTTTTACCCAGTATCATCATCATCATTATCATTATCGGGGATAAACAGCAGAAATATTACCTTGAAAATTTAGACAATGATCTTTAGTTCAACTTTACTACATTAATATGGTAAGGAGTAACTATGTACAATAACTTATACAATAAAGTAAAAATGAGAAAAATGTTATGTTATTCAAGATTTAGAAGGTACTACAATAAATAATCACAAATTTTATCTGCTTGCTAACTCTTTAAAATACATTCCTTTTTTTGATTTAATTTATTTGTTGATTTCTGCAACTCATTAAATATCTTTATTTCTTAATCCCAACAAAAATAGAGACATGTTTTAGCACCATACAAAAAATTCTTAGTTTCCAGACTTAAATTCTTTTCAAACATCAATTAGTAACTTTTTTTTGACTTGTCAATATATATGTATGACGACATTTCTGTTGAATTTTGTTAAATATAATTACGTAGATTTTATGCAGGATTTACACTACGTAGCAAAATTATGACCATTCAAGGCAAAATATCCAAAACATGGATGAAGTAATCATCATTATCATTTGCAAAAGAATGACACAGTTGTTTTTTTAAAACGTAAAAGAATCCATAGCAAACGAAAATGACTTATAAGAGCAAACCGAGCTGCATTTTGTCCAGACAGGATATATTGATGAAATTCACGCTGTTAATAGAATTTTAAAATTATGGTTATGAAATCAAATCTACATGTCACATTTTAAAATTATTCAATTGTTTTGAATTCAGCTAATTCTAATCAATTGTGAAATGTACTTAATAGCAAGGAGATTCCTATTAAATAAATTATCATTATAAGTATCTCATATACGTTTTCTAGTTCAGTAGTATGCACTAAAATATCTGAACTAATGCTACTTTTATTAATTCAGAAGTCTATTAAAACGTTTAATTCCGACATTTTAAACTTTGTTTAATTGATGCAGTTTTTTAATATTCAAAATTTCTAGAACTTATGATGGTTGCGAAATATTAGTTACTTAATATACAGATAATATTATCCTTATGCTATTATAAAGATATACAAAATACAATTAAATTTGCACAAAAATATGGCTTACATCTAAACACAAAAAGCAGGAGTCGTTTTAAATATCTCTTTTCGAAAATTAATAACTGTAAAAGGGACTTGTTTCCAGTAGCCGATGAATTTATCAACCTTGGCTTTCCTATTGATATATTTTATCAGTTTTAGGCAATTATATGAATTTTTTTAAATAAAAATAATGTTTTTATAAAATTAAGCATTAGAATATGTGAGACAGTGGTTAGTTTTATGTTATCATGGGGTTGTAAAACTACATTGTATTTACAATAATTTGTTGAATTCAAAGTTTTTTCAAATTTAATTTTGCGTTTTTTCTTTGTTTACATCTAATGATTCAATATACAATCGTTTATTTCAACAGGTTCTTAAAATTTGTAAACCATTGAATATTGTTTGACTACATATCTCCAACATCCTTGTAAGTAAATGTGTCTTAAGTATACAGGTTACGTTCTGCGTAGCCTTGCTACATATTTATATAAAACAGAATCGAAATCCTAACAACTATGTAGATAATAAAGAAGGTTGGTCAGTAAACAAAAAAAAAATTAAGATTGCATTATTTATCTCAGTTGTTTAATTTATAGAATGCTAATAATTCTTAGGATTTAAGTAATGCTTATAAAGTCTCAATTTCCAAAAATTATGATATTCCTGAGCGTTCCTCCTCAACGTGGTGCATGCTGAACTGCTTGCTAACAAACATTTAAACTAATAACAGCAAGGATTAAGTGCACAGCGATATAACTAGGCTTCCGCTTTGACTAATGGTTGCGAGCATACACCCAGGGCATCATCATTATCGGGGATAAACACCCGCCGGAGTCCTTAATAACGGAAAGTTTTGTCTTTATTGATGTCTTAATGAGATGTAAGTTGGACCCCGATGCGAAAGGGGAAAATCCTGATTAATTGTATCGAGCCTTAAGGGTGTTAATTTAATTATAGGAAATTTGGACGGATTTAACACACTGTTGGGAATATCATCTAGGGAAACAGACCGCTTAGGCTGTTTCTCTGGCGGCAGGTTTTTAAGAAGTTTGAGGTAAAAAGGTAACAAATTTCTAATACTAGGCCAGCTCTTAAGAAGGTCTAATACATGTTGGGGGGAAGGGAATTTAACAAGTAAGGGGGGCAGTATAAATAAGTTTGCAATGTATCTTATTTACTTTAAATGAGGGTATAGGATTAAAAATGTTCTTACACATATTAGATATGATTTGGTGACAGTTTATCACTGTAGAAGGTACACCCTTAATGATTATTAATCTTTAATAATCAGTGATAATATTTTTAGAAGCATTAATGATCTCTTTTTGAGAATATTTTAACGTACAATTAGCTACTACATTGGCGGGGCAGAGCTCTGAGATATTAGTTTTTAAATCTATTATTTCCTCATAAATATTCCTTATATCGATTGTAGATGTTTCAATGTTCTGTACAGGAGCATCAAATTGCTTACACTCTTTAGTATTATTAGAATTTAGGTTATCTTCTAAAAATTTATAGATGTTGTCAATTTTATTGTCTAGCAGAGTCCCCGGTTTCTTTATTAAGTTTGCAGTTTTATGCAGGCAATTCCTACAGATAAAGTCTTCTTTTGAATGGGCATAAAAGGCATAACTGGTTACAGAAAGACCCATACAGCATTCATGAAACCATAATTCACATGAGGAGCACATCATCCCAATTTTCATGGTCTTGTTACACCCACGCCGTCCACAATAATTTGAAAATGACTCCATTTATGTATAAATAGCGAACAAAATTTTTTAAATAATAAAAACAATAAATGTTTTCTAAATGCTAACAATAAAAAAATTAAAATAATAATAATTACTCAACATAGATTCAAAAAAATTAAACAATTTTTTAAGTTTAAAATATTAATCAAAAGTGATACAAATCCAATCACGAGGTAAGGCGCGCGTCACGCTACACGTTCATTGGAGCGTTATTCATCCTTTTCTTTTTTTTTGAAGATTATTGCAGTAATTTTTGCATTGTAATAAGTACTTGTTTTATTATTATTTTTGCATATTTATAATTTTTGCTCGTTTTCTATAATTGTTAACTTCCACTATCTATCTTAATTTTATCTTGATTTAAAATTATTTTTTTGTGACTAATCCCTCTTTACCTCACCATCCATTTCATTTTTCCTCCTAAAAATTTGAGACAATTTGAGAATTGAGTACTAAAAGGCGTTTTGGCCTACTCAACTCGTGAAAAATCCTGGAATTAAAAATATGCAATTTGATTAAAGAGAGAGCAAATAAAATCAAATTTATCGTAAATCAAAAAACGCGCGCATTAACCATCTACCTCCCCTAGGAAAGAATGATCACACTCTGTTTACAATCAAAGTTCACTTTCCCTCACTTACAGTAGGCCGTAAGTATTGGTCATTCCTTTCCTAATTTCTGTAGTGCCGACTTTGTAGGTCTCAGAAACTACTTGAGGAATGTTAACCGGGACCTCTCTATTAATGCGATAAATAGTTTATATGACCATTTCTCTCATTCCATTCGAATAGGTATAAAGCGTTTTATTCTCTTCCACACCCCAACCCGTTCTAAGCCTAAAATTCCACGTTTCATTATCCGAATTATTAAGTCGTACAATATTGCTTTTCATAAGTGGAAATTGTCAGGTCTCCCCACATTCCTCTATTGCTAACTAGATCTCCGCAGAAAATCTGTAGCTTGTCTCAGACGGCTCAAAAGCCTAAAACTCCATTCACTCTTGAGCAATGCTAGATTTAACAATAGTCTTTTCTTCAAATTCATCAAGAATAAGCGGGGTTATAATCTCTCCCTCTCTAACCTTAAAAGTGATACTGGTTCTTTTTTATCGTTACAAGATATGTGTAATATCTTTGGTAACTACTTAAGTCTGTTTTCAATCTCGATTATTCAATCAGTCCCCTTCTTGAGCCTGCTCTTGATTCAGGTTGTCCCATTATTACGCGATCTCACCTCAGGTGTTCCTCAGGAATCAGTTTTAGGTTCTCTCCTTTTTATTATCTATATTAACGACTTGCACACGATTGTTCAATCTGACATCCTGCTTTATGCTGATAATGTCAAAAAATGTGACTTTAACTCCAAACAATTGCAACAGGATGTTAATAATATTTATCAGTAGTCCATTGATAATGCACTCCCGCTGAATATTTCTGAATGTAATCACTTCTCATTTGGGAAACCTTCAGAAAACCGGTACACAGTCCTCATTATTCAAACTGTTACCACGATTGACACCGTTAAAAATCTTGGTGTGATTTTCAACTCCTCACTTAACTTTTCGTCCCATCATAACAGAGCAACTTTAACTTGCTATCGTCTAACTAAGTTTTTCAGGCGTAATTTAGGAAGCATCCCTACCAGCTGTACCCGACTCCTGTATCAACTTTACATTAAGCCACACGTCGAATACTGTATTTAAGTAACGTCCCCTATCCTAAGGGCAGACATAGTTAAACTCGATAAGGTGCAGAAAAGCTTTACTAGATTGCCGCGTGCCTTCAAAAGCCTTCCTTACCCAAAGTGTCTGGAAGCTCTTCGTCTCTTCCCACTTAAAGATAGGAGACTCCGGAGAAACCTCATTTTAGTTTTCAAACTTATCAAGTCTAACCAGTTTGAGCATTAATTCACATTCTCCAACGATTCCCCTAAAGGATACCCACTCAAACTCACCAAGCTCCAAGTTCATTCCCAACTAGATCTTCATCATTTTTTCTATAGGGTTATCTATGCATGTTGTGTTAGCCCCATCCCTCCAGGCGTTCAAATCGGCGTACAAAAAATATTACCTTCTTCATTTTTCGTAATATTTTATTTGCTTTTTTTGTTAACTATTTATTATTTTTATATAATACCTGATACCCTGAAAGGAGATTTCCTCCTATTTAACTCGTGTACAAATCTGAAACCTGAAAAAGAAAATAAAAATCGACTTTGTGCTTAAATTATTAAAAATAATTATATATATATATATATTTAAAAAAGATTGTTTTAAAATTGTTTATATTTAAATACTTTTAAAATAAATAAATTATTGATTATTTAAAAATACAATGCAAAATTGTATGTATGTGTGAGCAGTTATTTTATTTTAAAAATCAAAAAATATTTTGTAACAATTGTTTTTGTAAATAAATAAACATTTATAAACATATTTTAATATTTAATAAATTTTAACTAGAAAATGTTAAAGTTTAGGCATCTCATTGCCAGCGTATGTATCATGATCATATATTTATAATCTTTATAATGTGTAAAAAAATTGTTATTTTAAAAGTATACATCAATTTATTTTAAAAACAAAAATATTAAAAAAATTAATTGGAATTGCAGACATTGCCTACTGTACTTATTCCGTTCATTCGCTTTTATATTAAGTTTGAAATTAAAGAAAAAATGTGTTGTAATATTCTTTCCCACTTTAAAATAATTTTTAAAACAAAATATAATTATATATATATATATAAGTTTTAATATATGAAATAAAAATTTATTGCTTTCTTATTAGTTAACCTGGACCTTGGCGAGATATTTAAATGTTTTTAACATTTAGTAAAAAATAGTAAAATATTTTTTTTCTGTGATATAAAAACTTTTATGTTTAATGCAATGTTTTATTGTATTATTTATTGTCAAAGTAAATTTGCACGAGCTGCCTTTTTATTAAAGTATATTATGGATAATTATCAAAAAATTAATTAACTTTTTGAAATAAAAAATATTTTTAATGCATATTGAAGAAATTGGAGAGTTTTTCAATGTACTGTGTGATTTTTATATTAATTTGTTTTAACAGTAATGAATGTAAACGTGTATGTATTACGGGAGGGTGTAGAATTGTTCTATTTAAGACATTTTTGCATAAGTTGGGTTGATTGATTGGTAATCAGGTCAGGTCAGGTAAAATCACGAGTTATGTAGGAGGAAACTCCTTTTTGTACTCGGTTCAAAATATCAAATATCGGCAAAATAAATCTCAAAGATTATGTATATAAATATAATAAAGCTGTAAAAACAGAATTATGAAATTAAATATATTCATGGAGAAAATAGTTGTCATATGCTGATTTGAAGGAGTCGATGGAAGGAGCTGAAACAACATGGCTAGGTAGAAGATTCCACGCGGAAATAACCCTATACGAGAAATGGTTTAAACGTAACCGGGATCTTACTCTAGGTTTGGATAACTTAAAAGGGTACCCCCTTCGAGAATCGTTCGCGAGTATAAAAGGGAGTTCGACACCATCTGACCTTAATAATTTATAAACTAAAATGAGATCGCCCCGGAGCCTCCTATCTTGCAATGGAAAGAGTTTGAGAGATTTTAATCGGTTTGTATAGCTAACGTTCTTGAGCTGCCTAGAGGTTTTTGTGAACCTACGCTGTACTTTATCTAAAATCTTAATATCCGCTTTTAGGTAGGGGGATGTAACTTGGATACAATATTCTAAGTGGGGTCTAATGTAAAGTTGGTAGAGTAACCGTGTACAACTCACCGGGACGTTCCCAAGATTACGTTTAAAGAACGTGGTGAGTTGGAACCCCTTGGAGGCTGATATCCTGTGATGCGTTGAAAAGTCTAGGGATTGATTAAATGTAACCCCTAGATCCTTGATTAAATTAACTCGAGTGATGGAGGAAGAATCTGGCGCTCTAAATGTATTGCCTGAATATTTACCAAGGGAGAAGTGATTACACTTGGAAAAATTCAGAGGAAGCGCATTTGCTATAGACCAATTGTAGATACTTAAAATATCGAGTTGAAGTTGTTCAGGATTGGTATTCCAAATCTTGACATCATCAGCATATAACAAGATATCAGAACGAACAACAGCAGGTAGGTCATTGATATAAATAATAAATAATAAAGGACCAAGGACGGATCCTTGAGGGACACCTGAGGTAATGTTTACTGCAGCGGAAGTAATATCACCTAATCTTACGCTTAATTGCCGATTGGAGAGAAAGTCCGTTATCCAATCGAGGAGGAGCGGGCTAATCCCAAAGGCTCTCAATTTATTCAATAATGCTGAGTGGGGTACTTTATCAAATGCTTTGCAGAAGTCAAAGTAGATGACATCAATCGAGTGAGAATACTCCAGCATTCTAGTGATACTATTGGTAAATCTTAGTAGATTAGTGAGGCAGGATTTAGAAGGCATAAATCCATGCTGAGAAGGGTTAATGAGGTTATTATTGACTATAAAATTTATCAGGTGAGACTTAATTATTTTTTCCATAATTTTACTGGGAGCAGACAAGATGCTAATAGGTCTGTAGCTCTCAGCCTTAAATCTACATCCAGCTTTGAGGATCGGCCTTATGTAAGCTAATTTCCAAACTGAAGGGACCTTGCCTTGTTTTAGGGAAAGGTTAAACAAATACGCAAGAGCAGGAGCTGTCTCAGCAGCACATTCTCTGAGGACTCTCGGGTATATTTCATCTGAGCCTCTAGAGGAAGATTTTAATTTGAGAAGGAGATTGCGGACAATCTCCGGGGTGATGAGGGGAGAACCGGATAAAAGAGAGGGACTGGTGGTAGGGTTACCAACGAAATCCGTATTGAAGACGGATTGAAAGTATTGGCTGAAGGTGTTACAGACTTCAGGCAAAGGAAGAGGAGATCCGTGGGAATCCTTAAGTTGTGGAAGAGAATTTGGGTTCCCTCGTTTATTCTTAATGAATTTGAATAGCAAACTCTTATCTGTCTTAGCTTTATTAAGGATGCTATTAATTCTGCGATGTTTGAGCCGGGAAAGGCTGCAAGCACATTTATTACGTAAATCGAGGTATTGATAATAAAAACAGGGGAGGTTGGTTGATTTCCACTTATAGAACTCGCGATTACGGAGTTTAATGAGTCTAATGAAACGTTGCGGGATCTTATTCGACGGTCGGGAAGGCGCTCTGAGGGGGACAAAAAGTTTAGCTCCCGACTTAATGGTGTTGGAGAAATATTCGCAAAAATTGTCTACCTCGTCGGAAGAGGAATAAACCCATTTAAAACCTTTAAAATAGTTCCTTAAACCTTCAAAGTTAGCATTACTGAAATCCGGAATAAGCGCTGAACGAGGGTTGGAATGTGGGCTGAATTAGGGAGATAGACTTTTTAGAACAAATTTAATTAATTTTATTAATACCGAGAGGAATTGTTTTTAATTGTAAAGTGCGCGTTTGATGCTATGCGGTGACATTTTAACAGTTAATGTTTAATATATTTTTTATTATGTAATTTTTTTAGGTATTTGAAACTTGGATCAACGACGAAAACAGCGTCAAATTTGTTTATTAAAACAATTAGTTAATAACGTTTATCATTGCTGAACGGATAAAGTCAATCAGTGATATTTTTACAAACAAATTTAACATGAAAAATTGTTTGTATTATGTATTTTATTATTTAAATAAATAAAGTTTATTTTGACAATTGTTTTTGCATGCCGCATGCAGGGAATGTAATTACGATAAATGGGAATAGCATTTAATTTTTTAATTGTATTTAATAAAGTTAATTTTGTTTTGTTTGTTTGACAATGTGAGTTAATTAACACAAGTAAAATGTTGCATGTAGTGCATGTTATTTGGATATTGCATTGTAAATGGCTAATGTGTACAATTTTGGTATTAATGGTAAATTATAGTAAGAAAAACTGGGTGGTAGGAACATTTGTTTCCGAGGTATGGGTAGCTGGATTCAGTCTTTTGATTATTAACTCCTATATAGACTCAGATATTTTAATAGTATCATAATTTTGAAAGCATGTGCATATACAAGATCAACTAGTGCCGCGTTTTATTTGACACAACTTTAATTTAGTTTAAATACCGGATTTGAAAACTATTTAGATTATTTATTTATGGTTAGGAGCGTTAAAATGAAAATAGAATTATATGATTATGATTGTACTTTACCTTCATGTAGATACAAATATATCACTACAATTAGAAAATACGTCACAATAAAGACTATACTTTTTGACTATTAAATTTATGTGTAAAGTAATAAACTAAGCCAGTATTTTTAAACGTAATACTAACGCTGTTTACATATTTTTTCCATTTTCGATCAAATTAGCCTCATAAGTTAGATTAAAATGCAGTTTTATATAAATATTTAATTTTAGCTTAAAGTGAAGTTTTAATTTAAGGAAATCTAATGAATATTCATAATCCAGTTACTATTAAACAAGGATTTGCGAGTATGAATAATACTTTATGTAATAATTCTGGAGTTGCTTTTAATCATGAAATGCGTGATGTGGGATTTTTGGCTAAGTTGAATACGTTTTCTCGGGGAAGGAGACGCAAACAAGAAGCTGATGAATTAGATGCCGAAGCGCGACAAGCTATGGAAGATCCTTTACATCCGGTACCTGTTGACCTGGGAATAGACGGTTGTCAAATGGCAGAAGGTGAAGAACGTTCAATGATTGAAGTTCAATGCAAAGTTAGTTTTTGCTATTGAAAAGTAGATATATATATACTTTAGGTAGACATTTTAACACTAAAACAAACGTTTTAAAATTAAGCTATAAGTTTAAAAATAAAAGCAGTTTGACATTAGATATTTTAAATTAATCTCTAGTTAAATAATTGGTTGCTAAAGTATTTATACAAAACATAGACAAGTAATAAAATAATAAGTCAAAAATGGTAGATGTTAGCAGTTTTGTTGAGATGTTTGTTTAAAGTATGTTTGAGATTCGGACCCACATTACTTTGGTTTGGAAACATGACGTATTTAATCACTAAGTTATGTTTATTTTTTAAATATATAATTCACTAATAAAATATTACAGTAAATTTTTATTTTAGTTAAAATTAAAAAACAAATTTTGTTGAGTTGTGACAGTCAATACTTTTAAATATTTAAAATCTTTTAAACTTAAACTAAAATAATGTTTGGTTTATTTAGATTTTTAGAAATGCTATAAAGTTTTTAATTAACTACAATCATTATTGTTAACATTTATGTGGAGTGCACTTAGCTCAGTGACAAAAAAATGTTGAATTTAAGTTTTAAAATCAATTACTTTTTTCTATTTATGCTTAAATAAGCTAAAAAATATTACACTCTTGGCAAAATAAGTAACTTAGCAATATAAACTAAACGATCTGAATTTAATGTATTTATGTTTTTAGTTATATATTTATAGAATTTACTTTGTATTAATCAAAACAAATGATTAAAAAATCTTGCCAAAAAGACTGGTAGTTTTATTACAAATATTTATTTATTTGTTTTTAATAATAATAGGAAAATTCTTTAGTCAAAGAATTATCTCGTACGCTTATTGAATGGATTAACACCGAACTAGTAGACGATCGAATATTGGTTCGTGACTTGGAAGCCGATGTGTATGATGGACAAGTGTTGCAAAGGCTGATAGAAAAACTGATGCACATAAAAATTAATCAACCAGAAGTGGCGCAAACCGAATTAGGACAAAAACAAAGACTCAAGGTTACCACAATTGAAATATTTTAATGACATTATTTTTTCAGTTTCAGTTGAACTATTAAATAATGTTGGGATATTAGTAATTATAAGGATTGAAAAATCCTATTTTTATGCATTTTTATTTTTTAATATTAGTTACACTTTTAACTCAGCGGTGGTGTATTTTGAGTTTAGATTAAATCAGAGTAAAAACTGAGTGCATAGCAATATATCTTAAGTTGCATTTTATAGGGTACTTAAAAGCATATTAAGATTTGTACCATTTTAACAGAAAAGTAAACCGCTTTGTCAATTTTAATAAACAGTGTCACAAGGATTCCATTCTGTCGCCAATAAAGTTTATTATTTCCTTATATTTGATAACACATATGCTTTTGTTTACACAAAAACAATAGAAAAAAAGGATCGGTAACTATCTAATTGATGTTTTTGGTTTTGAATAAGTGTTTAAATAGTAGACAATAATTTATTGACTGTAGGTTGTTCTCGATGAAATTAACAATGCTTTGGGTTTGTCATCTATAAGAGCATCTCAACTTTGGTCGACTTCGGCTATTTACAACCGAGATTTAGTTGCCATCTTGCGTTTGCTTGTTGCACTGGCTCGGCGTTTTGCTCCCATGATACGATTGCCTCGCAAAGTCCAGCTCACTGTTCTTGTTGTTCGCAAAATCAATGGAATGTTGCAGCACAGACGCCAAATAGAGCCGGTTACGGATATTGGAGATAAGCCGGGTATGTTATTATTATTATTATTATTATTACTGCTTAAATGCTTCAAAGGAAATATTTCACCAAATGGGCATTTTAACGAAGCCAAACAAGGGTCTGCATTTAGTACCGGTGGTGGCACTCCAATCTATGCCTATCTAAATTCAAATCTAACGCTGTATATTCAGACTATTCTGCATATTTTTATAACATAGCTGAGTTTAAGTTATTGTGAAACATGAGGCAACAAATGAGCATTTTATAATGTTCAACGCTTTTTGTACCCAAATTTGTATTTTTGTATTTTGTCTAGCTATAACGTACTTTTATAAAGGCATGATTGCTTTAATTATTTTTTACCGCATCCAATAGAGTGGAGTGAATTTATTTAAATAATTTTTCTTTTTTACATTTATTTTAAAGAAACCGACGGTGATCATGATGCTATAAGTGCCTTGGTGGATTGCGCTGTACCCGAAAAGTTGGCAGCTTTTCAACATACCCTCATTATGTTTGTCAATGATCATTTAAGAAAACTCAACTTGCATGTTACCAATTTGGAAAAAGATGTGAGCTTGTAGAAGCCAAATACTTGTTTTATTTGTTTGTTTGTTTTATTCTACTTTATGCATTTCCTGTATTTTTGAAATAAGAATAAGGAATTGTGAATCAGATAGTTTTGTATCATAATTCAGTTTATAGAACAGTTTAAAAAATGAGTATTTACAGATTACATAGGATACAATTATGAGTTCTAAAACATAATTTATGATAATAATATTGCTTTCTGTTTATATTAAAATAACTTCAAAATATTATGATCTTTAAAAGATTGGATTTATTACAAATACCGGAATGTCTAACAACAACAAAAACAAGAGTCAGTTGACAAAGCCGCATCTTCATTAATTTCAAGTTCGCATAGCATCTTGAATAATCCCTTACCATTGTTCACGGTTTTCAGAGGCGTGTTAATCCATCAACTTAGCCATTGTTTCCAAGATAAAAATAGTGTGAATATTGTCCTGGAGTATTTAAAATGGTAGAATGCTAGACTCAAATCTGGATGGGCATAGATTCGATTTCTACATCCGGTACTAAATACGAATCGTCGCCTGGTTTTTATTAAAATGTTCACTTGCTGAAAAGCATGTTTTTTGTCAAACATTCAAGTGATACATATTTTGTGTATAAGAATGATTCTGTTACAAAAATGAGCAAACTATTAGGTCGTTACAAAAATAATGGCTATTTGAAGTACTGGGTTTTGAAACGTTATTTTAATACATCATTTGTAGTTTATTTTGGATAAATTTTGGCTTATATACTAAGTAGTGTGTGCACAGTAGTAATTCGTAATTTATTTTCAGCCAAAAATATTTTTGAAAATCAAAAACTTAAGAGATTTGAAGTCTGCTCAATGCTTTGTGTACGTAACACCAATGATCCCTTTCTTGACCGAATTGTTACTTGTGACAAAAAGTGAATCCTTTATGATAATCGTAAACGATCTGGTCAATGGCTTGATCGTGATGAGTCCCCCAAACACTTCCCCAAGCCAAAGTTGCATCAGCAAAAGATTATGGTGACAGTTTGGTGGTCTGCAACCGGTGTTATCCACTACAGCATCTTGGAAACAAATCAGAGCATTACTGGCATATTCATCATTGAGGGCCTTGTATGCTTCAAAAACATTTTTTGGCTGAAAATAAATTACAAATTAATACTGAGCACACATTACTTAGTATATAAGCCAAAATTTACCCATAATAAACTACAAATTATGTATTAAAATGACGTTTCAAAACCCAGTACTTCAAATGGCCATTATTTTTGTAACGACCTAATAATGTTACTATTACATAATTATAATGCACTTTTTACAAAATGACATCCATTTCAATGAGGTCTTTTCCAACAGTTTGCACTCTACCACTCTTTCTTAAACCATTCTCTATTGTCCATCATTTTTATTCATTTTTTCGATATTAACAAATCCTATCAATGGAATCGTTCTTTTGTCGTTTTACCATTGTTTACCCAAACTTCTATTGTTGCTACAGCAACATGAATTCTTTTATAGGAACAAGGCTGTTAAGACTGCTTTCTAATCCTTTTACTTTTTCAATCGGCTATGACAGAGTTATTTAATTGAAAATGTGAATGTATTAGGAACTCGTGCAAAAAATCTTAACATTACGAAAACAGCACTTAGAATAATAATTAGTGGTGCTATATATATATGTGTGTTCAAAATTCTATTATTTTCTCAAATATACTTTGATTTAAAAAGCACCAATATTATTTTTCTTCTATATTGATTAATCGTTTGAATATCTTACTAAAACCATATTAACAAGTTGACATGTAGCGTGACTAAATAAAAGCTTTCATGTTTAATGAGAAATTAAAATGTAAGAACACTTTTATCAAGCTAAGACTTTAGCTTATTAGTCATATACAGACACATGTACCTTCACTGGCAATACAGTGCTCGACTCAAACCTGGGTCGGCATAGGCTTGATTCCCAACACCGGAACCAAATGCAAGCCCACATTTGGCTTCGTTAAAACCATTAAAAGTAGTAAGAATTAAATTATATTGAAATCTTGCCATTTACTAAACAAAGATTTCAAAATAGGGGATGCTAATGATCGTGAGGATTTGATAGTTATATTCCTGATTGTTCCTCCTCCACGTGATGCATCCAGGACTGGGTGCGCATAAGCATCTAAACTATTAACAAGCGGGTTCGACTGTACAGCCATATAACTGGTATTTCACTGGACTCCTGCTTAGTGAATGAGTGCTAGCATACACCCAAGATCCTTGAGAGGTATCCATTTACCATATGTAGTCAGTTTTTCTTGTGGATCTATCAACCGGAGTAAACTCTCAATTTTTCCAAAAAAGATCGCCTAGTCAATTGCTGTGAATACTGGCCTCATCGCAAAGAAGCAGTTTTCGATCCAAGAAACTTCAGTTATACACACACTCTCCAAGTTCAATTTGTATCCGACAACCTTTTTGTATAGGAATTCGGGATACTGTGCAAACGTGTAACTAATGAAGAGATGGCTCTGCTACAAACGCTTTTTTTTGTTGTTGTGCTGATTTCAAAATATGCACTCAAATGATTCGTACTTTTTCCGATACAGATGAGTGACGGCGTTTATTTCATCTTATTGGTCGGTTTATTGGGCAATTTCTTTGTACCTTTGCACGCCTATCATTTGGTGCCAACAACAGACGCCCAACGATTGTCCAACATGCAGCTGGCATTCGAATTAGCCCTAGATTCGGAAGGAATCGAATTGAACGGAGTGACACCCGAAGGACTGATGCATCACAACTTGAAGTCGACGTTGCGTTTGCTATACAACTTGTACACGCGTCACAGTGAAATAGCCCAAACGTAATTGTCTTCTTTTTTTCCAATTTCAAGTATAGCGTCATTTAAATTTGACATTTATTTGCATGCGCACCTTTTTTATAACTCTTTTTTGCAATATCTATTTTGCGTCAAGTGCCTTGATATTATTTATGATTTTTGCGTATGTTTGGGTCAACAATTTTTTATTTATTTATTAAATATAAATTAATTTGCATGAATCATTTTATTATTGGTTAGATTTTGTTGTGAAAAGGATATTTTGTCATGATAATTGTCAGCAGAGTGACTCATATGTAAGAGTTTCAGTATTCAAACTGAAATGTCTAGATCTAATCTATTAAATATCATCTTCTGTGTAGGTTTCGACAATCTAATGGTGATGTATTTGTAAATATTATACATTACCACCTACTTGCGCAGCTGGTAACTCCAATTTAGTTGGAGAACCTGTTTGGCAATTCAATCGTCATTAAGCCATATATTAATAATATTATTTGACTATTTTTAAATAAGTTCATTTAGTTATTATATTTTTACCAGAGTAGTTTTAAGATTAGAGCTCGATGGATCTTTGTTAGAATTGTACTATTGGGCTCGTGCTTAACTTTGCAAAATGTTCATTTGTTTCTTCCACTATCCTTATTTAAATATAGTAGTAGTAGCATTAAAATTAGATAAAGAAAATTACTTGGTCAAATTCTACGTTTACCGCCCGAAAGACCAGCAAGAACGGTTATGAAATGGACAATTATAAATGGTAAAAGAAAGGTTGGCAGACCAAAGAAAACTTGGCTAAGAACTATTCGGGAAGATCTAATTGAAATGAATGTTTCATGGGCACAAGTAAAGCGTTTGGCAGAATGTTCAAATACATGGAAACATTTTGTTGTCTCATGTTCTCTTTGAATTACGAGACTTTGATGTTGATTTTTGCTGTAATTGTTATCTTATTGCCCCATGCTTATTTTTTAAAGCAAAAGGGTTTTGTAATAATAATATAAGTAGTAGCATGACATGGCATTGTGCAGTAGCATTTTATCAGAAAATGAGCATAGAACAATCAAATATATTTTTTTAAATTTATTTATTTTAAAAATGATAAAATAATGTAAATTTACCTTTTTGTAACAAAAATATCAATGACTATCATAGGGCTAAATATGTTTGGGGTTCTATTTATAATAATAACAAAGAATGTAAAAACATGCGTGCGGTGCCATAACCAACTTGGTTACCATGACTACTACAATTAATTATTATTATTATGACAAGAGTGATTGTACAATTAAAAAGACCATTCGATATACATGTTATCAGTCAAAAGTAAATATTGATTCCACTTGAGCGATAAAATGTTGTGTTGCGAATAATATTTAAACTTCATCGGTTGCTTATTGACTGCAACTTGGCTTGGACTTTTAGCCAGTCCAACAATAAGCACAAATTTCAACTGTAATTCTTTCAAATCCAAATGTGTTTTTGCAATGTGTTGCGATAGTTGACTCGAATAGATACGAAGTTGTCTATTGACAACTACAAAATGAATATGAACATGTTCGGTAAAATTGGCACTTTCGCCATCGTCCCAAAACAATTCTCCCTCGGCTTGAATGCCATCAATCGGCGCTTGCAATCTTCCATTGTCGGTTGTACGCAAAAAAACAACCAAACCCATTCCTTGCTTGCGTGCTATTGTAGTTTGGGCTACCTTGTATTGGAGCGGTACAATACATCCACCACGACCTAGCACTGGAATGACACTCAAAGGAGCACTGAAGGTCATTTGTTGACCTCTACTCTGAATACGTCGACCTGAAGAAAATTCGATCCATTCACCCAAAGGCACGTAACCACTTACATTCGTCTGACCGGCATTCAAAACGGGCGTAATGAGCAAACAAGATCCCAGCATTAGTTGCGAGTCAATGTTGTATGTGTTTGGATCGGAAGGATATTCGAAAGCCAGTGCACGAACTACTGTCGTTCCATTGAAATGCGAACGAAAAAATAATGAGTATAAGTAGGGCAATAAGTAGTATCGCATCTCAATCGCTTTTCGAATAGCATCGACTGCGTTTGGACTCCACGAAGCCGGATCTTGATGACGCGATACATCGTCATTGTGATTGCGCGAAAATGGATAGAAGGCACCCAATTGACTCCATCGAATACACAATTCTTCGTCTACATTGCCAATAAAACCACAAATGTCGGCTCCAATCATTGGCATGGCAAACATGTTAAAATTGATCATTTGAGCTATGGTTGCTTTCATACTTTGCCATGTCGATGGGACATCTCCAGTCCAATGAATAGCATATTGACCCGAACCAGCAAATGTCGATCTAGTCAACAAAAATGGACGTTTGTTTGGAAATAGATGTTGCAAACTTTGGTATGTTACTCGAGCCTGATCGTAGGCATACAAGTTATGTCTGTTGTAGTGCGACGTATCGTGATGCATCGCCGAAGGACATACGGTTTTGTCGTACAGTGAATTTCCCAAAATAGAAGGAACAAAAGGAGGATTGTCAAAAGTGTTTTGTGCCAAACAGCCAGTTAATGAGCCATGCACAAAGCTGGCAGGTTCATTCATGTCAATCCAAAGACCGTCGAATTTGATGTGTAAGTTGCGAAAGTTTTGAGCCAGCTTGGACCACCATTCGAAAGCATGGGGATGTGAAAAGTCGGGAAATACAGTTTCGCCAGGCCACACTTTGCCCAAAATTGGCTTGCCAGTTCGATTGTCCTTGATAAATACATCCCACTTGAGGCCATCTACAAAAGGTGCATAATTTGAATCGCCCTTGGTACTGATGGCCGGGTCGAGAATAATTACACTTCGCATCGAGTACTTTTTGTGTAATTCCTTTTCGACGTAATCTTCTACACCGGCATAATTTTTGCCATCAACCGACCAAACTTTGTAAGCGTCCATATAGTCAATATCGAACCAGTGAGCATCGATGGGAATGTTGGCTTCGATATTACGCCTAAAAATATTCCTCGTATCGTTTAACGTTTTCAAGCCGTAACGACACAAATGAAATCCGAGTGACCAATAGGGTGGTATGGGAGGTTTGCCAATTAGCTCGTAATACTGTCGAATTACATCAGCTGGTTTAGGCCCAATAAATATGAAAAAGTCCATTATGCCGCCCAAAGTGCGATACGTCAGACTTGGCAGCGGCGACAAGGCAACGTCTTGAGCATTGCTGTTAAAGAAGAATATTCCAAAGGCTTGGCCGTTCGAATCCATAGCCATGAAAAAGTTGTGCACACCGTACAAATTGACATTTGGCCGGGGAGGCCCATCATGAGCCCAAAGTCCTACACGTTTCCATTCGTTCAACGGAAGTGGAAAAGAACTTTCGACTTCGCCAATTCCAAATCCAATTTTGGCACTAGGCAAACGAAATGATAGCTGCAAAAATTGGTCAGAGATAATGAGATTTGCAGCCATCTGATTGGTTGAATCAAGAAGCACGTGATTGACATTGTCCGATCGAGATATCTGCGTGTCAAAAGAGCAAATAAAATTATGAACTGAATTTAATTTTTGTTTGTTGAAATGTTTTTCAACATGTAGATATTTAATACAACCTTAAACAATGACCTACATTTAGTGTCGTCAGTGGGATTAAAATTCATCTTTATCCAGTTACGAGTTTAGGGCTCTAGTCGCTTCTGTTAGTAATTAGATGAACAATTTCTGTCAGTCTTGCTATAAACAAGTTATGACACAATAATGTTATGTTTTATAAAAGAGTTTATTGCTTAAATGCTATGTGAATATCATTAGCACAGCAAAAACAGAACCCATATTAAGTGATTGTAGTTTCATTTGATTATCTACTCGCTCGTATTACTTCACTACAAAATCACTATTGATTACTGTCGTCATTTTGTTTTATAGTAATCTACAGTTTTACAAACTGGTAGGCATCTGAAGTGGCAAAACAATCATAAACGGCTAAGTCATTGGACTTACATATCGTAGTTTATTTTAAACATTATAATTAACCGTTAACCCTTGTTTGGTTAAGTTAAATATCAACGTGTTGAAATTGTTTAACCAATAAACCCGGTCAAAACTTTAATTAAATTCAGGTCTTTGTACTGTGTGCAGATTTAAAGGTAAGTTAATAAATGCAAGCAAAACGCAACGTATTATATGTTGAACGTGCTTTTACTGAAGCAGTTATAATAATTAATAATAATAATAATAATAATAATAATAATAATAATAATAATAATAATAATAATAATAATAATAATAATAATGAGCAAAAACTTTAATAGAAAACACTTTTAGTAACTTAGCGCTGTCTAAATTGACAAAAACATTTGAAAAACAGTCATTAAATGCTTTTAATGCACAAAGTTATTGATTATCATTATACATGTATGTATGATTTTGAATATTGAAACGATACGCTGTGTGTATTAGTAATATTGATTTAAAAAAACAGTTAGACATAATTAATTTAGATATAATTTTGCCTCAATTATGGTAAAAGAATTTACTAAAGGGTTATATGGTTTGAATGATAGGTAAACATCTTTAAGAGAAGGGTGAGCCACAATTTCTGAGAATATCTTCGAAAAGCAGCAACACATTTTTGTTTAATATTATTGAAGGCTCTTTGTAGGCATTAAAAATAGGACAGATCGAGTTATAATTTCTAATAAAGTTTATTTAAGCATTTCATTATGAGGTAAATTCATTTTGTATACTCTCTTCAGCCACAAACATTGTAGTATCAAATTTCGGTCATGCTAACTTGCTAACTTAACCGTTTGGATAATTATCCTTTGTTGAGAATAGATTCTGTTAGGGACCCACAATTCAGAATGCAATTAATACGCTATTTCAATCTACTTATAAGTATATGTTTTAAAAGTTGGTGGTTATAGGCTAACAAGCGTTTTGTTAATTGTGGATACTGCTAACGAAAAAACCGGTGATCAGTCCTTTCTAGAAAACAAAGTTTCACAATGGATGTATCATAGAAAGCAATTTTAATTGTATTATCAAATGTTTTAAAAAATAACAGGAACTATAATTTCCAAGATAAAATTTGTATTCTATCATTAAACGTTGGCTACCATTTAATTGGTAACGTCATTATTATTACAAATGCTCGTTGAGTTTGTTTTCCCAAATGATCAGTGCTATCTAATCACTGAAACTTCTTTTTCTTCACGTGCTTATTACTGAAATTATTTTCAAATTGTATCAAGTCAGAAGTTTGACAAACTAAGTAAAATTAAGCCTTTCAACTATCAATTAATTAATTACCTGACCTTAACATAAATGTTAATTTTGGTTGACAAATATAAAATCAATAATATAATAGCACTTTTATTTGTCCTTGACAAATATAGCACCGATTAAACTTATATAATAAAGACTTAGATCATGTGTAAGATAAAAAGCTTAAATTGAAATGTAATTATTTTGTAGATTAGTATGAATGTAATAAAAATTGATAATTCCAAACAAGGATAAAACAGCTGTACAGTGCTTCCGGTTGACTAAAACCAAGTGGATTTATTATCCAAGTGAATCTGATAATTCTAATAAATCACCCTTGAAAACCCATTAATAAGTTGTATTTTTGTTTGGTAGTGTCATGGACAAGTCCCAAAACAGCATGACAACCTATTCATTCTATCATTTACCTAATTTTTACTGCTGAACTGTTTTGCGGAAAGCATTTTCCAGCAAGTAGATATTTAGCCAAGCCAAACGAGAACCAATAAAGTCCACACCTTTCCCTATCCGATTTTTAAGAAAGTTAGTAAGTTCGGTATAAAATCAACGCAATCCCGTACATTGAAATAACGTGTCAACTCTATGTGGCCATTTCAAAGAAATGATAGGTCAATATATGTCGTACATATTCATTAACAAAATAACTTTAACAAATATTTGGACAGCTTTGTCGATTAGATGGAGATATTTTGTGGACAACACTCTGGTCTCCAAACCAAACGATGTCAATTCAACACTACATATCCTAAAATAACTACACTAAATTGTGTTATTAAAATAGTCAAACCAAAAACATCAATAATATCATCTGAATCAGCTTAACAAAAACATCGCACCTTTAATCCAAAAGGAGACTTGCTTAAAGCTACAGTGTATTGCAACTTGTCATCAAATTTTAGGTCAGGTTTGTTTAAAGGAATTGGAGGTTCCCAACGGTTTGGTTCAGATGGAATAGTTATACGAAATCTCAACCGACTAGTGCTCTCATAGCGAATTTCAGCTTGGATTTGTCCAAATTCACTTTTCGGATTGTAGCTGAGTTGCGATTTTGTCAGTTGGGCAATAAATCCATTTTCAAATTGTTCTACGGACTGCACTTTGTAGGCTGGATAATTCGTGGGGAAAAAACAAGCAGGCACGTTTTTGGTTATATGCGTTACGACTATCCAACAGCATCCTCTAGATAAGCATTTATCTGAACTGGCATCTCGTTCTGGATAACAATCTGAACGTGCATCAATGCTGATATTGGCACATTGAGGCGATAGTTCAACTGGTTTTAAAATAAATAGTATTAACGACACTAGAATTGAGAATAACATTGTCTATTTTAGCCAGCATAGCTTGCTTCTAAAGTTGATTATTTTTAGATTATGATATATCTGTACGACATGAATTAATGTTAACCAATAAAAAATGAACTAAAAAATCAATAATTTACATAAATCTGAGTTTTTATTGGTCCGTTTATTTTAGCCTATCACTGACCTTGACATATGTACATAAGTGAATAAAAATGTAATGTCAAACGTTATATCTTTGTCTAAATAACATCTTACAATTTTTAAAATATGTAGTTTAAGCAGTTACAGAATGTATACAAGTAATCAAGAAAATAAAGCTCTTATCAACACTTTTCGATTGAAAGCATTTAAAATAATAATTAAAGCGTTCTATTTACTCGCATATTGTCAAACAATTTTTAAAAACTAATTATCTGCTTTAATACAAATGTACTGTCACTTTCAAAATAAAACTCTCGTAATGTATCAACCTAAGTTGTAATTTTGAAAACTTTTCAAAAATTGTTATTATAAAATGGATAGTAATTAGCATTTAAATCAAACTTTATTTGTTACTTGATTTAATCGGACACTTGACGTTTGACAAAATTCTTGTTATAATATTGAAATATATAAAAAATATTTTTTAACAAAATGTAATTTTTCAGCTCTAAATATACATCAGTGTATCACTTATTTAATTAAACAAACTAGGTAATATTGTCTAAAACGTAACACGAAAATATATCCCAAACTTAAAATAAACAAAGAGTCTGTTCTATATCTTATTACTTATCGTTTTGCATTTATGACTTAACTTTCCCATTTTCAACATTTTCCGGTTATAACCATTTAGTTAAGTATTATAATAATTATCATTTTTTTCTTTAGGTAAACAAGTAATACATTTCTATAATTCGTGAGTTGCATTCATTTGTCGGTTTCAATACTTCAGTTTTCATGATTATATTAAATTGATAATGTTTTAACTTGGCTAAATGATAGCTGGTCCTAGTTCGTTTTCTGTTATTGTAATCTACATATAAGTATTTTTAACTAACAAGTGATTAGATGGAAATCATTATACAACGTTCGTGTAGTCAGCACAGGCACTAATTGTAGACTCATGATCGGTTTTGCTTAAATGTTCCCTCGCTAAAAATATATCTAATCCATCTACCAAAATATCTTACTTTGATTATTCTTTAAAATTACATATAAATGAGTGTTTATGGAATGTCCAAACAACAAATACTCTGCCAGATTGACCACCATTGCATTATTTAAAAAATAATATCGTTATCACCCATATAAGCATAGCGATACACAATACTATGCAACACACTTTAAGCTAATTTTAGAATTACCACAATTAAAAGGTGGGATGCTAATAATCCTTAGAATTTCAGTAATGTTTATAAAGTCTCAATAGTGATAATCTTGGTTGTCACCTCCACGTGATGCATCCTGAACTAGGTGCACCCAAGCATGTTGACTAAATAGCAGGGACCGAGTTCACAGCGGTATAACCGGACTTCTGCTTCGGTGGGCTAGTGCAAGCATACACTCAGGGTACTTAAAAAGTATTTCAAGGTAAATATTTATATATTATGTAGTCGTTCAGATAAGAGAGATAACGAAAACAAAAAAGCAGGTGGCCTCGTCAATCTTTGCAAACAGTGGCACCGTCATAAGGATGCAGTCTATTAGCCATTGTACTTCGACGTTTGTTATGTCTATCAGGCCATCGGAGTCGATCGTTTAAAATGTCGTACAAAAATAGAAATAATGAAGAGGTGACTGCGTCACCAATCAAAATGAATAAATGAAGAAGTAGAAGAAACTTATTGTACAAGTGAATAGATATAATTATATTTATATGTTTAAAAACATTAATAATAATAAAATTGTTTACTATACACATGATGATAAATAAAAAGCACAAAAATACTTTAAATTATTGTTCATATTGATTATGATTATGAGTCATATTGAAAAAGCACAATAATGTATGGAAAAGAAAAATATTATGTATTTTAAAAATAAATATAAATGAACAAAAACTAGAAGCAACAAATTAATGAAATAAATTCTCAAATAACTTTAATCCAATTCAAATTCAAAAATAAATAAACCAAACAAGCAATTAAGTATACAAAAACACCCCTATCAGACCATCAATGTTTAATAAGTTATATATATATATATATATATATATATATATATATATATATATATATATATAGTGTGTAAAGCGTAGTAATCATGAATACATTTGGTCAAATAAAAAACATATCATAGAATAAAAAATAATTCATATTCACAATATTTAGTAAAGAGGAGTCAGAAACACAAAAAAGTCTTCAGCTGGGTTGGGAGAACATTGTATAACCGAGATTATTCTTATTTAAACAAATGTTGACTAGACTGAGCATTAAGCATTAGGAATAAATGATGATGCAATCAACCACATGTAGTTTAAATAAAATGACGCCTTCACACACACATAATCTATTTCATATATGTAATCTGGAAGGGTAATTGAAACCATGAGAAATAAGAAAAACATCACAAAAATGAAAATACTTGTACAAATTCAATAAAACAATTTTGAAATAAGGGAAATGTGAATACGAGAACTGGCAAAAAGCGAATAATCACTCAAATCGTTTCATGCATTATATATATATATATATATATATATATATATATATATAAATTAAAAACAAAATAAAAAGTAACATCAATACATCTGGGCTTTATCCAAAATAAAACTAAATATAAAAATTGAATTGAAGGATGAGATGTATCCAAACCAAAGAATAAGTTGATAAAATCTATATACGAGCTGTAATTGAAAAAAAAATTATATATATATATTATTTAAATAATAGAGAAAATTAGTTTGTCTTTTAAAGTAGTATTATAACTGAGGTACTAATAATCTTGAGGAATTTAAATGTATATTCTAGACAAACTAAAATGGAGTAGAAACTAACTGTACATCGTTATATCAAAAGTTCCGCTTTCGTATACAATTGCGAGCATACGTAAAAAGTACTTCACATCATACCAATACTATATGTTGTAACCACTTAGTTAAAAAATTACATTTAGTCAAAAATTAAATAAAAGAGCTGTCATTAGAATGTTGTCTACTAGCAAAGAAATCGAGAATAGCCACTAATTAATAACAGTGAGATTAAAATAAAAAAACATGTCAGTGATAATAAAACTTTAAAACATGAGATCAGATAAATTGATCACCTAATCAACATTTCCACGTTTCCCAACTAATTCTCTTTCATTATTATGTAGGCAAAGAAAATGTTGTATAAAAATAATAATGTTTTTTGACTGGTAAATAGCATCCTTGAGATAACGCCAGTGTTAACAAAAAATAAGAGAACTTGTTTTTTTGTAAAAATTGTCTCCATTATCCACAAAATAGGTATATACTCATTGATCAAAACAAAAACTTATAATCATCGAAATTATTATTACTATAAATATTATTTCTTCAATGCTGTACGAGAAACATTTTTCAGCAAAGCCAATCGAGGGCCCATATTTAGTGACACTCGCATCCAAGCCCACCCAAGCTCGAGTCCAGCGCTGTACTACTCCGGTAACAAAATAATAAACTACATAAAAACATCAACATATTGTAAATTGTCTCAAAATCATTCATAACATTACAGCACACAATCAACTCAAACGAACCTTTATCCAAGTTGAAAAATCAAAAAGATCAATTAATCTATTTCATTGAAATTGTTTAAACAGCTGCATTCTTGCTGTTCATCAATCCAAACGCTTGACAGCCAGCTTCGCCACTGACATGCACAGGTTGATGTTGTTGTTGTTGTTTGGCCGGAGAACGCACCGGATGATTGACGGGATCGAGCAGCTCGGATTTGGAAGCCAAAATTTTGTTCGAAAAGTAGCAAGGAGCGGCCAAACTGCCACTGCCACTTCCCGTAGCACTTGCTCCAGTCCCGTTTTGACGACTTGCTGAACTGGCACTACTTGTACCTACGAATCAACAAAATAAATTATTGACTAAAAACATATTCAAAACATTGTTCAAGGGCGGCTATAGGTTAAGACAATACAATATTGATTTTAAAATACATTACCTATTTATGTAATTTTTTATACAATCAATTATTTAAAATTGATTAATTCATAACACATTTATGCTATCTAGCGCATATGTTTGTTAATGTAAATAGTAGTATTTAAATTAATAATTAACGTCAATTGAACACTTGAATACTATTTATTTAAAAGGCCCAAAATCAAATATATTTTTGTTTATACAAACAATTAATTAATTGTAAGTTATAAAGAGTTAACTAATTGCAAAATATTTATTTAAAAAAACAAATTACCTTCACTTATAACGAAAATGAAACGATTAAAGCTTTATTAACAGCCACCCATGCACATTACTCTACTGACATTTTATAATTATGACCACTTTCCAAACAAACAATGACATTTAAAATTAATGCTTTTTATTTAAATAAACAAATATAACCTCTTTGTCTCTTGTATTTAAAAATCCTAACTTGTATGACTGAAATAAATTTATCGATGTAGTAGTGTGTTTGCATAAACGATAGACTTATTTTGTTTGTTTTCATTCACTTTACATTCACTAATAACTTTACATCTAAATAATGCATTGCAACGGTCGATAATTTATTGAATTATTATGCAATCTCCTGGCACCCGTTATAGTCAAGTGTTTTATGGACTTCGGTCATCAAATACAAACCAAAAACACCAAACGAACAAGGAAAACATGTTGTCCACCATTCATTCATTCTCAAACTGCTTTAAATTTCTAGTCATTGTAACTTTTAGTAAATATGTAAATAGCCAATCGTTCCATCCAAAAACTAACCAAGACACCACAACTGCATCCCCAAATTTTATTTTACATCTACCACATCTTGACTACTTATATCCAATTATTAGTAGCAAATAGACGTACACTAGAAAAAAAACGCAAAAGTACCTGACAAACTGTGAACACTAGAAGGATCAATGCGCCGTTGATTTGACTGTTTGTGTAAAACTGGTTGATTTTTTAAGTCAAACGATTCAAAATTTCCATTTTTAGCTGTAGCAGATTGAAGAGTTGGAACAGACGGACCGCCTACAACTTCTCTTTTGTGCGACGATCTAGTCGATGATGATGATGATGCCGACGATGAAGTTGATGACGAAGAAGAATGTGATGAACTCAACGACAAAGGACAATTGAGTTTTTGTGATTTGAATTGAGCTGGCTGTTGAATCAGTTGATACGAAGGTGGATGCATTTGCATGAGATGTTGAGACGGTTGACTGTTTGGATTTATTGGACAAGAGTTGTGGTTATTGGTGTTATTATTATTGTTGTTGTTGTTGTTGTTACTGTAGGAAAAGGCTGTCTGATCCAACTGAACTTGGCCGTGTAGATTAGAGGATGGTGGAATAGTAGTTTTGGACAAAGGATCCATAGACGACTGGGGTTGGCTGAATGAAAATGAAAGTGGACAAAGATTGGAAAATGGAAAGTGAACGTATTCAAAAAGTTCTGGTGTCCAAATCTCGAGATTGTATCTTGTCTAATCTTAGGAAACCTACATGTATTCAACTGGTCCAAGAAAAACAAAAATACTTTTTCTTAAAAAAATCGCCATTGTACAAAAAATTATATTAACTCAAGCACGTAGGCTAATACTGATAAACATGTGCCGGGGTGGTCTAGCGGTACAGCGATCAATTTGGATTTGGGTGGGTATGGGTTCGAATCCCATCACCGGCACTAAAATGCGAACCCACGTTCGGCTTCGCTAAAATGTCCACTGCTGAAAGATGTTTCTCGTAAAACATTCAAAGTAGCAAACATTAAAAAATAATAACAATAAATTAAAATTTATTTTTAGAGCTATCTACCGTTTGAATAACCAAAGCTTCTAATTTAAAATCTGATCACTTTTTTCCCGTCACTAAGACAGAAATATGGAAATGTTTATTTCTCAAAAATATCATTTATTCTTTAAAACTCAACTCAAACACTAGTTGCTAAGTATTCCTTAGTAAAATGTTTTCCACTACAAAATCCACAAATTTCACCGTTATACCAACGCGCCAAATGTTAAATTTAACAAAGTATTCTACATTATCGCCTCAACCAAACATAGTTTAAATAAAAGACTTATATCCCTACATAACATTTATATATACCCTGTTGGTATATTTCATTAAACCGACAAAATGCAACAAAAATAAATCGATACGTTTCATGAGCAACTGAAAACTTTGTACTCCTGTCCCAAGTCCTCCTTGCCAATTTGTTGCCATCGGAGATTTAAAAGGTAGAATGAGTGAGAATGACGTCAATCAGTCCTGGATTGGCTCTAATGTATTTTTAATCATATAAAGACCAAAATCCTTGACTAAAACAAACGTTAGATTTACACAATTGCCACCAGACAACACACCTTAATATAATTGTAAATGTTTTATATCATTTTAAAATATAATGCAAAATCGAATTCTATAAAATTTGGTTAAAATACGTAGGAACGCCTGCATTAAGCACTAAGAAAATTCTAGAAAATAATGAATACTACCTAAATTATCAAAAATGTATAACTTTTATTATCTATTTTTAAATATATATACATATTTCATAACATAAATTTGTTTGTTCTTCAATTTTTAAAACTGTCAGTATTCTTGTTTTTGACCTAAATTAGAATTTTATACAAATATTGGAATAAAATAGTGGTTTTTATAAAATATATTTAATTATAATGCTGAGATAATAATTAACGTATGTTTAAATACAACTTAAATGTGTTTCATATAATTAAATAATATCACAAAAACGAATGAATTAGATTGTATTGCTTTTGATAACAGCTTGTTTATTGACCTTCTCTAATATTTTACAAAACATTTCACTATTCAAATGAAAGTAAAGTGGTAAACATTCGGCCTTTGGACTAAGAGAGGATGCTATGCAAACCTGAATTTATTCGCCTCAACAATCGATCCCAACTTGAAATTACAACTAAATTTCCATTTTCTATTGAAGCACGTACTGCAGTAATATAGTGTGTGTCTATGTAGATGAACTATTGCTTTAGTGAAAAAAGCTTCATATGGCACTAACTTGATAAAAAATATTTATAGTTCAAACGCACACACACACCACAAAGCAATACAAGTGCAAAAATAAAATGCAGAAAACCATACTTGTTCAATCCCATCAAATTTCGCTGGACAAATGCATTTGCTTCAATGCCAGTCGAATTGTTTGCATTCATCTGATAGAACATTGGGACCGGATAGGGATATGGAGCTGTGTCGGCATGAGCAATGAGCATATTGTTCGCACTCGTGTCATTCGTCACATTGTTCAAATTGGCATTATTGCTAGTTGCATTCGTGTTGGCATTTTTCGAATTAATAAATACGGAAGACGTAGGTCCTACCGATTCCGATTGAACACCACCTCCTGGAGTCATCGACGTGGGGTACATGTGGGGTGGCATCAATTGATGACCGCCTGGATTTGAAGAAATTGCGTTCAAGCCGATTTCGGACACAGAATCGACTTCGTCGAAATTTAGCTGGGACAATGCTAAATGAGGAATGTGGATAGATGCAATCAATGTATCATTATGACTAAGTCGTTACGATATCAGACTGCTGATCAACAATTATGTGGCTGTGAGTTTAAGCCCCATCCCTAATATAAATTAGTCAAAATTTTCAACATTCGTAAAATGCTAATAATCTCGAAGATGCTTGTCTTTATTTTTTTGTTATTTTTACTACTTTAAATGTTTTACGAGAAACATCTTTCAGCAGTGGACATTTAAGCGAAGCCAAATGTGGTCCCACATTTGGTGCCGGTAGTGACAATTGAACACATGGCCACCCAGATTCGAGTCGAGCGCTGTAGCGCTAGATCACCCGGACAGTCTCAAGTTCCAACAATGGTGATATTACTGATTCCATAGATCCATGTAGTACTTCTTGGACCAAGTGCATGGCGGTATAACTGAGCTTCCGCTTCGGCAGATAAATGCAAACATATACCAAGGGTGCTTAAAATATTTTTTTTAATTTATGCATACCATAGGCAGCCGTTGGGCTAAGTTAAACAACCTTAACAGAAAAACCAGACAGCCTCATTAACTTTTGTTATCAGTCGCGTAACTGCCATTATTGGTCTTAACTACTGGCATGTCAAGAAAATAAATCCACCAATACTCGTATCATTGCAAAACCACCAGTCTGTTAAAAAAACTCGTTCAATTAGCTCAATAACGCAATTAAAATATTGTGATTATCAATAGATACAGTAACAAATTATCTATTTAAATAACTATTTTCTCAATTATACCGTCTGGATGGTATTGACAAATACATAAACCATTTGTAAAATCAATCACCAGTTCCTTTAAACCTCCCGAACCAAAGCTGCATACAACCAACTGTCACCAATGAGATCTAAAGATAAATATACATGTATTTATTAAAAATTGTGGTACTGGTAGAATGCTAGTATTCTAGACCTGTCTTGAGACAAAAAATCTTGTCACTCAATCACTACGTTATAATCAACCATCACTTATATCACACACATACACATGTATATATATATAGTCGGGGTATGCACAGCTGTCAATAGATTTCAAACCGATT
Source organism: Cardicola forsteri (assembly GCA_025895645.1). Lineage (NCBI taxonomy): Eukaryota > Metazoa > Platyhelminthes > Trematoda > Strigeidida > Aporocotylidae > Cardicola > Cardicola forsteri. Next base: position 465,507 of record JAKXYG010001440.1, read on the forward strand.
TTTGTTTTAACTGAGCGTAATAAAGTTTTGTTTTAGCATAGTAATTATTATATAATAGCTATTAATTATAATTAATTAATTAATTAGATTTTTATAAAACGAAAATATTTGTTTTTGAGGTTGTCGAATAAATAGTATTCAAAAGAAAAAAATATATAATTGAAATTTATATAAAAATTAAATAAACTAAGTAAAATAATTATGCAACTATAACTTTAAACAAAATAATTATTTATTAAAATATAAGTGTAAACAAAGAAACGTGTGCCAGATAAGATTAATTTATAATGAAATAGTTTATTTTAAAAATTTTAAATAATTTATTGTATAAAATATTAAACAAGGACGATTTGCACTTGAAAATAATACTCTGTTTTAATAATCTAATAAATTTTATGTTATCTCAATGTTAAAAGTTCATTTGAATTATGTTTTATGGTTTTTGAGTTAAATCGTACAACCAACCGAATTACTGCTGTATTTCTAATTATTAAAAATGACAAAACAAATAAAAAATGTAACGAATTTTTTAAATACATAAATTTTTAAAATAAGCACTTAAAATAAGTATGCATTTTTATGAGTCAGTTAAGTTTTAAACAATTGCGACTGTCAACTAGTAAACGAAATAATAGTTTTATTATGAAAATAAAATTGTAACGATTGTTTAATCTAGTTTTAATATTTAAAGAAATACTCAAAAATATTTAATTTGTATCATTAGAAAAAGAGGAGAAGTAGTTAATTTGAAGTTAATAACAGCGTTCATTATTATTATTATTATTATTATTATTATTACATAAAGCTTTAATATCTCACTAGAGTAATGTAATAAACAAGACTAGCTACATGGTCTAGGGTAGAATAATTATTTTTATAAGCCAATTGATAATGACCATTACTAATGTTCAATATAAGCTTAAAGTAGTTAGGTATTATCATCTCAGTTAATTTTAAAAACACTGAAGTGCAAGCAATGGACAGAAACTTTCGGAATAGATGTGATTCGTGAGATACGCCAAGTATCAGCTACTTCACAATTCATAATAGATTTGCTTATTATTGTAGATAATGATGGAGTAATTGCTGGCATGCAGAGCTTTAATAAATTGCAGCTTATTCCATCAGGTCCAAGTGAAGTGCTTGCTTTACAAATGTTAATTATTTTTTTAAATATGAAATTTGATAATAGGTGTTAAATAACTTTTTAGTTAATTGATTAAGTTCTGATATGTTTAAGTTGTTTGAAGTACAGTAATCATTTAGTTCTTTAGCATCAACCTTAAATTGGTTTGTTTTTGATTTATTAAAAATTTTATTAGTATTTTTCCAAATAGACTGAGAATCACGATTTGATAGAAAATAATTATTTACAGAGTTATTAAGTTTGTTGATTTCCTGTTTAATTTGTTTGTTTAAGCTCTTCAGTTTAATATATTGACTTAATTTATATGCCACCTCTTTTTATCGTCTAAGCCTTTTAAGATTAAACGAGGAAATATTGATTGTAATCTCAACTTTAATTACTGGACAATATTTGTCACTAAAGTTTTACTAACGTTACGAAGTAAAATAACAATGTGTAAAATTGTTTGTCGTGTATAAAAGTTGTTTAACACGCTATAGAAGATAAGGTTTATTTACAAAAGTGTGATTTGTAGTGCATGAATGTTGAACTGTGTAGTATAAAATTATTTCTAATGTAAATATGTTTAAAGTTTATATTTTTTTATTAAAAAACTTTAAACCTATTTTTTCGTAAGAATATCATAAAACTTAATTCAGAAATTTATAAAAATCTAGTATAATTAGTAATTGTATACATAGTACTAAAATTACTAAATTATATAATATATTGTTCAATCTCAAATTATAACATGGTGCTTTAGGGAACATGACATTTAATAAAAACAATCTCTGATTTATATGTTTGAAAACACAACATAGTTTTAATATTAATTTAAAAATAAATATATTTTTTATTTATATAAAACACAAAATTTTTGACTAGCAAAAAGGTCACAATTGTTCAGTGGCCTCCAGATACTACACACCTTAACATAATTGTCATTTTTTAAACTATTTTAAAATATAATGCAAACGGCCTGAGAAATAAGTTTTTTAATTAGGAAAGTTGATTATTTAATGCAAAGTCAAATTCTACAACTTTAAGTTAAAAAACTGAGGAATTCGAAGCGCTCAGAGGAAATTATGGAAAACAATGAATATTATTTCAAATAATGAAAATGTACAGTTTTAATAACTGTTTTTATATATGTACAGATATTTTATAATCTAATTTATGTTTAAGCAAGTAAGTTGCTCCTTTTTTAGTTTGTAAAAAATGCATAAATTCTCGTTTTTGGTCTAAACTATAATTTTATAATAATTTTGGTACAAAATGTTAGTTTTTATTTAATTTTCTATTAATGCTGCTACGGTAATATTTAAGGAATGTTTTGGTAAAACGTAGATGTGCTTAATAAAAATAGGTAATGTTACAAAAGCTAATCAATAATACTGTACATATTTTGATACATAATAAAGCACCTACGATATACATAGTACTTACTTGTAGCCAAATCTCCAAATGTGTAATAGCACTGTTCAGAGAATGTATTTTTGTTCACCGTATGCCTGATGTAGCCGTACTTCAGCAGATTGGAAGCATACCGACGAGCATCTCTACGATCAGCAAATCCATCGACATGCGTGTACAACCAATCAACCAAATCGGAACCTAAAAAAGAACATACTAATTGACAGTCAGCCATTTACATTTACCCATGCCCATACCCATCCGAGAAGGGGCTTGCGACCCTTGTCGTAGTTCATACACCTATGTGCATCCTTAATCCTGAGAACTATGCCGATTAGAGTTTGCTTCTCTGTAGAATCACTCATTCTATAAAAGTCAAAGAATATAAGTCAAACAGATTATGATTTATTTGCTGTCTTGGAAACAAGCGTTTTAGTCAAAAACGTTAAAGACCTCAGGTTGTTGTCGTGCTTAAAGTTAGGCAGTCTAATAATAGCACGTTATAGAACAGCTTTGTAACGCAATTATTTAATCAATTTCACCTTTGATGGTGTACAAATAAATAAATTTAGCTTTGATTTATATCTATCTATCTACAGTCACTTAATAATGACCTCACAATGGTGTACCTTAAACCGACTCAACTGCTAATCGGTCCTATAACATTTTTGAGATTTGAAAAACCGTTAGATTGTCTAAGTATGAAACGATGTCCACGATTTGAAACCTCTAAACCCTTCGTTTCAACAATAAAACACTTTCCCAGTCGCTCAATCTAGAAACAGAATAATTAAAACCTTCAACTAGAACACTTGGCTAATACTTGTAACTACAAAACACCGAGTAAATATAACTCCTTTAAATTCTCTGATGAATTACCTTATTAGAAGGCACATTTCCAAACCAAAACACAATAATAATCTGCCAGACTTTACTAATAGGAGAAGCATAATACTAAAACACGTCATGGCAACTATGTTACCGTTTGTCAATATAAAGACTAAAATTCAATCGTGTGAAGACGTACCTTTCAAAATATTAGACAACATATGCACACGTGTGTATATATGTAAACAATAGCAAGTTTACAAGCCATCACAATATTATCCAAAATTAAAATAAAACCAATAAATATCAAAATGAGAAAAAGTTTGTTTATAAAAATCTGGTTGGTACAAATGCAGATGTGTTTCACTAATTGTATGCGATCATAATACTGGAACAACCAACCCTAAATGCACAAAAACTAATCAATTATTATTATCATTACTAATAGATGGATATGCAGTTGTACGTGTATATGCACGCACACCAAAAAAGAAACCTACATCACAATCTGTCAATCTTAGAAAAAAATGTTTTTTCTAACAAGAAAACAACAAACTATAGCATTTGGTGAAAATTTCATACAAGACTGCACAGAGTATACAAACAAACAAGTAATAACTTTTATAAATATTTAGCCAAAGTGAAGAACTTAGTAATAAAAAGAAGCTCCCAAACATTAAAGGAATGCACAATAACTGTTGTGATTTTTTTTAAAAAAACGTGTACATGTATGTAAATATATTCGATTAAAATAAATTGCACTATGACGAAAAATAATCGATAATTACATCGTGCAGTGTCACACATCATAGTTGTCAACATTATTGGCTTATGATTTATTTTGTGACAAAATTATATACTGCTTAATCTGATTTGTTACACTGTGTAATTTGCTTATTAGCATCCGGATGCAAACAGAGATAATACTTGGAATATAGCTTTACATCTTAAAATATATAATTATTTGTTTCATACTAATACTAAAGATTTTAAAAATTTAAATAACGCTCGAATGTATAAGAAATCACTGGTTATAGTCCCTCCCCTAACTCCGTACCTCCACGCCCCGTATCCCAGACCAAAACTAGAACAGAAAGATTGAGTGTACAGTAACAGTTGGTAATGTGGGTTTTCACTTTAACCAATGAATAAAAACATGCAAAAAATATGCAAGCAAGAGTCTACACATCGTACATCCAAACTAACAAATCACTTTCAATACACCTAATCAAATAAATCACTCTTTTCTCTCCTATATGTAAAACAGTATCACTCCCAACAAACCTATAAACGCATTCGGTATAGTAATTTTAAGCCAAGTTCGATCGTGAATTTCCAACCCAGAATCGGGCAAAAGCATATCGTGTACAACCGAAGCCATGTCGGTAGCCACAGTAAGCGAAGTAGACGAATTGCCGTTGGTACTGTCGCTGTGATTGTGGATGCCCGACATCAAAGAATGGTGTGCAGTCTTCTGGTCGACTGTTGTTTCGCCTCCCGACCGTGATCCGGTTTTGACACTGCCTGGACCGCTAGCCTTGCCCACCGAACGAAAGCCGTCAAAGACCAAATTCGTTCCGACAGTTGGCATGCCGTCAACAACAGCGCCTTCGGCCAACGACTTGTTAGTTATGTTGGACGACGATGGAAGTGATCCAAGAGCGGATGGATGAAATTGGGGCAGGTTTGAAATTACTGGATTGCCGCCCATACCCACGTACGAACCTAATCGATAGCAAGATAATAGTTTTAAAAATCAATCAAATTGTTTACTTTAGACAATATACATGGTTCATTGTAGTGTCCAGAATGACAAAGGTATTTTTACAAATTTTATGTAATGTATATAAGCGTGGCACAGACAGGCTCTCAATCCAGATCAGGAAAACAATTGGGATTATCAACCAAAGCTTTTGATTTTAAAGATCAAATCAAATTAAAGCTTTTAAAAAACGTAACAGTTCAAAAGACTATATTGGAAATTTATGTACAACAAACTGAATTACTAGTTAATAGATATTCAAACTGAAACGTTCCGCCTTTCTCAACCAGACCCTCAAACAGACTACAGAGAAAGCCCGGATTAATAATTATTAGAATATTTTATAAAATGTATAAACTTTTGTGAAGCTAATAATCCTGAGGACTTGGGTAATATTTGTGAAGTTTCAATTTCGTACACTGATATTCCTAATTCTATACCTCCATGTGGTATATCCGTGAATCAGGGACCTAATGTACAGAAGTATAATTGGACCTCTACCTTAGAGGATGGGTGCAAACCAACACTTACGGTACTTCAGAAATATTTTAAAGTGTATACTACATGTAGCCTTTGGCTGTAAGAAATAGTCCTAACAAAAAAGAAACAGTTTATTATATTTTTACTACTTTAAACGATTTACGAGAAACATCTTTCAATAGTGGACATTTTAGAGAATCCGAACGTAAGTCCGCATTTAGTGTCGGGCGGTGTCCCACTAAATCACCCCGATACTAACTTATAACGTTTTATTTAAAGTGGGCCCATTTATCAACCAATTAACTTCAATACTTTTCTACGTTTGTTGCACATATAAACATACAAGAAACAATCATTCGATATTATGTACACAGAAATAGAGATAATGAAAAGGTGACAATGTCGCCAACCATATAATAATTTATCAAAATGTGTGAACCAACAATCTTCAAAGAGTAAAAGCTCACCGGGCATCATAAGCATCGAATGATTGACAACCGACCCAGAAGACCCGACAAACGGAACACCATTCGGATTGCCCGCCTCCATTCCCGGATGCGCTATTTGACCGGTCATGGCATTCGTATGCAGAACCCATGCTCGGGGATCAATGGGCCGAACTGGTTCTTGGCGCGGAATGGTGAAATAGTTTTTGGGACTCGGATCCCAACATTTAGCAACGACCAATGTGATTGGGCTGTTGAAATGACAATGTTTAAAGTATTAATAATAATAATAATAATAATAATAATAATAATAATAATAATAATAATAATAATAATAATAATAATAATAATAATAATAATAATAATAATAATAATAATAATAATAATAATAATAATAATAATAATAATAATAATAATAATAATATTAATAATATTTACTATTAACATAATTGTAAAAATATTGTTCAACAGGTCATGGCAATACTGTACTGTTAAGTTATCAAAACGCTATCTATATTCAAATTCTATACCACTTAATGCAAAGGTAAAGTTTCATACTAAGCATACTAAGCATGCTAGCAAAATCTCTTTTAAACAATTCAACGTTAAAATATAATTGCAAGACAGCAATGTTCTCACAGTAATAGAGTTTCGTACAAATCCCATTTCAAAACGTCAATAAATTCGGCAAAATCCTGTTTAAAATGGAATCCGAATTCACATTTACATTGTCACAAACCAGCAGTATAGTACTTCGACCACTCGTTCATCCATTTAATTAAAGAAAAAAATATTTATTGATTTAACTTCGTTCCATTAACAAGATTAATTGTAGAACTACTTTAAGTATATTCAGGCCATATCGTAATAAGTCAGTCAATACTGACAAGACTATGCATTCATTTCTTTCAAATTTATAAAACGCATTTAACAATCGCCTATGCCTGTTTTCTATCAATAAAAAGCATTCTCGACAATAAACAACATGATTGTAATTATTCTTCCATCGTTCAGAAAATAGAAACGATCATCTGATTGTCTGTCACAACAAATTCAGTTGCAAATGAATACATATGACAATGGTATACGTCAAAATATGTTGGGCTTATATTTACACCTAAATATACCACTGTGTATTCGACCCTTTCCCCTCTATAAATCCCGAATTTAGTATGTGAACATGGATAATGAAGCCACAAGAAACAACCATATAATAATATAAGAGTTACTCATATGCTCAGAAGCATCAGCATCCAAGTGACAAACCTTGTTAATACAATTCGCAAGCAATAATATTTATTTCCTAACCCACCAAAATCGATTTAAATGACCATCTTAATCAAAACAACAAACTGAAAAAACAATGCTTATTCTAATTTTATCCAGCTAATAGTTTGCAAATTTTTTCACTACTAAATGCTGTAAAAATTCCAACTTACTCATATAAATAAAACATCATGACTAATATTTTATACACTTCAGTTCCCATATTTTGGGTGTACACACGTCTACACTAAACATTGCCAAAACATAATCCCTAATCTATGACAACCCTGTATTAGTCACAATCTATATCAACACCTATACCTAACAAGTACTTGCATTCAAACGTCTAATATATATCATAGGGCGAGGATGAAACAAAAATTTTTTTAATTCTAGACATAAATAAATCAATAGATAATGTCAAAACAATATGTTGGCAATAGTTTTTTAATCAATAGCAATTTTCCTGCCCAATCTCGTTTTGGACTAAATATTCCTTCTGTGTATCCGCGGTTGTCTCGTATCGCGCATCATCATCGGTACAACATTAATATTTATATACTTGCACTACTCCATTGCTGTTAACTTCGAGTTATTATTATTATTATTTATGGTTATTGGCTTAGATACTTCAGTAGAAGTAGCTTTCAGCACAGTTGACTATTAACTTTCATTCAAACACCATTCTTCCATTTATTCAGTCATGATCTTTTTCAGTTTTTACTGCTTGAATGCTTTTCAACAAATGGACATTTAACAAAGTTAAACGAAACCCTGCAATTGCTACCGGTACTAGGACTCACCTAACTTGAAGTGCAGCGTTCTATGAACTCTATGCCGCGGTTGTAAAATTCAGTCTTCGATGCACCCAATTCATAATATGTAATTGGGAAAACAATCATATAATTGTGTTGTTTGGATGTCTAATCCTAACTCCAAAATCCCATCTTTTCACCCACAAAAATATTTTGTTTTGTTTCCATTTTAATTTGTTTCTTGTTAATGTTTAACGGAAAATACTCTTCAGTAAAAAAATATTTACCAAATCCAGACAATAGGACCCAAATGTATGCCCTGAAAGCTAGACATTTAACGCCATAAATACATCTCCTATCCCATTTGCGTTTCTCTACAATAAAATCGTTTATTATCAATAAATTTATACTTATCCTAGAATACAAGGTCAATCGTGTTCATTCAACGATAAGTCCACTCAACCAACACACAATCAACATAACTCACCCGGGTTTTTGCACTTCTTCTCTCAATACGCGCACAGCTTCATCGTTGCTCATGTCCTCGAAACTAATCCGATTGACTTCCAAAATCATGTCGCCTGGCTCAATACGGCCATCTTGAGCTACGGCACCCCCTCGCATGATCGATCCAACGTAAATGCCTCCGTCACCGGCTTTATTGGATTGCCCAACGATGCTGATGCCCAAAAAGTTGACCGAATCCATGTTCAACGTGACAGTAATAATGTTCAAAGACATGGTCGAATCAGTCACACTGCTAAACGAAGTGGCCTGGAGTTAAAAATGGATTGAAAATTTTTATTGTTACTATTACTATTATTATTATTATTATTATTACTATTATTACTATTATTACTATTATTATTATTATTATTATTAATACTATTATTATTATTATTATTATTATTATTATCATTATTATTATTATTATGCCGGGGTGGTCTAGCGATACAGCACTCGATTTGGACCTAGGTTCGAATCTCACCACCGGCATTGAAGTGCGGGCCTACGTTTGACCTAGTTAAAATATCCACTGTTGAAAGATGTTTCCTGTAGAACCTTCAAAGTAGCAAATAAAATACTATTATTATTATTATTACTATTATTAATGATTGAATGAGTATTTTTTACTAAATAAATTTATTTAACTTACCATGAGATGATAATAACCGTGAATATTTAAGTGGCGCTCATAAAGCTTCAATTTCCATTAATGCACTCAAGCACTTAGACCAAAACAGCAGGGACCAAGTGCACAGCGGTATAATTAAGATTCTGCTTCAGTGGATAAGTGCAAGCGTACTCTCAGAGTACTTAAGAGTTATTTTACAGTATATGCATATCATATATAGCCCTCGGGCTAAGGGAGATGAACCTGACAAAGCTTTTCAAACAGAAGCTCAGTCACACAAATGCCTTCTACCAGCCAAAACCTTGGTTATTCATCTACGTTTATTGTGCTTATCAAGTCATTAAAGTCAATCCTTTGACATGTACAAATATAGAAATAATACAGGTGACTATAACACCAAGAAATTAATAAAACTATTATTATTATGATTATTGCTGTTGTTATTGTTTAAATGCTTCACGGGAAACATTTTTGAGTAAATGAACATTTAGAAATGCAAAACCCCTAAGTCAATGTAATAAACTTTACACAAATTCCCTAACCAGTGTCAAGCTCTTGTTGACAAAGGAGAGTTGAAACATGAAATCAAAATTTTTACCTACGTAAAATATACATTTGTTAAGAAAAAACAATTTACAAAAATGCAGCCCAGTGTAAAATAAATTACCAGAAAGTGTACACATTAGAAACAGTTGCCTGTTTTCCAAAGTGCTGAAAAAACAAAAAGTTAAAAAAACGTTTACATGGAGGACCAGTTTTAGAAATCACATTTCGTAATTTTAATAACATCACTAAAACTACGTTGCGATTCAAGTCAACACCAAGATTATTATCAAACAGAAATATAATTTTTGGCAAATAACTCACCCACTATAATACTGCATTATGTCAGAATAGAACAGTAATTAAGGCATTGGTTCATGACTATGCTGTTCAGAGTTCACCCTTAACACAATTTTGGTGAGGCTAGCAACATTTACATAAAAATAATAACTTCGGCACTTTGTAGTAACATTTTAGCAATCAGCTGTTTAAGGAGATATTACTAAAGCATATTTAGTGCCAAACTTTGTCATTAAAATATAAAATGGTAACAAAAATTAATTGATCGCAATTTGGTTGAAACACAAACATTGCCAAAATAAAAACAGCAATTATCCCTATCTTAATAATCAAAATATAGTAACATATAACCACTAATATGGGGATGTGTGGCACATAAAAATTGTAGCCTTACGTTAAATAAATGAATTTTGTTTTTAAATGTAACTTTAATAAATAAATTTATTAATTCTGTGACTTTTGACTGAAGCAAGTAAAGTTTATCACAAATCCACTGTCAATTATTACTAATTAATAATAATAATTATTATTATTATTATTATTTTATGAAACAATTGCATCTAATATTTTCATAGGTATAAGGGCAAACAAAAAAGCAACATTTGTCGATTGATAAAGGACATCATTGTGACAACGCCACTGCAAATATTGGTAATGCTATACAAACTTGAAACTAATAAAGGGGTAGCTCTGTCACCAGCGTTTGTTGTTGTTGTTGTTGTATATTCCTATATGTTACAATAATATTACAATCGTAAAGTAATAATTGGAAATCCTTTTCATTTTACCATAATATGAATTTTACAGACTACTTAGAACTATACCAATAATGTACAAATATTAGTACAGCTTCCTAAAACAATCAATTTCATTCATTTTCTATACTATATATATATATATATATATATATATGTAACTTTGTACAAGATTGAAAAACACTCAAGTCAAAATTCACAAAAGTTACAATTGATTGACACAGCGTGTTAAAGAAATTGCTAATCGCAATGCACATCAGACTAGCATACAACAATCAGGCTCCATGAACAAATGTACTAAAACTGTGATGAGTCATTAAAGTGAACGTTTGCAAGGCAATGGGGGAAAATGGATAAACTCATGAAATGGAGGAAATGACAATTGGAAAAAATAACAATAATAATAATAATAATAATAATATGTATTGAACTGATTTGCCCGTAATTTTGCCCAATCGATTTTTCTAATGTACACTTTCAATTGAAAAATGCCCATCAACCTAATATGCAGCTTGGTTTGAAAACAAAAACAAAATCATACATATCCTAAACAAACCAGAAAAGTGTGTCCAATTTTACATATGTGTATGTATAAAGTGAATGCGGACAGTATATTTTATTCGCCAAAAACACGTTTTAAAAATAGTATTTGAAAAAAATTATTCTCATCACTATCATCTGCATTTAAAATAAACATACAAACAGCGAAGGTGTCCAAATTAATTTCAATTGCGTAAAAAAAGCAAAAATATATTAACACAGTGCAAATAAGAAACAAGTCCCAGGGTCAAGAATTTCAATTTACGTCTCTATCGTGTACACATGAAGCTAGAAAATTATATGTAGTATCCTAGACACGAATGGTGTGCCTTAAATTATCGAAAATCAATGTTCATGGGATTGACCTCGTATGTGTGTGTACCATAAATAAGAAAAAGCCTATCATGTATTGTGGTGAAAGCACGTTCGTTCGTGTAAGTAGAACAAAGCAAGCTTTTTGTGAAAACAATCCTAACAGTCACTATGAGTCAGAATTAGCTGTATTAACACCGTTTGTGCAAGTGTGTGCAGTTGCCTGACGGATAAGTAATCATTTGTGTACAACTAATTATACCAATCAATTCCTGATTCGATACCAAACCACGAAAATAAATAAGTCGAAAAAGTTTAAAAGGTGTTGGTACAACGCATTATTTATATTTATACTTATATCGAAAACTGTATTTTACTAAGATTAAGATGTGCTTCAACGTCTTTGTTGTTGTTGTTATCAGAAAATCTCATCCTTTATTAGTTAGAAACCGTGTTACCAAGTTCGACATTGTGATTGCAACAAGTATACTTTGTATGTATTGTGACTATGCCATCTTAAACTATAAATAAAACGAGCGAATGCACAGCCTACAATCTAATTGAAAAATAATATTTTGGTGTAGTTCTAATGCATATAAGCCTTAAAACAGATAATAGCGTAGCAACCTGAATTACACCTTTTCGGTGGACTGTGTTAAATCTCATCGTTCCAGAATTATTATAAATCATTATAACTCGATCCTTTCTTTTTGAACTTGCCTGGTATCAGTAACCCTGCTAAGAGGCAAGTTCTGTTCAATATAACTCTAAGGATCAATATAACGCAAAGTTATAACTTCCTTGTTGAAAGCAATACTTTAAATAGAAAGTAAAATATTGTGCTGATCTATTTGATTTCAAATATAGATAAAATAAGCCAAATTTTGCAAAATTGTAAATCCCATTTCCTGGTGAAAATTCATATCACAAGTAAAATCCCCATACACAACAAAAGCCCAATAAACTAAATCATTCAACCATCCTAATAAAAACTCTTTTAGTTGAAAAATATAGATTATATATATATATATATATATATATATATATATATATATATATATATATATATATATATATATATATATAACGTAAAAGTATATACACAATACATGTGCTTGCTTTAATAACCACACATGTGTTAATATCATATTGTTTCAATAACCAAAAGGTGACAAATCAATTACAAGCCTTTTAACAATATCCGAATTTTAAAAAGTTAAATCCTTATTGATAAATATAATAAATATACTAACTCTAAATTCAAACAAACCAATAAACATTACTCAAATGTACAAATGTAAAACAACAGAAAAACCACTTACATCCTCACTCGTTCGACGTGCTGGCAATATTCGCATAGGTCTACGTTGCCGTTTGTGTCGACCATACTTAGCCGAAGACATTGTAGTTCCAGTTGCAGTAGAAAATCTGTGTAAATAACCCAAAAACGTATCGTAAACAGTAAGTACTTAAAACGTTTCGCAAATTATAGTAGAAGAGAAACTAACTACTAAAACTCCACTGTCAAGTAGAATTTTCCTGGGTTTATTGCAATTGAAGTAAACACATCAAGTTTCACAAATTTTAAAATAACACTAGGTATACGTAACTAAACAAATAATCAGTTTAAATAACGAAACAAACATTGATTTTGCTTTATTCAAAAGCAAACAGTAATTCATTTTGTAAAAATAAATAATCATGCTAACAGTTTAACTATAAACCTTAGTAATATGTTCCATAAATTATTTACGTCAAGTTACTATTAAAAAATAACAATAAACTTATTATTACGATATAGTTAAAAAATATTCTACATCTAATACATAGACAAAAATGTAAATATAACAACGGACATCCAATAACAAGTTGAATTGTGTAAATAATTATAAAAATAATTCTCTTGTTATGCATCATAAGTGTTTCTATACCCTTTAATTATTTTTTATTACAAAGCACGGAAAAACAAGATTGTTTCACATGAGATTTTAGTATTAAAAATTATATATATCAAAATTAAACTTGTTTCGGCTTTTACTCAATTGTCATTAAAATAATGTTTTTATTTCATTGGCGTAGATTGGTAGAATGAAGTCCACTTGTTTCTTTGGTAACATTTGTTTTGCAAAAAGAAGGTAACTGGCCCTGCGTTCTAGCCCTCCTCCTTTCTAAACCAGACTTTAGGCACGTTATAGTGGAATTCTTAAAGTGTTGGATATGTTATTATTCAATTTCATGTAGCTGTTTTAGGCACCACTTGAACCCCTAAAACGTAAACACTCACATAGTACATGTCGATATATGATGTGGCCATTTTGTTAAAAATTAATATAATCCAAAGTCTAAATAAGCAGAATCTATAAGAGTATTATTTAGTAGGTTAAAGTCTCGTTCATTATCAAAATTAAGAAAACAAGTCATTCAACCAAGAACGACTATGTATTATCAACCACTGAATCAAAAAAACAATTGTCAAACTGTCAATCTTCACACCTCTTCATTAGTCCCAAGTTTATATAACATCTCAAATATTTTGCTTCTAAGGTTTATCATTTTCAAAAACCTATAGTAATATTTCAATCCAACAACCTATCCATTGTACATACTGACAACGTAACCACAACATACCAAACAATCTAACACAAACACTTACAAAAACATAATTACATTTATTATTGAGTACCTCGAAATATATAATAAAAAGAAACCATTAGTAACTAAAACAAATTACGTGTTTTTAATATTTGACGTTATATTTTGTGTTAATAATTTTACTCAATCTTTCATTATAAAACGATTGATATTTTACTAGGACCTGGTGGACGTGGGTTCGAATCCCACTACCAGTAATAAATACGAGCCCACGTTCGAGTTCGCTAAATTGTTCACTGCTGAAAAATGTTTCCCGTAAAACATTGAAAGTAGTAAAAAATTTTAATCTATATATATATATATATATATATATATATATATATATATATATATATACAACCGCATTTTATTTATAATATAAAATAATATATTTTACAACCAAACTAAACGCGTTCTGAAAATTGTCAATAAATAATAAATAAGTTTAAGTTAAACTACATATGTTACAAACAATTCCTCAAAAATAAAAAAAATTAAATCGCAATTCATTTAAATCTCAGTAGAACATATATCTTCCTTATCTATACATTTTAGTCAAACACTTCTATCGTATATACTCACCGACTTGAATCATCTTCAGAATCAAAAAAGCTAGTCGATTCCAAATCTGAGCTCATCATGGATGAAGAAGCAGTTTCGTAATTCTGAATACGTTGACCCAGTTTTGCCAACTTTGAACCTAAATACAAATAAAACATTCAATTTCTAAAAACTATCCACATTAAAAACTAAGAATATAAATATTACAAACATAAAACTATATTATTAATAAATAAAAATTTTCAACTCCACAAAGTATTAACAAAACTAATAGAACAGTATTTGCCAACATAACATGTATAAATTTAACAATGATTTCTGATAAATCCTATTTACTTTACATATATATATATAAACTTGTATTGTAATAAAAATATACATAAACTTAATATCAAATATGTGATGACTTTATAAATAAATACATCAAACCCTATTTTAAATTCAATCACAATAACCATTAATTCAAATACAGATATTTAATTACCATGTTTATAATTGTGAAAATTCTTCAGCGGAGGTAATCGATCTACAAACGATCATAATAATTGAAATAATTTTAATAATTGTAAATAAACACATTAAACATTTTTAATGCTTACAAACAGTAAAACTCTTTAATGATTAACAAATTGTTACATTTCACATAAATATTACTTAAAATCAAAACATTTATTATGATAAACTGTATATGTGTAATAATATTTTTCGGCTCTTGATTATATTTTTTAAACATAATTTTTAAAACTAATACTTAAAAATTTTCCCATTTTTTCAAAAAAATAATGCATCACGTTTTTTAAATTATAACTGAACTAACATAAATGACACCTAAATAAAACACCTAAATTTAACGTAAAAAAATAAGGATTTACTTTGCAAATAAAAAAATGTTAACTAATTTAACTAACCACCACTGTTTACAGAATCCGTTTCAGCACACGTGTCACATTCATCTAACCCATGTCCAGTTGTCCCTACTGCGTGTTCTTGCTCGTTTGAAACATCGAACATTTTTGAAGTTCCATGGGAATTTTCAGTTTTGCTGCAAAATAATAATCCAGAAAACAAATGTAAGTATTTAATATATTTAAAAAATTACATTTTTTTTATAAATACATAATAAAGTAATATATTTATACTTAAGTGTAATTTTGTTCTGATTAACCAAATGGTTTTCTCCTGTACCATTAGAATGGTTGTCTGATTTGGTGCTGCTATCAGCAGAAACAAGCTGCGCGAATAAATATATGTAAACAAACGCATTACCCATGATATGACTTTTCCATTAAAACAAGGCAATTTAGCATTTTCATCTGTAATTTCCTCCTTAACAACTCTAAGAAATATATAAAGAAATTGTTAATACCCAAAATCAGCATCAACAGATTTAAAGAAAAACTTGTAATTTGGTCGATTTAATGCATTTTTAAAATCTCCCAATGTTACTGCGTTAGGTAATACTGCAAGTTTCACCAAATAAGGTGTCTCCTCGTCATCAATATGATAAATTATTTTAGTATCATCCATATCCAACGACTAACATTTTTTAAAACATGAGCCAAATAAACAAACTCATAAAGTTCATACACACCAAAAAGATTAAAAAAAAACATTTTATAAAAAAACATTTAATGTTAAATTTTTACTACATTTTTATAAATAAAATAAAATGTACAACTATTAAACTAACAATAAACTTTTTCAAAAAAACAATTAAATTTAAATTATCAGTAATCCCAATAAAAACACATATTATTTTTTTGTTTTAAATTTGCAATTAAACAATAAAAATTTTTACATTATTTTATTTTTTCCCCGTTTCTTTTATATATATATAATACTTTTTTATAATTTTGAATAAATGGACAAACTTTATTTTATTGCGATAAATAAAACACTACATATATTAATTTATTATTTAATGTATAAAATTTTGCATTATTTATTATAGTAATAATAATAATAATTATTATTATTATTAATATTATTGTTATTATAAAAACCCTTTTGCTTTAAAATCAATATGGAGCAATAAAATAACAATTACAACAAAAACAACCATAAAGTCCCATAATTCGAAAACAAACAACAAAGCTTTTTCAAGTATTTAAATTTTTTGCCAAACGTTTGGATTTAAAACCTTTTCACTCTAGAAAATTTAGAACAAAAATATTGGTCCTTTTATTTGTACATTAAAAAGATGTCTTTGAAAATTGTGCATATAAAAAATTAAAATTCTATTTAGATTTTACCGAAACCCTTTATTGGTTTTTGGAAGTAGTTTAATAAAATGGTGCTTTCTAGTTGTTTTAAGAACAGTATCAAGAAAATACACAAAGTATGTAAAATATATTCGTTTTATTTCTCAATTTTTAATTAATCTGAAATTATTAAAATATATGGTAGAAACATTGATTAAAAAATAAAATAATAAAAATTCTTTCACAAAAAGAGCAGGTTTTTTTTGTCATACATCTAAAATAAACAAATTTCAAGATTATTCAAAACCAATCTTTTTATAATCAATAGAAATAATATCAGGATAGAAAAAATTTTCTTCAATTTAGATGAACAAAACGTTTGTGATGTGACATTATGCTCTAGAAGTTTATTTCTTGGTGAGATAATCCCACGAGTTTAATACAGGTCAAGGTTTTATATTTGTGTAATTTATGTCTATGACCTTTTAGGAAACCCTGTGCAACATTAAAATATTGTGTTACTTTTTTATTTAATAACTAATAAACTAATAACAGATAGACTTCAAGTTTCCTATCACTTAACGGAAATTACTATAAACCTTTGAGCCTTTCCTAATAAAATGTTTGTTTGAAGTTTCGTAAAAATTATATTATAGCCTTTTAAATCCGCTTTAATTGTTAAATGTTATTATATTTAAAATAGGGATAATGACATAATATTTTATTTAAGATTTGACATAAAAACATAAAAATTAGGATCAAACATTATTTAAAATAACTCCTAGATTACGTTTAAAAAAATTAACTAACCTAAATTTGTATAAGCTGTTTTTTTGCATATTAAAATAAAAATTAAAAATGATGTAAAAGAACTTGTCTTTAATTAATTCCATTAAATTTAGCAATATTTTTTACAGAGGCCAGGTTCTTAAACTTGTACTCATACTCTCCAACTATCTGAACCAAGCTTGGAACCGGTTATTATTTTATTGTATGTACATTCTAAAAACTTTTTATTAAAAATTAAATAATAAAACTGATATAAATATTTTAGCAAAACTTAAAAATATAATTAGAAATGACAAATACAAAAAAATTAAAAATCTGGTTTTTCATATATTAAAATTTTAGCGTTGGTTTTCAATTTATAATTTTTGACTTACAACTCCTTAGCTAATTAGTGTTAAAAACGTAGTTATTAAATTAAAACATCTGTAGCAATTACATAACTCAAAAAAAGAACTCAGTTTAATCATAATATATACAATATTATATAATAGATAAAATACAATTACAATTTTATTAATATCTATTGTTATTATAAAAAATAATTGTATAAAAGTTAAACTTGTTCAAAATTACAAATCTGGTAAAATTATTAATATAAAATATAACGTCAAATATGAAAAAAAAACAGAACACATGGAATATTTTCAGTTACCAAATAATTGATTGAATAATAATGAACAAAATGTTTAATAATTAATGTGATCACCTTTCTTTTTAACCACTTGATCAAGGCGGTTTGGAATGCTGTCGATGAGATTGTTGATATATTCTTGTTTCATCTCATATTGAACAACAAACTGAATACGATCACACAAATCTTCAATTTTAGTATGTTTATTGATGTTGCGCTTTAGCATACTGAAGAAATTTTCAATATCATTTATGTCCGGACTATTAGGTGGTAATTGAATAAAAGAAATTTTTTTTGATTTTAGCCCTTTTAATGTCTAAATGTAAATATAAAACAAATAAAGTAAACCTAGGTAAATATGACATTACCTTTTTGGACGTATGACATGGAGCATTGTCCTGAAAAACATTAGTAAGCCCGGTGTGAGTGTGTTGCATTTCATTATAAAAAACTTCATTCATTAATGAAACAAATTTTTCACTATCTAAGGTACTGGATATAATTTTCCATTTAATAGGTTCATTATACTTAATACCGAACCAACACATCACTTGTCGAGGGTGGGCTTTTTTTATAACTACCGGAAGTAAATGTTTTTAAAAATTAGGCCCGCATAGTACTTTATTTTTATATCCAAATGGTTCATCCCGAATCATTGTTTTATTAGCAGAATATACTGAACGCCAATAAGACAATCTTTGTTTAATCTACTTGTTACAAAAAATAAATCTACATTCTTGTTGTTTTTTGTTAATAAATGGTTTAAATATTGGCAATTCACGTGTTAAACCAAATTCTCTTAAACGGCTTCTCACCATTGAATAACTAAATTCTTGTAAATTATCTTTTACAATATTCGAAATAGGCACGTTGTAATTTTTTAAAATTCCATTAAAATTTTTCGATTATCTGTCTTACTTGTTTTTCTTTTTCTTCCAACATTATAGTTTCTTGGTTTTCGTCTACTCAAAACACGATAAATTGTTGTAAGACTTACTCTATACAATTCCGCTAATTGTTTAGGCAAAAATCCATAGTTTTTTAATTTTTATATAACATGGTGTTCATTGTCCTTAAGGTGGTAATCTTTTTTATGGCAATTGTTGTACGTCATATAATTTGAGTAAATTTTATTGGTTGTGGGTTCTGTTCTCTGATTGGTTATTATCTAGTTAAGCTGTAATTGGATATTTTAAGCACTATTTAATGTAAATTTTTTGCTCTCGCCTCATTTTGCAATGGCTTCAGTTTGTGCAGTGCATTGGACTCGACGTAAATATTACAGGTGGATAGACGTAAAAAATAGTATTCAGGTGTTTAAAGAAGATAGCAATAGTGAGTTTTATCACTGTGTGTCGTCATTAAATTATGGAGGATGTGAAGATTTACCGTACAAAAAGGTTTTTTTAGATGCACCTTTTATCAAAAACGGAAATCAGAAAGTACAGGGATTCGCATTACCAAGTAACTTTATTTTTATGTAATGTCTGGTAGAACTAAAAATTTAAATTGTCTATCCCATTTTACGGTAAAACTGAAAAATGATCATTACGTTATAACGGCAGCCAAACTGAAACATGATCATTCGTGCTCAAGTGAAGAAATAGCACTTGATCCCAGCAGAAGAAGGCTGTCCAAAGAAGAACAATGTGAGTTGAAAATATTGTTTATACAAAAATGCCCAATCTCCCAAATACAAATCTACGCTCGAGACAAATTTAAGAAAGAAGTCAGAACGAGGGATTTGTATAATCTTCGGTGGAAATTGGGTCATAGTACGATGAGATTTAACTAAATTTTTAGAAATTCCAAACCTTGAAGAAACGCTGTCCCGTTTAAGAGAAGAAGGAATAGTGGCATGCGAACGGGACAGTGGTGGAAAGTACAATGTAATCAGTTTTTGCCACGCTGATCAGAAAGCCTTTTATAGAAAATTCCCTGAAAATGTTTGTTTTGATGCCACCTACAGTACAAACAAAGAGAAGTAATTTCAATTTAGTATTAAATGAGTTTTAGTCATTTATTAGTGCCTTTTGTAGTGACTGATTCTTTTAGTCAGTCCATTCCCATCATGCATAGTTTAATCAGAAATGAGAAAAGTGTAACGTATGTTACTGCGTTACAGCACTTGAAGCAAATAATGGGTGACACCAGTGGAATAAAGTCGTTTACAATTGATTGTGCTCCAGCCCTCCGTCGCGCACTGAAAGAAACATTTCCCAATTGCGCCATAAATTTGTATTTTTTTCGTAATGTGATTCAAATAAATTTTATTATTTTCTGTTTGTTTTTTGTTACAAAAATTGAAGAACATTTGTGATAAAACTTGGGTAAACAAGCTCCAATAAGTAACTATAATCGGATATTTTATGCAGCCATTACTTTAGAACCCTGAAATCACTGTACTGTTGCCTCAAAATAACACTAGTAATATACTCATCCATCTCAGTTTCCATAAGGATCGACCTAGTTTGTTAAGAAAACATTATTTGATCTGATGTATGTAAAGTATAAGCAACCCTTTCCATTTATTCTATCCAATTGCATTACAAAAGTCGTTGTATTAATCGTAGGTCATTCATTTCAAGCAATAAAATGCAGGAACTTGATGTGAAATTAGTTTCACTAATTATTAAGATTGCACTTAACATAAGTAATTTTTAATATAATACATGGACAGTATACAAGTGATTAAATCAGGACGCACAATCATTTTTTTTAAAGTTTGACATTGCTAAATTTGATTGTGTTTACTTAACCGATCTCAATTGGGTATTTATTTTAGACATAGCACAATGAATAACTTCTTCCGACTCCCTGTCTTAGTTTTTAATCAAGCAAATACAGTTATGTTCATGGCCATGCTTCATGTGATAGTGTTTACTATTTGTAAAAACAGCCTTCTCATTTACCTTGTCCTATTAGTTAATGAGCGCATATACATTATGCACATGATACACAAAAATAACCTCCAGATTTAAGACCTGCAATACTGATACGACAATAAAATATCTCCTGTCCATTTATTGGTAAATCAAAAGGCTTGTGTAAGATTATTGACGGTTAAGCACAGAACGGGTATTTTATGTGATTCTCATATCATGTGATATTGTAAAAATAACATTATAGTCTGGTTTAATGATATTGTTGTTACATTCTACCGTAAAATAGGTATTACATGAAATAACTATCTCTTATTTTAGGAAACATCCTAATATGACTCTCAGTAAAATGCAGCTTCAGTTAAAGGATACTTATTACATTGTAACAAAAACCCAACATAATCATGAAATATGATCCCTTGTTGTAGTTCATTATAATAATTATATTATTATATTTTTATCATCTAGAAACTTTACTTCATTGATTATAAACCACATTTTAAGTTTTTTATTCTCATTGTGCTATCCCAATGTAGTCATTCCAGGGCAGTATATATTTAAGGTTCAGACAAACGACCTTCATTTTCATATGGGATAAAATCACTGTAGTCAAAATATCATGCTGTTTGTATTAAACCGTACAACATTAGTAATACATTTATCGATCGTAGTTCTGTGACATCAACTCACTGTGTTAAACAAAACATTACTTAATGCAATATGTGTGAAGTATAAGCTATTATCTCCATTCCTTTATCGATTTGCATCCCATTTTATCGTAGTGCTATTGAATGCATATACAATGAGTCAAAGAAGTTTTGATAACAGAGTTGTTTTATTTGACCATAAAACAACGGTTGATTTTATGAGTTTAAAGTACAAAATAACAACGATTATGAACTTCTGGTTAAGATTTAATAATGAATTACGATTAATACTAAATAAGGATTTACAAGTTTTATTAACAAAAGCCAAATAGAAACCTCTTTTACAATATAAATAATGGGAATATAGTGTTAAAAATAGTAAAGTTATACTATACAAAATTGCACTGAATTAAAAAACAATATACTATATAAAACCAACCCCTCAGTTAATAATTAGCATAGGTAAATAAAAAATTTTAATAACCTTTTTGTTGCTTATAAAGATTAAATTGTAGAATTTAGCTATTTGTAATAATGTAGTACATTATAAAAAAATACGATTTTACGTTATTCTGTGTTCCTTACGTAAAAAAACATGTAATTAAGAATTGTGTATGTGCCGTTTTTTTAACAAATGCAAATAAATTATTGATTTTACGACACATTATGTCAGGTTATAAGGAGCCTTCTATACTGTATCTATTATTATCTACAAAAGACTTACATAATTACGATGAACTGCATTAATTTCATTACAGCGAAACGTTAGTCAATAGTAAAAATTCATTACAGTAGTGAACCCTTATCGATTTTAGTTTACGTACTTATTGTTCATTCTATGCAATAGTTATAATGTAATTTCTTTCTTTTGTTAATATGACACATTAATAATTGGAATATTGTTAACTATTTCTATAAATTAAGTAAATAAAAAGTGTAAAAACAGATTAGAACCAAAAATTATACACAATCCTTTAAATTAACTAATAATAGTACGGTCCAATACTAATAGTGTTTCTACAAAATAGAAAATTAACATTTAATGAAACATTTTAGTGTTACTGCAATAATTTTTAGAATTAATAATTTAACAACTTTAATAAATAAATAAAACTGCATTTTTCCCCCAAATTAACAGTTTTATCCCAATATACTGACTACTTTTTTATCAACAGTAGATAATAAAAAGCTTATTTTCTATTGGCTTTTGTGATTTTATTGACATGTCTACTGAAAATGGATATATTCACACTGAAACCATTTTTATTGGTCCAAATTATGATCATAAAATTTTATAATTTTTTTTTATATGACGGTTAACACTTGCCTTTTTTATTGTTGGTATTCATTTTACAGAACGAAAACAAATAACGAAATTAATCTGATTCTCAAGGTCAATTATAATTTAGAATTAAATTTTTTTTAAATTATCGAAAAATAAAAAATAAAAAAAAAAATTTTTTGAATACACTTTTAAGTAATTAAATTTTAATTTTAATTAGCATTATGAGGGTACAAAACTGGATCAAAGTTGAATGTATAAATTTTACCTATTAAATGTTGTTTATTTATAATGAAATTAAGCACACAAATTAATAATTGACCAATTATTATAAAAATTATATAGATTAAACTTATTATCCACGTTTATAAAAGCGTTGTTTTTAAAATATGCCATTTTGGCCGACTCAGCGTCTTTAAATAGATATTTCTAAATAAATATAAAGCACTTATTATATATTTTACATTATTATAAATTCTTAATATTTATTTTTACTAAAGAATAATTAGAGATAACAAATTAATTTAGATTAATTTTTTTTCTGAATTTTCAACACTAATTTATTCAGTGGCTGTAATATGTACAATTAATATATTTTTAATAAAAATTATTATTATTTATGTGTAATATTAAAATTAACAAAAAAATTGTTAATGTTAAATAAATAATTTGTAAATTTTATTATTTTTATTAATTACGTATATTTATAATATTTTTTATTAAAAAATTCATATAATTACATAAACTGTATTGAGCGCGTTTTTTAAAGCCATCTGTTACGCTTGGAATGGCAACAGATAATATAGGCATCGATTTCCAAGAAATTAATTCCGATGAGGTTCAAGCTCATCGAGGAAACAACTTAAAGTTATGGGGAAATCTTCAGACAATGAATTTAAATTCAATGGTTTATACTAATATTGTTCAATCACCATATATGAAAGGAAGCTTAGTTGAATTGACGACGTATCATGAAGTGATTGATGAAATATATTACAAAGTAATGAAACTATATTATTTTTACGTTATAGGTGGAACATTTAGAACCCTGGGAACGGGGTAGTAGAAAATCTGGTGTACAAAGTAGAATGTGTGGTGGTGTTAGAGGTGTTGGTACAGGAGGTATTGTATCAACGGCTTATTGTTTACTTTATAAACTTTTTACTTTAAAGTTGACTAGAAAACAATTGAAGGGGTTGCTCGATCATCCCGATTCTCCCTATATTCGTGCACTTGGTTTCATGTACATTAGGTATTGTATTCCCCCAGAAGATCTTTGGTGGTGGTTTTCACCTTATTTGGATGACACCGAAGTGAGTTTTTTATTTTATGTGAAAAATATGTAATTTTGATTTACAACATGTTAACAAATCTTCTTTATTAGGAAATCGATGTGAAAGCAGGAGGAGGATGTATAATGACTATTGGTTCAATGTTAGAGCAATGGTTATCCAAATTAGATTGGTTTTCCACCTTGTTTCCACGAATACCTGTATCAGTTCAAAAAAAGATTGAAGAAAAATTTCGTATTCGTAAAGGTAAACTACTTCTTATTTCGATGGATTCGAATTCTGCAGAAAGTAATCATAGAAGATCTGATGGTAAAGATGATATTCAAAACAAACCTGTCGATAATTTACATCGACACGAACGTCATAAGTAAGTTTTTTAGTATAACGTTAATTATATGATG
Source organism: Cardicola forsteri (assembly GCA_025895645.1). Classification (NCBI taxonomy): domain Eukaryota; kingdom Metazoa; phylum Platyhelminthes; class Trematoda; order Strigeidida; family Aporocotylidae; genus Cardicola; species Cardicola forsteri. Next base: position 490,485 of record JAKXYG010001440.1, read on the forward strand.
CTTGTTTAGATATATTTTTGACTTTTTCATTTTATTTTATAAAATTATTTTACTTTTTAAAAGAATAATCTTATAGTTTTTGGTATTTACATATTTAATTTTATATAATTGATATTTTAAAAAGTTTGATTTTTAATTGTGAGGATATTTATTAACTTGATAATAGATTATTTAACCAGCTTTGTAATACATATAATGTTTATTTTTAATAACATTAATTTATAATTCTGGAACTTTTTAAGTGATGTTTAAGTTTGAAAACGTTATATTAATAAATAATAAAATAATAAAAGTTGGTGGCAAAGTCACTTCTTTATTAGTTCCAAGTTTTCAAAGCATCTCGAATAATTCCTCTCCACTGTTCACGGTTTTTGGAGGTGTCCACTGACATGTCAATCCAACGACTTTGCCATTGTTTCCAAGATAAAGTCTCGGCCAAAATAAGGTGAAGATCGTCCCGAACAACATCCATACAAGTATGTTTCTGACCACCTTTCCTTTTCTTCCAATCGGCATTTGGACAAGACAAAGTTACGGAACGTGAGATTGCATCAGGATTTTTACGAATAACTAACGCAATCTACGTTGTCGCGATACCAAAGAAGGAAGTTCGTGAAATTGACGGACACTATTGCGAATTTCACGTAACATAGCTATCCAGAGTCGTTTTCTATTCAACGAGTCGGAGGCTGTAGAGTGGTCTATGAACGCTGAAACTTTGTTCGAAATTCCAGGATGCGCAGGAGCTTGTGAATCTGATCAACGCATCCCAAACCTGGACGAAAACCAGTTTGGTTGGGACGTGTGGTCTTCTCCCTCTCCGGGCGAATCCTATCAACTATCGCTGATGTGGAAAATTTTGCAGCTATGTAAAGTAAACTGATGCCCCTGTAGTTAGTGGGTGTTTGCTGATCTCCCTTTTTGTGAACAGGAATAATAGTAGCACAATGTCAGTCTTTAAGACACTTCTCAGTTGTCCAGAAATTCGTTATAATGTCATAGAGGTCTTCAGTAAACCGCGAGGGGCCGTATTTGAAGAGATGGAGGAATTCCATCGAATTCGGTGGCTTTCTTAGCTTTGAGTTTACTGCATGTGTGCATAATATCATCGACAGTTAGAGGTTCTACAGCGATTGAATAAATTGCCGGAGGAACTGTATCAAGATTGGATTAATCTTGTAGCCATATTGTTATGATTTCAGGATGGTTTAAAGTCTAATTAAAGTGAAGTAACCAGTCTTCGTTTGAAATGCCAGACAATTCAACTTTGTTACTACGGCAGAGTTGTTCCAATTTCTTATATACTTTTCCACTGTCATTATGGCGAGCAGAAACCTCTAGCTCATCTGCTACAGAATCCCAGTGTCTTTGTTCTTCCTCCTCATAACTTTTTCGAAATTCCTCACGCAATGATCTTGTTTCTCTTTTTTTGTGGATATCTTTGCTTGTGTATAAAGTTATCGAGAATTGGCGGACAACCAGTTTGGTCCTTTTAAGTTGAGTCGATCTTCCGTTTCGGAATGTTCTAGAGTCGATTCATTCCTATACTGCAACTTGGAACAACAACTGGAGCTGATAAGTAGTTTTTGGATAAATTGTCAGCATAGTTGCTATGTATAAGTAGAGAATAATCCGGACTAGCCTTTGTCACTCTGAGACGTAGACGAAGTGAACATGAAACAAGCGGATAATCGGTATTATTCTCACTTCCTGTTCGGCAACCTCTGTATGCGCGGGAATTCTTGATTGCACTGAACTAGCGTTTACTAATCAAAATGTAATTAATTTAGGAAGAATATCTACCACAGCTTGAATGAAATGTCAGATGTTTCGCAGGGTGTTGGAAAAATGTGTTTGTGAGAACTATGTTGCACCTAGCAGCGAATTCACTTAACCTTCTACCGTTCTCGCGTTGTTCGCGCGATTTTGTTCAAGGGTTAATTTAGGGTCTGTTAACATCGTCCTGCAAGTTCTGCCATTAAAATATCCTCCAATAACTACGATTTGCGATGAGGTTTTGTGTCGGGAGTAAAAATCTTCTAGTTGCTCGTAAATTTCATCTATTTCTTATTCGCTATATTTATTGGTTGGAACATAGGCATTGATGACGGCCATTGAGTATTTGGATACTTTGAACTGCGTAAACGCTAATTGTGGAGATATACCATTCCAGTCAATTAACGAACTGGAAGCTGTTGGGGATAGACAAAATGCAACCCCATGGTGTGCTGGGTTTGATGCACAAGGTGGTGGGATAAATAATGCAACAGACTGGGAATCTGTAGGAAGACGAAACGGCTTTGAACAATTCAGCCTTGTTTTCTGAAGGCAAGCGATGTCAATCTTGTAACGACTTAGCTCTGCGGCTGTAAATTCTTGAATTGAAACAGACGACAGTGACCGTACGTTCCATGTTCCATGCAGAGTGTATTTCGGATAATAATTGAACTTGGGGGGGGGTAGATAAAGTTTCTTGGCTAGAAGATCGTTTCCTTGCGACGGCGCCAGTGTTCACAGTAGTTGACAAGGCAATCTTCTTCGGGGGACGGGAGGGATGACGCGGGTTGACGAATCCATGGGAGCCACCAGAGGTAGACCGTCCACACCTTGGTGACTTTAGGTCCGGCTCGTCATTATTAGTTAACAAGGGTAAAATCTTGTTAACTCTCCCATGCAAACCCGTCAACATCGGTTTTTTTCCAGACGAATTTAGGAGATCAGGTGCTCTTGGGGTCTCGGCTGCTGATTCCATTACATATATTGTTTGATCGAAGTTTCATTTTTGATTGCAATGGATAAGAGCCTGAGACTTGATTTTCTGTCACAGTGAACTCTCTTAGCCTAACCGGTTACATATAGTAAATAGATCCTTGAGATTGCATTTAAGTATCCAAGGTGTATGCAAGAACCTATTCACTGAGCGGGAGTCCAGTGAAAATCAGTTATACCGCTGTGGACTCGGTCCCTGCTGTTATTAGTCTACAATGCCTATAGGCCTATAGGCACCTAGTCCAAGATGCACCACGCGGAGGAATAACAGTCAGGATTATCACTATCATTGGAGTCTGAGACTTTATAAGCATTACTCAAATTCTCAGGATCATTTAGCATGTTTTATTTGAATTAGTATCAATATTTATAGAGTACCTTCTTAGTTGATTACTTAATTTAATAACGTGATATTTTATTTATTAACCGAAATTGTAACATTAAATACACTATTTTGTTAAATAGCAACTTTAGGTGGGGTTTTTTATAAAAACCATCTTTAAATAGTAAAAGGGTAGTTTATACTTTTATTAAAACGACGTTGAATTTAATTTTTTACATGTTAAATACACAATAAAATTTTTAATTGACAAAGCTATTTTTAAATTTACTTGAAGTAACTGCTTTTTTGTTTTTCATAAACAATTTATTTAATTGTAAAAACAAAACATTCAAGCAACTTCTTTTGATATTTTATTTTTTGTATATTAAAAATCTATGTTTGCTAATAACATGAGAGATAACTCGATTACATTGCTTATATTGAGAGTTTGATCAACATGAACGTGGTACGTTGATTATTGAAAAAATAATTGTTTAAAAAAGTATCATGTTTATTGTGATTTTGTTCTAATTATTGCAGTTTCCAATATTCTATTCTGAAACGATCGAGTTTGGAATGTAAAAAAATTTTTTAAAACAAAGTAATTAATTTGTTCTGTTTAACTTTAATGCATATTTGAACTAAGTTTGACACTAACCAGTATTTAACGAATTTTTATTAGATTGTATTTTAAAATTATACTGCATTATAATCGAGGTTCTAGAGAATATCTGCAATTTTTTTGGGATTTTTTGTGATTCCTGTGAAATGTATATAAGGAGTAATATATTTGACATTGGTTAAGTATTTTAACCACAAGTATATTCAAGTTTATATGTTCATGTTTGTTTGGAATTATTTTTGTTACTTTTAAGCTTATAAAAGCTGAACAATATTTCACTGTAATCTGTACGGGCAAAGTCCTGTATGACTAACAAGTAATAGAATTTTTTAGTTAAAAGATGACATACTTGTGATGGCATTATTATTTTAAGAAATTGGGAGGATCATTTGTTTTTATGTCAAAATGTACTTGATATTTACATTTAGTGTTGACACCTTGGGACACTTTTTTAATATTTTAATTGTACACTTACATCCATCAATCAAAACGAAAGCTTATATATACTATGTATTCAGTTCCTAATCAATAATCAAAAGATGCTAATAATTTTAATAATTTTATTAATTTTTATAAAGTCTCAAATTCTAATTATAGTGATAACTTTGTTTCTGTACCTGATGTACCTTGGACTCTGTTTAACACAGATTAGAAATCTAGTTGACAGCATTATAACGATTTCCCTTTTAGCGAAACTTAATAGGGTAATATTCATTCAATTTCATTTTAGTTGGTGACGTGGTCACCTCTTCATTATTTCCCATATTTATACGACATATAAACGATCGATTTCGATGGTTTGATAAGCGTAACGTCAACGTGGAAAAATAACAAAGTTTCTTGGCTGGTAGACGGCATCCTTGTGACGTCGCCACTGTTCGCAAAGATTGACGAGGCCGCCTGATTTTTGTCAGGGTTATCTCCCTTAGCCCAAGTGCTACATATCGTATAAGTATACCTTTAGATACCTTTTAAGTATCCTGAGTGTATGTTCGCACCCACCCGCCGTAGTGGAAACCCAGTTATACCGCTGTGCACTCGGACCCTGCTGTTATTAGTCTAAATGCATATAGGCACCTAGTCCAGGATGCACCACGTGGAGGACGAACAGTCAGGAATATCACCATTATTGGAAATTGAGACTTTATAAACATTACTCAAATCCTCAGGATCATTAGCATCCCAATAGCGTAATATATAATCATTGGATTAATGCAGGTAGCCCTAGAAATCAGACGGCTATACCAATCCTTTTGAGAAGTCTTGCTGATACAAGAATGGCGTTTATCAGTTATATGTTTTTTACAAATATGAATTTATCATATATGATCGTTTGATATGTTCTACGAATATAAAAACAATAATGAGTTGACCAAATCATTAACAATATATATCCATTTGTTACGTATATATCAAGTCTAAAGTTTCTATTCATTTATTGTTACATTTTACAATGACAGATCCGATCGAGATCGACACAGACATCGTAGCCATCGTTCAAGATCCAACTCACGCGACCGTCACAACCACAACTCCAAGCATCGGGAAAGTTCATTTGAAAGAGATTTGAAACGCGCTCGTGAGCGTCAAGAACGTGTGAGATATCACAGCTAAAAGTCAGATGCATTTAACGATCTAACGGTTATATATAGAGTGTATTTTGGGATTATTTAAAATTTTTCATGTTACATTTAACCAATTGTATATTTTGTTTTTAAAATAAATATTATACGTGTTTTGACTACCAAAGTTTATTGTTTTGTAATTATTTTAATTTATCTGGGCTAGTTAAGTATTATTGTTTCTATTAGACTTATCAAGTTCTTTCTTTGACAAAATCCTGATTAAACTGTTGATTCAAATCTAATGCGCTTTTTCGATATAAACTTTATTTGGACTAAAGTACATAATTTTTCAATGTGATATTCAATTGAATATACCTTGAGTGCATGAGTGTTAATATTGTTAATGATTCAGTAAAATGATTAAATTTCATTAAAGCTATTTCAAGTAGTGGGCACATGGACACACTTAAAAGATAAGAGTTAATTAATTGCAGCATTTGGTTATTTAAGCCTAATGTAGACATAAAAATATTAGTAAGATGATTATATTCAAATTTAGCTACCAAAATGAATCTATTATGGTCATAACAATTTTTTAGCAAAATTAATAAATGTGGTTGGTAAAGTGCTTACCTCTATTATTTCTATATTTGTACAGTATATTAAAACAATCGACTCAAATAGTTTTAAAAGCGTAACAAACGTTAAACAGTAACGAATTTTCTATGCTGATAGACGGCGCTACTGTTTTCATAGGCTAACCAGGTGGTCTGATTTTTTATCAGGGTTATCCTTCTTAGTCCAACAATTACTTGTACATTTAGGAACCTTTTAAGGACTCAGTGGTTTAAGGTTATAAAAATTAGTTTCTACTTTAAATTATAATTTTATGCATTGACTATCTTTAAAACAGCAATGCGATTGAGAAATACAACAACAGGTTACCTCTTCTTTTAAAGTAAGAAACTTTGCTAGCGTATTTGTTGTTGTAAAGGTCAACAAGTATATAAATATAATAATAAATTATAGAGTTAGTTAACAAGTAAATTATGTTTATTGTGCATTGGAACCGAGTACTAAATGGTGTTTATGCCTACTCGACTTGTGTACAATCTGGAATCCTGAATAACTTTTGAGGTTATAACTACATATTCCTCAAACCTAGAATGAATATAAGTTGAAAACTACTACCTTTTACATAAGGTTATTTTTTAATATTCTACTTTACTACATAGTTATCCTACCTAATTTATTTTCAATAAAATAAATGTTTACCTTTCTTTACTCTCGAAAATGTAATAAATTTTTTTATTATTTTAAACTTGAACTAGTGCAATACATTTGCGTGGCGTGCTGATCCAAAAGTTACTTGCTTGTTTATTTGGCTAGTTTACTTTTTATTGATGCTATTTTCATTTTCCGTATTTTGTGCCAGGTTGGTTTAGCCGTACAGTGCTCGACTCGAGGATGGGTGGGTATAGGTTCAATTTCCAGCATAAATTACGGGCCCACATTCGACTTTATTAAAATGTCCACTGCTGAAAGATGTTTCTTGTAAAACACTTAAAGTAGTAAAAATTAAACTAAATTGTTTTCTATGTTATGTTTTTGTGTGAATTTCTAGTGATGCGCTAGTGGTTTACTTATGTATCAAGTTGTTTATATAATCAGTATTTTTATCTGTTTTTTAAAGGATTATTAAATAGTTTTTATGTAATACTGCGATACTGTTTTTGTTCACGCGTATTGATCTTTTTTTAGTGCTACTGGTGATTGTTTTGTGTATTTTTTTGTATGTATATTATATATTTATAGTTATACCTTTCCACTAACAGAAATCATGTTGAATATCTGTAACAAAAAAATTGTGGTAAAAATATGAAAACGGGGATGCTATGTGCCAGATGTAATCTTTTGTTCTATAAAGGATGTACTAGATTGTCATTTACTAACTACACTAGCCTTATAAACACCTCTGAAGAGTTTACATGTAGATACTATCTCTAATTTGCAGAAGAATTCAAATTTGAGTAAAAAAATTGCGTTTTTAGAATCGTAATTAGATAAGTTTATGTCCACATTCCATCTACTGACTAAAAATTAAACCAACAATATGCTAGTAGTACGCAACACGTCTTAATATATTATAGGCTTACCTCAGTAAAAGAGCATAATCTAAATATTCTTAATTTAAAAGTATTTATAAATAAATTAATCTTGTAAAATAATCTAATCGAAAGAAAGTAATCCAATTATTTTAAGAAGAAATAATAAATACTGATAAAAACTTTGCACCAAACGTTAGAAAAAATAATGACATTATCACCTTTAGGTGTTTTAAGTTTTTTACATAACTTTAAAAATGTAATTAGTTTTCTTATAAGAAATACGATTACCAAACTTCCTTCTTGTAAAACAATGTGTTTTACCTGTAGAAAGCCTTATCTTTCTCACTTACTTCCCAAACTTATTTCTTTTAAATAAAGAGAAACTTTAAGATAGTCTCATTCCAATTTTTTTACTGCTTTAAACTAAATTGTTTAAATTAACGTCTTCCAATTTTCTTAGATATTATTACCTTAAACGTTTTAAGCATAGTACTAATTCTAAGTTTATCATCGCTTTTCTTATAGAGTTATATTAGCTCACACAGTTACAGGTTACAAGTTAATACACAAGTTGAGTAGGAGTAAAACTCTTTTTGATCCTCAGTTCTATTTATCGATAATATTAGTAACATTTGGGGGGAAATATGAAATGGATAGTGAGGTAAAGAAGGATTAGTCACAGAAAAAAGTATTTAAAATCAAGGTAGCTAGTGGAAGTTAACAATTATAGAAAACAAGCAAAAATTATAAATATACAATAATAATAACAAAACAAGTTACGCATTACAATGCAAAAACACTGCAATAATCTTTAAAAAAGAAGAAAAGAGAAAAGAATGAATAACGCTCCAATGGACGTGTAGCGTGACGCGCGCCTCATCTCTTCAAATTTAATAGTTAAACAAAAACTATAACAAACATTATCCATTATCCTATATTTCTTAATGCCAGGGTGGTCTAGCGGTACAGCGCTCAAATTTGGACCTGGGTGGGCATGGGTTCGAATTCCATCACTAATACTAAAATTCGGACCTACGTTCGGCTTTGTTACAGGTTACAGGTTGATACACAAGTTAAGTAGGATACAGGATACAGGATAATTCACGAGATTAGTAGGAGAAACTCCTTTTGATCCTCGGTTCTGAAATATCAATATATCTGAGGGAGGGAAAAGAGTAAAACTGGGGAAATATAAATAAAAGCTAAATGAAATTAAGAAGAGCATGCTTATCATAAGCTTGCTTAAAGGAATCAAGGGTGGGAGCTGAACTAATATGGGATGGCAAATTATTGCAAGCGGAAATGACCCTGTGAGAGAAATAACAACTACGGAGACGGGTACAGGCTCTAGGCTTGGAAAACTTATACTTATGACCCCTTAACATTACCTGTGAGGAAACGAAAAATAATGCACTACGCCCAGAATTAACTAATTGATACACTAAAATAAGGTCGCCTCGGAGTCTTCTATCAGATAACGGAAAGAGCTTTAACCTTTTTAGCCGATTGTTATGATCAACATTATGTAGGATCTTAGGTATTTTAAGAGCTTTTCTTTGAACCTGATCAAGTCTATGAATGTCACGTTTAAGGATAGGGGAAGTAACTTGAATACAATATTCAAGATGTGGCCTAATATAGAGCATATATAAAAGACGTGTACAACTGATGGAAATATTCCCTAAGGTACGCTTAAAGAAATTGATCAACCTAAAACCCTTTTGCGCAGCAAGAATATGATGGGCAGAGAAAAGGAGTAAAACTCCTTTTGATCCTCGGTTCTATTTATCGGAATTATATAAAAAAGAAAAATAACAATAAATGAAAATAAATGAATGGCTAAAAACAACAAGAAAGAATCGGATTATATAAAGTTAGAAAACTTATAAATATCATATGCCTTTTTAAAAGCTGGGAGTGATGACGCGGAGATTACTTTGGTAGGTAGTCTGTTCCATGAAGTAATTGTTTTATAAGAAAAATAATGACACCTCGCGAGGTGAAGCGCGCGTCACGCTACACGTCCATTGGAGCGTTATTTATCCTTTTCTCTTTTCTTCTTTTTTGATGATTATTGCAGTGTTTCAAATTATTGGGGTGGGATAGGAAAATAAATGGTAAAATAAAAAAGGAGTTTGTTGCAGAAAAATTTAAAAAGTTAAACCGAAAAATCGAGGGATGTAGTGGAACTAATTACAAATTATAAATTGTAAGCAAAATAAATGTACAATAGAAGTACAATACAAAACGAGTTTCGTATTACAAGGCAAAAACGCTATAATTTTTAAAAAAACAGAAAAAGGTAATGTAAGATAACGTTCCATTTGACGTGCAGTATGACGATCGCCTCATCTCACCAGTACTGATATAAAATATGGATTACCTAATCAAATCGTGTACCAACTTGCAACTTTTATTTGTTCTACTTTAATTTTGTTACTTTTATCTAATCTGTTATTATTTTTTCTTAGTAAAAAATGTCTAATATTAAAAACCATCATACATTTTTCTAAGTTATAGGTTAGTTGCAGGTTGGTACATGAGTTTGAGAACCGAGTACTAAAAGGCGTTTTGGCCTACTCAACTCGTGAAAAATCCTGAATCCTGAATCCTGAATCAATTTGGAGTCAGCCCTGGGCTTAGTTAACTTAAGATTATGCCCCCTAAGATAGCTTTGTACTAAGGCAAAGAAGGGCGAATAAGAACCGGAATTGAATAATTGATAAGTCAAAATAATATTAAATATCCACTGCTGAAAGATGTTTCTCGTAAAACATTCAAAGTAGCAAACATAAAATAAATAAAAATAACTTATCATCTTCCACAACACATTAGCCTTTTCAGTCAAATATTTTATTATTTTTTTATTATTTGAATTCCAATTTTTAACTTTGTTTAGTCTCCCATAAAATAAGAATCCTAATACAAAAAACCGCGTTATCAAAAAGTCTTTTCAGGATTGTACACGAGTTGAGTAGGCCAAAACGTCTCTTAGTATTCGGGTCTCAAATTGTCTTAGATTTTTAGGAGCAAATATGAAATGGATGATGAGGTAAAGGAGGATTAGTCACAAAAAATATTTAAAATTATAAAAAAATCAGGGTAGATGGTGAAAGTTAACAATTATAGAAAACGAGCAAAAATTATAAATGTACAAAAATAATAATAAAACAAGTTACGTACTACAATGCAATAATCTTCAAAAAAGATGAATAACACTCCAATGGACGTGTAGCGTGACGCACTCCTCATCTTGCGAGTTTGATTTTCAATTCTGATGTATTTCAAATTATTGGGGTGGGATAGGAAAATAAATGGTAAAATAAAAAAGGAGTTTGTTGCAAAAAAATTTAAAAAGTTAAACCGAAAAATCGAGGGATGTAGTGGAACTAATTACAAATTATAAATTGTAAGCAAAATAAATGTACAATAGAAGTACAATACAAAACGAGTTTCGTATTACAAGGCAAAAACGCTATAATTTTTAAAAAAACAGAAAAAGGTAATGTAAGATAACGTTCCATTTGACGTGCAGTATGACGATCGCCTCATCTCACCAGTACTGATATAAAATATGGATTACCTAATCAAATCGTGTACCAACTTGCAACTTTTATTTGTTCTACTTTAATTTTGTTACTTTTATCTAATCTGTTATTATTTTCTTAGTAAAAAATGTCTAATATTAAAAACCATCATACATTTTTCTAAGTTATAGGTTAGTTGCAGGTTGGTACATGAGTTTAGTAAAAGAATCTCTTTTTGGTCCTCGGTTCAAAAATATAAAATAAATCGGAAGAAAAGGGGGATTAAGAAACGCAAAAAAGTAAAATAAAACATAATAATAAAAATAAAGAGACGCATAAAGTGGAATTGGGAACGAGGATAGTTAAATATATTTAGAAATGGCATGTTTATTATAGGCAAATTTAAATATTTGAAAGCTTGATTCATTGCCTATGTGAGAAAAAAGGCTATTTTAAGCTAAAATAACCCGATACTATTTACGCAACTTAAAGGGGCTCACATTAAAACCATTTTCTGATTTATAGAAGTAAGGATTGGGGGAATGTGATTCAACTAGTTTAGGGTTCAGGATTGTTCACAAGTTAAGTATGTCAATACGTCTTTCAGTACTCAGTTCTCAAATTGTTTCACATTTTTAAAAAGAAATATAAAATGGATAGTGAAGTAAAGGGGATTTGTTACCGAAAAATTGAAATTAAGACAAAATCAAGGTAGTGGAAGTTAACAATTATAGAAAACGAGCAAAAATAATAAATACACAAAAGTATTAATAAAACAAGTTTTGTATTACAATGCAAAAATATTGCAATAATCTTCAAAAAAGAAGAAAAGAGAAAATTAACGTTCCGTCTAACGTGTAGAGTGACGCATGCTCCACCTCGCAAGTGACTTAACTAGTTGATAGGATAGGATTAGATCACCTCGGAGTCTCCTATTGTGCAAATAGAAAATATTTAGATTTGTTGATCAATCTCTGCAAAGAATACGTTTAAATAATCAATGGGAGTTTTGTGAAGCGTTTCTGGAATTTATCAATTACCTGTGAGTCACTGTTTATTATTATTTTATTTTATTTATGGTTTAGTGCGAAAAATGTGACTTAGATGCAGTATTGTAAATAGGATCAAATATAAAGCATATATAGCAGACGAATATTAGTAGGGAAATGTGGAATAAATTCCATTTTAAAAAATGCATAAGACGGAAGCTTTCAGGTGGTGTAGCAAAAAATATTACCGCGTGCTAAAATTTATAAAAATAAAATAATTTATTTTATTTAATTTTTATTTAATATTAAAAATATTTTTTAATGTTACAATGAATATTTTATAAAATTAATTATTTTTAACATTTAACATTCTGAGTAATTTGCTATTATTTTTAAAAATTGTGAGGTATTTTACAATTTGTAACATAGTAATAACATTATTATTTTAATTAAAATTTTATTAAATTGATTATTAATATGAAGTTATTTTATATTTTACATTAGCGAATAAATAAATATGTAAATATGAACGTAGAAGTTTGTATCTGAAGTTTTATAATTTATAGTGTAAAATCTAATGATATGCTTGTAATGTTTTTTAAAAATATTGAAATTTGTTTATATTTTAGATATGTAATGTCTATCGAAAATTTTGCAGATGAATTTTCAGACTTAAATTTTGATGCTCGAGTTTATGCATCTAAAATAATCAGAGCCTCTAATGTTGCAACATTTTTGCGTTTAATCGACAACAAGATTCAAGAGTAAGTTCTTATATTTTTGTTATTTTATTTTTCCTTATGTTTATTTATTCTTTCCACATTTATACACAAACAGATTATTGGGAATGCTATAAGAACTTGGAATTAATGAAGATGTAGTTGTCACTAATTTTTGTTGTTGGATACTAGTTTATTTAACTGAATAATCTAGAAATGTTCAGTTTACTATTTAGATTCAGGTTAATGACCAACTCAATTATTTATTAAACTATACTATAAATTGAAATCATGTAGTATGAATTCATGATTTATCGTACTTTTATTTATTTTAAAAATTCAATTAGTTCAGTATGCTATTTACACGCGGATGTAAATTTTGTAATTAGGATTTTTAGTGAATTTGACTTCAATGCGGGCTACATATCTTAGTTTCACTAATTGACGCGATGGGGCGGTTTGATGGAACAAGCAACGTTGCTTGTCGACGAAGGTTGCGTGGTTTATTGCCTAGTCACCGTTTCCTCCGATATCTAAGGTCTTTACTGATTACGTGGAGTAATGAATAAGAACACAAAGACTGCACAGGATAATGTTTATTACCAAATTCTACAGGATCGGATTACTGGATGAATGACTGAAACCAAGATAGAACCGAAGGGAAGTTGGGCGAACGGAAGAGTCAAACGGCGTGGAAACAGTTGTTTATATAGCCGTTCCCACCGGTATACACCGTTGACACATTCAAATAAAAAATGTCAATATTTGAAATAAAATAATATTGTTTATTAATAATAATAAAAGTTGGTGGCAAAGCCACCTCTATTAGTTTCAAGTTCTCAAAGCATGTCGAATAATTCTTCTCCACTGTTCACGGTTTTCGGAGGCGTGCACCGATATGCCACTTCAACGACTTTGCTATTGTTTCCAAGATAAAATCTCGGCCAAAATAGGGTGAAGATCGTCCCGAACAGTATCCATCCAAGTGACTTCGAATTATTTTTGTCGATTGTCACCGCTACTGATTGAAGGCATTTGATTTGGTTTTTATTTATGAGTGTTTGTTTCATTTTCTGTTTAATGTATAAGTTATTTTAAAATATATAATGTAGGTATAAGTGATTTGTTTTTGGTTCCTTTTTAGTTTGAAAGCTTCAATTTATGATTATGTTGCTGCCAATAATAAAAGTCTTTTTAAACGAGCATCGAATTTGGATTGTTGTCAAAATCAGTTACAATTAGTTAATGAAAAAGCTCTGATTCTTTCAACTCGTATGCAAAAAATAAAGAACAAGATTAATAGTTCTTTTGAAAATATCAAGCAAGATATTACAGAATTTCAAAATTTGCAACGCATAAGTAGTCTTTTATTTTACACATCTCGTGTTGCTTTGTTAACTAAACGTGTAAGTCAACAATACCAGCAGAATGGTTTGTTTAAGGATTTAAATCAAACATCGCTATATGTGAACGAGTTGGAATTCATATTTGAAAATATTGAATGGAAAGGCATTGATATTTTGGAATTGTATCGTGAATCGTTTTTTAAACGACGCGAGGATTTAATTAGCCAATCGTGGAAATTAGTTAATTCATCGTATGAATTATCGGATCAAACCCAATTAGCTGTTGGATTGCATGTGCGTTTTATATTTGCAACTTATTGTAGTGTTATATTTTGTTACTAAAAATGATGATAGAAGTTTTACAAGAAAATCTTCTTAGAAAACTTTACACACTTAATCAGGGTAACTAAATGTTTAAGGTGCCTAAGCTTCTGAGTGGGACTCGACATAATTTCAACAAGGTTATCAACATTCGGGAATGGGATTTACAATATCATACAGTGTTACACTAAAAATTTATATGTATGTCAGTAGATTGCTAAAGGTGTTAAATTGTCTATTTTGTAACGTTTAAAACGGAATTTTTGATCGGTTATTTTGTCAAGGTAGCAGAAGTCGATAATGTTTGATTTGAAATCGAGTGAGCGTGGGTTTGATTCTCGCTATCAGCACTAAATGTTGGCTTTCGTTTAGCTTTGTTGAATGTCCACTTCTTAGAAAATGCTTCTTTTAAATATTCGGGAAATGAAAATCAACTATTAAGAATAATGGTTGTTAGACGTTTTAAATTAATATACTTTTATTAGCGATCAAAATGTAGAATATTTCACTAATTACTAAATTTGTTTGAATTGTTTTAAATCATGATTTTAACTAACTGAACTGGAAATTTTTTATACTTGTTAGGTGAAAATAAATGTGCTTAGCGAAGCTATTTCATGACAGGATAGTATAAAGTAAATTCAATAATTTTTTGAGGACTTAGTATTATATTTTGTTGTTTTTTATTTTAATTATTCTGAAGTGTATTCATGTTTAATTTACTTTTGGTATTTTGTTTAGGTTTTTTATAATCTGAATATGTTGTTTGATGTAATTCACGAACTGGTTTCTAAATGGAAAGCCGATTTTCATTCGTTTTTGGCCAATGCGGTTGACGCAGACAAACTGACGCAATCTATTTGGACGCGTTTACAAACAAGTGACTCATTATCTACCCATAATAATATCAATTCCAATCTGAGTTGTGGCCCGGGTAAGTACAACTAACAATTTGACTTTGTTGAATTGGTTCACTATTATTCATGTTTTATTTATGTTTTTATATGTGAAAAACCTTGAATAATTGCTTTCCAATATTTAATGTACAAAGTGAATCCTACATGTACAAAAAAGTAATGAAAAATAATAGTGTTTTGTTTGGTAGATAGTCTTTTGTGACGGCGTTAGTAAAAGGACTCATTTTCTTGTACCCATCTGCTAAAGTAGACGTTTAGATGTATTGCTGTGTACGCGGTTTTTGTCCTACATTGATTTAACTCTGGGAGATATTACATAGTTACAAATTAAAGGGTATTACAATTATTGAAATTGTTTTGAAGTAGCATTGAAGCTTTGTGTTTTCATTATTAACTTTATTTTTAATACACGAATTTCATATACTTTAAGATGACAAAAGCATATAGAAATAGATTTTTATAGATTTAAATTTATATATATATATATATATATATATATATATATATATATATATATATTTGTCTATTTTAAAATATATTTCGAAGGCCGGGCTTCTTTGTCCCTAAGTTCGAGTTCGACTGGTAGTCAAGCAGCTGCAGCTTTTCACGTTTCGGTTTGGACCAGTTTGGACAAGACGTTTGACAAATTAGAACAATTAATACTCCACTGTCGATTGTTAGGTTTGGCTCTTTCGAAAAAACGCGACTTATTCAACGATGCGACGTCCGCTCATCGGTCTGTCCAATTTTACAACGTGTGTCCAAATTTATCCGATTTGTTGGTTTATGAATTGGTAACAAATTGGCAAAATCCGGGAAAGAAGCGTCACCAGTATGAATCGTTTGTGCTTATTCTGTATTTCACCGATTTCAAAACGAAATTTGTTGAGTTGGCAGGTTAGTGTTTATCTGATGTTTTTTCTCTATATTTTGTATTACGTTGAAGTTTACACTTAATTATTTGTTTGTGACTGTATTTGCGTTTATTTATAAATGGCCTTTACACGAATGACTTGTTTATCAATACCTATTACTATTTTGTAACCCTAATAGTATGTTATGATTTTTTTATTTAAATAAAAATATTAGAAGAAATGTCCAGGGCGCTTGACTCAAAATTGAGTAGGTATTTATTGAGTCGCATTACCGGTACCAAACGCAGACCTTCGTTTGGCTTTACTAAATGTCCACATGCTTGAAAATTATGCACATTAAACGTTTAAACAAAAAGTGTTCAAAAATGATACTGTCCAACCTTCCTCTGCCCACCAATTTTTACATGTTCCCCTTCCTTTCCTGCACACAGAATCTCAACACAAATCCGTACTCAATTATTCCCAACCCAATCCAAACATAGATAAAATAAATTTACGTCTAATTTGCAAAGCTGTTGCAAATCAAAATGGTTTTCTCGGTTGGGCTTCGGGTCAAATGGCCAAACAACTGTCGCAAGCGTCGAAACTGTCGACAAATTTTAGAGAAGTTCTCGAAACCGAATATCCCAAATTACTCAAACTCGTTTTGGACTTCGATCGTCGTTTGCGCCTATTCCAAACCGGTGATTTGGCGTCGACGCCGACGGAATTGCCAGTCCAGCTAGTTACCCAAGTGTTGCAGCCTTTCGAAACGGCCTATCTGTCGCGCAGTTTGTCTCGGTTGTTCGACGTTCTGACGTTGGCCTTTTCAACTGTGACGGTGACCGTCTCGGTGGATCAGATAGAAATCGGTGACATTGTCCAGTCGGCAATGAACGAATTGGTCTATGCGATGGTGCATTATGAATTTTTGTGCCAAGTAAGGTTTTTGTGTGATTGATAAGGAATTGTGATTATGTTGTCAAAAAAGAACAATAAAATATGTCTATTACTAGGTGCTTTTAGGCAGATTAAGTACTATTGTAAGGCAATAACTTTCTCATGATAGGGTTACATAGGTTGGTGATATGATTAACTTTTTATTATTCCTATATTTTCAAAGCTACGAAAATACATCATCCTCATGACAACACCACTTTAAAAAGACTAACGAGGCCGACTGAATTTTTATTAAAGTTGTCTCTATTATCCCAATAGTTACATGTATGCATATACCTTAGGGATGCTAATAATTCTGAGGATATTAGTGCTTATGGAGTTTCAATTTTTGATGATGCTCATAATTCTATTTCCATACATCAATGTGGCACATTTTGGACTCAGTTTAATACGAAATAGGGACCGGGCGACAGTTATACAACTAAACATCTGTTTTGGCAGATGGGTGTAACCATACACTCATAATACTTAAACGATACTTTAAGGTATATACTCATTAGGCTTGCTAAGAGAAACAACTTTAAAAAAATCAGATAACTTTGTTAATCTTTATTATCGATAGCTCTGCCTCAACTATTTTGTCTATGGGTCAAGAAATATTGTTTTTTCCTGCGTTTGTTGCTCATATGATCTTTCCTTCACATTTAAAACTGTAAGAAGCAACCGTTTGATGCGATCTACAAATATGGATTGGAATGCTAATGATCCTGGGGATTTGAGTAATGCTTATAAAGTCTTAATTTTCTAACCGTCACCTCCATGTGGATTAGGTGCTTCCAAGCACTTGGATTCACATAAAAAGAACCGAGTACACAGCAGTACAAGCATACATCCAGGGCATTTAAAAAGTATTTTAAGGTATGTAGAGACAACTCTGAACAGTGGCGCCATCTACTGGCTAAGAAACTTTGTTATTCTACATTTGTGACGCTTATCAAATTATTGAATTTGATCGTTTAATATGCCGCATAAATATGGAAAAGAACGAAGCGGTGACCACGTCACGAACCAAATACCTTTAAACTATTTAATTCTATGATAACATTGACATTTGTTTACTCAAATTGATTTAACCAAAAGGTTTCTCGCAATTTGGACAAGCTCATTGGTCTATTCGAAACCAAAGTTGAATCACTCATTTGTCCAATAAATGCCAAAGATGATGACTTGAAACTAGACAGTTCTTCGCATCAGACTAACGTCCGTCTCGTCAACTTGCTTTGTTCGTTTGGCTCCCAATTGAGCGTTGGTGTGAATCGCCGCTTTGGGCATTTGAATTTGGAATCGAATCGCTCTAAACAGTCGCCTGTAGTCATCGTGCACGATTCTATTGACAAGCATTTGGTGGGCACGGCTAATTCCATTGTC
This sequence comes from Cardicola forsteri, assembly GCA_025895645.1. Lineage (NCBI taxonomy): Eukaryota > Metazoa > Platyhelminthes > Trematoda > Strigeidida > Aporocotylidae > Cardicola > Cardicola forsteri. The sequence continues at coordinate 508,872 of JAKXYG010001440.1, forward strand.
AATACATTTTTGAAATTGGTCGAGTCCAAGGTTAGGTATGTGCTCGACGATATGCATGGGCAAAAGATTGGTGTTGGCGATAGCAAATGCAAATATTTGGAGCAAATAGAAGTATGTGTGTAAAGCTATTCAGATTTGTTTATGAAAAGGGATTACTATTAATATTGGGATGTCTATGATCCTGACTAATGCTTATAAAGTTTCAATTTCTAATAATGGTGATATTCCTGACTGTTGCTTCCACATGGTGCATCTTGGACTAGGTGTACCTATAACACAGCAGGAACCAGGTGTACAGCGTTAAAACTAGACTTCCTTTTTGTCGCGTGCGCAAGCATATACCCATGGTATATGTATAGAATCAGGATACCTCGTCAATCTTTGTGAACATTGGCGCCGTTATAAGAATGTCATCTATCAACTATGTTTATCTTACGTTTGATATGCTTTATAGATATAGAAATAATTAAGAGGCAGTAACTTTACCAACAAATAAACATATTGTTACTACTATTACTACTACTACTATTATCATTATTATTATTATTACGAACATGTTAATTTGTTTACTAGATACATTTGGTTGTTAACAAAATGTTAAATTTTTATAGTTCCGTTTTTGTGAAGTATTTTAAGCGCTCCCATAGGGGAAATAATAGTGTTTTTGGCTGATTGGTATTAATTACAGTCCATGGTATGTCATGCCCCGGTCATCAGAACTGCACACCACACAATAGTATGAACATTTATCAAATCGGTAAATTTGTCAACGCATTGCTAAAAATGTATCAAACTTTACTTTTTACTTCCCAATCAGAAACTTATCTCTCAATTAAATCAAAGCTACATCAAGCGTCTGTCGCGTCCTACAAAACAGTACCAACAATCCAATTCCTTGTTAACCTTCCTCCACTCAGTTGACAACAGCTTGCCTATACATCAAATGCTTTGCGGTCAATTTCTTTTTGTCCAATTACTTCCGCCCACAATTAATCGTCTCATCGATTGCTTTCTTTGGAATTTGTCAATGGTACGAGTGACCGATGATTCAGATGACAATTTTCAACGACGACGCAAGTTAGCATCCGAATGTGTTGCATTTGAAGCGGTGCTCTCGCACTTGTGGAATACGTGTGCAGACCAAAACACCGGTCTAAATAGACTATCTCCACAGGGCTATCAAAAGCTGAAAGGCTTTCAAACATTGCTACTTCAGTCGACCGAAGAAATTGTACTGGTAAGAAGAGAAAAATGTGTGCTACTTCATTAGTTAACAATCAAGTTATTATTATCGATTTTGTTACACTATTCTGTGTCTTGCACTGAATGTAGGCATATTCGAACAAATCACCACCACCGGACAATCAACTTGACGTTAGTTTGGCATGCCAACATTTATTCAGTCGGGCTCCTTTGGAGATTAGTTTGCCACATCGATCGTTTGAATGGTCGACGATCCAGTTTGTCGATTGGATATTGGCCAAGGCGAACGATAAGGAACGCTTGGTTCTGTTGCGTAACGCACTGCAAGTTTATGCACGCCAAGTGAGATACATTGTGCTTGTTTATTCTGTTGTTACAGCTTGAATGTTTTTTGTTTATTTTTACTACTTTGAATGTTGTACGGGAAACGCATCTTTCAGCACTGGATATTTTAGAGAACCCGAACGTGGGCCCGCATTTGGTGTCGGTGGTGGGATTCGAACCCATGTCCATTAGGATGAAGTCGAGTGAACATTTAGTGTTCGTCTAATTTTGAGTCCAGTGCTGTACTACTAGACCATTGCATGAAACAGAAAACAGTTTCTAGCAAGTTGACATTTAGCGATGCCCTAGAAGATGGCTCGAATCTAGTAGCGGTGGTGGAACTCGACCCCAGTTTTTATTCTATCACTCTGCTACCTCAGTATTACTAATATGTTTACTCTTATTGTTAACCAGTATGTAGTACCTAACCGTGTTGGTTTGTAAAGATGCAGATTTTACGTCTTATTTCGTTCACCAATGATGACATTTGTATTAATTATGACTCACTAGATAGAGCTTAATCATTTGGAGTTAGAGTAAGTCTTTTTTGGTTTACAATTTCTTTAAACAGTGCCTGTTGGTTAGGTTTAATCAACTGGATTATAAATTTGTTCCAAGGATATGTATAAATCCAAGGATTGTGTTGGACTGGTAAAGGTAACCAGAGCATGACTCGAAACCGGCCTGTATATGTTTGAGTTTCACTACTGACGCCAAATGCTGACCCTCGTTTGGCTTTGCTAAAGTCCACTTACTAAAAATGTTTTTCGGGAAAATTGTTATTTTATCCAGGTGGTCAGAGGACCGAATCTGGAGCTCTTACCGATGAGCTACTGTGATAAGGTCTTGTTCAGATTTGAACGCACCATCTTGTGAAAAGGTTTTGTATTTCTCACCTCCAAATGTTAACACACGTGAATCTTACTTCTATGAAAATCAAAAATGGACGTTATTGCATAGCATCAATTTTAATGCAACTCATTAAAACGTTTTATGGCCGCCATCTTGCAACTTCCTACTAACCGCAATCTTTTCAAAAGACGGAAATCAAATGAATATTTCATTGTTTTAATTTTACTGTATTTATAAGAGAAATTAATTGCGTAGTGACTTTTCTGCTATCTATTTGCTTCACAATACTAGATATATAGCGATAGTTTAGGATTTTGACGGAAAAACAGATAGCCTTGAGATTTCAGTCCTAGAAATTGTTTACAGTAGACGACTTGTATTCTACCCCAGCTCACATTTAAAAAATCTTCTCTTTTTAGGTACAAATTCGAAAGCAAAAAGAATATCCGTTAATGTATTTGAAGCTCAAAGAATTTTTGGATAATGTATTAGACCAGTAACCAACAATGCCTGTGATATAATTTTTTTAAAATGCATATCTTTTTTTATTCATACTTTTAAATAACATTTGTGTTTTTGAATTGAACAAAAGTGTACTGTGAATATCAGTGTGGGATCTCGTTTGGTTTTGCTGAAAAATGTTTCTTGTAAACCATTCAAAAAATTACCTCAACATACAATTGATATAGCATAGTTCGACATTTCTTTTCGACAATATTGTGTGTTTCCATTGTTCCGTCAAGTAAATCACAGAAAATCCACTTGCCTTATTGACTAAAAGCTTTGTCCACGTCTAAACACAATTGTCTACATGTTAAAAAACAAGTTGATGAATTGTACAAAATAGTGCCCCGTTAAGATAAAACTTCGTCCACATTTCAAGATAAACGGGTCTTTATTTGGAAAAATAATCAAATAATTCTTTAAAAATGCAATAAAAACAGTACAAAATATTCATTTTCTCCTTTGCTTCGATGCAAAAGATTTTTTGCCTTTGCCCGGGCCCGATTTCTTGTTGCTGTTTTTGGCCTTATCCATTTGTTTGGCGCGGTACCTACGTTGCTTCAAAATTTGTTCGGGTTTTCTCAATTGACCATAAGTCCGATTACCTTTCGGTTGACGAATGTTTGCCTTGTCCAACATATTCTGCTTGTGTTCGCGTTGATTAATCGTGGCTCTTTCATCTGTCAGTAGAAATAGTGGATACATGGGATAGATTGGATAAAAAACCTTAGGTCGGCATCAGGTATCTTTCTACCTCATCTTCTTAGACAGCCACAGGACAGTAAAATAGGTTCTATTCTTAAGTGCTGATAACTTTGTCAAAATGGATAGAGTAGATTGAATATTGATAAAATTGCGTCAATTTGGTGACAAGTGTATTTTCAAATTAATGTACATTCGATGACAGTTTCGAACATGAATATAGCATCATATGAATGTTGGATTAGTGACAAACCTTAGTCCTTTAACAATTAAATACCAAACTTACAAAATAGCAAAGTTCTTTTAGAATGTTTGAAGTATTCGGACAACAATATAACTATTCGGCGAGTATAGTTATCGTTGTTAAATTGTTAATCAATAACTATGGCATTGTAGTCCACTAATATTCAAATACACATTACCTACTTTTATATATTGATCAATAAAACGTTTGTTTACAGCTACCACTTCTTCATTAAACATGGACTCATATTTAGTACCGGTGAGGGATTCGAACCAAGGTCCAAATCGAGCGCTGTACTGCTAGACTACTGTGGACTATATTAGGAGAGTACACTTCGGTTAGACTAATCCTCAGTATCAACAAAGCACAAGTTATAACAATGTCATAATCCCCTCGGGGGTAAAATAGTAATCGTTGTACATATAATCGAAAAGCAAAAATCTACGTACGCCAGCTCCGATGTCCGATAACGGTAAATTTGGACTTGGTCTCATCCGATGTATGCTTTGCCTTGTGTTTGGGACGAAAATGCATTTTGGTATCATCGGGCGTATCGGGAAATTCAATGACACTGCCGTACTTTGCACTGAACGTGCCTTGGGGTTCATCTCGAATCATATCGGATTTGCTTCGCTTGAGCCACTGTTCGTATCTGACAAAACAAATGTGAACAATTGGAAAAGTAAATAAATAGAATAAATGAAATTAATAGTTTCATAAAAGGACATCTCAATAGGAGATATTGACGACATGCGATTATTATGTTTTATGAAGAGTCGCTGTTTCTGGTCAGTTTTCTTCATGTGGTTATGTATCGAACCAATTTGATTATAACGATGCCCTTTCTATCGCAAACACTCCTTTATCCAGGCTTGGGACTGGTTAGATCGCTTTATTGATGATCATTTCTAAGTGGAGCTACAGTTATGTACAATCAACAATCCCTCCGAAGATGTCTGAGTGCTCTAAAATAATAATTCATTTCATTTTGGTTGGTGACGTGGTCATCTCTTCATTATTTCCCATATTTATACGACATGTAGAACGATCGATTTCGATGGCTTGACAAGCGTAGACAAACGTGGAAGAATAACAAAGTTTCTTGGCTGGTAGACGGCAAACTTGTGACGTCGCCACTGTTCGCAAAGATTGACGAGGCCGCCTGATTTTTTGTCAGGGTTATCTCCCTTAGCCCAAGGGCTACATATGGTATACGTATACCTTTAGATACCTTTTAAGTATCCTGGGTGCATGTTTGCACCCACCCGCCGTAGCGGAAGTCCAGTTATACTGCTGTGCACTCGGACCCTACTGTTATTAGTCTACATGCCTATAGACACCTAGTCCAGGATGCCCCACGTGGAGGACGAACAGTCAGGAATATCACCATCATTGGAAATTGAGACTTATGAGCATTACTCAAATCATCAGGAACATTAGCATCCCAAAATAATAATGAAGTAGAACAGTAACTCTTATTGCAGAAGTTGTAAGTCCTTTAAGTATTGATCATCTTATTAAAATTTTATCTGACGTATATTAATGTAATAATCGTTGATCCACAATCACAACTGCTGACTTATATAGTTTAAATCCCACTTTCAATACATTAATATGCCGGGGTGGTCTAGCGGTACAACGCTCGAATTTGGACCTCGGTGGGCATGGGTTCGAATCCCATCGGCACTAAAATGCGGGCCCATGTTTGGCTTCGCTAAAATGTCCACTGCTAAAAGATGTTTCTCGTAAAACGTTCAAAGTAGCAAACATAAAATAATAAAAAAATATTGAGTAATAAAACCTGCAATCTATAAAATAAGTATTTCCGTTTTGCAATAACAATACGGTATTATTATTATTATTTTGTGAAATACTGACTTGATAACGTAGAGTTGACAAAAATAAATTAAAATTGTTCTCTTTTTCTGAAAAATAAAAGCAATCGGATAGTTTTACGCAACTCCAAGTTAGTCGAGAAAACTAAATGGAAAAATGGATTCACTGACATACAATAAATATTATTCATAAAAAACAGTTCAGTGAGTGATCTTTATGAAATCTCAGATAGTACACCTTGGATAAATCAATACGGATCAGGGATTTAGTGTATAACAGTATATCTCGTCTTCTGCCGTTGTGGATAGGTACAGATATACAATCGAGACAGTTAAATGATATTTACACACCGTATGTAGCTATCTGGTTAACGGAGGCAACCCTGACAAAAATCAGTACTTATTAATCTAAAAAACTTTATTTTTATGCAACCATAACAGATGATTGACCAATATAGTCCGCAAATATGGAAGTAATAAAGATGTAATCATATCGCTAATCAATAACTAAAGTAATAACAATAATCCAAGCGTTTAAATAGTACTGATTGAATAAATTTAGTATCAAACATTATCTTTTCAAACCAACAAATTGATGTCTGAATTGTTCTTAATCGAGCATCTACCATTTAACACAGAAAATTCCCGAGAGGAGAACAAAATACCGCCGTAAATTTGCGGACTGTTTTCAATTGAAAATTTGGCCAATTCGTTGTTTGTAAAAGTAACACTCAAAAAATCTCACTTGTCTGTCTTGTATGAAGCAGGAATCCAAACGCCACTCTCCGTTTTAATGCGCTTCATGTTTGCTTTGCCATTTAGTGCATCAGCTCCTGTAAATTTTTTGCGCTTTCGATCCCAAACAAGGGGACGTTTTCTTGCCCCGTTTCCACTAAAATAAGATAATTCGAAGACATTTATTATTAACCAAGTCTAAAAACTGAATACATGTAAAAAAATTGTGAATAGCTACAACTTCATTGCCGTCTTCAAAATAAATAACCATTTGAGTTAACAATAAAATAAATAATAATGCTCTAGGATAATGAGAACAACCATGTGTCACAAAATATGTACTACAAGAATTTGATGTTGGATAATTGCATATAATCGAGTACAAGTTGGTGTACACGATATAATTGCTAAACAACAATCAGTCAGTAACACTTGATATTTTTAGCCAATCACTTATGCATACTTAAACGGAATCTAAAATTACTCAACTATAGTGATTAAACAAAAACGTTTTCTTTTCAATATGACAGTCAACCGGTCTGAAATACCTACACAGTCACTAGACAAAGTAGAACAAATCTATTCTCACTTGGATTACCGAGAACGTGAAATAACCATGTGCCATCTTTCAATATTAATTGTGATACCGATATAAACAACTAAGTGTCATTGGAATCATTCTTTCACTTATTGGCTATAGTTTGTCGGAACAGTGTCATCTTGTCGTTTCTTTAACAATATCTATTTTTCTAATAAGTCAAGGCCGTTAAATTTGCGCTCAAGTCCTTCTCGTTTCTCAACTGGATTTGGGATCAGCTACATCATCATCGGGGATAAACACTCCCCACCGGGTAGTCCCCCACCAGGGTAGTCCAAATACCAAAACGTCTGCAAAAACATCAACTTTGGCAATGCGTACTTAATAAATGTCAGCACACCTCAAACATTAAATGTTAATTATATCCAGAGTTAAACTCCTCCAATGATCTCTGGTGGCTGCATAGAGTAAACAAACGGACGCTCAATTATATAATTCATGCACCGGGATTAGATACGATGGAGTTTATCAGAAATGAGCTCATGAGTAATGCTTGTAAACTCTCAATTTCCAATGATGGTGATATTCCTGACTGTTCGTCCTCCACTTGATGCATCCTGGACTAGGTACTGAAAGGTACAGCGGTATAACTGGGCTTCCGTTACGACAGGTGGGTGCGAACATACACTCAGGATACTTGAAAGGTATCTAAAGGTATATGCATACCATATATAGCTATTGGGCTAAGGGAGATTACCCTTACAAAAAATCAGGCGACCTTGTCAATCTTTGCAAACAGTGGCGACGTCACAAGGATGCCGTCTATCAGTTAAGAAACTGTGTTATTCTTCCACGTTTGTTACGCTTATCAAGCTATCGGAGTCGATCGTTTGCTATCGTATAAATATGGGAAATAATGAAGAGGTGACCACGTCACCAACCAAAATAAAAAAATGAAATATCGTCTCTAAAAAATCAAGCAACAAAAATACTCTTAATTCGTATTTTTGTGGTTTGGTTTACAAAGTGCTTACCATAAACCACTTTCCGTTGTTTTTATAAACATATTTTTTACAAAAAAGGTTACCAGACCTACGCCTTAAACACCCTCTTACTCAATACAAATCACCTGATTCAAACTGTAACATCAAACATTGAGTTTCCATTCTTGATTGATAACCCAATTCCGTTTTATAAAAACTCCTTTTGACATTATTGCACCGGAGTGACACAAATAGCTAAACCGTTAAACTCGTACCCTAATGGATAAAGTTTGAATCCCGTTAACCTCGATAAATGCTCTTGCTAAAAAATGTTTCTCGTTACAAAACAAAAACGCACTCGCACGAAGTTAAAACACTATCGCCATGCATATCGAAAGAGGCAGCTTCAACGTCCAAATTGAATTGGTTTTTCGCCCCATTAACCGCAAGTCCACGTTCGGCTGCATCGTCGCCTCGCGAATACGGAACGAACAGTTCCAAATGTTCTAAACTCTCCAATCCGTCATGACTCATCGATTGAGTGCCCAGCTGATCGGTTAATTCTATTTTGCGCTCGAGCAGAGCCTACAGTGACAACAAATGAGTTGCTAAAAAGAAGAACTGATGTGGCATTTAAATCATTTTGAAATAATCACGCGCAATGTGTTGCACATCACGTGAACAATTTGATAGAAGTACGTTTATTACATATTATACAATATAAAACAGTTGGTGCTAGAGCCACCACTTCATTAGTCCCAACGTCACATAGCACCTCAAATAATTCCCTTCAATTGTTCACAATTTTCGGAATCATGTAATGATCATGTAAAAGATCTAACAATATAGATAATAACGGAGCTAAAATACCGAAGCTGCATAGATTCAAACACCATTAATCGCCTCATGTCCGCTCCGTCTACACTAGAAAGCACTTGCTATTATGAAGAAACACAAACAAGATGGCATTCAAGTAGCCCCTTATGTGTTTAAGCAACCTAGTTACTCCTACTAGAATAACACGTACCTTCGCTGCAGATTCTTTGGTTTTCAACTTGTTATTGGCATGCCGAGCAATAATTCCATCGTGGAGTTTGCGTTTTTCAGCCATTGTGGCAAAAGCGTCTGGATTGCTATGTTTTCCCAGTGCTTCGAAAATAGTCTGGAAACAAATTATTATTACAAAACTTGTGTTTATTTTAAAGAAATTGAACATGCCAGTTAACAAATGAAAAACAATGATACGCCATTCAGGAATTCTTTTTAAATTGAAATACTTAAAATCAACCTAAAATTATTCTACAACCTGTGGTGGCATAGTTGGTAGAGTGCTAGACACGAACCTGGATGTGGGTCCCAGTTTCATCACCGTCAGTAAATGTAATGTCATTGTTTGACTTCGCTGAATATTTACTGAATTGAAAATGGTTTCTGTAAAACATTCAAACAGCAATTGTTGTTATCTATTAAAGTTAATCCATTTAGAATTTTCAATAAAATATTTTTATTTAGTTTCTCTGTTTGAATGTTTCACATTAAACATGTTTGTGCAAGTAGAAATTGAATGATAGCAATAAAACTCTAACCCATGCTCATCCATTTTCCAGACATTTTCCAAACTTTTTACATAAAATACAGAAATGCTGCAGTGGGGTATCAAAGCTGTCAATTATCATCATTAAAAAAGTCTTTTTGTTGAAAAATAATCAATTCAATAAACTCACTGGTAATTTAAGATTTTTTATAACGTTTAGAATTTCATTGTTATCAGAATCCTCGTCAATCATAGATCCTTCTGCAATAGGAAAAATGTATAAGGAACAATAAACCTGCTGCAATTATATATATATATATATATATATATATATATATATATATATATATATATATATATATATATATACTCACTAAATAAATCATGAACAGGCAAATCCAAATAAGTATCACGCAACTCCTTCGCTCTGCGAACTGATTCAGCAGATGCCTTAGGCCTAATTTGACAAAAGCGTTTCATAGCGTTCACGCAAACACTATGCAACGATTCCAAATACGTATTGCTAGAACAAACGTGCTTTATTTGCGAAGCATAATTCATTGCCAACGTGCGAAAAGGCCGACCTATGCGATCACTTTCCCATTCGTTAGTCGGCGTGTCTGTCAAGTTATCCTGTAGATTGCATGTGAGCCATTTTTTACCCAAAAACATGAATACATCAAGCATATATGGCAATTCGTCGGTATCAATCAAAGAATAGGCGATTCCATGTCGTCCAGCACGAGCAACACGCCCTAAATAAAAAAGAATAGCATTCAAATACACAAACGTTGGTATAGTTTTTTATTCATTGTGGCCTGTAAAACAGTCACTTTTTCATTATTTCTATGTGTATGGTATGTTAAACGATCGATTTCGATAGCTTGATAAGCGTTACAAATGTAGAAGAATAACAAAGTTTCTTGGTATTCTTGTGACGGCGCCACTGTTTGCAAAGATTGACGAAGCCGCCTGATTTGTTGTCAGGGTTTTGCTCTCTTAACCCAAAGACTACATATGGTATGCATATTCCTTTAAATATTTTGTAAATACTCTGGTTTTATGCTTACACGCATCCACCGTAGTGGTAGCCCACTTATACCGCTGTGAATTCGGTCCTTGCTGTTATTAGTCCAGATGCCTATATACACCTGGTCCAGAATGCATCACGTGGAGGCCGAACAGTCAGGAATATCACCATTATTGTAAAGTTGAGACTTTATAAGGATTACCCAATTCCTAAATATCATCAGCATCCCTATTCTATTGCCATTCAACGTTTCCTCATTCATCAAAATTACCCCCACTATATACATTAAACGGTCCTTTGACTGAGCGTAAATAATTTACAGTGATTTACACTATGTAGAATACAACCGCTTTATTATCAATTTTATTTAGCATTAAAAAGTAGCATCACACGTATTGTATAAACAATTATGCCTAGAAAAAACAACTGTTCAGAATAACTTTCAATGATGTTCAAACTCTTATCTGCATATCGGTAGAATTTAAATACGACGTTCATCTTATCTGTGCTACCATATTTTCCTCAAACGTTTATTAGGATGCTAATAATCCTGAGGATTTGAGTAATGCTTATAAAGTCTCAATTTCCAATGATAGTGATATTCTTGACTGTTCATCCTCCACATGGTGCATCCTGGACTAGGTACTGAAAAGCATCTAGACTAGTAACAGCAGGGACCGAGTGCACGACGATATAACTGGACTACCGCTTCGGCGGGTGGATGTAAGCATATATCCAGGGTACTTAAAAGATATCAAGGTGTACGTATACCATATAAGGGAGATTACCCTGACAAAAAATCAATAGTCAATCTTTGCGAACAGTGGCGATGTCACAAGGATACCGTCTAACAACCAAGAAACTTCGTTATTCTTCTACGTTTGTAACGCTTATCCAACCAACGAAGTCGATCGTTTTATATGTCGTATAAACATAGAAAATAATGAAGAGGTGATCACGTCACCAACCTAAATGAATGAAACATTCACTCACTAAAACATCGGAGTATATGCTCTCGGTTTTTACTATGTACCACATTTCTGCAAGCATATAATAGAACAAACCTAAATGATGCTTAATATGTGCATATTCGTGGTCTAATTCAAAACAATCTTTTCCGCTTAAATAACACATCGATTTCACATTGAATCACAATATCTTACCAACTCTGTGCAAAAATAATTTTGGCTGAACTGGAAAATGAAAATTTATCACATTATCCAAAAATGGAACATCTACACCGCGTGCAGCAACGTCAGTCACAAGCAGTATACGTTGAACGCGCGATTTAAATTGTTTGAGCGCCTGATTTCGAGCAATCGGATCCAATCCAGAATGAATGCAAGTTGTTTTAAAACCGAAATCGGTGAGTAGCTGAATGACGAAAAATAGGAATATCCAATCCAATATTAACTTATACTTCGGCTCACGATTCGTCACAATTGCTAAATGTACTGATTTATATATACTCTTAAATAAAGAAGATGTAATCCGTGAAAATTCATTTCACAATTTACGTCTTCAAACATATTGTATAACTCCACCGTAACCGGTCCCAAGTCCGATCGAGAAACCAAGAGGGTTTACTTGTAAAATTAGGAAGTTAGCCTCTAAATATATTGATAAAGGAACAACAAGAGGGCATTATTTCATTAAACTACGGCATAGAAGTAAAAACACAATTCCGATGACGGAGTTCAGTAAAATCCGAGTGGAGCAGTCTTGCAAAACGAAAATGTTTTTAAAAAAATAAAACAATAATAATAATATACTGTTTTAATCGATTAATCGTTTATACTATTTTTTGGTAGTAGTACTTTTATAATAATTAACCTCATTATCATCATCACCATCAAAGATAAAAATACCCTAGCAATTATTTCTCCGCTAGAATATTTCAAAGTTATCAAAATCCCGAAACCCTTAACTTGCACTCACTAGTCGATATTTGTAAGTAGACTGAGTTTAAATGTTAACTATATCCAGAATTACAAGGGATAAGAAATCTAACACACGACTTAGAAATTCAATTAGATAGAAAGATTTAGCATACGTAAAGCAATTGAGTTTGTAGAACATGTCAGTCCAAAGTATATGCTAATCACCTTTTCCATCCGATTAATAATTGCACTTGTCACTATTCCGACTGAATATACAGAAAAACTATTTAGAATGTGGACAGTTCACTTAAGACTTTATATCCAAGTGTTAGAGAAAGATCATAAAGTATACCTATACCATATGTAGGAATTTGGCTAAGGATATCAATCCTAACAATAAATCAGATAATTTTATCAATATTTGTCAGTAGTGGTACTGTCACAAAAATATCGTCGATAAAGCATGAAACGTTTCTACTTTTGCAGCATTTACGTAATTTCCTTCTAACATGAAACAACTGTTAGCTTATAAATAACAGAGGAGCCACTGACGGTTTATATAATATTACAAACAATACATCACCCCATTTTACATAGCTTTTCATTAACAATAATAAATATTGATTAAATTTATTACTCAAATGCTAACTTAATTCCTAAACAACTTGTATAAAAATAAAACTACTATTTCCTTAAATAGAATATTATAATCGAGCATCTTGACTTGACTAAAATTAGGTAGAATCAATTACGCCACTAATATATATATATATATATATATATATATATATATATATATATATATATATATATATATATATATATATATGGGTAAAATAAAATGTTTAACCACTACATCATTCATTTGATAAAACAAAGTTAATGATGGTTGTAAACGCTTTAATACATACAATCAAATAAAATAACTCTGTTGAATAATAAAACTTTTAAAAACACAAACATTACCAATTGAAAATATTCAACGTGATTCTTAGTAGCAAAAAATATCACAACTTGTTCATTTGCTGATATTATTTTGTTTAACATATGCAAAAGTATGGCAATCTTCTCATCGGATAGACAGCCTACATAGGCCAACTAAAACACAAATAAAAACTCTACATATAATCTCGAAAATCTGAAAAAATTTCAATTTTTTATGTAGTTTCTAGTTTCAATAGAAATAACATTCCTGAGTTCGGACCATATGTGGTACATCCCAAATATAAAATAAAACATTACAGTAATCAAATAGTACACACACGATGCAAGCATACACCTAAAGTATTTAAAATATTTAAATGCCAAACGTAACTCTTTCGCAAAAGTAGTTAACCTTAATGAAAAAATTTAGGCGATCTCATCAACTCTTCTAAACCGTGTGGACATCGCAACAATTAGTTGAAAATGGTATTGGTTCCTCTATATTTGCCAGGTATATAGTACGTTTTCGTGCATAAAAGTGAATAGATCGTCACGTATCCTTTGCAATTATAATACTGATAGAGAAATAACCATATCACTAATCAAATGTTTATTTGTATGAAATCACATACTTTCAAATCTTTGCTCAACTTATTGTCCACATCCAAACGAATAAGAACGGGATCGGATAATCCAGCACGAACAAATTCGACCAAAGTTTTGGGAAGAGTCGCCGAAAAAATCAAAGTTTGGCGAATACGTGGCAAACGCTTCAATGTTTCCGATAATTGTTCGGCAAATCCAAGTTCAAACAATCTAGAACAAAAAATAGGGTACGCTGACTATAATAATTAAAAGATTTAAAACAAACACAATTATGATCAAAATACTCTTAAATAAAAACACTAAAAAATCTAACAGAAATAATTTGCATAACAACTAAATCCTACATGTACTTCTTAAATTCATATGCATATAACAGTTACATTAAATTGCTCTTTGTGTTTCACAATTGCATAAGATAATTCTGGCAAATTTTATTAGATAGTCTCTATATATGTACATATTTAATGTAGAAAGGTATATTAGACAAGTGAAAATATAATTTTTTTAAATAGTAAAAACTAGTAAGTACTATCATAGAAACATCTTCAATAAAAAATAATAGCTGTATTTACGTTAGTTTAATTTGCTTTTAAATTAAAATATTTTAAAACCTAATATCTCACCTATCACCTTCATCAAAAACAACATATTCAACTGTTTTCAATGGCAAATTCATTTCCATCATTATATGTAACATCCGACCAGGAGTGGCAATAATTCTATATTACTACATAAACAAATATTTTTCATAACCTACATATCAGGACATTTGTGCAGTGCTGAAAATTGTTCTTCCATTCTAAAGAACAAAGTAAATAAAATCAATTTAAAAAACTTACTTATCACCTCCCAAAATAATAGTTGCTTTAAGTGGAGTAAATTTTCCAAGCTAAATAAAATTACAGTTTAAAAATTAACCATGTACCTCTTTTGTAAAATTTAATGTTTGGATGGCTAATTCTCTGGTAGGACTCATAATAAGCGCTCTGGGACCCAATGAAGAATGGGATTGAAATTTTTCAAATAATGGAATTAGAAATGCTGCTGTTTTGCCGCTACCAGTACGAGCCATTGCTACTATATCACGGCCAGATAAAATAATAGGAATGGACTAAAGTAAATAAGTTTCCAAAAACTTACTTTTCTCTGAATCGGTGTAGGTAATTTATAACCTTTTTTCATTATGCCTTTAAGAACAGTATTGCATAAACCCATAGAACTAAATCCTCCAGACTTCTTCTTTTTCCTGTTCACCAGTGAAACTAAGTTCCTCGCTTCAGCAATATGAAAATCTCCATCACTTTCTGAATTATCGTCCATTATCTTTTAAAACAATGTTATAAGTTCATAAAATACAAAAATATTTTAAAAATTGATAAACATCTACTTCAATAATCCAGTAAAAATAATAAAATTAATGAACCCCATGTGCAAATAAAAACATGGTATTCAGGTATATTCATAATATCAGCATACAGGATGTCCGAACGAACAACAGCATGTAAGTCATTGATATAAATTATAAATAACAAAGGGCCGAGGACGAACCCTTGGGGGACGCCTGAGGTAATGTTAACGACTGCAGAAGTGACATCACCTAATCTTACACTTAATTGCCGATTGCTGAGGAAGTCCCGTATCCAATCGAGAAGACGAGGACTAATCCCAGATGCTCTCAACTTGTTCAATAATGCCGAATGGGGTACTTTGTCAAATGCTTTGCAAAAGTCAAAGTAAATGACGTCGATCGAATGAGAGTACTCCAATATTCTAGAAAGACTACTAGTAAACGTCAATAAATTAGAAAGGCAGGATTTCAAAGGCATAAACCCATGCTGGACAGGGTTTGAGGTTGTTGTCGACTATAAAGTTTACTACTTCAAGATTTACTTCAAGATTTTACTGGGAGCTGACAGGATACTAATGAGTCTATAACTCTCAGCCTTAAATCTACATCCAGATTTGTATATCGGTTTGATGTAAGTTAATTTCCAAACAGCAGGTACCTTACCTTGGTTTAACATAAAAAAAATATTCTAAATGATTTATCGGCGTCTTAGAAAACGATTGTCTAAACATTCAAATTAATAAATATTTCAATCATAATTTAACACTATATAACTAATTAACAATTCTCGGACATTTAATATTAATGCACAAACACATTTTCGTTATAAAAAGTACTTAAAAAGATAAATAATAAAATAAATACATCATTATTGTATAAATATTTATATATTTCTCATTCTTTTCCTAAAAAAATAAACATTCACAAAAAAATCACTTCGTATTAGCATCAAAATATTAAACCAGATCACACAAATACTAAAAATAATAAAAGTGCGCATGATAATACTCTCGAAACTATTATTATTTAAAGTCAAGATTTCAGAATTTTTCACAAATAAGCCAAAATGCCTTTTAGTGCCCGATTCTCCAATTGTCACAAGTTTTCAGGGGGGGAATGGAATGGATGGTGAGGTAAAGGGGGAATGGTCACAGAAAAAAAAGAAATCAAGATAAAATCAAGGTAGATAGTAAAAGTTAACAATTATAGAAAGCGAGCAAAAATTATAAATATACAAAAAAAAATAAAACAAGTACCTATTGCAATGCAAAAAACACTGCAATAGTCTTCAAAAAAGAAAAGGATAAATAACGCTCCAATAGACGTGTAGCGTAACGCGCGCCTCAACTCGCAAGTAAAATTTTACTTGTAAATAAAAACCGTTGTTTAGTTTAATAAATTATTATTATTATTCAACGCACCTCACTTCTCCTATATAATACTCCAACAAGATTACAAAACACGTTACATATGCTTTTAAATAAATTTTTTAAGGTTAAAGGAATAATGCAATTAAACAATTACATTAAAAACTTAAAAATTTGAACACAAATAGGTATAAAATAATTTTATAAAATGTATTATAAATATATATTTAGAAATAAATTGTATTAGAAATAAATAACTTTTTATATCTTTGTGTATATCTTCATGTATATATTCAGGTATTTAGGTATATTCACGAGTTATGTAGGAGGAAACCCCTTTTGGTAGTTGGTATAAAATAGCAAATAACAACAAAAATAAATCTCTCTATATATATATATATATATATTAAAAAATTTTAAATATATAAATAGGAATATAAAATTTAAATATAATCATAGAGAAAATAATTAGCATTCGCCGATTTGAAGAAGTCAATAGACGAAGCTAAAACAAGGTAATTTAATAAAAAATTCTATGCAGATATGACTTTATACTAGAAATAATTTAGATGTAGCCAGGATCTTACTTTTGGTTTGGATAATTTAAAAGGATGCCCTCTTCGAGTATTATTAGCAGGGACGAGAGGATGTTCAACACCATCTGACTTTAATATTTTATAAACTAAGATAAGATCGGCCCGGAACGTAAATGTTGTACGTAATACAATTTTTAATTATTTTTAATTAGTCGAAATTTGAGTAAATTTTATTGGATATGGGTTTTGTTCTCTGATTGGTTTATTTTCTAGTAATTGGAAATTTAAACACTATTTAATGTAATTTATTTTTGTTATCGCTTTATTTTGCAATGGCGTTAGTTTGTGCACCGGACTAGACTCAACGTAGTTATTCCAATTAGGAGGTAAAAAATTCTATTTACGCTTTTAAAACAAATACCAACAGTGAGTTTTATCACTGTGTATCTGAATAAAACCATGGAGGAGATAAAGAATTTCCATACATAAAGGTTTTATACAAATGCACTTTTTATCAAAAGAGAAAATCAAAAAGCACCGGACTTCGTAAAACCAAGTAACTTCATTTTTATGTTATTTCTTGTAAAACTAAAATTTTATATTGTCCAGCACGTTTTACGGTTAAACTGAAGAACGATAAATATGTTATAACCGCACCGAACTTGAAGCACGAACACACATGTTCAAGTGAAGAAATTGCACTAAATCCTAACAGGAGAAGGCTATCTAAAAAGAAAGAATTTGAGTTTAAATTATTATTTATGCAAAATGCCCTATTCCCCAAATTTAGATATACGCCCGTGACACATTTACAAAAGAAGTCACAACGAGGGATTTGTATAATCTTTGGTGAAAATTGGATCACAGTACAATGAGATTTAACTTGATTTTTAGAAACTGTAAACCTTGAAAAAACGCTGTCCCGTTTAAAGAAAAAAGGATTAGTGGCACTGTACTTTGTATAAGTTGGCTTACGTTTTGGTGGATAATTATGCAAAAAAGAGATTATTTTATATTTTTTTCGTAATGTAATCCAGATAAATTTTATTTTAATGTGTTTGTTTTTTGTTTATTACAACAATTAAGGAACATTTGCGATTGTTAGAATAACAATAAAATATTATCTAAAAAATTAAAAATTGTTTGATGGTTTAATCAATGTCCCAAATCAACGCGTGTAATAAAACTCGGATAAATAGCCCCGGGTTCAAGGTATCACGGCGTCTTGTAAGCGACCTCATCCCTTCCTCCAGTCATTGTTTCCCGTTTCCTCTGACGTGGCCAGTGAAATTTTAAGCAATTGGTCTTCAGTACGCTCCCTTTTCCCTAAGCTTCGTATGCATAAAGATCATCCTACTTCGGATAGGAATGCCGTGAATTCCAACTATTCGTGTCCTAAACTATTATCGATACCTTTAGTCAAATTAACTCCTCTCAAGCTAAGAAGTGATTTCTGTATCACCAATATACGGATTTTCCCCTTGCGCCTCGGAGTCAGCACCTATTTGTCCACAAATTAACCATGCCCACACCCCTACTTCCATTCCCCGTAGCTTAAATGTGTTTTACACAAATGCTTTTAGTTTTTTTAATAAATTAGATAAAATAAAATCATTGATTGCGCTAAGAACTCCTCATATTTTAGGGATTGTAGAAACCTGGCTTTCAGAAGACATTCTTGATAGTGAAATTTCCATTAGCGGTTACAATTTAGTCGGACTTGATTCTGTTAGAGGTAGATGTGGGGGTTGTTTATTTTATGTTAGATTAAACATTAGCTTCTCTACGATCACTTTTTCTTCGTACGGAATTTCAGCTGGGTATAAATTTCTCCACTTATTAGTAAATTCCTCGGCTAAGGAACAAATCCTTTTCTCACTTCTCTATAGGCCTCCCTCACTCACAAAAGAAGCTAATGACGCTCTATTAGGTGAACTTGGACATGTTTACTCTGCTTCTTTTAAACACTCTATTATTCTTGGTAATTTTAATAACCCTTCTATAAACTGGCACTCTCTCTCCTCATCCACTAACTATTTCGACACTCTTCTTCATTTCAGCCTTGTCAATACTTATACTCAACATGTTTCAGCACCTACTAGATTTCGATCTGGTTGTATGCCTTCTTGTTTGGACCTCATCTTTACAAATTCCTCCTCCTTAATTGACTACGTTAATCATTTGCCTCCTCTTGGAAAAAGTGATCACTCTCTTCTGTCTTTTTCTGTTCATCTTCCTTCGTCTTTCGACTGGGTGCCAAAGCCTAAAATTGAGCCAATCTCAGATTTTCGCAGAGCAAACTTTGCTGGTTTACGAAATTTCTTAAGTCACTCAGATTGGGGTTTCTCAACTAAGAATAGTGTTGACACCAATTACTCTCGTTTTAATCAAATCATAAATGAAGGCATTAATAAATTCGTTCCTTTTAGTCTCTCTACCCCTCCCAAGTTCAACTTCCCGCGTTCTTTAAAGCGTCGTATTCAAATGCGTAATGTAGCTTTTAATAAATGGAAAGCTTCGAAACTACCTTGTTTCTATCACCAATATTTAGCTTTGCGTAATAGTTGTGTAGCTTTAATTAGAGCATTCAAAAACAAACAGCTTTATAAGTTATTATTAAAATCGAAAATAGACCGAACCATTTTATTTAAATATATAAAACGTCAAAGGATTTGCGGTGTTTCTCGTCCATGTCTGAAAGGTAACAGTGATTCTTTCCTCCTTCCTCTAGAGGTCTGCTTGTCTTTCAGCTCTTATTTTAAGTCAGTTTACGCAACAGATAGTGACTATCCCCCACTAATAGCAATTCGTCCCTTTTAGTAACCTCACCTACTGTCACCATTCCTTCAGTATTTTATCGGCTTATCAAACTCAAATCCACATCCCGTTGTTCTAATGGCATCTACTCTCGTGTTCTGAAGGAATGTGCAGATATTATTTCCCCCATATTAACTAAAATTTTTAGTCAATCTATTACAGGGACTCTTCCTGATGTTTCGAAACAAGCATATATTAGACCTATTTATAAGTCAGGTGATCGCTACTCTCTATTAAAGTACAGGCCGATTAGTATCCTATCAGTCCCGAGCAAAGTGTTAGAAAGGTTAATCAAGCATCATTTAATGGATTTTTTCCTTAAGAATAAGATAATTCATCCGGCCCAACACGGTTTCTTGCCTCAAAGATCGTGTCTCTCTAAGTTACTGTCTTACACTGACAGTTTCACATCCTTTCTTGATCTGGGTCATAGTGTAGATTCTATTTATTTTGATTTCGCGAAGGCCTTTGATAAGGTTCCTCATTTGTTGTTACTAAATAAACTAGCTAATCTGGGTATCTCAGGCTCCCTCCTTTCCTGGATTAGGGAATTTTCAATTGGGTTGTAACACCTCGCCTTGGTGTGCAATTAGCTCAGGAGTTCCACAAGGTTCAGTCTTGGGCCCTCTACTATTTATTCTTTTTATCAATGATTTACCAACAGTAGTTCGTTTGAACATCCTGCTCTATGCTGATGATGTGAGATCTGAGGCTCCAACCCTGAATTACTGCAATCGGATATTAGAAATATTTATGACTGGTCCTCTGCAAATAAACTCCAGTTAAACTGGTTTAAGTGTTTTTATTTAGCATTAGGTAAGATAAACTCTAATAGTTATTTTGTGCCGCTACCTGAACAGCCGCCCATTCTAAAAGTGCATACAGTCAAGGACCTGGGTGTAACAATTGATTCATTTCTCCACTTTTCTGTTCATCACTCCAAGGCTTCTCAGAAATGTATACATCTTATGCATTTTTTTAAACGACACCTAAGTAAAATCTCTCCAAACCTAGCTCGACTTCTATATATGTTATATATTAGACCTCATCTCGAATATTGCGTCCAAGTAACCTCCCCAGTACTCGTTAAAGATTTGACCCTGTTAGAAAAAGTGCAAAGAAAATTCACAAAACTTCCCTCGGCTCTTAAGTACTTTTGTACGGAGACAGGCTTTCTAGTTTAAATCTTTTCCCATTAACAGATAGGAGACTCCGAGGTGACTTAATGCTAGTTTACCAATTATTTAAGTCTGACTCTTTACATCCCTATGTGGCTAAATTAGAAGACAGTCGTAGAGGACACAATTTTAAGTTGCTTAAGCCCCGGGTAAATAAGAAGATCAAGCAACACTTTTTCTCCTATAGGGTCATATCTGCCTGGAATAACCTCCCAGCTTACATTGTTGATGCTCCTAATCTTCATGCTTTTAAATTATTATATGATAAATTTGCATTATCTAATTTCGTTTAACACTTAATTTATGTTTTATTTTTATTGCTTTATCCTGTATCTTTAATTGATCGATATTGATATTTTTGAACCGAGGACCATAAGGAAATTTCTCTTAATCAACTTGTGTATTAACCTGTAACCTTTCTTTCTTATTAATAAAGTAGCTATGCAATAATAATGGTAATTAGTGCAATATTTGTTAATTTTTTCGAATAAGTTATCAAAATCGGATATTTTATGTAGCTATTACTCTAGTACTTTTGCATCAAAAACAACCCTGAGATCATTGTTTATACTGTTGCCTCGAAATAACACTAGTAGTATACTTACCAATCTCAGTTCCTATAAGGATTCAGGATTCAGGATTTTTTACGAGTTGAGTAGGCCAAAACGCCTTTTAGTACTTGGTTCTCAAATTGTCTCAAATTTTCAGGGGGAAAATGAAATGGATGGTGAGGTAAAGGGGGATTAGTAACAGAAAAAATATTTGAAATCAAGATAAAATCAAGGTAGATAGTGGAAGTTAACAAATTATAGAAAACGAGCAAAAATTATAAATATGCAAAAATAATAATAAACAAGTTACGTATTACAATGCAAAAACACTGCAATAATCATCAAAAAAGAAGAAAAGAGAAAAGGATGAATAACGCTCCAATGGACGTATAGGCGTGACGCGCGCCCCACCTCGCGAATGATAAACCTAGTTTTTATAAAAACATTATTTAATTCAATGTATGTAAAATATAAGCAATTATTTATTTATTTACTGAATTGTGATTACTTTTGTTGTAGAAACAACATTTATCAACAATTAAATATACCGCACATTGATCGACTTTAGTGATTATAACTATAGTCACATTATGGTTATTACAAACAACTGAATATTTTTGGAAACTATGCTATTGCATTGTCCATACAGCGAATTAAAGAATGTTTTCGTAAAATAGTAATTTCCATTTGACGTTAAATGGAGAAATGTTAAAAGGGAATACATTAAAAACTATTTGTACATAAATGGAATATTAACGCCTATGCTATGCTGTGATAATGAATCACAACATTATTTTTATTAATAAGGAATCTATTGATGTTATTTTGACACTATGATACATTAAACGAGTCCATGAGACAGAACATATGAAGTAAGCAGATTTAAATATTTTGGAACAATGACTACACTTGCATTAATATTTGTACAGTACTTAACTGTCCATTTATTGGTAAATCAAAAGGCTTGTGTAACATTATTGACGGTTAAGCACATAACGGGTATTTTATGGGATTCTCACATCATGTAATAATGTAAAAATAACATTTTAGTCTGGTTTAATAATACTGTTATTAAATTCTACCGTAAAATAGGTATTCAATAAAATAACTATCCCCTATTTTAGGAAACATCCTAATATGATTCTCAGCAAAATGCAGGTTTAGTTAAATGACACTTATTACATTATAACAAAGACCAACATAATTCACAAAATATAATTCCTTGTCCTAGTTTATTATAGATATTAGTAATCTAGAAACTTTACATATCGTATGAAAAAAAAATTGTAAATGGATAACATCTACTTTAGTGATAATCTTTAATTTATCATTTATACACAATTGCTTTCCTCTTGATATTTTTACATTGGAAATATGCTTTTTTTATTAATTATCTCTAGAATGATTCCATTTGCATACCATTAAACAAAAATTAAAATTTTTGAAATGGTTTAAGAACAATTAATACAGATAAACAGTGATGCAGGTGTATATTTTTCTTGTGTAATATTATTTACTGATCATAAACCACTTTTTAAATTTTTTATTCTCACTTTGTGCTATCTGAATGTAGTTAATCAAGGGCAGTATTTTAGGTTTAGGCAAACGACCTTTATTCTTATCTGAGATAAAATTACTATAGTCAAAATATCATACTGTTTGTACCGAACCCTATAATATTAGTAATACACTTATCAATCGTAGTTCTGTGACATCAACTCAGTGTTAACAAAACATTGTATATGTAAAGTATAAGTTATTCTCTTCATTGATTTATTGATTTGCATCCCATTTTATTGTAGTGCTATTAAATGTACATACAATAATTCAAAGAAATTTTGGTAACAGTGTTATTTTATTTAACCATAAAATAAGGTTTGATTTTGTGAGCTTAAAGTACAAAATAACAACAATTATAAAGTTCTAGTTAAAATTTAAATATATGGCAATTTTTATTACGATTTAATAATGAATAAAAATTTACAAGTATTATTATCAACAAAAGCCAAATAAAAAACTCTTTTACAATATAATAATAAAAATAGTGTTAAAAATAGTAAAATTATACTATACAAAAATTGCACTGAATTAAAAAACAATATAATATATAAAACCAACTCCTCAGTTAATAATTATCATAGGTAAATAAAAACTTTTAATAACTTTTTTATTGCTTATAAAGATTAAATTGTAAAATTTAGATATTTGTAATAATGTAGTACATCATTAAAAAAAACTATTTTACGTTATCCTGTGTTTCTCACGTAAAAAAATTATGTAATTAAGAATTGTGTATGTGCCGTTTTTTTCTAACAAATGTAAATAAATTATTAATATTACGACACATTATATCAGTTTATAAGAAGCCTCCTATACTATCTACAAAAAACCTATATAATTACAATAAACTGCATTTATTTTATTACAGAAAAACGTTAGTTAATAGTAAAAATTCATTACAGTAGTAATCCATTATCGATTTTAGTTTACGTACATATTGTTTATTCTATGCAATATTTATAATGTAATTTCTTTCTGTTGTTAATATGCATGTAAATAATCGGAATATTGTTAATTATTTCTATAAATTAAGTAAATAAATTGTGTAAAAACAGATTAAAACTAAAAATTATGCACAACAATGCTTTAAATTAACTAATAATAGTACGGTCCAATATTAATAGTGTTTCTACAAAATAGAAAATTAACACTTAATAAAGTATTTTAGTGTTACTGCAATAATTTTTAGAATTAATAATTTAACAACTTTAATAAATAAATAAAACTGCATTTTTTTTCAAATTAACAATTCTATTCCAATATACTGACTACTTTTTTACCAACAGTAGATAATAAAAAGCTTATTTTCTATTGGCTGTTGTGATTTTATCGACATGTCTACTGAAAATAGATACATTCACGCTGAAACTATTTCCATTGATTCAAATTATGGTCATTAAATTTTATAATTTTTTTGTATGACGGTTAACAATTGCCGCTCCGGAGCCTTCTATCTTGTAAAGGAAAGAGCTTAAAGGACTTTAACCGATTGGTGTAGCTTACATTCTTAAGCTATTTAGGGATTTTAGTAAAGTTGCCTTATACTTTGTCTAAAATTTTAATGTTTGCTTTTAGGAAAAGGGATGTAACTTGAATACAATATTTTAGATGGGGTCTAATATATAGCTGGTAGAGTAGCCATGCACAACTCACATGGACATTTCCTAGATTACGCTTAAAGAACTTAGTGAGTTGGAACCCCTTAGAAGCTGCTTTCCTATGGTGCGTCAAAAAGTTTAGGGAATGGTTAAAAGTAACCCCTAGATCTTTAACCGAATTGACTTGAGTGATAGGTGATGAGTTTGGTGCTCTAAATATATTGCATAAAGATTTGCCAAAGGCAAAATGTTTATACTTTAAAAAATGTAAAGAGAACGCATTTGCTATAAACCAATTATAAATACTCAAAATATTTAGTTAAAGTTGTTCAGGATTGGAACTCCAAATATTGACATCATTAGCATACAAGATGTCCAAACGAACAACAGTAGGTAAATCATTGATATAAATTATAAATAACAAAGGGCCAAGGACGGACCCTTGGGGGACGCCTGAGATAATGTTAACGACTGCAGAAGTGACATTACCTAATTTTACACTTAATTGCCGATTGGAGAGGAAGTCCTGTATCCAGTCGAGAAGACGAGGACTAATCCCAGATGCTCTCAACTTGTTCAATAATGCCGAATGGGGTACTTTGTCAAATGTTTTGCAAAAATCAAAATAAATAACGTCGATCGAATGAGAGTACTCCAGCATTCTAGAAAGACTACTAGTGAACGTCAATAAATTAGAAAAACAGGATTTCGAAGGCATAAACCCATGCTGGACAGGGTTTATGAGGTTGTTGTCGACTATAAAGTTTACTAAATGGAATTTATAGATTTTCTTCAAGATTTTACTAGGAGCTGACAGGATACTAGTGGGTCTATAACTCTCAGCCTTAAATCTACATCCGAATTTGTATATCGGTCTAATGTAAGTTAATTTCCAAACAGCAGGTACCTTACCTTGGTTTAAAGAAAGGTTAAACGTATAGGCAGGTGCTGGAGCTAATTTCGCAGCACATGCTCTGAGAACTCTTAGATATAATTCATCCAAGCCTCTGGGGGTAGATTTTAATTAGGAAAGAAGATTATGAACTATCTCCAGAGTAATAAACGTGAGAAACTGGTAGATAGATTACCTGTAAAATCTGCATTAAAGACAAATTGGAAGTATTTGTTGGAAGTATTACAAACTTCAGGCAGGTAAAGAGAAAACCCATGAATATCCTTAAGTTGTGGAAGAGAGTTGGTAATCCCTCGTTTACTCTTAATAAATTTAAATAGCAGGCTCTTATCAATCTTAGCTTTGTTTAGAAGACTATAAATTCTACGATGATTGAGGCTGCTATGGCTAAATACACATTTATTTTGTAATGCAAAGTAATTATAATAAAAACACGGGAGGCTAGTTAATTTCCACTTATAAAATTCGCGATTACAGAGTTTAATGAGTCGAGTAAAACGCCGTGGGATCTTAGTTGTTGGCAGGGTTGAAACACGGAAGGGGACAAAATTATTAACCCCTGACTTAACAATGTTGGAGAAATTGTAATTAGAGAAGTTATTAACCTCGTCCGTGAGAGAATAAACTATTTAATACTCTTAAAATAATTCCTTAAACTCTCAAAATTAGCATTACTAAAATCGGGGATAGGCGCCGAACTGAGTTTGGCAGTGGGGGCTGTATTAGGGAGATGAACTTCGTAACCCAAAACAGAATAATTACTCCTGCCTAACGGAGGAAGAACATTGATAGTATATATTATATAAGAGACATTAGTAAGTACTAAATTTACATAAGATAAAAAACAACCAACCCTATGTCTAGTAATAGAAGACACATGTTGGAAAAGTGCATTCTTAATGCAGAATTAAAGAAAGCTGGAATCGAAGGATTTACCTGGGCTAGATAGGGTATCTCAACTGATAGAAGGAGCATTAAAGTCACCCATAAGTACTTAATATTTATAAGGGGAAGCAAAGATTGAATAGAGTTTTTTAATAAAGCAGAGTTAGAGGCTTTATGGAGGGAAGGAGGTCTATAAAGAATAAAGAATCTGGCATAGTCTCCAGAGGAGAGAGATAGAGATAGAAAGCAAGTCAAATCCATAACTTGTAGCAACAAGGGGAGGGAAGAGGGAGTAATTTAGGCCATTTTTAATAAAAAAGAGATAACCACTGCATTTAGTTTGCTTAAAATCTGACCGGATAATACTATAGCCTTGAATTGGCAATTTATTATCAAGTATAATATCCGACAGTCAGGTTTTAGTAATGCTAATAATATGGGGCTTAGCATCAAGGACTAAGAAACTTAATTCAGTATGCTTGTTTAGGAGACTACAAGCATTAGTATAAAATACTTTTAAGGAAAAAGTGCAGGAAGAGGAAGAAGTGGTCCTGTTCTTTTTAGTCGATGGAGGAATTGGACTCCGGGGCGCTAGTGGAAAATCCTGTGAGAGATACTACACACATGTACACATGATCTTAATTTAAAAAGAAATATAAATTTTATTAATTACGTTTGTAATTTTTATTTATTTTAAGTTATTTATTTTAAAATTAAGTGCAGAGAAAATCATAATTTAAAGTTGTACAAAAATAATTTAAGCATTCAAAAATTTGCATTTTTCAAATATTTTGCATAAAAGTTTGATAATTATTTGTTGTAGTGCATGCAATATGTATTAAAAATTTAGTTATTTATTTTACATTTATTTGTGTATTTAATATTATTACTTTTTTATATAACAAAAATACAATTTTTATATACTTTATAAAACATAATTTTTATCATAATTTATGTGCAAACATATTTCAAATTGTATATTGTTATATTTGCACACTATTAACTATACAGCCACTGAATAAATTAGTAATAAAAATTTAGAAAAAAAAATTAATATAAATTAATTTGTTATCTCCAATTATTTTTTAGTAAAAATAAATATTAAGAATTTAAAATAATGTAAAATATGTAATAGGTGCTTAATATTTATTTAGAAATATTTATTTAAAGACGCTCAGTCGGCCAAAATAGCATATTTTAAAAACAGCAGTCATATAAACGTGGATAATAAGTTGAATCTATATAATTATTATAATAATTGGTCGATTATTAATTTGTGTGCTTAATTTCATTAAAAATAAACAACGTTTAATAGGTAAAATTTAAACATTCAACTTTGATCCAGTTGTACCGTCATAATGCTAATTAAAATTAAAATTTAATTACTTAAAAATATATTTAAAAAATTATTTATTATTTTTTTTGTAAATAAATTTTTTTTCAATAATCTAAAAAAAATGTTAATTTTAAATTATAATTGACCTTGAGAATCAGATTAATTTCGTTATTTGTTTTCGTTCTGTAAAATGAATACCAACAATAGAGAAGATTACCATATTAATGACAATGAATACCATGTTATAAAAAAATTAAAAAACTATGGATTTTTGCCTAAACAACTAGCAGAATTGTACAGAGTAAGTCTTACAACAATTTATTGTGTTTTGAATAGACAAAAACCAAGAAACTATGATAATGTTGGTAGAAAAAGAAAAACAAGTAAGACAAATGATCAAAAATTTTAATGGAATTAAGAAAAATTACAACAAGCCCATTTCGAATATTGTAAAAAATAATTTACAAGAATTCAGTTATTCGATGGTGAGAAGCCGTTCAAGAGAATTTGGTTTAACACGTGAATCGCCAATAGTTAAACCATTTATTAATAAAAAACAAAAAGAATGTAGATTTATGTTTTGTAACAAGTAGATTGAACGAAGATTGTCTTATTGGCGCTCGGTATATTTTGCTGATGAAACAATAATTCGGGATGAACCATTTGGATATAAAAATAAAGTACTATGCGGGCCTAATTTTTAAAAACATTTACTTCCGGTAGTTAGAAAAAAAGCCCACCCTCGACAAGTGATGTGTTGGTTTGGTATTAAGTATAATGAACCTATTAAATGGAAAATTATATCCAGTACCTTAGATAGTGAAAAATTTGTTTCATTAATGAAGGAAGTTTTTTATAATGAAATGCAACACACTCACACCGGGCTTACTAATGTTTTTCAGGACAATGCTCCATGTCATACGTCCAAAAAGGTAATGTCATATTTACCTAGGTTTACTTTATTTGTTTTATATTTACATTTAGACATTAAAAGGGCTAAAATCAAAAAAATTTCTTTTATTCAATTACCACCTAATAGTCCGGACATAAATGATATTAAAAATTTCTTCAGTATGCTAAAGCGCAACATCAATAAACATACTAAAATTGAAGATTTGTGTGATCGTATTCACTTTGTTGTTTAATATGAGATAAAACAAGAATATATCAACAATCTCATCGACAGCATTTCAAACCGCCTTGATCAAGTGGTTAAAAAGAAAGGCAATCACATTAATTATTAAACGTTTTGTTCATTATTATTCAATCAATTATTTGGTAACTGAAAATATTCCATGTGTTCTGTTTTTTTCATATTTGACGTTATATTTTATATTAATAATTTTACCAGATTTGTAATTTTGAACAAGTTTAACTTTTATACAATTATTTTTTATAATACCAATAGATATTAATAAAATTGTAATTTACTTATTTTATAATGTTGTATATATTATGATTAAACTGAGTGCTTTTTTTGAGTTATGTGATTGCTACAGATGTTTTACTTTAATAACTACGTTTTAACACTAATTAGCTTAGGAGTTGTAGTACGTTTCCTAAGTAATATCATGCTTCTTCACGCATATCATATTGAACATGACTTTTAAATATACGTTAATTTTAAGTTTTTTTAGCTTACATGTAATTTAATCTTATTTTACTAATTTATTTATTCATTTTTGGACTGATGTTACATAGTGCTAATTGTATTGTATTTTTATAATTGTACATATTTTTTGTGTGCTAAAAGCTACTTCTACTGAAGTATTTAAGCCAATAATTATAAATAATAATAATAATAATACACTAAACATTTTCTGTTTATATGCATTGCATAATATATAGTTAATAAATTAATTGGCACTAAAATGCGGGCCCACGTTCGGCTTCGCTAAAATGTCCACTGCTGAAAGATGTTTCTCGTAAAACATTTATAGTGCCAAACATAAAAAAACTGATTAAAATGTTATTTGTAATTTTTTAAAATTTAAGTTATATATATATATATATATTATAACATTTTATTTTTAAACAAATAATGTTTTGTATTTTTGTCTAAGCGAGAATTTGGTAATGTTATTTGCAAAACAAACTATTTTATTGTTTCATTTATTAGTATTTCTAAAGTGATGTTTAAGAGTTATTTTAATAAAATGGTGATGCGCCTAATGTGTTTAAGTAATGAGGAACGACAATCAATTTTAATGTGTTAATTTTGGTAGAGCTCATTTTAGCCCCTATATATAAAATTTAGTTTAAGTTCTTTATAAGAAAAAATATTATGTAATTTGTATATTTTGAAATTGGAATTTTCAACAATTATTACATAAATTATTTTTTTAAATTGTTTTATTATTATTATTATTATTATTATGGGTATTGGCTTAGATAATTCAGTAAAAGTAGCTTTCAGTGCATACATTTTACTTCTTGTCTTAACCCTTTTCTATCTCACGAACATGTTCCTTAAATTAACTAGCATCGATTAATTAGTATTTCTGCAATTATCTAAGTTAAAAATTTAAAGAATGTTACTTAAAATTTATTGCATTATTATTTACATTATCATTTGTTTTAAAAATAGGCACAGTATAATAAGATAACAGTTAAAACAAAAAAACAGTAAGAAATTCCTATAATTCATGAAATAACAAATCTTTTCCATGTATTCGAATATTCTGCCAAGCGTTTTGTTTAATCCTATAAAACATTTATTTTAATTAGATCTGTCTGAATGGTTGTTTGACATGTTATCTGTGGTCTACCAACCTTTCTTCCATTATTTTAAATTGTTCATTCTAAAACCGTTTTTGCTGGTCTTTCGAGCAATAAACGCAGAATTTTATAAGGCAATTTTCTTCGTTTAATTGTAGTAATGTCATGCAGTAAATTAAAGTCAATTCTTTTTATAATATAATTATTTAAAAATGCGATAGCGCCAGGTAATCCTACAAGTACTTCTAAGATACCTGCAATAAAAACATCTACAATTTTATTAATTTTGTCTGTTTGTTTTCACTTTTCACTCCCATATATTACCGTAGGAATGATTATTAATGCACAAAAAAACAGTTCTGTTTTCAGGCGGATAGAAGAACATAACCATATTAATTTGAGTCTATGAAAGACTGACATTATCTTTTTAAGTATGGATTTAACATTAATTTTGGTCTTCCCGTCTTTACCAAAGATACTTCTAAGATATTTATAAAAATCAACAGTATAAATAGTTTGTCTACTAATTTTGATAGGCAAATAATCAGTTGACACTGTGCACAACACTTTTGTTTTTAAACAATTAATCGTAAGCCAACAGAACTAATATCAGTAAAACGTGTTATCATATTTTGTATTATTTTTGGAGTTTAACTGAGTAGAGCAACAAGCAGGTTCTTCTAGTCATACGTCTAAAACTGGCAATTTTAAGGTTATTTAAAACCGATCTTTTTTATAACCAATGTAAATAACATCAAGATAAAAGAAAAAATTTTTTCTCTTTGAAAACTAATTTTTTAAATAACCTTAAAATAATATATTTCAGAGGCACGACGGGAAAAACTTATCTCAACCTGTGTAGCAACTTGTCAACAATGTAATAAAAATTAAAAATATAACAATTTGAAAACATTAAAAGTTTGTACAAAATTAAAACAAATAAAATTAAACATTTGTTTATTTAAATAAAAATTGTTAATTTTTTGTTTTATATAATTGTTTTTAAATTTTAAAATAATTAAAAAACAGTAATATTAAGAAAAAAATAATAAAAATTAATTTTTTTTATTATAAAATAATAATTATTTATTTAAAAAAACATTATGTAATTAATTAGCAAAAAATTAATTAACTAGTTTCTATTTAGTATTTTTTGTTTTAATTGTTATACTGTTTATTTATTCTGTTTGTCTCGGTCTCTTCTCCTGTTTTTCCAATGCCCTATTTTCGCCAGTCACGTTATAGGTCTCCTCGGAGAAGGTAAGGTAAAAATATATTTTTTAATTTGAAAGTGGAGGATATCTTGATATTAGAAGACGTATGCGTTCAGTTGATTGGAGTTCGTTTAGTTTGACAAAATTTGAAAAGAAGTTTTATGAAGAGCGTTCTAGTGTACGAGACCGGTCTAGAAGAGATGTTGAGGAATTTAGGTCTAAAAATAAAGTCACCGTTCTTGGTCATAATATTTTAAGACCAATATTTAGATATAGTGAAGCAGGATTTCCTGGATATATTTCTAACGTTATTAAAAAACTAAATTGGAATTCTCCAACTCCTGTTCAAAGTCAAAGTTTGCCCGTTGTGTTAAATGGACGTGATTTAGTTGGAATTACATTGGACAATGCAGGAAAAATTGAAGCTTACCTTTTACCAGCAATGGTTCATGCCAAGGCTCAGTGTAGCATTAAGCGTGGAGAGGGTCCTATTGTTATAATCCTCGTTCCGAACAAGGAAATTGTTCAAAAAGTGGAAAAGATAGGTGAAGAATTTAGATCCAGTGCCGGACTTCGTTTAGCTTATTTATCTAGTGCCGTATCCAGATCAAAACAAATAGAGCAATTAGACCGGTTACCAGAAATAGTTGTATCTACTCCAAATCGCATAATGGATTATATAGATTCTCGGCATACAAATGTGAAAAGGTGTACCCTTTTGGTTCTTGACGAAGCTGATCGTATGCTTGAGTTGGGATACGAATCGTCGATTAGGAAAATTGCATCCGAAGTTCGTCCTGATCGTCAGGCTTTGATTTGGTCGGCTACTTGGCCGAGAGAAGTTAAAGCGCTAGCAGAAGATTTTTTGTTTGATTACATACAAATCAATATGGGTTCAACTAAACTTGTTATAAATCCCAATATTCGTCAGTATGTGGAGGTTGTTGAGGAAGACGAAAGATTCAAGCGTTTGACGAATCTTCTAGATTCCTTGACTTCCGGAGTTCTTATTTTTGCCGAGTCCAAAAGAAAGGCGGATGATTTATGCGATAATTTAAAGAATAAAAGTTTCGCTGCTTCTGTCATTCAAGGAGATATGACTCAAAAGGAACGCGATCGAGTTGTTGATGGTAGGTTAATGATACATATGGTAACCTTTTGTATAGCGTTCAGTAGTGGACGAACATCTATAATCGTTACAACAGATTTTGCTTCGAAAAATTTTGGTACGTTTATACAAGTTTGAAAATTTTTTTATTTCACTTTATTATCTCAATTTGTAATTATTTTCTTGTTCGCATCGTCTGTCAGGATATCTGTGGTGAGTTTTGGATTTCTGGAATCGGTAGTATCCTGGTCCCATGTAAATCGTTTGGCATAATTGGATAATCTGGTTACATTCCATTTGGCCAAATCATTAAACGAATTTGTACCATTGATTAGTGGGCGCTATGCACTGGTAACTTAAACTAATTGGATTTTGCTGATCACGTGTTATTACACTTTGGGCTTAGCTACACTATGTGAATCTCTGGTTTGGTAACTTAAAATATTGGCACTTCATAGCAATTTGGTTCGATGCGATTGGATCAGTCATGGATTGCTCAGATATAATAGGTTTGTTGATTCTAAAAATAATTTAACGGGATACGGGGATTTGGTGTCGAATTATGAGCGCATGATGTTTGTAGAACTAAGTATTTTTATTCGCCTTTTCTTTTTTCTTATTTTTAATTATCAATAGTATTGGTTGGTTGAACACAATGTCATTAACAGATTTTAATCTAAATTTTATTAATTTACAGATATTGACAGTGTTCGTCATGTGATCAATTATGATTATCCTCCCCACATTGATGATTATGTTCATCGAATTGATAAGGCAGGAAAGCATGATAAGGGAGCGTCGTATACATATTTTACATCTAGACAGACTCGTATGGTATGTTTTTCATTTTTTTTAATTGTTTTAGGCTCGTGAACTTGTCGATGTATTGAAAGAGGCTAGACAAAAAGTTCCAGATAATTTATCTCGTATTGCGCAAGGCAGAGCCGATGAGATAAAGCGATATAAGGAGCAATCTTGGCATAGATCTATGTCTAGGAGCAGAAGCAGAAGTAGACGTAGTTCTTCTAGTGGACGTTCTAGATCTAGTTTAAGTCATAAGTCTCGCAGTGCCTCTAGATCACGACTTCATAACCGCGAGTCGTCTAAAAGTCCTTGTAATGGTAGAGGTCAAAGCAAACGATCAACAAATTTGCACAGGTCTTCTAGGAACCATAGAGCTGATTCGGATCACAGTTCAAGAAGTCGATCAAAATCATCTCGAGAAAGAAGAGGTTTATGTGGGGCTAAGAAACGCAATGGTTCAGTACGTTCGAACTCTAGTCGCGAACGGTCTGCTTCGTCCTCATCGTCTTGTAGGAGCTCTAGGTCTGTTAGAAGTACTGCTTCTCAACATTCACCTAAACCAGTTTGTCGATCACCATCAAAGGTTTTCAATCAAAATGATTTGCCTGCTAACTCTACCATCGATAACAAACCAAATTGTGACAAAAAAAATAATACATCTAATGATCCTTCTGAAGATCGACGTGAAACGAGCAATCGTGGTGACAAAGTTGCGATTAAAAGGAAACATTCTCATCGTTCCCGTTCAAATAGTGTTGATAATTTGAAATGTGAAGACAAGGAAGTACATACTTCGAAAAAAACTAAGAGTGGTTCACGATCTCGTTCAACTTCTCGACCTCGTAGTGATAGTGAATCCTCAGACGAAGAGTCTCCCAAGCGTGGGAAGTAAACGATACTGATTAATGAATGTTTTTATTCAATGTTTGTTTTTATACAATAACTGGTTCGATCATTTTATTTCACACCATTTGTTTTTGCTTGTATTGTAATTAAATTATTATAAATTAGATTTCGTTTTGATAATGATAGAATGGAATTAGTTTTGTTGTTAAACCAACGACATGAAATCAGAATATGCAAATGCTATTTGTTTTAATGATTTGACTTTGCTAGATATTTTGTGTAAGGCTGCATTAATAACATTTTTGGGCTACGTATAGAGTTAGAAAAGCCGTTTTCCTTAATTTTTTAGTTGAAGATTTTGGTTTCGAGTTGATTTCATGCCAACATTTAAGGTTAAGTTTAATGTTAGCTACGGTTTCGGACTATAGCAGGTCATTTAAAAAAAGTTTTCTAATAGTAATTTTCCTGATTCCGTCCTTGCGTGTACTGTATCTTGTACGTAGACTAACAGACCAGGTGCCGACTGCAAAAAGTACATCGGTTTTATTTTTAGCAGATGAGTGTAAGCATACAACTAGGGTAGTTAATAGCCGTTTTGGGAGTATTCATACACCGTGTGTAACCATTGGGCTTGGGAAGACAATCTTGTCAAAATATCCGATTTTTATGAACATCGTCACAAAAATGCGTTTGAAAACGTCTGATGTTTGCCGCGCAGTTAACCTTCCTGGATCTGAAATGGGGTCAGAAATGACCCCAGAGTATGAAATTTTGCAATAATCTTATACTACTATTCCTTGAATATATATATTTATTTGAAAATAAAATTTTAAAATTTCAGCATAACTTTTATCAATTTCCTTCGGTTTATGAACCTTGATAATGTGTTTTAAACAAAAAACGATTTGGGTCAAAAATGACCCTATTCTAGTACTCCGTGTATTATGGGAGGTTTTAGGTAGATGAAGGTTAAAAGAGTTTATTTGATATGCTCTACGAATACAGGACTGATGGTAGCGGTGACCACACCAACTGTAATGGTTATCATTTTGTAAACTAGTTTTTGGATTGCTGAACCAGTTAATAATCTTTTGGGTAGGAAGATACCTTGGGATATTGTAGATATGGCGTAATTATGTAAAATCAAACGTTATTAGTTGGTCTTACGTGTTTATTTATTGTACCAGGTCTTGTGGACGTAAGGCTTTTCAGTTCAATAACAATATTTTTGTTTACTCAAGGTATTAAATTCAGTTACGAGTATCGCAGAATATTTTTGTCATTTTCATTATAGATCTACTCAGCGTTCTTATTATTTTTGATAATCTTGAATGTTAATACAAGCATTTATTAAATTGTGAAAACCTGTTTATTATACAAGACGTTCGGGGGATAGATTTATATAGTTTGATGTTTTACATTTTACGGGGAAAGTAATTTTTATGGGTAAAAAGGAAGTCATTTGCTAGTTACGGTATTGTAGAAACACTTCTCTAATTGCGATTGCTATAAGCTTTTTAAGTCAAAAATGGTAGAGAAGTGGACAAAAAATTATTTAAGATTTGTTGAAAGTAGGTAAATATCACACAAAACGTAAACCGTGAGGTGAACTTATTTCTTCTATTCTCGTTAGTCGCAAACAAAGTTTTAGTACATATGTGTATATAGTTTTGTTATTCTAACACGTTTAATGGAAGCAGCTATATTACACAATTGAACGTGCTTTATTTAAAATTGTGAAAAATCAATATTTAAACGCTGGTGTCTGAGTATATAGAATATATAGAATGAGCAAGAATTACAGGTCCTAATGGCATTCATAGTTTTTTACTTATTTTCAGAATACACTAAGTAAAAAGTTATTTTTAATTTTCAACAAATTCATTACTTGATAAAGTTTCTAATGTGCTTTGATTATTTTAAGAGTGTAGTGTAAAATATAAGAAAAACACAAAATAAAAGTGAGCAGTAAGTGTAATTCATCAACTTTGAATCAAAACAACCTAGTAAAAATACAAAATCTAGTTTACATACAAATAAACTGATTTGTTCTACAAATATAGAAATGGACTATGAATATATGTGTATAGATACCTAGTTTCGACATGAACAGAAAATACTATTCCTAAAACGTAACAAAAGCCAAGTTGCATTAAATTATCAAAGTCACGTCACAGGTTGAATAACTTGATTTTTTTGCCAACGTTCGATTCTTTTTATAGAACAAAAATAATAAAATAAATCATTTCTTTACCGTTTATTAACTTTTACATTTTTCAAACACATGTATAACAATTTTTATTATGCAATTTAAAATCACGCTATTAAATGATATTTAGTATTATAATTAGTCAACCACATCAATATCATTATATCAAAATGATATTATGCTACAATGAACATTGACAATAAAAAAAAAATAGAAAAAATTTATAACATTTCTATAAAATATTATTATTATTATTTTTTTTTAATTATTATTATTATTGTTATTATTATTATTATTATTATTATTATTATTATTATTATTGTTACTGTTTTCAAATGAGATTCAACATGGAAAATCGGTTTGTGGCGGTGGTTTGGAGTAAAATACAAGCGAACTGGTTCGTTGTGGATGCCCTGGCGATTGTTTCATCATTGATGGTTCAATTTTCGTAGTAGGTGATGTGAGCAAATGAGGAAATTGAAATTTGTCATCGTTTGGCTGATTGAGATAATGATTATTATTATTATTGTGTTGACGTTCTGTCCACAAACGGACGTTTTTCAATTTGCCAAAATCCAAATTGTTGGCGCTTTGCACGCGATGAATGTGGTCGACAGGCATTGTCATTAACGATTGAGGTCGATTCAATTTTTGATGGGACAAATTCAAATAATTCAAATTTGAATGAGTCGGAAGGTGTACTACGTAGGGCGTATTTGGTGTAGGTGTGAGCAAATTGCAATTGTCACTATATGGGACATCGTTTTTGTCGACATTCGAATACGTTAAATTTGGAAGTGGCGGTGATAGTGGTTGGGGTTGGGGTGATGCAGGTACGGGCGAAGGTCTGCTTGGACAGGGGCCATATTTGTGATAATTAGCACAGATGCGATATGGCTTGGAATAACAATGCGATTGACGCGACCGAGGACGGTTATGATTTAGTCCGATTCGTTGATTTGAAATGGTATCCCAATCTATATCTTTTGTCGACCGACCTGAGTTTAAATGTCAAAAGTTTGTTGTTATTCAATTTGATGCAGTATCACTAGCAGTGCTATTTTAAGGATTGTAATATTATCTAAAAATAAGGTTAAAGTTTCCAACCAGTTGAGATGTGCAGATTATTAATTAATTTCGTTCTTAACTCTATCCCGACCGATTTTATTGTTCATTCATTTTGGTTGGTAACGTGGTCACCTCTTCATTATTTCCCAAATTTATGCGGCATGTAGAACGATCGATTTCGATGGCTTGACAAGCGTAGACAAACGTGGAAGAATAACAAAGTTTCTTGGCTGGTAGACGGCATCCTTGTGACGTCGCCACTGTTCCGCAAAGATTGACGAGGCCGCCTGATTTTTTGTCAGGGTTATCTCCCCTTAGCCCAAGGGCTACATATGGTATACGTATACCTTTAGATACCTTTTAAGTATCCTGGGTGTATGTTCGCACCCACCCGCCGTAGCAGAGCCCAGTTATACCGCTGTGCACTGGACCCTGCTGTTATTAGTCTAGATCCCTAGGGCACCCTAGTCAGGATGCACCACGTGGAGGACTAACGGTCAGGAATATCACCATCATTGGAAATTGAGACTTTATAAGCATTACTCAAATCCTCAGGATCATTAGCATCCCAAAGACCGATTTCAAGCTATTAGTGTTGGAGAAGAAGGTATGAAGCATAGAATTGACAATCCTACCCTTGTGTAGCAAATATTTTGGAAGAGCTGGAGGCGTAGTTGGGTGAACATGGGTCTTTAGTTCAATCACAGTTGGTTACAGCTTGGCTAAATATTTACTTGATGAAAAATGTTTTGTAATGCAATTATTAAAACTGTGAAAAACCAAAAATAATTAAATAAGAAACATTAGGTAATGCAAAAATTAGGAATACTTTTATTGTATTATACAACTACTAGTAAAAATAAATTCATTGAAACTGTTTATTGTTTGTAATTCCAAGGACAATAATAATGTTCAGAAACACGAGTCCTAAATATTAGGTTATGCTTACTCTCCCGGTTTCAAGTCCGGTTGAGAAGGGAGGAAGATTTTGAGCACAAGATTAGTAACCTGACCCTTATAAAAATATTGCTAAAGAAACAAGAAGAAATTGCTTCATTAAACTACAACAAAGAAGTGAAAGCAGCATCATTCTAATGATTGGATTTGAAGAAATTCGAATAGAATCTCAATTTTCGATACATAATATCTTCAAAGCCAAACATTTTATGTATAGTTATATGGAATAATCTTGTTGTCTCATTAACTTCAGAACGAAGGGGCTTAAAACAAAAAAAAATAAATTTTTAGTAAACAAAATATAACTTTTTAAATGTTAATATTTTTCAAGTTGCATTGAAGCAATTTGAAGGTTCTTTGGTATTAATTGGGGTTTAGGTATGTTTAAAAAGTGAGAAGGGTGTTTGAATCTTGCACAATACATGCTAAAATTACAGTTGTCATATATGAACACATAAAGCAAATAGTACGTTGAGAAGTATATATATATATACTGAAATTGAGGATTTGTGTGATCGTATTCAGTTTGTTGTTCAATATGTGATGAAATAAGAATATATCAACAATCTCATCGACAGCATTCCAAACCGCCTTGATCAAGTGGTTAAAAAGAAAGGCCATTACATTAATAATTAAACATTTTGTTCTTTATTATTCAATCAATCATTTGGTAACTGAAAATATTCCATGTGTTCTGTTTTTTTTTCACATTTGACGTTATATTTTATATTAATAATTTTACCCGATTTGTAATTTTGAACAAGTTTAACTTTTATACAATTATTTTTTATATTAACAGTAGATATTAATAAAATTGTAATTGTGTCTTACTTATTATATAATATTGTATATAACATGATTAAACTGAGTTCTTTTTTTTAGTTATGTGATTGCTACAAATGTTTTACTTTAATAACTACATTTTTAACACTAATTAGCTTAGGGGTTGTATATTAGTTGATGTCAAGGTCGCATTATTATAATTTTCAAGTTTGACAATATTCATGAAGGAAATTGTATAGATCCTATGAACAAAAATAAACAAAAAATAAAGGTAAATGGTTGAAAACATTTTTGTAACTACGCCAATGTCTATAGAGTTCCCAGATGTACATTTGTACACAGCAATTGTAATTATTACATTAATAATTGAAAACTAAATATATTGCAATTGTTTCTTTTTGCTAAAATAGTTCAGCATAGCTATATCTGATGTACACACCTTATCAATACAAACAAGTCACAAACATTAATATCAATATCTTTTGAATTTATGAGCTTTACAAATTTAGAATGAATTTTGTATCCAAATTTAGAAAAAGTTGAAAAAATGTTCATTTTATTAACCATTTTAAAAGAAAATCTTGTAAATATTTTACAAGAAGCATTCTACAATAAGTCGACATACAAGGTGCAGTCGTTTGAGAATTCACCAGATAGAGGAATGTTTTTTTATCTACACCCTAGATTTCAACTAGGTTATTATACTATAACTGCACACGTATAATTCCTGTTTGAAACTTACGCAAAATTTTGTCAAAACGGTTGCGTCTAGCCATAGCATTGACTTGTGCCATAAGTGTGCTTACAGCATCGGCAAAATTTAATGGATTTCCTTCCAAGGAAAAATCTCTTTGTCCATAGCCCAATTGCTGATTGCTACTACTGCTACTATTATTGTTATTATAATATGAATAGTCACGATGGACTGGCGTCAGAGCATCATAATTTGACGACATGTCACAGTTATCTGTCTCGGGTGGATGCGAATAAAATGCCAACTTGGATTTGGAGTTACCATGATCACGTGGGTTGATGTTTGAGTAATATTGAACCGTGGATGACGAAGATTCGTTTGATTGAATTGAAAATTTGGATTTGGGATAGTATTGGTAGGGCGTGGCCTGCGTACACGTTGACGAGCTCTCAGTTAAAAACGAATTGGAATTGGTTTGGTGAAGGTCATCCATTTCGATCGATTTTTGGCGGTTAAATCGTTTGGTTAGTGATTGTGGATTTGATACAGATGGTTTCTTTATGTAGAGTTTAGGATTATCATTGCTACAATTGAATTCGTAATGATCATTTGAGGGATTGGTCAACTAAATAATAAAAATGATTAGTGTAAGTAAGTGAAACATACTTTCAACTTGTTTTTTTTGTAACAATAACATTATTATTATTATTATTATTGTTATTGTTTGACATTTTAGTAGAAGTATCGTGAATACACAAATATTAACGCGGAATAAATAAAACATAACAACGGCATAAACTTATATACAGAACAACGTTTAAATTAATAAGTAATTTTATACCTCGTAATTGTTTATGTCGTGTGTCATTGATAAATCTTGTCTTCTCTCCCCATTAGATTCAATACTCTTGAGGCTTGTTCGATGACTAACATTGAGAAATGGACTGAAAATATACATGGAAACAAGAAGCGTATAAAAATGAAAAAGATATCTGATTGTATTTGTTATTGTTCAATTTTAATGTAACAATGTTTTAGAAAACGTTTTTTTGACTATAACACAACATAAGTTGGTAGCAGAGTCACCTCTGTATTAATTCCAAGTTTACATAGCATCTCGAATTCCTATATGAAGAGATTGTCGGTGATTACGAATTGAACCTGGGGGGGGGAAATAAATAAAGATTTTTGACTAGAAGACCGCTTTTTTGTGACGATACCAGTGTTCATAGGAATTGATGAGGCGATCGTTTTTGAGCTTGACGCCAGTTGACAGATCCATAAACCTAACCGACTACGTATAGCAAATAGATACCTTGAAATACCTTTCAAACATCTTGGGTGTATGCTAGCACCTTTTCATTGAGCGGGAATCTAGTGAAAGCCCAGTTATGCCGCTGTATACTCAGTCCCTGCTGTTATTAGTCTAGATGCATGTTGGCACCTAGACAAGGACGTGAACAAGGAACAGTCAGAAATGTCACAATCATTGAAATTTGAGACTTTGTAGGCATTACTCAAATCCTCAGAATTATTAGCATTATGTTTTAACAAAATATTTAACATTTAATTATTATAAAAAGTTACTACTAATTAAGCATTATATTTATTTGTTTTTATTTAAATATATTCAATTTGTTTAAATAGTGTAAATGGCTAAGTAGCTAGATTTATGCCATACTTAGCAAGAGTTTGAGTCTTACTAATAGCATTAAATATGGGAGCCATAATTTGGCTGATTTTAAATGTCAGTTTACTGAAAATCATTTATTGTACAAAGCATTGAAACAATAAGTCATCAAAATGCATTATGATTTGTTTTACTGTGCTTTGCTATATAATTTCAATGGTTTTATGTAGTTTTTCAAATCATGAACAGTGAATTATGTACTAGCTATTTTACAATGGAAATAAAAAATATATAATAAACAAAAATATTTATTCTAATTTCACGTAAAATTAAAATATAAACCAGTTATTGGAATATTAATTCAGACTAGATTAATTTGAAAATAAGTTGTGCATAATGGAACAAAGTCCAAAATTTTAATATTTACGCATTTACTGTATACTGAATTATAAAACATAACAAATTAGTACCATTTTTTAGATAGATTTGTATGAATACAAGTACATACACATACAACTTTTAAATATTTGAATTGGATTTCTTATAAACTCAAATACATTACTCAAGTTTTTACATAATGTGTTGTATTTTAATAAATTCAACACAATATTGTTTAATTCAAAAAGGTAAATATTTCATGTTTAAAAGCCGATTTTTATACTGCTAATTTGAAACACGATATTTTTGAAGTAATGCAAAATTAATACTTAAAAAAACAACACAAAATTAGTTGTTAAATTTATTCACAAAAGTTTACATAATACACGTACTTCGAACAAGTTTACAACGATTTGTACATATGTATGCATGAATTAAAAAAACAATAAGTAACACTCGTATTAGAAATCAGGTGAAAATAAAGATTGGAAACAAATGCAGCTTATTGTAACTTGTAAATTTATTTATTGGGTTTGTAATATGTGTATTAAACATTCTTCAAAATTATGTTTAAAGGTTAAAAAATTTTATTGTTATACTAGGTAAACCAATTTTCTATGATCAATTTGACAAATGTAAAAGTAGAAATATAAAGCTAACTCTTGGCGGTCCAAATCCATGCTGAGAAAAGGGGAAATGTGAAGAGTAGGATCAGTTTTACTGCATTTCGGTGACAACAAAACAAAGGAGGAACAATTTATAAAAGTGAATATTTGCGCGCTATTTGTGAAAATTGGAATCGATTGGCTGTTATCTGATGTCATGTTTAGAAACAAACTTTAAGTTTAGTGTCATAAGATGTTTTCTGCAGGTTGTGAAACTAATTACCACTTATTTTAAACCTAACAGTTTTAAAAGTAATTTCCAATATCAGATTATAAAACGTATTCAACATTTTTGTTAATGTTTTACCTTAAAAATCGATTATCTTTTAAATAAGCATTTTGTTGATTTAAAAATCTCCATTAAAAGTATGACTTACTCATGACCAAGCATTTGCGTAAGACACGTTTCAAGCATTGGCTTATGTAATAAAGAAAAACAACAGTAATATTATATATATATATATATATATATATATATATATATATATATAATTAAATGTGCAGTTTATTAGTTACCAAGGCTTAGTATGTAACAATAGCTAAATGCAATTAACAAAAGCGTATAAACAAAAATCAATTTAAATATTTATTGGTCTAGCGGTACAGCGTTCGATTTAAACCTCGGTAGGCATGGGTTCGAATCCCACCACAGGCACTAAATTGCGCGCCTACGTTCGGCTTTGCTAAAATGTCCACTGCTGAAAGATGCTTCTATTAAGACATTCAAAGCAATAAACGTTTAAAAAAATGTACAAAATCAATTACTAACACATTGTT
Source organism: Cardicola forsteri (assembly GCA_025895645.1). Lineage (NCBI taxonomy): Eukaryota > Metazoa > Platyhelminthes > Trematoda > Strigeidida > Aporocotylidae > Cardicola > Cardicola forsteri. The sequence goes on from JAKXYG010001440.1 coordinate 552,706, forward strand.
TTATCATTTTAATATTTGCATTTGTTAAAAAATACATTTTAATTCAAAATATGTTTTTATCTATTTTCTGCATTCAATACAGAGTTTATCACAAAAAGTAAATAATAATCAAAAGGTATTGGGTAGAGTTAAACCAAACAAAGTTGTTAATCAATTAATAAAAAAATTATTTTATTTTTTATTTATTTATGTTTGCTACTTTGAATGTTTTACTAGAAACATCTTTCAGCAGTGGACATTTTAGCGAAGCCGAACGTGGGCCCGCATTTTAGTATCGGTAGTGGGATTCGAACCCATGTCCACAAAAGTCCAAATTTGAGCGTTGTACCGCTAGACCACCCCGAAATTTTACACTAATTACATAAGATTTTGATTTAAAAAGCCACTATCTTGTGTCTGAATAAAAAGTGCACTTTTTTCAATTTTACTATTATTATTACTACCTGTTTGCTGTTTTACACCACTATTAATTTATAATGTAATTTTTCTCATAATTACTGTCGATAGCAGATTGTTTTAGAATGTCACAAGTAACTAAATTGCTAAGCTTTTTGTCAGTATAAGTTCGAGTTCTATTACCATTATTGTGGGTCCTTGTTTGGTTTTGTTAAAATTAGAAAAACAACCATTTTCTTTTTAAGCGGAAGATTAGCAATCTGGTCTAACGTAAAAATAGTGTCAAAGAAACATCACGAAAACACTATTTAATTAAACAACAACAAAGAAGTGGAAGCAACATTATTTGGCTAAATCCGAATAGAATTCCAATATTCGTTATAAACAATCTTTCAAACCGAAAATTTAATGCACAATCGTATGGAACAACAATTTTGTTGCCCCATGCTTTTTATGGTGAAATGATAAATAAGAAAAATTAATTATTCTTCAACATATATTTAAAAGATTCTTAGGTTATTTATTACCTGAAAAGAACCTTTCTTCATTTTATTGCTTTTGTTTAATTGCCAGTTTTCGTAAATTAGCATGCCTACGTAAATTTTTCCCACAGTCAATCGGGTATATGTATATTCTGCAAGCCAAATATATAATGCAATTCAATAGACAATTATTTAAAATGTAAAATATAATAGATAATAAAGTAAAATTGTTTCATTAATTGTAAGCTTTAAAACACTACATCTAGTGCCGTGTATTTTAAATTATTGTGTTCTTAAAAAGACATTAAACATTAAGAAAATGTTTTCACTGTGCATACTTTTTTGGTTTTTTACATCAAAGTAAATTTTTTAGATTGTGAATACTTGAAATATTATTATTATTATTATTATTAATATTATTATTGAATTACGAGACTTTGATGTTAATTTTTGCTGTAATTGTTATCTTATTGCCCCATGCTTATTTTTTAAAGCAAAAGGGTTTTGTAATAAAAAATAATAAAAATATTGTTATTATTATTAATTATTATTAATATCATGTCCTTAATTTAAAAACATTTTATATGTATAACATACCTTACACATGTTAAACCAGTAATTAAATCGCTAGACTTTTGTTTTAGTGAATAAGACTTTAAATTTATGTTAAATATAAAATTTGAGATGCTACTGAACCTGAGGATTTGAGGAATACTTATAATGTCTCAATTTCCAATAATGGTCATTTTTTTTTAATGTTTGTTACTTTGAATGCTTTACGAGAAACATCTTTTAGCAGTGGGCATTTTAGCGAAGCCGAACGTAGGCCCACATTTTAGTGCCGGTGATGGGATTCGAACCCCGATACCCACCGAGGTCCGAATTCAAGCGCTGTACCGCTGGACCACCCCGGCATTTTCTTAACTGTTCCTCCTTCATGTGATGTATCCTGGACTAATAACAACAGGGACCGATTGCACTGGGTTTTCTTTACGGCGGATGAGTGCAAGGATATATGTAGGGTACTTAAAAGGTATCTTAAGATATATGTATATTATATGTAGCCTTTGGGCTGAAGGAGATAATCCTGACAAAAATTAGGCGGCTTCGTTAATCTTTGCGAACAATGGCATCGTCACAAGGATGCCGTATACCAACTAAAAAACTTTGTTATTCTCTTACATTTGATACGCTTATCAAGTCATTAAAATCAATCGTTTAATATGCCGTACAAATATTGAACTAATGGAGGGGTGACTACGCGTTACCAACCACAATAAAATGAATAATAATAATAATAATTATTATTATTATTAGTTTTTGATACTTTTGTTTTAAAAAATATTGACTGTTGCTTAATTTGACTTCAATTTTTATTTAAAATAAAACTATTACACATTGTCTATTTAACTCAAAACAATACTATAAAAATAAAACAGGAAAGATATAAAAGTAATGTATAGCACTCAACCGTAAAATAACGTGATTAATAAAAAATTCAAAAAAGGAAACAGAAAAATGGCTGAAAGAGAACTTAAAGGTTTTATTAAATTGAGAAAAAAAATAACAGGATTATAAGTAGGAGTTAATGGATGCAATGCTATTTTTATATATATATATATATATATATATAATAGTGTTTATTGAATTTACGTATTGGAAATCGATTTTATTACAAATTTAAAGTAAATTTTATATATTATGTAATTAAACAAATTGGAAAAATTTACTACAAATTAAATATTATTATTATTATTATTATTATTATTATTATTATTATTATTATTATTATTATTATTATTATTATTATTATTATTATTATTATTATTATTATTATTATTATTATTATTATTATTATTATTATTATTATTATTATTATTATTATTATTATTATTATTATTATTATTATTATTATTATTTGAACTGTAACTGTAATTGTAACACGAGATTCAGATTGAGTATATTGGCCAGGTTAGCATTATATCAACCCATTCATTACTACTTATTTTATAACTTTTCCATTTTGAAAATCATAGGGCAACAGGATTGTTCTATATGATTGTACATTAAATTTTCGGTTTTAAAAATTGTGCACATTGAAGATTGGAACATTGCTCGGATTTTACTTAATTGAGTCGTCGGAATTATATTGATTTTACTTCTTACCCGTGTCTTTCTGTTGTTTTTACAGCAATATTATTTTTTACAGAGGTGAAATTGCTAACCCTCCTTTTTTCTCAACTAGATTGGCAACGGTAGAGTTTGTCATACTACTAGGTAACTTTATATTATGTATACATTTAGGAACTAAAATATTGTTAGATTATTCAATCCTACATAGGCGAATATACACAAGGGATTAAACTCAGAAACAATACACAAACACATAATTAAAATAATTTAATTAGCCAAACTACCGGAGTTAGGTGGTATAACCAAATCCAAACAATGTTTAGCTTGTACTGGCCACAATGCTTTAATTGTTTCTCTCAATTCGCTGTCTTTTACATCCATTATTTCTGGAGGTGCCATTTTGATGCTCAAGGCTTCACGTACAAGAGCAAATAGAGTAGTTGTGAAATGAACTGTTCCTGCATTGTCAACTGGCATGTTCATTCTAATTAGTTTCTAAAATTGAGAATGTCATACAGTAAATAGATTACAGGTTGCAATTGACATGTAAAGATATAAAGATAAAAGTACTAGCGTTAATCTTTAAAAAATAAAACCTTTTTAATCTTTATGTATGCATAATTTAAAATAATTCATTAATAAATAAAGTTCATTATTTATTTATTTAATTAAATAAAACTGAAAAAACGGTTAAAAGTAAACAGAAATCAGTATCTAACAATGTTTTTTCTAATTGACGGTTACACGATTGAACTAAATAATTAAACTTTTGGTTTCCCATAGATGCAATTAATTTTTAATAAAACATAAACCATTTATATATATATATATATATATATATATATATATATATATATATATATATATATATATATATATATATATATTTTTATATATAAAATAGTGTGTTAAATGTAATTTATAAAAATGTATTAAGTAACAATTTAAACAATTGCAATGTTTTTAAATACCACAAAAAATCTAATCTATAAGGTTCAAACTGTTGCAAATACAAATAACTGCCAACATAAAATAATGTTAAATTGGAGATAAAATGATTTACCTTGTACGCCAATCGATAAGGACAATTTTTTCCAAATCCAACTGGTGGCTCCAATTTTCGCAACATTTCATACATATCTGTATAATGAATACGGCCTCTAAACAGGAATACAATAAATATCAAAAATATTTTAGAATGAAATAACTTTAACTACTTACAAGTAGTATCAAATATTATGCAAATATGTACTGAAAATAAGTCGGAAAAATCATTAACAGATAAAAAATGAAAAATTATCAAATTAACTCACTTTGCTGCTGGATCATATTCAGCCCAAACACGAGTAAATTCGTCTAAATGATGTGATCCCAAAATTGACGAGTCTCTTGTCAAGTAATCAAAATTATCCATAATAACGGCTACAAATAAATTGAGCATGAGAAAAGAACAGAAAAAATTGAACGAAACAAAATAGATGTACGATGCACTGCTTCCACAATTGTTGGAAGTTCGATTGACACATTCTTGGCCATAAGTACACGCCAGCATAATTTCTTGCCAAGACTCACCGGTGGCACAACTGCAATTTAGTTATATTAATCGATTTAGTTGACGTGATTATGCAGTAAAAAACGCAAATAATAAACGTAAATAATGCAGTTATTTGTTGTTGCAAATTTAACAGTACAAAGCTAATTATTTAATGTTTATGCGATGCTTTGTTTATTTTTAATAAATTAAAAAAGTTGTCATTTGGTAGCAGTGGTACAGCGCTTGACTCAAACTTGAGTAGACATGGGTTCGAATCCCCACCATCGGTACTAAATGTGGGACCACGTTCGCCTTCGCTAAAATGTCCACTGCTAAAAATGTTTTTTGTAAAGTACTTAAAATAGTAAAAATAATATATATATATATATATATATATGTATATATATAACTGGTAAACAAACTTACCGAAATAAAAGTAATAATGCTCCTGTAAATGTATGAAAATTATTATTTGTTGTAATTTGTCCATCAACGTCATTGATCGTAATAGTCCCAAAAATCTAAAAATACAAAATAAATATTTGTTACCAATGCCAATAAAACACACCATTAAATATCTATAAATAATAATTAAATTTGTAATACGTAAGCAAAGTAAATTATATTTGTAGTTATACTTATTTTTTGACTAAGTATAATCGTTTAAAATATAAAAATAGATTAATAATTACAGTATTTTTTGTTAATCAAAACAAAATTACATCTTTATTTAAACAGTATGTTCTTCTATGTTGTACAAAAAATATGTTTTGTATTATTTATGGGTTTGGCGTTGTGTATAAAATATAAATTTATTTATTAGCTACAATTAATGCATACACAGTATAATAAATTTATTTAAAATGGTTATAAATATAAAAAAACGCTTTGTGTTTTGTTTTGAATTAATTAATGTTATTATTTAATTTGTCTGTAATAAAATGTTTTTTAATCTACATATAGAGACACCATATATATATGTATAAAAATAAAATTGTACATTCTATAATAATAATAATAATAATAATAATTATTATTATTATTATTATTATTATTATTATTATTAGTAGTAGTAGTAGTAGTAGTAGTAGTAGTAGTAGTAGTAGTAGTAGTAGTAGTAGTAGTAGTAGTAGTAGTAGTAGTAGTAGTAGTAGTAGTAGTATTTTCTCAAATACTTTAAGATTATTTAGCATATTAATAATTATAATTATACTACTGATTCTATCGTTATCACTATGTACCATGGTGATAGAGATGGCTAAGGATTAAACTAGTAGCAATAAAAAATAAATAAAAGTTAAATTTTAGTTGTTTTCATTAAATGACTATAGCCCTAATCCTTAAATAATGTTCGTTTATATAAATCAACATTCTATTTATTAGCTAAATTTGCTAAATTAAAATTGTGGTTGTGTTTAAATACTTAATTGCTTTGTTGCAATTAATTTTTTTGTTTAAATGTGTAATTTCCATTTGTAAAATGAAGTTTTACTTATTTTCTAATAAATTATACCAAAAGATTATAAATTATATTAAACAAAAGAAGACTTATTGCTCTTAAATACAAGGTTAATATTGTATTTTTAATATTAGTAAAATAAATGTATTAATTTACATCTTAATTAATATAAAACATAATTCAATAAATAAAAATATTAGTTAAAAAAAAACAACGGCTTTTAATCTAAAAATTAAACTGTTTATAAAAATAAACTTAAAAAAATCGTCCCAATTTATAACACTTTTGTAACTGTTTATGTAAGTGCTTATAAAAGAAAAAAGTTTATAATTAAAATTTTAATTTTCACTTACTTGCATTCCAACAACAGCATAAATAAAAAATATCATGGTTAGTAACAAACAAACGTAAGGCAAAGCTTTGAACGACTGAATAAACGTCCACAACAAAATTCGAATTGTGTAACCTTGACGAATAAGTTTGAAAAGTCGTGCAGCGCGAAAAAGCCGCAAAAATCCCAAATTAAGAAATGACGAGTCCTGTAACAAATTGAAACAAAAAATTGTTTATTTTGTGTTATGTTGCCTAAATTAGTAGATTTTTGTTTTAATGGATGCAGATTTAAACGTTTACTATCATTGTTTTTATGCATTTACTTATTGAAACATGTTTCAGATAGAAAAACATTAAAATAAACAGTTAAAAAAAACCTACTTGCAATTCGGATACGAGAACATCAGTAATACTACCGACAACTGTAATAAAGTCAAATGTATTCCACCAGTCACGATAATAACTCTTTTTAAATAAAATATATTAATTTTAAACAAATTTAGTTTATATATACATATATATATAGTTAATTAATTAATATTTATTATGTATTTTTTTGAACGAATTAATTTCTATGTATAAAATTTAATTTAGACGCAAATAAAGCAGATCATACTACAAATAAAATTAATTACTAGGATTAAGGAAATAATTAACTATTACATCATAATTACAATAGTTTACTAAAATAAACAAGTGTTTTTTAATAAAGCACGTCATTTAGTAGTAATCCAACTCAAAATTTTGAGAACATAAAAAATACGTCTAAAATAAAACGTCTGAGATTATTTATGTTTCAAGGTAAAATCAAAGCTGTCAAAATTAAAATATTAATCTGATATAAAAAGAAAAACAAATAAAACGTTTTCTTTTAAAAGAGAACATATAAATGTGTCTGGGTGGTCTAGCGGTAGTTCGCTCTACTTAAACATGAGTGAGCATAGGTTCAAACCCGATCACTCGCACCAAATGGGGTTTCACTAAAATGTCCACTGCTGAAAGATGCGTTTCCTTTAAAACATTCAAAGTAGTAAAAAACACATAAATTAGAGTTTCAGATTTAAACAATTTGCCTTTTTAGTATTCACAATTTAATAAAATTATTAAATATGTTATAAACATAACATAGTTTAACAAAATAATTAAATAATATAAATTAATACCAAATTAAAAACTTGATTATTTTTAGTAAACTATTCCATTTTTTTTATCATATTATTATTATTATTATTATTATTTTTCAAACTATTTTATTTAAAAAAATTTAGTTTTGTTAAATTGATTGGGATTAAATGTTATATCACCTAGTGTTAACGAAAATAGTTTATGTTACATTTCTACATTAAAATAAATTACGAACCATTTGCTTACTCTTTGCGGTATATGGAATTTTTTGAAAAGTATCAGTTTTGTATATTAAAATTTGCCTTAATAACAAGTGTTAACTGTTAAATGCGCGTTTTAAACAATTACGGTTAATAAGAAGTTTAGTAATTTTAGAACAGTCTAAGCTGAAATAACCAACAAAAAATATTTTTTTAAGGAAGAAGGAAGTGTAGTGCTAAATTCTAGATTGATAGATGTATATATAAAAATTCTAACTAAAAAGTTATTTTAGTTATAAAGTTTTTTTCACATAATTATAACCCTAATTGAAACACCAACCTATAATAATTATAATAATATTATTATTATTATTATTAAGCTTTAATATCTCACTAGAGATACATTCAACGTAAAATACATTTTTACCATCAATATAAAAAAGTAGGAGTATAAATAATGGGATCAAAATGAAATAGAATGTCATATGTTAATGAATATAAATATAGACTATATAGTATGCATGTGATTTTAAAAAATATTCAAAATTACTATACATAGAATGAGTCATTATAAGGCACACTTGCTACATTATATATATATATATATATATATATATATATATATATATATATATATATATATATATATATTATAATCAAATTTTTATTGAATAAACCACTTTTATTAAATAAGAAATAATACAAAATAATTATTTTAATAAAATTAAAAATATATATTTTTTTAAATGTTTTTGTTTTACCTTTGGTCCGAATGCAACTAATTTCAGTAAACATTCCATAGTAAACATGGCTGTAAATGCAGTATTTAGATATACCAGAGTACTGCAATAATTTTGATACTTTTGCGTTTCCCAGTCCGAAATGCCCAAATTTTCATCTGCATGATCTGGTCTGTAGTACTGAAAATAAATAAAATTATTAAACTTGTTTAACAAATATAAACTTTTAAATTATTTTTATTAACAAAACGATTTTAATTATAAAAATAAATTATGCAAAAATTACTTTAAAAAGCTATTCTTAAAAGTTGTTTATAAATTTGGTTTTCATTGCTTAAATGTTTGGTAGGAAACACATCTTTTAGTAAATGCATATTTAACAAAGTCCTACATATAAGCTCCCATCAAGCGCCGGTATTAGAACTCAATTTTATGCATATTCAATCACGAGTTTGGCGCTTAGTTACTTGTACTATAATGGCCTAAACGTTTATTGTTATTCTATAAGGTGTCTACACAAACTCTAACATGTGTCCAACACACTATAGCGTTTGTTACTATCGCCTTAATAATTTGTAGTAAAAATTATTATTTAAAATATTACAGGTTTATTTAATCAGTTTAAAGATTTAATAAAATATAAAAAAATAAAATATTTATGAACCTAAAAGCAATATTTTTTTATAAGTGCACTTATGCAAAAGTCTTTAAAAAAAAACAACAAAGTCTCGTTGGCATTGAAAATTTTTTAAATTGAAGATTGAGCTACTTTTCAGCTTTCACTCAACCTTGTCATCTGTGTAACTCTGTCATCCAAATACGTGCAATCACTTATTTGCTGTTGTTCGCCGGAATGGCGTTCTCTTGTATCATAGCAGTATAAATTTTTTACAGAGGCCAGGTTGCTAACCTTGCGCTCAAACCCTCCTCCTTTATCCAGACTGGCTAGATTGAATCATTTCTAATCCAAACAAATATTAATCACACAAAATTGTCAAAGCTAAAAAACAAACAGTCTATTTACTTGATAATAGTCCACCAAAAAATTTTAAATAATAATGCTATACTAAAACTTACTTTCATCATTAATATAAGCGTATTTAAGGCTATCATAATCATAATGTAGTATTCAAATGGGCTAGATACAACAAGACGCCATATACGATATTTCGTTGAAGAAACATTACTGGGCATATATCTGCATAAAGGCTTAGAATTGATGGCAAATTCGATGCATTGTTTCTAAAAATGTTACAAAATAGAATAATATTTGTTTAAACAAGTGTTTTATTTTTAGTTCAAGTTGTGTTTGTCTATAAAATACATTTATCACCAGACAGGCGTTTTTCATTTGTAAAGGTTTTTAATAAATTCCCATGTTATTTGCATTTTTCTTTATATTTTTAAAATGTTGTTGTCAATGGTTTCGGGGAACGGTTTATTCTACATTTTTCTTTGGCTTAATATCCAATTTTTGGCTTTATACATTAGCCTTTTTACAAATTGTTTACAAGTAACAACATTTCTAATAAATTCTATTTTTTTTCTGCTTTTAAAATAGTGATGTCATCTTGGTATATAACGCCCAAAATGGTATGTAATGCTGTTTGTAAAAAAAGTGTTTTTCTTATGTTTTATTTGTATACTGTTGTTCGAATAACAATTCATTCGGATATAAGGACTTTAATCGGTTTATTAATGCGCTTACAATATTTTATATATTGAACTGAATGTTTTGGAAATATTATAACTTAAATATACGTCATTTATAGTTAAAATCTTATGCCCAACTATTTTGCGCTATAATTTTAATTGTTTTTCGTTTATTTTTCAATTTAAACAATTATTATCGTCAAATTGTGTCACTATTTTTAAAAACAAATATTTTAAAAAATTTTCAATTTAAAGACATGAGTAAAAAATCGTTTTGTTTTTTGTCATTTTTTACATAAATTATTTATTGGCAATTCAAACGTTAGTTAATATATATATATGAAACATTATTAAAATGGTGCCGCATTATAAATGTTGTCATGGAAATAGTTATAAACATTTTGAACTAATTGTATAAAACTATATTTTAAATTTTAAATCAAGCGCAATTGTCTAACTAATCTAAAAATAGTCTTACAAATTGTTTTTAAATGGAATAAAAGAAACAAATTAATAAATTGTAAATTTATCAATATTGTTTGTTATTAAAAATAAATGCAATTTGATAACCAGGATAATTTAAGCTTGAAAACAAAAAATAAAACTAAACACCAATTTGCAAGATCGTTAAATATTTCAATTGTAAATATGCCTAAATAGTTGAGCAAGTTGTAAATAAGCAGTTTAAATAATAGAACAAGAATATATAAAAAAATACTTATTTACTAGTAATAAATATATTTTTATTAATTTTTTATCAATTATTATTAATAATAATGTTTTTGTTAAAAAAAGCATTGGGCAACAAGATTGCAATATATAATTGAAGTTTAAATTTTTACTGCATATGGAAGCTCGAACTGTTATCAAACTGTAATCAAAATCCTTCTTTTATTTTTCTATTGTAGTTTCCTGAAATAACATTTCCTCGTTGCTTTTTTACCAAAATTTATTTATTTTATTTCTACTACTTTGAATGTTTTACGGAAAACATCTTTTAGCAAAGTCGAACGTGGGTCTACATTGAATGCCATTGGTATGATTTGAATTCATGCTCCTCTCCAGTTCCAAGTCGAGCGCTGTAATGCTGGACCACCCCGGCACACATATGTATTTATTTAGAGAAATCAGGCTGCTAATTATCCATTCTAGGCTTCCTCCTTTCTTAACTTGGCTTAAATTTGGCTTTCTAAATAAATAACATTTTATTTTGTTTAATTAATAATATTTTTTATACAAATTTTTATAAACCAAAATAATTAATTTACTATATGTATTCTATTTTGATACCTGATTTTTATCTAATTCATGATCCACCAATTCATTTTCACCCTGTTCTTGAAATGTAATAATGATGAGAGCGACAAAAATATTTACAAAAAAGAAAGGAAATACGATAAAAAACGTTATGTAAAATATGGCCATTTGTTGGCCGTGATCTTCGACAGGACCATGATTCACTTCGGTTGCGTCCATCGAATTTTTCAATATTCTGTAAAAACACAAAAATGAATAGGTAATAAACCAGTCAGTAATGCAATTTTATTATTATTATTATTATTATTATTACTATTATTATTATTATTATTATTATTATTATTTATTTTTATTTTATTTTATGCTTGCTACTTTGAATGTTTTACGAAAAACATTTTTCAGCAGTAGACATTTTAGCGAAGCCAAACGTGGGCCAGCATTTTGTGCCGGTGTTGGGATTCGAACCCATGCCCACAAATCATGGAACACAAGCTTAATTCACATAATTATAAATTAAAATTTCAACAGTTTTATAAATTATAATTAATCTCAGAAAAAAGCAACATTTTTATAAATATTAATTTAACTTTTCTCTTTTCTAAAATGTATTTATCAAACAGTATATGACATTGAATAAACAGGTCAAAAAAGCTGCCGTAATAACAAAAATAATTAGGTTGAAACCAAATATAAAGGAACAGATGCAGCAACAGCAAAAACATTTCTAAGTCTTTGTCTAAAATTGTAAAACAACTGTCAGGAGTTACAAAAAACATTAATATTTTAATTATCGAAATATGCTGTTAACGTTTGATAAATAGTCAGCAATTATCCAGATAGATAAAGCATGTTTAAAAAGTATTTAACTAGTCTGCACCAAGCACCTATATAGATGTTGATAAAGACAAAGATGTGAATATTATAATAAAAATGCGATTTTGTATTAATGATATTTCTGGAATTAAAGTAATCTATCTGCAATTTAAACGTTAAAAACTAACAAAACAGCAAAGTTTAACATAATAACGGCAGATATGTTTGAACATAAAGGTAGTGTAATAATATGCAAAATTGTTTATTTATTTAATATTATACAACGTAATGTACAAGTTTAAAATGATTAAATGCAAGGAGTAATTGTTATTCTGCATAGTAAAAAATTTAAACAATCGGCGCGCAACAATCTTATTGTTTGTTTCTGGTAGAGTGTTTTTTAGGTATATTTAAACAGTTTAAAAAAACATCTTAAAATGAAATCAAACAAGCTTTTTAAAAAGAAAAATATATTGATTATTCTTAACACCATTAAACAATACCATTAGTTTCAAAAATTACTTGCAATTAGTTTTATTGAATTTATAATAGCTGTTTAAGAGGCTTTTATTGAAAATTCCTTAAAATTATGTAAATATTTTGCATTCATTATAGCAAAATTCTAGTTGCTATGTTCAAAAACAAAAACGGTTATACTGCTATGTTCGAACTTGTCACAAGTGTATGTCACAAATGTGTGTTCGACTACCCTTCCTGTTTCTACTAATAATTAATTTTATTATGACACGGTCTATAAATAATTTTGTATATAATATCAATTGAAACTATAGTAGATTAAGTAATTTGAAATTTTCAAACAATATTGGTTTATTTAGTAAAACACCGGAAATGGTGTAAAATATGACAACACGTCAATGTAACATAAGTTCTCGAGTTGGCCTACGCATCAGTTATTCAAAATTATAAGTATTTTATACAAAACTAAGTAATTATATTCTATTTAAAATTTTTACAACAACATACAAAAGCAAAATGTGGAAACAACTAAGCAAGATTTATGAGATAGTAGATGTTTTAAAGCATTCTGAAGATTACTTGGTGCAATTATATTTTGAACATTGAGATTAAGAGAATAATTAATTTTTGTTCACTACATTGCAGTATTACAATTAAATTACAAGAATTAGTTGATTAAATTTTACAATTACTGTTTAAAAGATTAGCAAGAATAATTTTGAAATGGGCAAATGGAAATGGTAAAAATAGATTGGTAGACCACAAAAAACGTGATTAAGAATCATTCGAAAAAATTTAATTGAACTGAATGTTACGTTAAAAAAGATATAAGACGTTTTACTTACATCTAGAAGTTTATTAAAAAATTCCGAACGTTTATTACAATAGAGAATCCTTGTTATCGCTCTATACGTCCGTAAACGTATCAGAACAAAACAATAATAATAATAATAGTAATAATAATAGTAATAAAAATAATAAAAAGAAAAAGAATAAGAATAGTTTCACTTTATTAACAGATTAAATATCAAACGTTTTAATTACATAAAGAAATTATAATTTGTTTGAAAAAAAAAACAATTTAAAAGTTAAAAAGTACTTTTAAGTCATTATTCTCAAATGAATAATTTTCAAATTTAATTATTTTAAATTAATATAATTTAAAAATCAATAATGTATAAAAATGTATGCGTAATACGTATATACTAGTTTTGTTTCACAATATGGTTGTATTGTATTGCTAAACAAAGCAATTTATTTTGTTTATAATATAAATAAAAATACGTACATCTTATTTGCAAAAAATAACAAATATAAATTCAGATTTTTGAGATAAAACCCAATAATTATTGCATATCTGTCAAAGAAGTTTACAAGAATTTTAAAAAATTCGGTTTTAATTTGTTGTAATACAACATGCAAAATAGTTAAATAAATCCATTTTTAACTCTACTTTACCCAATTTAAATCCAATATTGGTAAAAGAAAAATATTAAAACGTTTTCGTTAAATAAAAACAAAAAAATACAATTTTTAAAAATATACTCTACTAAAAAAATGTTCACTTGTTTTCCTCACTAAAAATATAACCCTGTCAGTTAGCTGACTAACTATCTATTTTTAAAGTAATATTTGAAAATTAGGATTATTTTGTTCATATAACTTAATTTGCATTTTGAAAAGTAAAACATTTTTTGGTGTTACAATGTTTTTGTTCTACTGATTTGTTATGTTGCCAAACGTTAATATTCTTTATCACATTGTCAACTCTACGGAATCTGGACCCAGATCTGATTCAAATAGGATGAGGATGAAAGAGCAACATCAGCAAATTTACGTTTTAAAAAATATTGTTAAAAAACAACAAAAAGATACCATTTCATAAAACTGGAAAAAAGTAAAAGAAAAGATTTTGACAGTAGGGTTTAGCAAAACATGAAATATAGCTCAATTTACAATATGTATAATCTTTAATGCCAAATATTAATGTACAATCAGATAAAACAATGTTAATACTTTAAATTTTTTTGTAGTAAAAATTTTTAAATAATAATAATAGTGTTAAATTAATATATTATGTTAAACCAGTTTTGTAAAATAAAAAAGTGTAATTTCATAAACCTTTTTGTAATTTAGTATTTTAAAATTTAATTTTATTGGCTTAACTTAAAAAGTATTTTGTATATATCAATGAGATGTGCTTAGAGAAGATCAAAAATGAACTCATCTAGTCAGTCGCAAGCCTGAATTAAAGAGAAGGTTTTGAGCCTAAGGTTAGCAATTTGGCCTCTGTAAAACATCTATATTACTACATAAAAAATAAAAAGACGCTAATCCAGAAAACAAAAGGAAAAAAGTGATAGCATGATCCAAATGACAAGGTTGAGTAAAAGCCGATAGGTAACTCAATCTTTGATTAGACGAAGAAAATTACTTGGTCAAATTCTACGTTTACTGCCAGAAAGACCAGCAATAAACGTTTAATGATTGCAAAAGAAAAGTTGGTAAATTGCAGAAAATTTAGTTAATAATTATTTGGGAAAATCTAGTTAAAATAAATGTATTACATGATCAAACAGAACTTTTGCTAAAACGTTTAAGCACATGGAATCTTTTTTCAAATTTTTACACAAACAACAACGAATATAAATAAAATTATTAAACATAGCATAACATCATTTAATTATTTTGTTTTTAATAATTATAAATTATGCATTAAGCAGTGCAATTACACATGCAATTTAATGTTTGATATTGCCATGAGAGCAGAAAAATTAAATTTAAGCGTGCTAGTATGACAGAAGTGGATAAGGCTTGTCAATGACATCGAGTTATACAATGGTTGGACTTAATTAAACCTTTTCAAGTGTTCATTTGCTGAAAAATGTTTCTTATGAAGCATTTAAACAATAGCAATGACGTAGCATTTTGAAATAGGTATTACTAAATTTAAAACAACGTTTCAATGTAAAAAAATTTCAAAAACGTTAGTAATGACAATTGTAGTGTTAAAATATGTTCTATCTGCTTATAAATCTAATTACAACTATGCAAATTGAAGCAATAATAGACTAGCTATATATATTTTATAAATTAAATTAAAAAGTTAACTTTTTTAACAAAAAATCTATTCATGTATAACACTTTAGACAAGCATAACTATATTTTGAAATATGGCTTAACCATAAATTAAATAATTTTAAAAAAATTGAAACTATATTGCAAAATAAGTTTTTTAATGTACCGTGATGCCATAAATAGCTAAATTGATAAAATTGTTCTCCAATTTTAACACTTTGTACTAAATGCTGTAACATTTGTACTTGTTAAAAAATATTTTTTGCGAAATATTTAAGCAATGACTTGTAAGAAGCAATTATATAAAAACAGTACTTTAATTTTTAAATTACTTTTAAATTAATGATTAACAATAATCTCTTATTTAAATAATCTTACCCAGGCCAACCCTCACCCGTTGTTACGGTAAACAAAGTGAGCATTGCCATTATTACATTATCGTAATGAAAGTCTCGGGAGTGCCACACGCGTGCCGTAACCACGGGTACAAGATTTTCATCGTAATGAAAAAAGTAACCCCTGAAATAAAAAGTAAATATTTTTTATCTTACTTTGTTTATATTACAAATAAATCAATTAAAATAATTTTAATTAAGTAGATTGCTTTAAAAGATTTGTTTAATATAAACTTTATTTAAATCAAAATTTAATATATTTAACACAGATTGATATACTCATAAATATATTATTTGTTTTCATAAAAATAAAACTAACTTTAACTTTTAAGTTTTTAATATCAAAAGAAATGTTACTATTGTTTGTTTTGAAGTTATCTACATACATTGATTAATTAAAATTTTAATAATGAATTGTCTTTATCAATGTATTACAACTATTGTTTTGTAAAATATATTTTCCTATTGTTTATTACAAAAATAAAATTGCAAAACAAATGTTGATTGAATAAATAATATCTTATATATAAACATTTTCTTTTTTGATTTGATAGATGCTTGTTTGAATATAAGGTTTTCTTAAATAAAAAATATGACATTAAATAAATAGTTGAAAACCAAATAAGTTATTTTGAAATAATCAATATAAAAATATTATATGTTGCATTAAAATAATTCAAAAAGTTGTTGTATACATAAAAAGAGAAATAATTGGGTTGTTTTGTATATTTAATTTTTGAACAATATACATTTAGAGACTTAAGGTTTTATACAAGCAAACAATAAATTCAGGTATTTTGTAATAAACTATATTATATATATATATATATATACATTCTTCAACTTTTACCTCTTTTGCTGTTTCTGACCCGTTTTTTCTATTTGGTTCTGTATCTTACCAGTTTGAAACATTATAACAATTATATTGTGCTTACTAGTTTTAACAACCATAATCGAGTATAATAAATGGAAAAAACGTACTGACATTCTTCTTTTGTTAATTTGGATATATCGTTACAGTAGAAAAACTTTCCCTGAAATAGTTGTACGGCCACAATGGAAAATATGGATTGAAACAGTATATACACAATGAGAATAATACCAACATTCTTTAGTGAACTAACGACACAGTCAAAGACGGCCTAAATTTAAATGCAAAAATTACAGTTACTTACAGTATGATTTGTACCAAAATGCAAATTAATACCGGTTTAGTTTGTTTAAATAAATTGTTTTATAAAATTGTAAATTATTTAAAAAATTTTAAAAAAATAGTGCAGTTAAACAGTGGTATATTTTATACGTAATTGGTTTTTTGTTATGTTGTTATTGTTTGAATACATAACAAAAAAAATAAAAAATACAATTTTATCATTACATAGCATTAGTAATTTTAAATTATTATTATCATTATAACTTCACTGTAGCTAGTCTATAGTCTGGTCGAGAAAAAAAGGAGAGTATGAGTGCAACAAGACGTAAGGAAGAAAAAACATACTGCCAATAATGGGGAAATCCAGATAGAATTTCAATTTTTGATATGCACAATTTGTACAACCAAACCATCTTGTTGCTTCACGTTCTTTAAAACTTAAGAATTTTGAAATAAATAAATGTTAAATATCAACTGTTTTATCATCAGGTATTAAGTAAAATTATAAACATAAAATATAACATCTAATATTAAAGAAACTACAACTTATATCAAATACCATTGGTTAAAAAATAGTTTTTTATGCAATACAAAATGTTTAATGATAAATGTAATTGCCACTTTTCTCTAGTAATTTAAAATGCTCTCGGTTAGGTTGTTTTGACAAAAACAAATAAATTTAAACAGATAATTTCTTAATTATTATTATTATTATTATTATTTATGGTTATTGGCTTGGATTCTTCAGTAGAAGTAGCTTTCAGCACTCAGGTATCGATTTGTAAAAATAACAGTTTCTACTTATTTTAATTTGTATAATGCTTACATCAAATTGTTTGCAGCAAACTAAGTTAGTCGGAATAAAAGAAAAAATTTTTTACTGTACAATAAGATACGATTGTTTTATTGTAACAATTGTAACTTTTGTGCAAGTGCATAATATTTTAGCTTACAACCACGTTTACACATTGGAACAAAAAGTTACTTTTAAAAGCATTTTGTATAATAAATATTTATAACTTCATTCAAAATCAATAAAACATTATTTAATAAATAAAGGCCGTTTTGTAACCACTGAATACAAAAAAGTTTTAAAAATTGTTTTGACGCTAAACCTTGCTTAAATATCCAAAGTTTAATTAATGTTGTAATTAATTATTTTATTTGTTCTAAAACAAATGCCAAACATTTAACAATAGTTTAATTGTAATTTATGGTTTCAATGTTCTTGTTTTATAATAAAAATGGTTTAACGTTTAATAATTAAGGTAATAAATTTTTTTTTTTCACATTTTACAAGTAACTGAGTAAATTTGTACAAATTGTATTTAACATTTTTAAACACTATTTTATTTTAATTGTTGTAAATTAAATAATATATTTTCCCTAAATCAACTATTTTGTTTTAGTATTTTTTTACTTTTTTAAAATATAAATTTGTTTTAACGATATATTCCGAATTGTTTGTTAACTATTTACAAAATATCAATTTTTAAACAGAAAATACCTAATTTTTTAATTGTATTATTTTACAGAAAAACTCCAGTCACTTGACACTGTGGTAAAGAATAAAAGATCACATTGAAACCGATTAATTAATTATTTTTGACATTTATTACTATATTTTGCATTTCGGTAAAGATTAACATTAAGAAGTTATCACATTACGTTGCTATTGTGTTTAATAAATACAAATGTGGGACATTAAATGTTATTTAAAAGAAATAAAATTAAGAACACACAGTAATAAGAAATTAATTATTATAAAATTGTGTCAATTGCATATATCAATTACGTTTATATAAGTGGAAACTATAAAAAAATATTTTTTTAATGTTTGTATATTTTGAAAAAAGATATTTCTACATAAATATTATAATTAAAAAGGAAATTTTTTGTAAAATATGTTATTATTTTATTACTGTTATTATTTATTTAATAAATTTATCTGGAAATAAAGATTAATTTAGGTAGATAAGTGCTTTAATCGTAATGCAGGAATTGTGTTAGAATTTGTAATGAATGATTTTTATCACTTTTGCTAATTTTTATAATCAGACATACCTGAGTTTGCTAATTTTTAACGTTGTCTGCTTTAAATGTCTGCATATTGTAATTTGTAAGTTTTTGTTAATTAGTTAATAATAATAATTCTAATTTTACTCAAAATCACTTTTTGTATGTTATTATTGGCATATTTGTAGCCCAATTAACGCTAAACAATACAGGTAAAAATTAAATATAATTTATGTAAATGAGGGCTATTTAGTTGGGCAAAACGTTGTTATAACCGGTTATGAATTGAATTTTGAAAAGTGCATAAATTCTAAACTGCTGCAAACAACTGCAAATTTAAAAAATAATT
Organism: Cardicola forsteri; assembly: GCA_025895645.1. Lineage (NCBI taxonomy): Eukaryota > Metazoa > Platyhelminthes > Trematoda > Strigeidida > Aporocotylidae > Cardicola > Cardicola forsteri. The sequence continues at coordinate 572,299 of JAKXYG010001440.1, forward strand.
TATTTAATTTGATTTACGCGCTTACTTTGAGCTTTGGAACTCGGCGAATCGTCTTTAGGGGTCTCAAAACTCGAAGAACTCGGAACGATTTAATTGTACTAAGATTTTTGCTGAATAGAATATACATTTACATTTAAAAGACAATGTAACATTTTAATTAGTTGGGGTTTTTTAAATTCAAAATTAAATTACATTTTAATTCAACATTATTTTTATAAATTAATTTATAAAAAATAAATTTACCTTGCAACTTGTGATCCTTTATCTTTCATTGCGTAAGATCTAAATAACACACATTGAAAATAAGTGCAAGAAAATTAGCGAAACACCTTTTAATGTTAAATAATAATGATCACTTTTAGATAAAATTATAATAAAAAATTATATATTTTAATATAACAAATTAAAGAAGTACTTTGTTAAAAACGTGATAAAAATTAAATATGTATGTTAACAAATTGTCTTTCAAAAATGCTTATAACTTCCGATTACATTTTTGTAAACAAAGATAAAGCTTTAAATATATTAGGAAAAACACTTTACAAAACTGTATTTTACGAGAATACAATAAAATGTTTGTTCTAGAAGTGTATACGTGTTTTTTAACATCTTCTTAACAATTGAAGCGATTAAACTAAACTGAATTTAACTGCATAAATGCAAATAAATATACAGAAAAACAAAATTATATATTTTATTAATAGCACAAATATTGATTAATTTTTTTTTAATTATTGCATGCATATATATATATATATTAGTTTATAAATTAGTAAGGATTTATACATAATTTTAAGATATATGCAATATAAATAACAACGTTTAAAATACTAATGGATGAGTTTATTGTACTAAAAACATAAGTGTGGGTGGTAATGGATTCAATTTTTACCACTGGCACTAAATGTGGATCCATGTTTAGCTTTGCTAGAATATCCACTGCTAAAAGATGCTTTCCGTGAAATATTCAAAATTGTAAAAAAATAAATTAAATGAATAAATATTGTAAAATTAATTTTGTATAAGTATTTTAAAAAATTATTTTATTGTTATGTATTTAAAACAAAATTTAATTAATCAGGAAACAATTTAGCAGTTAACATTTTGCTCAATAGACCAGACGGAATGAAAATCCGACTCTTATTGATACTTAGACAAACTAATAAAAAATACTAATTAAAAACATTAAATAACAACACAGCCATAATGCCAAAATTTATGTCTACTCACATTCCCACGTCAAGAGTAACAACGATAATAATAATAATAAATAATAATAATAATAATAATAATAGTAATAATAATACTAATGTTAATACTAATACCAATACTAATACTAATACTAATAATAATAATAATAGTAATAATAATAATAATAATAATAATAATAATAATAATAATAATAATAATAATAATACTAGTACTAATAATAATGATAATAATAATAATAATAATAATAATAATAATAATAATAATAATAATAATATAAATTTATTATCAAAATTGAATAAGCAAGACTAGATTGACGTAAAATTGAATAACAAGTAAATGGTTGAAACAGGTTTAATTACCAGCAATTGTTTTGTAATACCCCAGTGTACATTTTGCAAATTCGAGATTGCAGAGTTTGATTAAGTGTTAAATGTAAAATTGGATAGGTATGGCTTTTACCCTTATCATCGGCACCAAATTAAAACCTATCTGGATGTTTACATGGTAAAACATTTAAGCAGTAATAGCCAAATAATAATAATAATAATCGTGATTGTTTAAATGCTTTTTGAGAAACACGTTTCAGCATTTAGAAAAACAAAACAAAGGCTTGCATTCTAGTGTTAGTAGTAACACTGAAACTCATACATACCAAAGTTCAAGGTTTGTTTTTATTGTTCTTATTTTTACGAAGGTAGAATTGCTAGTCTTATGTTTTAAAGATTTTTATTTTATTTTACTTTTACTATTTCAAATGTTGTTTACGGAAACATCTGTTAGTAGTAGATATTTTAGCAAAGCCGAACATGGGCCTGCATTTAGTGCCGGTGGTGATAATCAAACTCATGCCCATCCAGGTTCAAGTTCAGTAAATGCTTTTCATTATGTATTATTTATTATTATTACGAAAACCTTTTGCTTTAGAATAAGCATGGAACAATAAGCTAACAGTTACAGCATGAAACAACATAAACACAAATTTAGAATTAAAATGCTTGATTCAATAAAATTGTGTTTTTCGACATACCGAAAAAATGAAATTAGCGCCGCGATAACAACAGCTGCATCTACTAAATTCCAAGTGTCACGACAGTATGAATTTGGATGAAACAATACACCCAAGTCAATAAGCTAAAATTGTTGTTAAAAAACATTAATGCAATTTTTTTTAATGTTAGAATAAATTTAGTAAAATGGTTTTTAAATTTATCTGAAATAATAAACAATTAAAAATAGTGTAAAAAAATGTTTCTTAGATGTCAAAAATTACAAATAATTATATTTAAAAGCACTTTGGTATCTCACGTTTTTTATGTTTTAATGTGAGATAATAGGAAAAAAGTAAATGTTTTTAAGTTTTATAAATTTTAGTAGTTTTTATTATGATATCAGATTGTATGTTTTTTATTTAGTTTTGCAATTGTATTTTTTTGTATTAATCATATACGTTTTTAAATAAACGTTACTAGTTTGACGCACAAATGTTCAATTTTGTTAAAAGCAAACATAGAATTGATTAAACTACTTTAGTTATTGTTTTATTATTTTTTTAGTTACTGTTATTCAAAACGTTTTACAGAAAAACATTTATTAACAAATGGTAATTTGATAAAGTAAAATGAATAATTGGATTGGATTGTAATGAGTTAAATACTTATAGAGTATTATTAGTCTCAATTGTTAAAGTTCAAGTTTCTTCTAGTAATCGGGATAAAAATTAATTAAATTAATGTTTTTTACAAATAAATAAACAAGAAAAATTAAAGTACTGATAAACTAAGTTGTACTTTAATTCAAAATATGCGCACTCTAACAATTACGCAAATTTAGTTTTATATTTTAAAGTATATTTTTGTGCTTATTGTTAAATCTATACAAAAACTTAAAACTTGTATTATGGCTTAATTAATAAAACACGGTTAATTAGTTAGAGTTCTGATTTTTAGCTCTAAACAATAATTTAATTATATCAGTTTTAAAAATAAACAAATTTAAATTAATTATTAATAGGAATAATGCATTTATTCATGTGTTTTTAAAGATGAATTATTGGAATTGTCAGATTGATTTGAATAGTAAATCCACTTGGTTTTTATTTATGGTGAATCTGATTAATTATAATTTCCCAGTGTTTTCAAATACTGGTGCGTTACTAGCGGTTTAGCCGGCAAGTTATTTCTTTCTCTACAATTTTATTATACAGGTCCATACCATAATGGTCCAGGCATATTGCATAAGTTTAATAGCCTATATGGCACATTTTGTTATATATATATTAGTGTATTTGCCGAATATAGTTATTTACTGGCAAGTTAAAAACAAGTGATTGTAAGTACAAATTTTTAGAACATTAAAACCAAAGTATTTGATTTTTAAATGTCATTTATAAATAAAAAATGTTTTAAATTAAGTATTAACCAGTTTTACAAAGTAACATTTTTATAATGTATTTATACATAATTTTTTCTAAACTTGAGTAAGAAAGAATATTAAATTATACATAAATTTTAAATATAAATATTCCACTTAATTTAAAAAATAAAATGCTTGTTAGTGTACAAAACATATTTAATAATGCCAATTGTTGTATTTAATTAAATAAAATCTTATTATATATATATATATATATATAAAGCTCACTTTTAAAAGCATTTCAATTGCAAATACACAAGTAAATGCATGATCAAAATATTCTAATAAACAATTACGAATGCTATTTTCACTGACGGGATCTTCGGCAGCCAATGCCAAACTACTGGAAACGATGACAATCATAATGAACAAGTCGAAGTATCGCAAATTAACGACAAAATGACAAAATCGTCGAATTCTTGCAAACAAAGGGGAAAAACAAAAATGTGCAAAAATTTCATTATTTTTTAGCATTGATTAAAAATCAAAATTAATTTTTTTAGGGTCTACCACTGTTTACACGTTTGACTAGAAACATCATACAACAAATTATTTATCTATTTTCTTTTTATCGTTTTTATAGTAAGTATATTTTAACAAATAAATTATAAGCAAACTTAAACAAGGGCTTGTGTTTAGTGCCCGTGATAAAATTTGAAGCTATGACTACCCAGTTTGTTTTATCTAGAGCTCTAGACATCTTTGCTGCTTATATACATTTAGTCAAGCTACACGAGTACTTTTAACAAATAATTTAGCCACAAATCACTCTAACAGAAAATTCTAAGTAAACATAAGCACAATTTTTGAAAAAATTCAAATAAATAGTATTTTTTCAAAAATTATGTTTTTATGATTTGTATAAAACTGTCAAATTTACGGAATAACGCTAATATTAGATTTGAGTTTTCTAGGAGTCTTCAAATAACGTTTATGTATTCTTTGGGGAATTTAACAGTTTCAATATTATACAAATTATAAAAAATAATTATTCTTCAAACACTATTAAATTAAATATTATTTAAAAAAATATTGACAGTATTTTGCAGACAATTTTGTAAGTATATATATATATATATATATATATATATATATATAGTTAAAAATATTAAAAATGCTTTCGAATTATTTTCCAAATTATTCTCATATTACTGTCAAAAATACTATCAAAATGTATATTTAAAATAATGTCCTATGTGGTGTTTTGTTTAGACATTTGTATGTAGGTTAAGCAAAACTCAACAATAAATATTGACTATATTAATTTTATAATAAATACAATAAAACATTTTACAAAACTGCTTTTTACGTAAATGCAATAGACTGTTCATGTTTTCAATGTGATGTACACACTTCAATAGGTTCTTAAAAATTAGTGCTATCAAACTAAAATAAATTGAACCGTTTAAATGCAAAACAAAAATAAAATGTTTTATTAAATGGGATTTTTCAAAATGCCGGAATAGTCTAGCAATACAGCGCTCAAATTTGGACCTGGGTGGGCATTGGTTCGAATCTCACCACCGACACTGAAATGCGGACCTACGTTTGTCTTCGCTAAAATGTTCACTACCAAAAGATGTTTCTCGTAAAATATTCAAAGTAGCAAACATGAATCAAATAAGTAAAATAATAAAAAATGTCAATTGGCTAAAAAGATATTATTATTATTATTATTATTATTATTATTATTATTATTATTATGCTACTTTAAATGTTTTACTAGAAACATCTTTCAGCAGTGGGCATTTTAGCAAAGCCAAACGTGGGCCCGCATTTGAGTGCCGGTGGTGGGATTCAAACCCATGCCCACCGAGGTCCAAATTCGAGCGCTATACCGCTAAACCACCCCGGCATATTTTACTGTAGCAGTGATTTAGCGGTACAAAGTTCCACCTGTACCTGAGTGAACATAGTTTTAATTCCCATTACAGGTACTAAATGAGGGTACTTGTTTAACTTAACTAAAACAGCCACTAAATAAAAATGTTTTCTATAAAACATTTATAGTAGTAACAATAGATAAACATACAAGAGAGGTTAAAGATAATATTAATAATAATAAAAATATTACAAAAAAATTTAATTATTACTTTTGCTTAATTGTTTATAGAAAACATTTTTTAACAAGTGAGTATTAAACGTTAAAAACCATCATATTAAGATAAACTAGCGTTATAGTGATTGACTTGAACCTGAATGGGTTCGATTGCCATCACTGGAACTAAACATATGTCCCCGTTTTGCTTCGTTAAAATGCCCACTTGCCGATAGATATTTCCTTTAAAACATTTAAATCAAGCTCAATAGGAAAAATGTCGTAACGGTAAACTTACGGATTGGTTGTAGAAAATATAAACATAGAACTGTAGGGTAGCATTGGTTTGCCATATGGTTGATGTTTAGGTTCTAACTCTTCCGTGTGAACCACCGTTTGTTTGCAACCTTGTTCAATGTTGGTTCGAAACTTTTGCATTGTTGTATCTTGGGAAAAGGAATTAAAAAGTGCTTTAACTAATTAAATATATAATTTAAAATATGTTTGTGCTAAAAAAATGCATTCGATTTTTAAATCAAATACAATTGTAAATCTAAGAAAATGTACAATTTTTATTTATTTATTATTAATATATTAATCTATAATTATTATTAATATCATTTAGTAAAAAATATTTAAAACAATCATAACCGTGCTATACTGTTTTAATAATTGCAATACCACTAAGGATTAAGTGATTTAAACAGGATTCAGCACTTAGTGTTGAATTTAACAATAAACAGTAACAATTAAACAGTAAACTTAAAAAATCCCATAATACTCCTAGTAATGTAGTTGTATTCTTCATCAATTATAATTTTATTATAATACTTATTAAAAGTTGTTTTTGAATAAAATAATGCTTTTTTATTTTGTAAAAAATATAAATTGAATTACAATAAAACTCACAATTATCATCAACCAAATTTTTTTCAAATTGAGCGGTAAACATTTTGTTAGTTTGGTTATGATCATATCTAAATTGGTTCAATGTAATGGAATAAGGTAAAACATGTGTAAGAACAATAAACAAGAGAACATACTAAAAATTTATTAAATGTGTAGTGTTAAAAAAATTAATTTATTGTATTTTTGGTGTTTAATATTATTATTATTATTATTATTATTATTATTATTATTATTATTATTAGTTGTTTGTTTACTACATTAAATGTTTTACGGGAAACGCATCTTTCATCAGTGGATATTTTAGCGAAACCGAACGTGAGTCTGCATTTAGTGCCGGTAGTAGGATTCAAATTCATGTCCACTCAGGTCCAAGTCGAGTGCCGTACTGCCAAGACACCCCAGCACTTAACTTTTTAATATGTATTAAAATTCAACTTAATTTAATCTTAAGTCTATACCGATAAAAGGCGAAGCGCACAACTAGAAGTCAGTTAACTTTTTAAAAGTGTAATATTACTAAAAATATTACAGGATAAACAATTTGCACAAATAGTTTTGAGCCTTAAAAAAGTTGTTAAATTTGTTTAAATTAAACACACATAACATTGATGCTCAATATTTTTGTGGAAAGATAAATATTGAAATTTAACGTGTTATCAAGTAGGTTGACAGAAGTTTGAGTTCCAAAACTAACTTTAATTATTAACTTATTTTTATTCTTTGGTGTTATTAATACTGATTGTATATTCATTAAAATTATTATTATCTAATATTTGTTTACTGTTTAAAATAAAGAATTTTAAAGATGGTCAGCATAATTATACATTTTTAATTTGTATAGTTAGATTTTACAAAATGTATTTATGTAAAAGCAATGGATTAAACTGAGCATTGTAAGTTGGGTGAACATTATGTGAATTTACGTAAGGTAAACAATACTAAAATATTAAATAGAAATGATAAAAGACATAATCTGTAAAACAAATTTACTTGCTACATTCCTTTATGACAAAAAAATATACAAAATAAATTTATCTTACAGTTTAAGACTTTTATTAATTTTATATGGTCTTATAAAGAAACCCATAGCTTTAAACACTAAAATATATTTAAATAATAAAAATAAATAAGATTAATAATTTAATAATTTAAACCAACTTTTCATTATTTGGTATTTGATTTGAAAATTCTGATTTTATTTTTGAATCTTGATTCGTCGATTCGGATTGATTATCGTTTTCTTGGGCCAACTAAAATGGAAAAGTATATTTGACTTGGTGAACAAATGTATTACAACATATGTTACGAATAAAATTGTACAAAAGAGTAAATATTACATATAACAATTCTAAATAATTTAGTAAATCTAAACATTATTTATATTTTTTAAATTATTTAAAAAGTAATGCGTACAATTTAAGATATTATTTTTTTAAATCTAACACTAATTTTTAAATAAAAAACATGTTTTAAAACAAAGTTTAGTTAATAAAAGTGTACAAACAACAGTATTATTTATATACTTAATTATAAAAATACTCTATTTTCATTAAAGTAAAATTAATTAATTTCTTAATGGTTTTTCTTAAAATAAACCAAACACAAAATATATTGTTTCAAATAATACAATAATTTTGCAATTTACTTTAATATAATAAAATAATTAATAGTTAAATTTTAATAATAATCATTTAAATGCACATAAACTATTAAACAATAAACAAACGTTTAAAAAAAATATTTAAAAAATGAAACTATGGCCATTAATGTCATGTTTTCTATTACAACCTTCAGTACGAAATGCAGTTAAATTATTGTTAAATGCGCTACACTTACATTTTTATTTACATAAATAAAAAACGTGAGAACTCAAGGAATTTATGACAACAAAAAATTTCAAAAATATTTTATTTATTTAAAGTTTGTGGATGCTAAATTTGTTAAATATTGTAAAATAAACATATATAGCTTAATTTGATCGGAGTGACCAAGTGGTACTGCGTTCGACTTGGTAGGGTACAAATTCCAGCACGAGCACTAAATGCAGGCTCACTATCGGCTTCGCTAAATTATTCACTGCTGAGAAATGTTTTCCGTTAAACATTCAATGTAGTAAAAACAAGTAATATTATGAATAATAAAATAAAATTACCGCTAAATAAATGCAATAATAGTTTTTAATTAAATATAAACTTTTTTCAGGAAACAACTGTTAAACAATTAACAATATTTTTACTTATGAAACAATTTATCAATAAAAACATCAATGCAAAATTAAAATTTTGGTATTTCTAAACGTTTAAGATTTTGTGTTATATAATTTTTTAAAATTTTTATTACATAGTTTTCATTTTTTTATAAACATAATTTACAGGTAATTATAGTTAGTTAAAGGTATACATAAATATTTTAAATATTAATATAGATAAAGTTTTTTAAACTTTTATTTGACAAATGAAATTCATCTGTAAAATATTAAGCGCACACACCTATATATATATATATATATATATATATATATATATATTGCTATTTTTAACTTCGATTTCTCACATATTGATAATAATATAATTATTATAATTTCTCAAGTGTTCGAACTAAAGTATATTCGACATAAATGTAAAAGTTTAAATAATATAAAAATTTGTAAATTGCATTTAAAAAATTTTTATTGAAAAATTTTTATTACTAAATTATGTGGTCTTACAAAATAAAAAATATCTCATAATTTTTTATTTAAAATAAAAATGGATATTTTTTAGGAATTACATTAGGTTTCTAAAAGTATAATATATCTAATTATTTTTTATAAAATCACTTAACCAAAAATGTAAGAATGTTGCTTTACTTTTTGCATATGCATATAATTGCATACATAACATATCAATTAATGGCATAAAACAAAACAAAAACAAAACAAAGCAATACAAAATAAAAATACAGGTAAACAGATATACAAATTAGTTAATTTATGTAATAATCAAGTGACATTAGGTTCTTAAATTAATATAAAGCAACTGTTGATATAAATTCTCGCATTAATTAGAAAACACAAATTATCAATTTTATCAACAATAGATCTTGCATTGAAAGATAGTATTAGTAGCAGTGACATATATTTTAGTAAAATTGATGTTAAAGCACGTTAAAATTAACCATGTTTATATTTTCTTTTACGTTTAAAATGTTTTTTAAAAAGTACATTTTCAAGAAAGTATTAGGTACAGAAGAAAAATTTATTTTACTATTAGATTTTAATGATAATAACAAATCTGTCAAAACAAATTTTTTTTATTATTTATTGCACAAAGAAAATAAATATGTAAATATATTATATATATATATATATATATATATATATATATATATATATATATATATATATATATATATATATATTATTGACTAACAAAATCATGACAAATAAAAAAACGTTATGTATGTAGTCATGGTAAATTAGTGTAGCGCAGCTATTAACTGTACAACACTCGATTTAAATTTGGATGGGCATGGGTTTGATTCCCACTACTGACACCAAATGTAGGTTATTGTTCTGCTTCGCTAAAATGTCTATTTGCTAAAAGTTATTTTTCAATAAAACATTCAAAGCCGTAACAATCAACAAAAGCCGTACTTGATTTGCCAAACGATTTTCTTCTTCTTCAGCAGCTGTCAATTCTTGAGCATTTGCCAAATTATCCACAGCAATAGCCAAAAATACATTGAGCAAAGTGTCTATTGCATTATTTTGCAACAGTTTGAGTTAAGTATTCAAAGTCCAACAACGTTCATTTTTATAAAATTATATTTTTGATTTTTTTTAATTAGTAATATTATATTAGTTTTAATACATTGGTAAGATTTCTAGTCCTACTTGAAATTAATAATGACGGAGTTTTCTTTGTATACAATTATTTTAATGTTCAAACGTCTTACTAAACGTAGACATTTAGTGTAGTCAAACAAGGGCTTGTATTTGATATTGCTAAGGCGATTCTGGTTAATATATACTAGGATATTGCGATAATAATAATAATAAATTAATTTGCAAATAAATTTACAAATACTTGTATAGGTTATTAAATTATGTATATCTACATTCTATGTACTCAAATTTTAAAGAAATGTTGTTTATCTTTAATTATAAAAGGATACAATTTCCAAATAGAACTAGTAATATAAAATAGCTACAATATACAAATCCTCCATTGACTAATCCTCCTTGCGATCTGACACCATCATACATAATAACGTTCCAATCTTCTCCTGTCAATATCTAAACACACAAAAGCACATTATAAACAAAATAAGAACAAAAATGATATACAACGATTTTATAAAATTTTTAAAAAATGTGTTATAAAATTATTTTTTTAATGCAAAATGGTAGATAGGCATTTGATTTAGTTTATTATACTTGTTTTTAACATTAATTAATTAATGCACTTGTGTAAATTGTGTTTGCTATTACTCAATTTGGAAAATATACTTTAAGTAGTATTTGTTATATGCTCATTTTAAAAAATTTGTTAAATGTTTTCTTTTACTCACTACAGTTGAATTGTAACAAAGATATACACATAATTATATCAAGTATAATTTGTGACAGATACAATTAGATAATTTAATAACTTACTTGAAATACAGTTAGAAGAGCTTTAATAAATGTATCAAAATTTTGACCTGGTTTGCCATCATCAAAGTTGAATCTGTAATACATAAACATTAAATTATACTTTCATATTGGTTAAGTTAACCAAAATAAAATTATGTATATATATATATATATATATATATATATATATAAGTTTACAAAGTCAATCAGTTTATTAAAACAATTTTTTTCTTTTTGATTTTATTTATAATATATTTTAAGTTAAATAATTAAATATTTATTATTAGATTTTAATGATAAAATATTAAAACTGTTAGATTTACTTAAATAATAAGTCTACTTGGTTTTAATCAGGCAGGAGCACTGTACAGCTGTTTCAGCTGGAATGATCAACAGTGCACACTTGTCAAGTCTTCTACACAAACTTAAAACCACGCTTTATCTCATGTCAGGCCAATGCCTTCACCACTGGAATGTAAAACTAAAGCAAAGACGTTTATGCTCGGTTTAAAAACTGCAAAATATTTTTTTCTAAATACTTGTAGTAATTTCTGAAAATAGCACTTCATAAATGTACAAACTAACCATTATTATTAATAAAAAGAAACAAAAATACGAAAAAACATTTAAAAAATTTTGCATTTAATCTTTAATTAACAAAGATTTAGACAGTTTATTTAACAACAATTTTATTAGTATTAATTTACATTACCAGTTACATTGTTTAATCCAAAACGTAGATAAATAATTGAGTAATTCGCTAAACAAAGGTAGATGCATGTGACAAGCACAATGAATCATTATTTTGCTTTAATTAAATGCACATTAATCCTTTATCCTAAACAGTTCTTATTAAGCTATAAAAAACACTACATTAATTTGTTTAAAATGCTTGTAAAATGCTTAAAAACTATTATTATTATTATTATTATTATTATTATTATTATTATTATTATTATTATTATTATTATTATTATTATTATTATTATTATTATTATTATTATTATTATTATTATTATTATTATTATTATTATTATTATTATTATTATTATTATTATTATTATTATTATTACTACTATATTTTTATTACTTTAAATGTTTTACGGCAAACATTTTTCAGCAGTAAACATTTTAACAAAGCTGAACGTGGGTCTGCATTTAGTACCAGTAGTGGGATTCAAACCCATATCCAACAAGGTCCAAATCGAGCGCTGTACCGCTAGGCCATTCCGGCACATTATAATTATTATTTTTTTAATTTTTTTTTAAATAGTTGTCAGAAAACATTTTTAGTAAGTACACATTTTACAACTTTACAAGTGATAAATTTATAATATATGTTTTAACGATGTTTAATACTATCCACCAGTAAACAAATTAATAAATTTTATATGAACTGTACTGTTAAAAAACTGTATAAAACCAAACAATAGAGTAATTGTTAGCTTAAAAACAAAGCTTACAATAATTCTATTATTTTAAGAAAAACATTTTTACCAAGTAAAGATTTTAGCACAGTTTAATAAAGATTTAAATAAAACACTAATGTCTCAAATAAACTACACTACACTAGCTTAACAACATAGTTACTTGTTCCACATTGACACAACTTTGAACTTTGTTTAAATAGTACTTTTAAAATTTTGTTTTAATTTAGGATAACATATATTTGTTATTTATTTCGAAAATACGAGTATAACTATACATTTAGAAATAAATATTTATTATATAAAAACAAACTAATGTATTTGAAAACAATAAATAATTTTTTATAATTCATTATCTGCCAGTGAATAGCGTACTAAGTTATTGTTATTATTCAAATATTGCACAAAAACAATTATTATTAAAATTTATGTTATGTTATGTTTATTATACGTATTATCAATGTTTTGTCAAAAACAATGACAATATATATTTATTTTAATAAAAAATACTCAATATTCTATTTTACATGTTATTATTGGCGCTTAATTCAAAATATTAAAAAATATATTTGTTTGTTTTAAAACATTACAAACTCAAAAAACCTTTAGATTTAGTTTTGGCAATATATGTTATTTAAAATGTGTTTACAATTATTTAAACTTATATTTATTTTTTTGTGTTTTTAAATATTTGTTTATCGATACGGTGTTTACTTTGCAAAATTTTAATAAATTTTATCAATTTTTTTTTATTTTCAACAATACTCTAAAATGGTTCAATTTAATCAAAGCAATGTTTGTTGTAAAAGATTAAAAAATTGTGTATTTGTTTGAGAAATTTATATTAAATCAAAAAAATATTATTGGTATTTAGTAAAGAAGGATAATTTATAAATAAATCAAATATTTTCTTTAAACAAATTAATTTACCTTTTTATATCGTTGAAAATGACAATGTCAAAACATATAACATAATTTATTGTTAGTATTGTTATATGTATAATCTTAAACACTATTTTAAATATCATTATTATCAACAACAACAAAAACAAAAACAATAAAATAATAATAATAATAATAATAATAATAATAATAATAATAATAATAATAATAATAATAATAATAATAATAATAATAATAATAATAATAATAATAATAATAATAATAATAATAATATTGAACACAAAAATATATTAAAAATGTATAAAGTGATTGATTCATTTTATGTACAGAAAAAATTTAAAGACAAAAACGGCAAGTAAATATTTTATTATTTAATGTATTTTTACTTTTTATTAATTATAATTTTTGGTAAAACAATTTAAATATTTTTTATACAATCCTTAAAACATTTTTTAATAAACTGCTTTAAATATATATTTTTAAATGTGCAATTAATTTAGCAACACGCATACTAAATAATTATTAAAAACTAGTATACTATTTAATTATTTAATTATTTATAAGTGGAATTGAATAATTTAAAACAAATACATCTGACTATTAAACGCACGTAAAATGCAAACAAATTTAGTAAATTTTAATACGCACGTAATAATTTTATAACTACATTTGAAATTAGTAATAATAATAATAATAATATAACCATGCTTTTTATAAACAAAGTAACACAAAATACAATATGAAATCAAGTATTAAGTAAAAAATACAACTCTACTTATACATGCTAAATAAATAATATTAAGGCAATTATTAATATATTTTAAACAAAAATAATGCTATTACCTTTTGAATTATAATAGGCTGCTTAAATTTAACAAAGAAAAACTTTAAACAATGCAAAAAGCTTGTTTTGTAAAACATCTTTATTAATTAATAATTTATTTTTTAATTTAATTGTTGTTTAAGTTAACATAAATTAGATTTTAAAAATCTAACTATATATATATATATATATATATTATACGTATGTCATTCATAACATCAAAAATGTTTATTTTTACAAAGTTTGTAAAATTACACTTTTTGTCAGGCAATTTATTAAAACATTATAACAATTGTGTCGCTAAATGTCCTGATTGTGTTTGTACTCAAACATTCAGCTAAATGAAATATTTAAACACGTTTATATTGCACGTAATTATTGTTAAATAAAAAAATTCTATTTTTAAAAATATTAATTTAACAATAATTGACTAACTCTCCTCCAAACAGTTGCATTCCAAGTAGTGCAAAAATAAGCATAAACAAAAATAGTAGAAATAACAAACTGAGAATGCTTCGCATGGCATTAAGAAGTGAAAGAACCAAGTTACGTAACGATGCCCAATACCTGATTCACAATTCAATTTAGAATAAAAACACATTATACAATTTTAACAGGTATATTTTATAAACAGTATTTAATTAATACAAAAAAATATTTGGTTTTACTGTTCGTACATTTGGACCATATTTAATTTTACCGCATTATCTAATAAATATATATTAAAAAGCCTGACAATTACAAATAATAGCAAAACTGAAATTTTATACAATTATGTAAACAAAATATATGTTGTTAATTTATTTTAAAAACAATGTTTGATTAAAGAATTTATAAAATACTTCTAATTTAAAATATTTGCAACTATAACATTTCCAATTCTGTTATTGGAAATGTTTTAACATTCCGTTTTTTCTTAAAATAAAATATTGCAAATCAATTGATTAAATTGTATGTATGCAATTTATGTAATAGCAAAGTGTAAAGTTATTTTTAAATTACTTATATTTTTTGCGTGCAAAAAAATGTCAATTTTATTCTTAATATATAAAAATTAATTGTAATCATGCTAATTAGCATAAAAATAAGCCTTAATTATTTATACCAGTCCAATAGAAGTAATGTTGTAGAAACGAATTTTTTAACTGCACTAATTTTTAGTAGTATATGCATTTATTGTAATAATATGCCGGGGTTGTCTAGCGGTACAGCGCTTGATTTAAACCTGTGTAAACATAGATTTAAATCCCACCACAGGCACTAAATGCGGGCCCACATTTGATTTCGCTAAATTATTCACTGCTGAAAGACGTTTTCCGTAAAACACTCAGAGTAGTAAGCATAAAATAAATAAGTAATAATAATAATAATAAATAATTAAATAAATAAAAATTAAATTTAAATAATTAAACAGAAGCAAAATAATTTAATTTGTACCTTGTTATTTTAAATATACGTAACAATCGAATACTTCGCAAAGCCGAAAAACCGAAAGAATCGTTGGGATAAAATATTTGCCACATAATTTCAAAAAGACTTGCCAAAACCACCTGTTCAATATTTTGACACAATTTTGAATAAAAATTATATTCTAAGCATTATATTTATAAATAAATACATTTTATATGCATATTAGATATATTTTGCTGTATGAAGTATCTATTTTATAAATAAAAAAATGGTTAAATAAAACCGCCATTGGTTTAATTGTGTGTTTTGATACAATTATTAAAATTTAGACAACTGATGCATTTTATAAAAATTATTTATATAAATGTATATTTTTTACTATAATTTATATTATTAAAAAAATTATTTTTTTAATACATTCAATTGCGTATGCGTGCATTATGCACAATATATTTAATAATTTCATGTTAAATTTTTAATTTCAGTTAAGCTTAATTGACATACTTAGACAAATTACTTTTTATAGTAGATTTTAAAATTGCATAGTAATATTATGTCAGTTTATTTTTTTACTTATCTAAGTTAATTTATTATTGATTAATTTTTAAATATGTAATAAGCCAAACAATTATTATTATGTAATGACATTTTATATAATTGGATATGGTTAGATTAACTGGGAAGACAACGTGTGTGCAATGTAATAGAAACAAATACATGTATATAATATTTGCATTAAGTATTTGTCAATATATTTCCATAATTATGATAGTTTTAACGAGTAATTTAATTTATTAGTTTTGTAATGTAAGTTTCTCAAATATTACATATTAATTATGGTTATTTTAATTTTTTTAAATAATTTACTATAAGTGCATACCACACATAATATAATAATTTACACAATTTTAAAACATTTTACACTTTTTATTTACACACAGGGGTTTGCTAAGATTTAAAGTCATTTAGGTAATTAATAATCTTATTTTTATTGCATACCACAATTTTTTTACTTTTTCGAATTTTCAAATTAATCTTATGTCAAAAAATGTACTATATATATATATATATATATATATTACATTTTGAATTAAATTAAAAAATAACTTACAGCAAAATCGAAAATATTAAAAGTCGATTGAAAATAGATAATGAATCCAAGACCGTAAATTTTTAAAAGCATTTCAATTAGAAATAGACAAAGAAAAATAATTTCTGTAAAAACTGTACAAAATAAATACAAAAATATTTAAATTATAAAAAATGTCTTGTACAATTTAATTGTTTCTTATTATTTGATTTATTAATTGAATAAAAATGGAATAATAAGATTGTGGTTGCAACAACAGAACGTGGATAAATAAAAATTAAATAACCAAAAATAGGTCGATGTAATGTAGCGTTACGGTGCTTAACTCGAATTTGGATAGGTTTAATTCCCACCGCCGACACTAAATGCTCCCTTTTGGCTATACCAAAATGTTTACTTATCGAAAAGCATGTTTCCTATAAAAGGTTCAAAGCAGTAACAATCAATTAATCAATCAATTAAAAAAGAGACGTTTTACAAATTAGCAAGCTTTAAGCAAACAAAATATCGGGTGGCGGAAATTGGCAGAGTGCTAAACTCAAATTTCGTAAGTATGGACTCGTGTCTCGTTATCAGCACTAAATAATGCACCTTGTCTAAGGTTTTGTTAAATGTCTACTCACTTAGCGCTTTTTTCTGTAAAACGATCAAATAGTAAAAAATGAAGTATGTTAAATATAACTAATAACTATTTTTTATACTTTAGCAAATTTTGTTACATCTATACTCAAGACGTTTAAAAATAAATTGAAAAACATTTGTAAATCTGTATATTTGAATTTTGCTGTTAAAATGTTTTACAAAATATCGTTTGAGCAAGTGCATCTTTAGCCTATCCAAACGAGGACTCATATTTTGTGCCAATAAAAAAATTGAAACCTGTATCTACCCAATTTTAACTTTAGAGGTTCAATAACTCTGCCACTCGGTCAAATTACGATTAAGTTATTTAATTCAATTTAGTGCATAATATTTTTAAACAGCTTTAAGTAGTTTCTTTTATATGAAATAATCTTTTTACAAAATAAATTTTCTATTTTTTGTTTTGTATAGTAATACAAATTTGGTTATGATAGGATTGTTACTTTTACACAACACCACTGTTTTTTTTAATAGTAGGCATAATAGTAACTAGAACGTTAATTTATCCAAACTGTTATAATGTCAGTTGTTTGGACCTACCGATTAAACCAACCAAGGGAAAAAGAATTAAAAAAAATTCTATTGGTCAACCTCCGTGACTGAATGTGAGTCATGTTGGTGCATTCTTATATCAAAAAAGGATTGTTTGACCTTGAAAATGTATATAAAATGAAAAAATCAATATTTACATAGCACTATACTATTTGTATTACGTCTCGTGCAAAGTTGGTCACACTTTTTGGAACTTTCCCATCCCTAACTTACGAGTAATCACACACTCACACAAAAGGTTATCTGACTCCTATTGGCTCTTTCTTTCGCAACTTTTTCCCTTGGTTGGTTTTATCATCTACCAACATCATGACCAAGCAAAGTTCAATGTAATGACGGTAGGTGATAAAACCAACCAAGGAAAAAGGAATTAAAAAAAATCCTATTGGTCAACCTCCGTGAGTGAGTGTGAGTCAAGTTGGTGCATTCTTCTATCAAAAGGGGAATTGTTTGACCTTGAAAATGTATATAATGTGGAAAAATCAATATTTTTATAGCACTATACGATTTGTATTGCGTTATCGTGCAAATTTGGTCACACTTTTTGAAACTTTTCTATCCCCAACTTACCAGGGATCACACACTCACACAAAAGGTTATCTGACTCTTATTGGCTCCTTCTTTCGCAACTTTTTTCCTTGGTAGGTTTTATCATCTACCTTAATGACAAACTTGAATCTGTTTACATTCACACATGAAAACCCATTTTGTGTGCACAAAAACAATTTGTAACTTCATTAAATTTAGCGTGGACTTAACATATGTGTATGTATGTATAGTTATAAATGTTAAGTTATATACTGATTCTTTATGTTTGTGACTGAAGAGAATATACGAAATAAATTCATCTCACAGTTTACGTCTTTTATTAATTTGTTTGTAATGACAAACTGTTTTGTGCACAGAGGGAAGTGCACACTTATGCACTTCTTCAATATTACGTCATCTACTATAAACCAGATCAATTTCAAAAATTGTTTTAAAGTACTTCTCAAGTTTCGAATATGTAGAAAATTCTCGAATCTGTTTATATTCATACATTGAAACCTGCTTTGTGTGCACAAAAACAGATCGTCATTATATTGAACTTAGATTGATCATAATGTTTGTATTTCTGTGTTTGTAAGTTGTACTAACTTAAACATCTTCTGTACCCCTTTTTTGTATATATACATACTAGAATGTTTGTAACTGACGCGAATATACAAAATGAATTCATTTCACAGTTTGCACCTTCTTATATTTTTACTTGAAGCAACCATTTGTTGGTAAAAAAAAATGCGCCAAACGTATTAAATCATTGGTATAGATATATAAAGGTTGCTTATTCTTTTGCTTTACCAAAAAAATGAATATTTATCAATTTTAAATTTAACTTACACAAAAAATCTGTAAGCCATGCTGGTTGTCCATAAAATTCTATAGCAACACAAATAGCATTTAAAAACACAAGTACAATAACGAAAATGTAAAATTTTTGTGATTTTACCATACGACGAATTGCAAATCTGAGGATACATTTATATAATTAAAATATTGATTTTATTAGTACTAATATATATATATATATATATATATACATGGTTATTTATCCTAAAACGTTACTATATTTACAAAGATTTTAGTAGTAAATCTTACCTAACAAATACTACACTTAACTGTATCACTTGTGTATTTAATGTATGATACACATTTTGAAAATCAATGTTTTTTCTTTTCTTGTTCATTTTGTTAAAATACCAATTATAATAATTACTTTGTTTTGTTTAATATACACTCATTCAACAACTTAAAATATTGTATATTTCATTTAACGTGAGGACAAAACTTTTGCTAAATAATTATTTATTTATGTTTAAATTAGAGTTGTGTTAAAAATATTTGCAATGTCTTTTTCAATCCCAGTGGCTTTTAAGTTAAAAATTTCAAAAGTGTCATACAAGGTTGCTTAGTAATGTAACAAAACAACATTTGAAAAGAATAAGTATATATGCCAAGCAGTCAGATAAAAACGTGCATATTTGATGAAAAACTTACATATAACTAACATACAAACGTTTTTTAAAATGATGTCTATTAATAAATAGCGAAATTAAATACTTATGAAGCTGCGCATAAATAGAAATAACTATATATATATATATATATTTGTGTGTTAATATATCTTGTTGTCACTGTATTTATTCTTGTTAAAATTATTAAATAACTTTTACAATTACATTTTTTTAAAAACCTTCTGGGAATTTAAAATACATATACAGTAAAAATATAGTGTTTTTGATGCGAATGTGAATAATCCGTAATTTACCTGGATCGTTTGTGATATTGAAGAAAACTTTCAAATCCTGGCAACATAAAATGACGTTTGGCTTTAAGTTCTAGAAACCAATATAGATAGTACAAAGTTATATGTTAATTGAATATGTTTGCTGTATTAGCTATATATATATATATATATATATATATATGTTAACTACTTTAAATTTTTACGGGAAACAACTTTCAGCAGTGGACAACATAAGAAACCGAACGTTCGCCCCAATCAGGTCTAAGTCGAGTGCTGTACAGCTGAATCACCCCAACATGTATGTATAAGAATTGATAAAAAAATTCATATGTTTACCTGGTTTTATACAACTTTTAAAAATTCCATCATGCACTGCTGTACATAAAATGTAAGTTTGTTATTTCAGAGTTTATATAAATTGGCGTAGGTTTTAATGTAGTATATTTTGTTCTTTTTGTTAAGGTCTACTACATACTTTGATTTGTTGATCATTAAACATTTCTTAATGTAAATTATTTAGTTTTAAACCGTATTGATTGTTTAAAATGCACTTCAAAAGTATATTTAAAGAAATAAGTAATGCAATAATAAATCGTTCTTCAATATATATAAATTAACAAACTTATATAAAACAAGTAGTTGTCCATTTGCTAAATATTGTTTTCAGTAAAATATTAAAACAATAAAATTTAACAGAAGCATATTATATTTGCTTGACGTATTTATGTGGTAAGCAATTTCAACACTATTCAAAATCTATATTTTTACCTTAGAGTTTTTATACATTATGTACATTTATTTAAAACAAATAAAATAATTTGTTTACTGTCATAATAATAATAATTATTATTATTACTATTATTATTATTATTATTATTATTATTATTATTATTATTATTATTAAATCCACCATAAGCTCTCTCAAGATCTTTTAACTTGAAGGACGCTTAGAGAGTAGGATTAGCAAAAACAGTATATTAAAAGTTATTTCATTAAATTACTGTAAAAAGAGAGAACATTAATTAAATGGAGTGAGTTTTATTACGTTTTTAAGTCTTATTTAACAATTACAGTAAAAGTAGATGAGAATTTTGCTAAACATCATCATCATCATCATTGGGGATAAACATCTCCACCGGTTATTATCACCCAAGGTAGTCCAAATACCAAAACGTCTGCAAAAACTTAATAAACGACACTTGAGGTGTGTTGACATTAGATGTTAATTACATTCTGAGTTAAACTCTTTCAATGATCTCTGTTGGCTGCATAGAGTAAACAGGTGGACGCCCAATTAAGTAATTTATTTGGACAAGGGAGCTTAGCATAAATAAAAGGACTGAGTTTGCGTGCTACAATGTCCGTTCAAATTTTCCGTTGGCCGCCTGGCCTTGTTTTCCATCCGGGTAATGGATGGGTTTCCATAGCTATTTTGGCTAATTGAGTGGGCGATCTACGTAAAACATGGCCAATCCATTTTAATCGTCTTTCTTTTATTGTGCTAGAGATATACGGCCAATAAATGTTAAGTGACTTACAAATATCCGGGAGTGGTCGAAATATTTTGTTAGTTATTAAACAAGTGCGTTCAATAGAGGACAACAAGCCAAAATATATGGATCTTAAACAGCTTTGCTTAAAATGAACAAGCTTTTGTGTATCTATTTGGATGAGAGTCCAAGTTTCGCATGCGTAAAGTAGAATGGAAAGAACTAAACTCTTATATATTCTAATCTTGGTTTTAATAGAAATATTACCTTTGTTCCATAAAGGTTTACTTAAACGCCCAAAGACTGCAGCAGAGAGACAAATATGACGCCGCTAAACAAAATCTGTAATACTATAAACAACTTTAAATTATTTTGGCAAATACAGACTCTGTATATATATGTATATACATATATAATATATGATTTGTCTATTTATAAAATAAACAAAAAGGAAATGACTCTTTGTCATATTTATTATTTATTATTAAACCCTGGACAAGACAAACATTGTTTTGTTTTCAATCGACAACTCATTAAAGTTGGAAAATAAATTTAATGAATTATAATAGATAATTTATTAGACAATCGATAGATAATGTTTACTTACTTGATTAATTATAGACATGAAATAAAAAGTTTAAGAAGCTAAGAAATGTTTTTTTAAACTATTGATTACATTGACTAAACAATCAAACTTGAGATTAATTTTATTTAAATGTTTGCGTTTTGTAAAACGTGATGTGTACAGTTATGTCATTGGAATAAAATATTGATTCTTTGTTTACAAGTCAAAAAAAAAAGAAAATTGACAAAAAATGTTTTTCAATAATTACAAATACAATGAATAAAATTATTTTAAATTATAAATTTTGTAAAACAATTATATAACAAGAAAATATAAACATGTCTATTGTCAATTCGAATATATAGTTTATTTTTAACAAATGTTTCTGTTATGTAGTTAAAAAGTATGAATATGTCAGTCTGTAGCGTGATAATGAACTAAGACATACATTTTTTGTTTGTATAATTTCAAGAGGTATTCTACACATCAGTACACTTTTGTAAACTATACAAATATATGCTCTAAAACCTTCGGGTTGATAGCCATATATTAAAAAATATTTAACATTAATTTAAAACTCACTCAACTAATAAATATTGTTAGAATATTTTAATACAAACTTAATAAAATTAGAAATATATTTAAATTTAATTTTTTAAACATTTTGTTTGAACAAAAAGTGTTATTTTAACAATTTTATTATTTGTAACTAAAAAAATTTTTTTAAATATTTTAAATATTAATAACTTAGACAATTATTTTTTGCTAATTTTGCATATACGAATGTACCAATCTTACCCGCTTCGTAACATTCCAATTCAGCAGCAATTGCTATTTTTTCCGCATCATTTGATCTTCGTCTCAATTTTTCTGCACGTTTACGAGCTTTATCAAGTAAATAGAGCAAACGTAGACAAATTTAATGCAATATTTTACATGTTAGCATTTAATAAATATTTTAATATAAAATTATCGTTTAATTATGATAAATAAAATTTTAAATATTATATTAAATTGGCGGTATTTATTATTACTTTTGTTACAAATTAAAACCCAAATGATTTCATTAAAAACATTTTTTTTTCTTCTTAAAAATAAAGTACTGAAAATTTTATTTTTAAATAAAATTAAGCAAAAATTAAAAACATACGCTTTTTATAATATCCAATGTTTGCTTTAAGTATGACTTTGTTTAAAAAGAAGCAAGTTACATATATTGAACAAATTTGTGTTTTTTAAAATTAACCAAATGGTTGCACTAATTGGCACTTGACGTTGTCAAAAAATACCAATATAAATTGCAGCATAGTTGCTTTATTACTGTGCATTTAACAGTGTTAAATATTTACAACAATAAGCAATTATTTTTAGACCTTGAAATAAATTAAAATTAATAAAATTTAACTGACATGATGGTCGTGTTATTTAGCAATGCCATTCTGTACAACTGTCAAAAAGTATATGGTTTATTAAAAAAAATAAAAATAATTATACATAATTTATTATTAGAATATATTTTAAAGGAGGAAGTAATAACGTTATAGCAATCATTTCCGTGTAACAACTATTGTATTTTTTAAATTTTTACTCAACTTTTGACATTAATAATTTTCTTTTGTTTCAAATCGTAACATACAAACATTAACAAATTGTCGCGTAATTTTTTTTGTTAAAATCCAGGATAACAGTAGTCTTGTCAATTACAATAAAATGCAGTAGTAAAATTTTTTTGTAAATAGTCAGTTATGAATATGTCAAAAAATTAGTTTAAAACACACGTATTTAAAAAAGCACAAGAAACGCAAAACAAAAGTAATAAAATATATTTTTAAAATAACAATACATATACAATAGGAAACAAACCATTTACATATTTATATAAAAAATTATTTTTGTCTTTAGAATATATTATTTAGCATTTTAAAAATAATAAAAAATGTACATTTTATAAAACTTCTTTTGTAAAAAGTGTTTTTAAAAATTTAGTATAATAAAAACAATGACTGCTTGCAATATTCAAACTGAAATTATTTCGCAATAGAAAATTTAAATAGTTTTAATTTTTAATATATCTATTAAATTGATTAGTAATTTTTTATTGTTTTTAATTTATTATTTCTTTGAAAATAATAATAATTTTTTCTAAAAGCACGTGCCTCGAATAAACAAAGAATTCTGCACCAAACATTTGATTGGTTTAAAAAAAAAATTTAATAATAATTTAACACAAATAATTTTTAAAATCTTTTGCTTGATAATAATTGGTACAATAAAATATACCTAATTTAATGAATAAGGTGAATGGTGCTAGTTTAAAAATGTTGGTAAAATTTGGGATAATTTTGTCTGGTTTATTTTATCAATTTACATAGGATTACGTTAAATTTTGATTAACCAATAAAATTAAAATAGGTCACATTTTATATTAAAACGGAGTAACGTTTAATAAATCTTAAAAATTCGTAAAATAAACGTGTTTAATGTGTACAAAATTTTTGTAAATAAAACATTTTCCTTAATTATACATAAATGGACTAAATGAATTTACAAGCGAACAGTATGTTAATTTTATTATTATAAAATTAAAAAGCAATTAAATAATAAAATTAAAGGAAGTTAATAAAGAAAATTTAGAAAAATTTTAATATTGGATTTTCAAAAATGCATAAAATTGCCAAAAACATTTTTTAATTTGGGATAGTTTATGTTTAGCACAAAGATTCAATTTAATAGAGTTTACCAAAAAGGATAAAATTTAACTTGAATGATTTTAGAAGAAAATGGAATTGAAAATGTGTGTGCTGTTATTTACAATTTTCGCACTCACCATTCCAAAGTCAAGTGTAGATTTTCCTAAGTGTCACATTTTTCATAAAATAAGTTGTTTATGTGTGTTATCTACATAGATAATGCGCCAGGAAGTGTCTGGAGTTGCAAAAATAAATTTGTACTAACGAAATCTTAAACAATAAAAATTTTTCTTTAAAATTATTGTAGTCATAATTTTAGAAAAATGTCTCGAAGAATTTAAAACATGTTCAAAATAATGCTCCAGTGTACATTTACAATTTGGTAATGTGTTTTTAATATAACTTACGATTTACTATATGTTTAATCTATTTAAACTGCAAAAACCGTGTTAATCAAAAAACGTACCTTCGTACATTTGATTCTCAACATCTTGGATTTAAGTGTTATTAATTTTATGTTTGGTTTTTTTAAAGGGTAGGTTAACAAGTTGTAAAATAACGTATTACTTACAAAGAATATGGTTTATGTTATAAAAAATCGAGTTTTAACTAATTTTATTGAGATTGGAAATAGCTGGCAAAAGTTATAAAAAACAGTGAATGTTCCTAAAATTGTTGACATGATAAAGTTGGTAACCTTTTCTTTACATATGTATGTATTTTAGTTAATAAAATTATTTTTTCAACGGGTTATGTGCTTTTAATTTAAGTTTTAGTAAGAATATGCAAGAATAGATGTTGTATACTATAATAAAAATTATTTTTGCGAATAATGTTACTTATAAAGTATTATCTTAGGTATGTATTAATAAGAGTTAAATATGTTTAAGATAAGTAACTAGAGCAGGATGCTACAACGTATCACAATGTTTCGATTTTCGCACGTCAACCATCATAAATTGTAAATTAACGGATATATTTCAATATAATGGATGTTATTTTAATATTATAAACAAAAATTAAAATAAGTATTATGTTAGTTAAACAATTTTGTGCAAATTTATATATTTTTAGACTAAAAGTTATGCATTAACTCTTTTTTACGGTTTTGTACATTGTAAATTAATAGATGTCCGATTTAAATTTATACTATTAGTCTACTCCTTATATGCACAAATGCTTTTGCATAATATTATACCATTTTTTAACTATTTGAAATAAAATATTTCTATTATTCCTTAAAAGATAGAAAACTATTGCTTATTGTCTACAGCAGTTAGTTAAATAAAGAATGTTATTTAGTACAATTTAACAGTTTTCAATACGTTTTTGTCAAATACAATGAAGATTTGTTTTTCAACTTTGAATAAGCCATTGTTGCGTCAAACCAGTTAACAAAATTGATTACATTTAATATCTAATTACCAATATATTAGTGTTATCTTAATATCTGGTATAATTATTTTTCTTTTTACCCATTTTTGTATGCTTTTAGTATAAATGTTGTTTTTGACCAAATTGACATTTAACGAAACCAAACATTTAGTATCAACGGCTAGACTTTAACCCATACCTACACGATGTTGCTCAAACATTTCTGTTTTCCCATTTTAACACTCAATTTTAACTCCGCCTAGTTTGGATCAGAAATGATTCAATCTAGCCAGTCCCAAGCCTGGATAAAAAAGGAGGGTTTGAGCGTAAGGTTAGCAACCTGGCCTCTGTAAAAACTTTATATTGCTACGGAAACAATCAAGAGGACGCCATTCCGACAAACAACGGCAAAGAAGTAATCGCACGTATGTGGATGACAGAGTTACACAGATGACACGGTTAAGTGAAAGCCGAAAGAAAGCTCAATCTTCGATTTGCAGACTCTTCAATGCCAACTAGACTTTGTTATTGTTGTTTTGCTGTAATTGTTGTCTTATTGTCCATGCTTATTTTTAGAGCAAAAGGGTTTTGTATATATACACTCAACTTTATTTATATCCTACAATTGAGTAGTTAATTATTATTTCTCAAATTCGCTTCAATTAATACCAGAAAAGAATTTATTAGATTAAATTAAATCAATTTTATAATTATTAAATAAAATTTTATACCTTTTTTATTTATTTTTTTAAACTTTGTACTTTATTTTGTTTATGCTATTAATGCTATTAATATTTTACTGAAGTATTTAAGGGGAACATATACATTAATGCACTTAATAAATATTTGTTAATGCTTTGCAGTATGCACTATATTACTAGAACTGTATAACTGTTGTTAGTTAATATAAAACAGTATTCTCTTAGTGCCAAATATCTATAACAATAATAAAATATAAAATTCAATTGTTAAAGTACCTAGTATGTTCAAACTTTTAAAAAAATTGTTTACTACCTTTAATAATTCGAAGTTTTTCGGCGAATGAGGTTTGTTCTTCTGCCAAAATTACTTCTTCTGATAGGGGCAATCAAAGAAAAAACAATAATATTATTTATTATTTGTTAATTAAAAAAATAATTTAATACATTTAAAAATAAATTACAAATAACAATAATGACGTATTCTACATAATAATTAAAAGTTTTATGAAAAATATTCCATTATGATTAATTAAGTAAGTGGTGGTAAATGTGTAAATTTAAAATGTACCTTTTCAAAACAAACCGATTAAACAAACATGTTTATGCATCCTAGTGAATAAAATTAGAAAATTTTGAATTTACTATTTGAATAATAGAAAAGGGTGATAAAAAAGTATAAAAAGAAGCAAAATAATCCAACTTTACAACAATTTAGTATTATACTTTGTTAAATAACGTTTGTTTTATATAAAAAACATTAAATAATTATAATGATAATGAAAATGTAATAAAGCAAAAAATGCAATTCTATTTAACCTGCTTTTTGAATCCAATCTAAATAATTGTTTAATTCGCGATCAGTTTGTTGTTGACGCCGAAGTTTTAAAAAAGCTCGGCGCTTTTCTACCCGTTCTCTTTCTTTGGCAAATTCTCTAAAAAAATAAAGTAAAATTATTAAAAAATACAATTTGAAAATGTTTGAATTTCAGCTAAGAAGAATAGTACAATGGGTTGTTAAATTAAACTCACCCACTCAGTACACCCAGTACAAGATTAATAAGTAAAAATGCTCCGATTACAATTAGCGGTATAAAATAGACCCAGTTGAATCGTGATCCGTAGACGCGGTTGGTCTGTGAATTTATGTATAAAACAAAATTTAATTATTTTGTGTATATATATTTCAAAAATCAATTGCCTCGAAAGCGTTGAAAATAAAAACAAAAGTATTATTTCAACTTTTAAACCCCTAAACAAGTTTCTTTAAATGTTAAACTTTAAAATAAACTTTTTTTACATTTTTAATGCGTTGTATTTATTTATTTTTAACTTTGTTATTTAAGTTTTTAAATTGCGGTTTAAAATGACTACTGAGAACAGAAAAAAAAATTTTATTTAAAAAATATTAACTACGGAAGCAGTATTATTAGTATAAAATACAATTTCTGTTTTGCAATTGTACTATCTATCCAACATAGGTATATATTTTACATATTCTAAATAATCTTTATTTTTTCAAAATATTTGTTAATTTCCTTAACATTACAATTCTTTTGTTTACACTGACATTTTACGGTATATATTGTAAGGAGACTATAAATTTTTATACAATCAAATGAAACATAATGAAAACTTTATTAAAAAGAAGGCAAACCGGTAAAGTAATTGTATTATTTTAAAAGTTTTTTAACAATAATTTTATATAATAAATTACATTTAAATTAAGGAATAACTCCAAAATCAATTGATGTTTTAAAATACCAAATGCCAAAATGATGTTATAGTAGTTATTATTTACAACAACTTTCTCACAAGCAACGGTAAAACAGTGAAAAGCGATTTAAGCACATTTAGATTTAGTTACATAATCATATTATTACAGATAATAACATAAGTAAATCCAACGTTGACCTACTATGATATTGAAGTATATGTAGCACTTGTTACTTATTTTAGACATATCTAACACTTATTAATAAGTACCTTAGATAATGCTTTACTAATATATATATATATATATATATATATATATATATATATATATATATATAATATATATATATATATAATATTATTCGCAAAAATTCTTAATATAGTACACAATAACATTCGTTTTAGCAATAAAGCACAATACCACCATTATGAAAACTTAAAAACAAACGCAGATAATTGGTTTTAAAAAACGGTTTTACCTACTAAAACACATAAATATACAAAATAAAGGTTACAAACTTAATAATGTCAGTAATTTAAGTGATATCCAAGCTTTTGTTCAATATCTTCTAGCCGCTTTGGGTAGGAATCTATCAACGTTCCAATATAGTCCTTCAAAATGCAATTTTTTACAGCATGATTAATTTTCGCTTCCAATGATACGTCAGTTTCTATGCGGTTTACCTCACGTTTTAAAATAATAAAAAGGTTTTCAATTACATTGAGGTCTGGACTGTATGGAGGAAGTTAGATAAAAGTAAGCTTTTTGCTTTTTAAAGCTTTTGTGGTCTAAATAAGGTAAACGTATAGTGAATTGTAAGTCATATTAAAATACACATTACCACTTTTGAAATATGTACAGGAGTATTGTCTTAAATAATTGTCAAGTGTCCTGTAGCATTTCTGGACAGCTCATTATAAAACAATTCTCTAAATATTTACACAAATTCTGCGCTGTTTAAATTGCCACTAAAACGCATCCATTTTGGAGATTGATTGTACTTAATTGCAAAGGATACTTTGACACATGATGGATGTGCAACTTTTATAGCAGTACAAGTGTGCTTAAGTGGGAAGTTTGGACTATAAATAACCTTTGAATGTTCAGTCCTTGGTTCGTAGGATATTGCGCACTCATCTGTGAAGTATTTTGATCTCCAAAATGACGATGGATGATGTTTGTACTTTTTGGTAAACTCCACTCGTTGTAATCTATGGACACGACAAAGTGGAGGTATCTTAACAGCAGCTTTAAAAATAATCCTTTCAGATTTCATCCTCCTTCTTACAATTAAATAAGAAAAATCTTCTAAGTATTGATTTTTTATTTGTTTTACATTGATTGTTCTGTTTTTTATGCTGCATAATTATAAACTGATCCTCTTGTTTGCTTGTTGAATGTTTTCTTCCAACTGTGGGTGATCTGGGGCTTGTTCTATTGTTCAAAATGTTGTACAAAGTTGATACATCTATTTTCATGCATTCGGCAATTGTTTTAACTTTTAAAAAAACTTTTATAAAAACTTTGAACTAATTCATAATCATGGATAGACAAATAACGATGCTGAGCTGTTTTAACCATAGGTATTAAGTGCACAGAAATAACAAGCCTTTTTGTCAAAATTACAAATTTTGAAACGGAAAATAAAAATCGACCTTGTACGTAACTTATAAAAATAGTTTTATAATTTTTTCGAAAAAAATTTCTTTTAAAAATTTTTATATTAAAATATTTTTAAAATAAATTAATGATTGATTATTTAAAAATACAGTGCAAATTTGTAAATATATGTATGAGCGGTTATTTTATGTTAAAAATTATTTTTTTTAAAAATAAAAGGAACATAAAATTAAAAAGTATTTTTTAATAATTAATTTTGTAAATAAATCACATTTTAATATTTAATAAATGTTAACTAGAAAAAGTTAAAGTTTAGGCATCGCATTACCAGCCTATATATCAAGGTTATATATTTATTGAAAGAAGTAGCGCATCAATCAAATCTTTATAATGTGTAAAAAAAATTGTTATTTTAAAAATATACATTAATTTATTTTACAAACAAAAACATTAAAAAAATTAATTGGAATGAAATACGTTACCTACTGTATTATTATTATTATTATTATCATTATTATTGCTTGAATGCTTTGCAAAAAAACATATTTCATTGTAGTTAATCCAAATTAAGACCCACATTTAGTGCCAAAAATGGCACTCAAACCCATATCTACCCAAGTTCGAGTCCAGCATTAAATTTGTCTCTATCATTTTTTTCTAAATTTAATATTTTGATATTTTACAAATTATTATAAAAATTTGGTGCAGCTAAACAATAGCTTTTATTTACTAGGAATGATTGAATTACATTATTGTTAATTAAGTTACAAGTCAAGCAAATATACCCAGTCCGGTATATTTTTTAAAATAGGATTAAAATGTATAGATAATTGTGCTTACCATATATAGTACATCAGTCCAGCCTTCCATAGTAATACATTGAAACACGGTAAGCATGGCATAGCCAATATTGTCAAAACTAGTTATACCATAATTAGGACCTTCCCAATAGCCTTTGCATGTATATCCAGCTGGACAAATGAAGGCATCTGATGTACGACTGCTTGTATCCGATGGTTGACAAGGAACTAAACCTGGAGCGTCTGGAATTGTTGACGGTAAAACTGTAGGATTTGCTAAATCAAAATGAAAATTATTGTTACTATCTATTTCAGTAGCAAAATTGTTTTTTTTTCCACTGTTTCTAATGGTGGCAAACACAACGCATTATCTTAATAAGAAATAGAAAACCCTAATTTTAGCCAACTTTATTAATCACTGTCAATTATTAATAGTCATTTGTTTTGTTTGAAAAGTAAAATTATTGACATTGATTATTTCAAATGAATTGAATGTAAAATACACCCTAATTATATATATATATATATATATATATATATATATATATATATATATATATATATATATATATAAACAATTGAATGTTATATCTTAAATTGCATTAATTAATTAATTTTTGTGCTTTTTGTTTATATAATTTATATTTTTATTTTAAAATAAAATAAAACAAATTAAAATTAATATTTAATTAGATTAGGATCGAACATTATTATACTTTACTAATGTCACAATACATGAGCATGATTTTATTTAGTAAAACATAATTTATTTCAATAACATATTTTTGTCAAAATTTTTACAAACATCGTTTATTCCTTTATTTAATTAAAAATAGTATTTTTTAAATAAAAAATCAAATAATCAAAATTGATTTAAAAAATACAGCTTACTTCTTCCCTTTTTTGTTTTTGCATTTAAAACTAAAAACGACTTTTAATTTTACCCAAACAAGTTTGCAATTTATTAATTTAAAAAATTAAATATTACGGTTTTTGTAGCATTTGTTCAACATAATTATATTGAAGTTGGTTAGTCTTTAGAAAATATATAGTGAGCGTTTTTAAAAATCAGTTTTATAACAATCTGTATTTTTTGTATAGTTATTCTTGCTGTTTCTCTTGTGGCAAAACGTTTATTTATCAATGTAGGATTAAATTTTATTTATTATTTATTTATTTATTTATTTTTTATTTTTTTAATTTTATGTTTACTACTTTGAATGTTTTACGAGAAACATCTTTCAGCAGTGGACATTTTGCAAAACCGAACGTGGGCCCGCATTTTAGTGCCAGTGATGATGTTAAACTCTAATAAAATATAACAAAATATTTTTTGTTTATTTAAATAAGGTTAAATATTTCATAATGCAACGTTTAATTAACTACAAGTTTGACTTATTAAAGCTAAAAGGTTTTTATAGTTAACAAAAGCTTGCCATTTATTAATTTGTTGTAAACGATTAACAAAAATATTTATGCGAATGTTTATAGAAAAGATAAATATTGCTACAATATCGTTATTAGTAAAACTTAGCAATATCCAAAATGAGTAACACATGCTTGACATTCTAAAACATAATTTGTTAATTTTTTGTATTCAATCTAACAACTATATATATATATATATACTTCTTAATTTATTTTATGTTTGCTACTTTAAATGTTTTATGGGAAACATCTTTCAGCAGTGGACATTTTGACAAAGCCGAACGTGGGCCCGAATTTTGGTGCCGGTGGTGGAATTCGAACCCATGCCTATCCAGGTCTAAATCGAGTGCTGTACCGCTAGACCACCCCGGTACACACACACACACATATATATATATATACATATAATACTTTAAATGTAATACTAGTTTCAATAAATTTACGTACCCTGATTGAAACAAGTAACATGAAACACGCCAGAGTAGAATTCGAGACCGATTATAGCAAAAACGAGGATAGCAAACAGGACCAATATGCCAATTTGCAATAGGGGAGCCATTGCTTTGATAATCGATGTTAAAACTACTTGCAAACCTGGAAAATATTACATTTCGTTGACAATTTATTTATTGAAATACAATTTTAATTTTACGGATAATAGTTTTTTATACACAAAATTAGAACATCAATATTGTTTACCATTAAATAAATTTTTTACTTTAATTTATTTTAGCACGCAATATGGAATCAAAAATGAATGACTAAAATAATAATAATAATAATAAAATAATAATAATAATAACAATAATAATATAATAATAGTAAAAATAACAATAATAATAATAATAATAATAATAATAATAATAATAATAATAATAATTATTATTATTATTATTATGCACTTTTATTTCTCTTTCAAAAATCAAAATGGGGTTATTTTATATACATAGTATTTTTTTAACAATATTTTATACGATTGTTATTTCATTATCATTAATAGATTTTACGTCTATTTGTTTTCAATAAACATTGAAATATTTATTTAGTAAAATATTAATAAACTAGAATTATGTATATAAATATATAGCATGGAAAACATTTAATCTAATAAGCTGTGTGCATCGGAATAATTTATTTGTTGTTTAAGAAAACAAATTCATCTGAGCTAAGAATAATTTTAAATGTGGTGCATTATATGCAGTGTAAAATATATATTATTAATGCATATAAATATATAGAGATTTAAAATGGTTTAACAAATATTATTTATTTTATTAGGCATTAAATAAAGTTTATTTATAAAAATGTGGTAATTATTTAAGTTGTATCGAATGTTTTTAAAAAAATAATTAACTAGCATTAACTATAAACTAAAACCAAAAAATATTTTTTTACACCGTGTTTGATGTTTTGTTGAATAAAAAAAAAATTAATTTGAATAAACAGTTTGATGAAAACTTAATTACTTTGATTATTAGTTTGCATTAAGCCATATTTTAATGCATATTTTTGTGTTTATTTAAAACGCAAAATGCCGGATGAATAAGTTAGACAATTAAAATTTCAAACTGTAACCTGGCGTTATTGCAATTGATATAATTGCAATTTATTAGTGCAAAAATTTTGTATTAGTTGTCCTAATTATATATAATAGTAATAGTAATAATGATAACAATAAGAAGAATAATAATAATAGCAATTATAATAATAACTGTTTTTATTATATCAATCCAATTCAATCCTTTTTACTAAAAATAAACTGTTATCAAACAGCTTGAAGTTTCTAATTTTCTAAAGACAAAACTTCTTTTATATGCATCAATGATAATTTCAACGGCAATATATGGGAGTGAGACGTGGAAGCAAACAGTCAAGATTGATAAGATGGTACATGTTTTTCATTACTGGTGTCTTAAAAGTATTTTAAAGATTACCTGGCGCGAGCATATTTTAAATAATGAGATCATGAGAAGAACTAACTCTTGTTCACTACATGACGTCATTACAATTAGACAAAGACAATTTCTTGGTCAAATTCTACCTTTACTGTCCAAAAGACCAGCAAAAACGGTTTTGAACTGGTCGATTAAAAATGGTAAAAGAAAGGTTGGTAGACTACGGAAAACTTGTTTAAGAACTATTCCGGAAGATATAATTGAAATAAATGTTTTATGGAATCAAACAAAACGTTTGGCAAAATGTTTAAATACATAAAAACATTTGTTGTCCCATGTTCATATTGAATTATGGGACATTATTGTTTTTTTTTAATTGTAACTGTTATCCTATTGCTCCATGCTTATTTTTAAATCAAAATGGTTTTAATATTAATGATAATAATAATAATAATAATAATAATAATAATAATAACAATAATAGCAATAATAATAATAGAGTTTTTATTTATATTGTAGTAAATAATGTTTTTTATCTTCCTTAGTAGTGACTAAGGTGGAATTACTAATGAAATTGCTTTATTTAAAAGTATAGAGTCACAAGTATTTCTGTTGTTGACATTAAAACCTGCATAAAATATTTTAAATTGTTAAGTTTTTATCACAACTAGAAATTAGCGTATACTAATATAACTTTTATTTGCGTACTATTAATCTATTTGTATCGGTATTTGTGTTATGTATTAAGTTTACTTTGTAAAATAATATAACATAATGATAATAATAATATTATTACCCGCAATTTTTCAATTATTCACACTACATTAATAATGATAAATTAAAACAATTTAACACCAAATTTGTAAATTATTTGTATAAATTTGTCTAAATGGTTAACTGCACGATAAAATATCGTAAATAAACTATTAGAAACGTTTGAACAAAATTTTGAATTATAAAATTTTAGTAAATTTATTTTGTATCATATTTGAAAAAACTGCAATTTATGTTTGTAATAAATTACGTTACACGATAATGGACAAAATAAAATAAAAGTTTATTATAATAAACAAGTAGAGATATTTCAAATTAAAACTTTTATTATTTTGTAAATGCATCCAATTATCCTTCTGAGTCAATAAAACTGGTATACGTACTTGGAACTCCAGACACCAATTTGAGGGGTCGTAAAACGCGTACAGCTCTCAAAGTTCTTAAATTAACGCCACTTCCCGTATTTACAAACATAGTCAAAAATCTAAACAGTTTAAAATTTAAACATAAGCAAATCATGGAATTGTGGACAATGTTTAAAATAATTGTTTTATAAATTTAAATAATATTGATATTTTTGAATTTGGCATTAAGATTAAAAATAAATATACAACTTTTGTTTTGTACAAACGTTTTTTATAATAAATTAAAAAAACTGCATTAATAATGTATTGGCATTCGTTTTGTTTACAT
This sequence comes from Cardicola forsteri, assembly GCA_025895645.1. Classification (NCBI taxonomy): domain Eukaryota; kingdom Metazoa; phylum Platyhelminthes; class Trematoda; order Strigeidida; family Aporocotylidae; genus Cardicola; species Cardicola forsteri. Next base: position 608,363 of record JAKXYG010001440.1, read on the forward strand.
GCATACCGTTAAAGGTTTACTTATGGCTATATGTAATTAATAAAATAAATGATAATGTAACTCTTTTACTTTTACTTATGCATATATATATATATATATATATATATATATATATATATATATATATATATATATAATACTTTAATACTTTTACTAGAGAAACATTCACCTAAAAAAACATTTTCACCATCAATCAAATATAAATAAATAATAAAATTACAAAAATTGTAGTGCAAATAATAGGAACAAAATGAAATATACAATATCATATGTTGAAAGATGTTTCCCGTAAACATTCAAAGTAAAAAACATAATTAAAATAAAAATAAATAAATAATGAATATAAATATAATCACTACAGTATAATATATATATATATATATATATATATATATATATATAGTATTAAACTTTAATTCTCACTAGAGATACATTCAGCGTAAAAAATACATTTTTGCCATCAATAAAAATAAATAAATAAATGAAATAACAAAATTACAAAAAGGTAGTAGTACAAACAATAGGAACAAAATTAAATAGAATGTCATATAATAATGAATATAAATATAGTCAATACAGTAAACATATGGTTAAAAAAAATTCAAAATTACTATACTTTGAATGAATCATTATAAGGCTTAGTTACATTAAGCTGTAGGATGTCCAAATTAGATCAAATAAATGGAATAATTCCTACTTTGATAGGTTTGTTAGAAGTTCAATTTTGTTTGATTCTGGATTGATTAATACTACGGATAAGTATGGCGGATTAACAATATCATTCAATAAGACGGAATATGTAATTCCTGCAGATTTTAATACCAATGTATGCATTTTTTTAAAACAACATAATTTTGTTTTAATAAACCAGGAAAAATTACAGGTGAGCAATATAAAATTAAAGAATTACAACAAAATGTAACAAATATTTTAATAATGTAGTTACTAAGATTTAGTTTTCTTATTCTTGTTATGTAGTAGCACAAGAATTTGGTTTTTATAAATATATGCTCTTCATGATCACACCAACTAAGTTTGTTATTTATATCTACCCCAAAATACTTAATTTTGTAGCCGGTACATATAATTGTCTAATTTGATTTAAATTTTTATTTAACTTCATTGTTTCTGTTGGTGTTTATTAAATATAACACAATAAATATTAAAATTTGATTTGGAAATGTCTCAACATTATATGTCACAAGCAGATTAATGTAAATTCTATTATAAACTCAACATTGTAAACCATATATTTTAAAAACTGGTAAATGTACGTAAACTGAGTTAAATTTGTTAAATAATGGAGTGAAACTTTTTATTTGCACGTCTGCATCTAGTAAAAATCTTGTTTAAAATAAATCAAAATAGAAAATTTTGTCACTTTTTTAAATACTAAAAAACGTAATAATAATAATTATTATAATTATTATTACTATTATTATTATTATTATTATTATTATTATTATTATTATTATTATTATTATTATTATTATTATTATTATTATTATTATTATTATTATTATTATTATTATTATTATTATTATTATTATTATTATTATTATTATTATTATTACTATTACTATTCCAAATAAACGTAATAGAAAACGTAAACTGTGTGATGAATTTATTTCGTATATTCTTTTCAGTCACAAACATAGAAAGAATCAGTATATATGTATATAAAATTATATGATGTAATTAACTTAATATTAATAACTACACATACATAACATACGCAACATGCATATATCAAGTCCACGCTAAATTTAATAAATTTATAAACTGTTTTTGTTCACACAAAATGGGTTTTAATGTATGAATGTAAACAGATTCAAGTGTTTTTAACAGTTTGAGAAGTTATCAACATTAAAACAATCATTAAAGTTAACTTGGTGTTTTATTTGAAACAAGTGACATAATATTGACGAAGTGCACACACGTGCAGTTGAGTTGAACTCTTTTTCTTTTTTAATCCAATTGAGAATGTGTTCTTTTGCCCGTTCAAATAAGCGACGAGTTGTCCAAACAATATATTTGTCACCGCAACTGCAAGTGAACTTGTAGATACAGTGGGAGGTGGAGAACATTAAATTATCTGTTTTTATTTTGGGCAAAGGCAGATCTGTTGTGGTACATAGCATTCTTAATTGGGTTAATGAGTACATCATTTTTATTGCATTTTTAGGAGGTTTATTACATCATCTCCTTTGAAAGCTAGTTTTATAAAAACCGACTTGCTTTTGTTTCCAACTTTTTCTTCTTTAGTTGTGAGTGACTTTGAATAGAAACTGATAAAATCTTCAGAATATCCATTATTGATTAGAGTTTGTTTTATGGTTTCTAATTCTTTATCAATAGTGTGTCACTTGAACATATTTTTGTGCCCGGTTAAATAATGTTTTAACTAGTGCACGTTTTTGTTGAATCAATTGAAAACTTTTGAAGTGGAGATATTGACCCGTCCAGGTAGGCTTACGATAAATTTTACGTTGAATCGACCAATCATTTCTTTGTGTCAGTGTTACGTCCAAAAAATGGATTGTATCATTTTCTTTAAGCTCCCATTTGATTTTGATATTGGGATGAATGTTGTTGAAGATTTTCAGTAATTGATAAATGTCTTGTTTATTGTGAGCAACAATAAATATGTCATCAACTTACCGTTTGTATACAACAATTTATAACTTCATTAAATTTAGCGTGGACTTAATATATGCATGTTGTGTATGTGTATGTATGTGTAGTTATTAATATTAAGTTAATTACATCATATAATTTTATATACACATATACTGATTCTTTATATGTTTGTGACTGAAGAGAATATACGAAATAAATTCATCTCACAGTTTACAGCTTCTATTATTTTTATTTGGAATTATAAAGGGAACCCAATGCTTTAAACTATTATTATTATTATTATTATTATTATTATTATTATTACTATTATTATTATTATTATTAATGTTTGAATATTACTATTATTATTATTACTATTATTATTATTACTATACTATTATTATTATTACTATTATTATTATTACTATTATTATTATTACTATTATCATTATTATTATTATTATTATTATTATTATTATTATTATTATTATTATTATTATTATTATTATTATTATTATTATTATTACTATTATAAAAAATATTATTATTTATTTATTTTTGAATTATTTCTAACCGCTTTGAACCAAACAGTTTTAATAAAACATTGCTTATTAATTAATTCATCCAAGTTTATTATAAATTATAATTTGGATGCCTAGTTTTTAATGAATCCTTCTTTTTGTTAAACTTCTGTTGCGTAAAAATCTTTATAAAAAAACCAAATTGCTGCTCCAAATTTATAATTTTTAATTTAAAATGTATAATTGAAATGTGAAAATCAATCAACAAAATTGACACTTGATTTAAAAAAAACGTGTAAACAAATTTATAAAAATATATAAATTAAATTTCCTGATAAAATGTTGTTAATAAACACATATTAATTAACAGCTATTTTGGAAAAAAATAAAATATTGTTGAAAAATTAATGTATTTTAAACGCTCATTTTATATTATCCCAATTTTTATAACTTAAAATCTGTTTTTAAAAATTGAATAATAATAATAAAGATTTTAAGGAATTAACAAAAATTTCATTAAAAATTACTCCTATAAGGCCAAAAAATTTTGCAAATAATAGATTTATAAAAATTCTTATTAAATAGATTTATTTAAATTTAAGTTCACAATTATGTATAAATTTTTTAAATTCTTTTTTTTAATAAACATTAAGAATAGGTTTTAATTAAAAAAATGCACAACATTAAATAGCATTATTTAAGTCCGTGCTTTAAAATTAGGATATTTTTTAAAAAAGGTACACTAAAATAAATTAATTTTTGGTTGATTTATAATGAGTTTATTAGAGGCTATACACATTGTTACAATGTGTATTATATTACAACTGTCAAATTTACAAAATACTAAATAATCTTTATTTGAGTTAATTAAAATCACTGTATAGCTGTTTTATTTTTGTTGTAAATTATAAACAATTTTTTAAACTATTATATTGACTTAAATTTATTCCAATTTTTGGTTTTAGACGGAAGTCGTATTTATTAAGATGTAAGTGATTGACATATAACTTACAAGTGTATTATTTATTTTCAATCTAATTTCTTGCTAATTAACCAGTGCTAATTTGTGTCAACTATTTACAACTCCGTAAATAAACGCATCAATCTAAAGGTTAAAAAAGCATGCAAATGTTTTACTCAATAACCAAGAGACAAGACCTTCCTTTGAATGCAATAATTGTCATAAAATAAATTTTTGTAGAACATTTTAAAAATAAATAAAGTTATTGCAAAATGAAACAATTGAGTAGTTTTAAATTTCAAATGAAACAATTAAAATTAATAGTGTTTATTATTTGAAAAAACTTTTAAAGAAAAAAATGTTTGTTTGACTGATAAAATAAATGGAGAATGTTAAATAATTAATGATACATTAATAAAAAATTTCAAAACAGAAAATTTGTAAAATTAGACGTACAAATGGTTATTTTCAAAAATCTATATTTAAATTGAGCATTCCTTAAATCAACATTTAATATTGTTTTTTATTGCTTGAACGTTTTACAACAAACACTTTAGAAAATAGACATATACCAAGGCAAAATAAAAGCCTTGGCTAAGTGCCGGTAATGAGACTCTAACCCATACTGACCCAGTTTTAAGTCTAGCGTTCTGGTAATCTTTGGAACTTTGTGAATATTGCGATGCAAAATTTAAAAGTTGTATATTTTAAATATTAGCAAATTTTATTGTAATTGTTAATAATTTAATAAAGCGCATAAAAAATAGAGTTAATTTATATGTAAGAAAAAATGTTACGTAATCACTTTAGGAATAGTTTTTTTTTTCAAAAAATCATTAATAACTCGATATCGTTGTTTTATTATGCATCATTATTTTTTATTATATTTTATAAACTAAAAACGTTAAATGCTCTGTCACAAATGCATGCAAACATGAATCTAATATAATAAAATTGGTCGCTTAATTATATATATATATATATAATTGTACATACTTAAAGATTATTAATATGCTATTGGCATTATGAAATTTTGCAAAAAATTGTATTAATTAATAAATTATAAAAATATGTAAAGAAAAGGGAATAAATTACATTATTTTTAAACAAAAATTAATTTTAATTAATTTATATATTTTTTAAATACTTTTGCATAGACAATTTTTTGTTTTAATTAAAAATAATAAGTAATATAATTTTGCTTTCAATTGTAGCTAAAAATAATTTTAAAAAGACAATATCATTTGGCACAAAGTGACTTTCAATAATATACTCTTTGACAAGATATGACTACAGGACGTCAATGTTCTTAAAATAGGATTGCAAGAGTCATTACGAAATGTTGATACCTTTATTGTGTTTGGGACAGCATTCAAAATCACTGTTGATTAATGACTTGGTATTTAAATTACTTGAGATTTTTGATACAATTATAATAATATAAGCTTGTGGATAGTAGTAGTATATTTAAGGTTACACACTATAAAATATTGAGTATGGAATGCTTAAAAATCTGTAATTATTAAAAATAAAATAATTTTAAAAAACACAATTTTAATTTTTAAAATTTTTATTAGTGCTACTAGTCGTACTCAAGCTAATGCTCACTCTAACGCTCCATTAACTCTGTTACTACATTATTATCAATTTTAAAACAACTAATATATAAGTTTTTTTTTCTATTATGGCTATATATAAAGTTATGTATTTAAAGTTCTGAAAATTATCAAATGTTAAGAACTGTATTGTTACTTTGAATAAACCCAAGTTATTTGGGTTTTTAAAATATAAATTATTTTAGTTTTAGTGCAATTAAATAATTTACAATAAATTAAAGTAAATAAATGCATTTTTATAAATAAAAACAACCAGTAGATTTTTTTTAAATAGTAAAATTTGTAACATTTGCTTATAAAAATCTTGCAGAACAATTTATTATATATTACACTGCTTCGAAATATATCAAATTTTTACTATAATTAACAGTGTCAATTCTTATATATATATACAATTTAACCCTATTTAAATGTTTTGTTTAAATGTATTAAAGACTGCAATACAAATAATGTAAATAATTTTAAATAAATTAAAACTTTTCAACATTAAAAAACAATTCCTATTAATAATGTAGTTTATTAAAGGCTTTTTATTTGCAGATTATTAAGAGAAACCTCATAGAACGTAAATTTGTAATACAAATTACTAAAATACTTTTTACACATTTTAATAACAAAATCTCCAATAACAAAAAAAAGCAACTTGCAACTCAATTTTATGTGATTCGTCGTATTGATATTTCGAAAAGCTTAGTTTTTAGTTAAAAAAATATAATCACATTAAATTACATTTAGTAATAGTGTAAATAAAACTAAATAAAGAAAAACTTAAAAAATACATTAAAAGTAATATATGCATTGCTGGTAATAGTTTCAATTCTAAATATTTTGGTAGTGCTAAATAACTTTTAGATAAGTTATAGTAGTAAAAGAGGACACGGTGTTGAAACTTTGCAACGGGCACAGAATATCAATTCACGTATAACTAATTGATATAATATTTTTAATTAATTATTAAAATAATAAATTTAAAAAATGAACTAAAATGCAAAGTAACTTATTAGGTAGATTTTAAAAAAGGAATGGATATTTAATTTTTATACATATTTCACAATCCAGTAAAAACATTGCTTATTATAAGCAATTTTTAAAAATTAGCATTATTATTATTATAAATAAATAAAAATGTACTCTGATACATTATAATTCAATCCTAACGTGTTTGAAATCAGCCAAAATTTATATTAGATGGCATTTTAATTAGTAAGAAAACATTATACGTAATGCACATTGTTATAGATAACACTACTATTGACAACTGTACAAATGAATATTTATTTTAGAATAAAAAAACTAAAAATAAATTTAAGAAATTAAACAAAATATATTATAAAATATTCTGCATATATATATTCATTTATACAAGTACTAATTACCAAACAGATTGCATTTTTAATTTTAAAATTTGCATTTATTAAATTATATATATATATATATAGCTTATATATATAGCTTATTTAAGCTGGTTTGTATTAAGCGTATGTTTGTACCCATTAGTGCCTATTAGTACATGAATTATTTCATAAATTTAACAAAAATTTCATTTTTATCAAAAATGGTAATATTTAAACAATTAATTGTGCCGGGGTGGTTTAGCGGTACAACATTCAAATTCGGACCTCAGTGGGCATGAGTTCGAATCCCATCACCGGCACTAAAATGCGGGCCCATGTTCGGCCTCGCTAAAATGTCTACTGTTAAAAGATGTTTTTCGTAAAACATTCAAAGTAGCAAACAATATATATATATATATATATATATATATATATATATATATATATATATATATAATCATTAATAATTATCTTTGTATTTACTTTAAATATTCTAATATTTTATTGCACAATTTTTTAAAATTAAGCTACAATAATAACGTTATTTTAGAAATTAAGCGGCACTAATTTTGATGTTAACAATGCTTATAACCAAAAAGAACACTAATAAGAAGTATAAAAATACAATAAATGTGTTTAAAACGCGGTGTAACGTTAAATTTTAAATAAATTTTTAAACTCTTTTTTTTCGTTTAGAACTTATAATATAGTACTTGTATACAGTTAACATTTTCTTGTTTTAATAAATAATTATTAAGTACCTATTATGTACATTTAATTTGACAGTTCAATTTGCATAGTTGGTTCTTTTGTTTTAACGATGTTTGTTTATAGTTGTTTAATTTGTATTGTTTTGTAACGTTTTATAGTATTGATGTAATTTATATATATTCAGTAACTTGTATTTTATTAAAGTAACTAATATGTTAAGAGTACGGCTAAAAACAATTAATTTACATAGTTTTAAAACATTACAGTAAAGAAATAATATTTATGTACGCATTATATATATATATATATATATATATATATATAAAATAAAAATCTAATAATGATAATGTTTTTTGTGTTTAAATAATTTGTACCATAATAACTCAAAATGGATAATCATAAGTTTAAGTTGCACAAATGATACTAAACATTAAATATTTATTTGTTAGAAAAAGGTTTTCAATTAAACATTGAAACAAAAAAAAATTTAATATATACTTGCTAAAACCAATTAGCGAAAGTGATTACACAAAACAAAAACATTAATTTTATTGTTAGGTTTTTGTTGTGTTATCAAAGTAACTTAGTTTGTGTTACAATTGGCAACGTTGAATTTTATGAAAACTTTATTGCTGTTTAAAAACTTAAATATTTTAAACTACAATTTTATAATTAATGTTAAATAGAAACATAGATGTTTAAATTGTTGTTGTCTGCCAAACTAAAAATGTAACAATGAATGCATATTTCATTTCTTATTTTTTGCAATAAATGATATTTTTGCCTGACTAAATTTATTAACTACACTTTAAATCGAAACACGTAAAAAACAATTTTTTATTTTAAAAATGAGTTTTTTGGTATACCACAAGAATATTTCAAGTCTGAATTGCAAAGTAGTCTGTGGTTGACAACTCTAATACATTATTTAAGAAGCCATGACAAAAAATACCCAAATCAAACATTGTATACAAAGTTTCTGAATATAATTTATGACAGTATTAAAGCTGTAAAAAGGCTTTTGGTATAAAAAAGTAACTTTTTAAATACAGCAAAAAATAAAGAAAATAATAAATTTTGTAAATGTTATAAAAAAATTACACGGCGCTGTACTTATGATTACAATATAAGAACACATTATAAAATAAAAAAATGTATAAAAAAATGTTTAATTCCTTATTGCTATATATTTTATTTTTCCAAAAAAAAACAAAATTAAAAAAAAAGTTTTTGCAAAGCAGTTAAGCAAAACAAGTATATTTGTAACTTTTATTCTAAAAATTAAACGAAAATTCTTATCTGAACAGTGAGAAACATATAAAAAAATAATTTGTCTTATATATTTTTAATTAATTAATTGAAAATTAATTAACCATAACTGGAAATCAATTTTTAAAACTATAATCAATTAAAAGCTAATGGTAAAAATTGGGAGTTCTTAGTATATATATATATATATATTATCTAGTGTTATAATTATATTTTGATAAACGTTTTAAAAATAAATAACAGGTTAAAACTTTATTTTTACTTATGAGATAGTACCCATAATTAAGCAATTAATAATTTATAACAATTTTACATTTAAAATGTACACGTATATTGCGAGAACCGTAAAGTTGAAACATTCTATTATTATTTACGTAAACGTAAGTGGCCCAAAAACGTTTTTGTGAACAAATAAAACAATTTAATATTTGCAACCAATTATATTAAAACGAATAAATTTAGGACATATATTTTGTTCAATCAGCATAAACTATGACTAAATTGTATCTATAACCCTAAAATTTGAAAAAAGCACATAAGTTACAAAACCACCCAGACAAAACAACATATACAGGTCATGCAAAACTTTATTTAAAAATATGTACAACTTAATTTGCAATAAAGCTACTTGCCCTAGAAGTAACCGTTAAAACAAAACATCTCAAGACATCTCACAGTACAAGTTGTGCCTTATAATGACTCATTCTATGTACAGCAATTTTGAATATTTAAAAAAAAAAATCACATGCATACTATATAGACTATATTTATATTCATTAACATATGACATTCTATTTCATTTTGATCCCATTATTTATACTACTACTTTTTTATATTGATGGTAAAAATGTATTTTATGCTGAATGTATCTCTAATGTATTTTATGCTGAATGTATCTCTAGTGAGATATTAAAGCTTAATAATAATAATAATAATAATAATAATAATAAAAAACAAAGTAAAAATTAGATTTGGAAATGTTACGGGCAAATTAACGTAAATTGCAGTATAAAATTGGCATTGTTATCTATGTATGTTAAGAATTAGTAAACTTACATAAAATAAATTAATAATGCTAAGGGATAAAATAAAGTTATTTGGTTGTATATAGAGGTTTATTAAAAACCTTGTTTAATATAGATTACAATAAAAAACCTTTGACATTACTCCAAATACAAATAAACGTAAAAATAAGAATAATAATCATAGAATTGTTATTATATATATATATATATATATATATTAGTATATTTTTAGTAAACGTTATACAATTATATTTTACTATAAATTAAAAATTAGTAGCAAAACCGCTAAAACACCATAATTATCCAAAGTACATTAACATCTTATTGTTAAAGTTAAATAAATTGCTAATCTTTGCTAAATGTGTCTTCAACAAACCCATATCATTAGCGTTTACAGATATATTTTTTAATTAATTTTTGTCATATCTGCTATTGAAAGTAAATTATTTAATTGTAAATTACAACGTTCTATTTTAAAAGTTAATCCAATATAGTATCTATCAATTCAAGTTTATTACAAAACAAAACTTATCAATAATCATGTTTAATTATGTTTTATAATCTATAATTATTTAAAATTAAAATAACAACCACGGTGATATGACCTACATCTTATAGAAAATAGTGAACTTAGATATATCAAATTCAAAAATTAGAAAATTAATTAAAAATCTATAGTGATTTATAAAAAATTATTACAAAATTTGATTTAACGTTGTTATTGTCTAATATTGGCTAATAAATGTGACGCAACATTATATCATCAAAGGTAATATATAGAGCTATATTGTTTATTTAATATAAAATAATAAATTTTTTATACATTTTTATTCAAAAAATATTATTTATTAAAATTAACTAAATTGTATTTTTTTTAGAAATAAAGTTGATAAAAAGAAAAAAACGTTCTATTTTATTATTTTAAATAATAAATAATACTGATCTGTTAGCAATAAAAGTTTGTTAATTATATTTCGTTTTTAAAACAATTATAATTTTCATACAATTAAAAGATTGATAAAAATAAAAACATAAATATAATTTATATTTTAGCTTCTATTAATACATATATATATATATATATATATATATATATATATATATATATATATATATATATATATATATGTGTGTGTGTGTGTGTGTGTGCGTGAGTAAGTTAAAATGTTTAAGGAAAAAATGCATACGGTGACACTTAAATTTTTTAACAAATAGTCTGGCAAAGCGAAAAAATCGATAATCTAATAAATTTGTTATCGATTGGCAGTACGATGTAAGTAGAAATTTATTTGACATTGTATTGTATACATATATAGAGCTAAAAAAATCAATTATTGTTGCTTAACACTTGTGTTAATGTAGCACAAATATCAAACAATTATTGTTGCGAAAATATACAAAATTAGGAAAATTACTACTTTTAGTAAGCATTTATCAAAAAACACTATGACACAATATACAAATTAAAATTAAAATAAATTAGAAATTAAAAAAACGACTATTGCTATTAAAACAAAAATATTCAACAATTTAATTAAATAGAACTAGATCTTATTTTTTATTTATTTTATGTTTGCTACTTTAAATGTTTTACAAAAAACATCTTTCAGCAGTGGACATTTTAGCGAAGCCGAACGTGGGCCTGCATATTAGTGCCGGTGGTGGAATTCGACCCCATGCCCACCGAGGTCCGAATTTGAGCGCTGTACCGCTAGACCACCCCGGCACACATAGTGCCTACATTTAATGCTTATTACTATTATTATTACTATCAGTAATAACATAAAGTTTATTAGTAAAGTTACATCATTATTGTATTACTATAAAAGTACAAATGTGCAATTATTTAGATTATTTTAAAACTGAGTTTTGTAAATCGGTACATTTATGGTCTAATAAAATTATAAAATACTTACTTTTTAAAACATTTTTTTAACTTGTTTCATAATCAACTCACATACACAATTATATAATTTAGTCGTTTTTAATCAGTTTTGTACAAAATAAATTTTTACTTTCGATTTCAAAAATAGAATTATTATTTAAACATTTTTTAATATTTTTATTGCATTATATATACAATGTTTTAATTAAAGGATAAAGTAACAGTATTAATTGTTTCAAGTCAATACATAAATTTAATATTTTTCTTAATTGATTATGTTGACCAAAAATATTTAAAAATAAACTGAAATTGAAAAAAAATTATTATTTTATTTTATTTTAAGTTTGCCACTTTGAATGTTTTACCAAAAACATTTTTCAGCAGTGGACATTTTGCGAAGCCGACCGTGGGCCCGCATTTTAGTGCCGGCGATGGGATTTGAACCTATGCCCACCGAGGTCCAAATCTAAGCGCTTTACCGCTAGACCACCTCGGCACATAATAATAATAATTATTATTATTAGTAAACATTCAGGTTTGTACATTCCATTAGTACATTACCAATTTTCCTAATTAAAAGTCTTTTTAAACTAATGTTTACAAAGCATAATACTTCAGTTAAACAAAAATAAAAATGTTGATATCTTTTATCCTTAAAAAATAATGCTATCATCAAGCTATTCTTTATTTGTACCAAATTTTATTTTTACTATATTATTTTAAACCAAATGAACAATAGTAGTCCAAGTGTTTAACTAACTAGGATTATAATACAGTAAGCGACAATTCGATATCACTACAATTGTGTTCGATTTCCACCACCGACCCCCAAATGCGGGCCTACGTTCAACTTTGCTTAAATGTCTACTGCTGATAGACATGTTGCCAGCTAAACATTTATAGTTAGTAAAAATAAACATTTAAAAATAAATAAATAAAATAGAATAAATGTGTAGACGTTCACTTTAACAAAATATCAAATCAATAAACCCGGAAAAAAGACTACATTTAAAACAATTTAGTATATTTATTCTAGATTGTTAAGGACAAAACACTGGTGTACATAAAAATACAAATTAAGCTAAAACAGCTATAAATAGAACTTATTTATTGACTCCCATTAAAATTGATGTGTACTACAAAAAAGTATTCTTTTATCCTACATTAAGTTAACCAAAGCAATATTCACTATGCTTCATAGTATATAACAGTTTGCCTGCAGTTGCGGTAACAAATACATTAGTCAGACAATTAATCGCTTAGCCTCCTGGACCGAAAAACACATTCCCAATTGAATTAATAAAGAGTTTAAAAGAAAGTAAACATTATACAATTTGTCAATATTACTTTATATATATATATATATATATATATATATATATATTAATATCTTACGTTTATAACTAAAAAATATACGAAATGAATTCATTTCACAGTTTACATTTTTCTGTTATGTATATATGGAATAAATTTTACAAATAGTAGTGTTATAGAAAAATTAATAATACCTTAAACATTATTTTAAATTGTGCATTTTAAAACATACCCCGTTACGACAACAACAAAATCTAGAATATTCCAAATATTTCGTAAATATGAACCACTGTGCAAAATAAATCCCAACGCAATAATTTTAAGAAAAGCTTCGCACGTAAATATTCCCAAAAAGTAATTTTCGGTCATTTCCTAAATAAACAAAACATTGTTAGTTGTAAATTATTAAAAATAATCAAATTAATTGTTTCTTAAAGGTAACCTACCGAATTGGTTGTTATGGAATATTAGGAGTTGCTTTACTAGGCCATGACAACGTGCTTTAAAAAGTAATTGTAGTAAACTTTTTTTATATACACCCTAAAATAATTTATGCATCTAATGATTTTATTTAATTTAAACGTTTCTAGCTAATACATAATTTAAGAGAGAACTTATTTTTCATTATACAATATGCTATAACATATTCTAAATAATAACAATTATATTGTTAATGATACAATAATATATAAAATGAATTAACATGGTACATTTATTAAATATTTTCAAACCTTATATTTAATTAATATTACAAGGTGAATAGTGCGTTTAATAAATATAGATTTGAAAGTATTAAATATTTTTTTAATGAAATTAAACACGCAAATTAATAATAATCACTGTAAAAATTATATATATTACATTATATAATTATAAATGTTACAATACAATGTTTTGCTGTTTTTATATTTTAAAATAAGTTTAAAATTAAATATAAGATATTTTAGATTATTTGTTATTATTATTATTATTATTATTTATTTTTAACATCCGTGTAAAAATTTATTAAGAACTAAATATTAATTTAAATATAATATTACCTAAATCCTAAATAATAAACTTAAGTTTTCTACGCCTATGCTTAACGGATTGAACACATACATAGCAATTCGAAAATTTGCGCTTTAACCACTAGGCTTTTCCAGTAAATTATATAGACATAGAATATCTGTTTGTTATACTACTATAATTTAAAGTTAAATAACTAATTTCTTTTTTCTATTAACCGCTAATTTGAATCATATTATTAAAGCAATATGCAGAGTCGTGTGTTAAACCACTCAAATTGTCAACGTAACATTAATGCAAACATTTAACAAAATAGTTTTGATACTGTACTTTGCGCACATACAGATACAATTTAAGAAAAGCTAAAATTCCTGTATAAGAATATACCTTTTAAGATAAACAAATATAGCGTGATACTATCTTATTTGTATAAATAAATGCATAAATTTATAAATGTAAATGTAGAAAAACGTTCAATAAAGGTATGAGATTGTAATTCTATTAAAATACATAATATATTTTTTTATAAATAAACAAGCACTTTAAAAAATTAAACGTGACTTATAAAAAGGGTCTACTTATTATATAATTTAAAATTAATGACAACCGTTTGTTACTTGTGTAATAATTTGTTTTTATGTTTTTTACTGCTTTAATATTTGTACTGATAATATTTCTAGCAAGTTTAAATATGACTTTTTTGCTCTGTAAAATAATCAATATATTTATATATATTTAATCATTTAATTTTTATTAATCTAAACAATTACATGTAATTACGTGTAATACTTATTTCTAATAATAATGCTATAATAAAATTTATAAAAACAAATTGTTTAGGTATTTAAATAAAAACTTAATTCTGCTTAAATTTTTAATTAATTTATTACTACTCAAATGTTTAAAATTTTTAAAACATTTTTAGATAAAAATATTAGAAGGCATAATCAGTGAGATAAATTGATTTCATATATTTTTTAGTTACAAACATACAACATTGTACATGCACATATATATATATATATATATATTAAAAAGAGTTAAAAAGCAAGGTTTGCATTTTGCTTCTATTATATTGTTCCATGTCAGTGCACATTTTGCTCATGTGTGATAAGATGGAAATTTATTTCAAATCCATTTAATAATCCTCAATTAACAACAAGTGTTATTTCGACAATCAACAACAACATAGAAGCAAAAATACTCTTTCGATAACAGAATGGAATAAAAGTCAAACCAAAGCTTAATTATTGATATAGAAAATGTTTAATACCATAAGTTTAATAATAATAATATTAATAGTATTATTAATAATAATTACAATAATTAATGTTTTTTATCAAAAAACATTTTATAGCATAATTCAATAAATAATTGTAGTAAAAACTTACCAATTTTTCCGATAAAGGTCTTTTATCTTTATTGGGTAAATGGACTTCCAACCCAAGCACGACACAATTGGCAATAATTGTCGACAACACCATATATTCAAAAGGCGTAAAATCGGTAAAATTTAGCCTCGAATTAAGAGGCATTTAATGAGTTAAGGAATTGTTGAAAATAAATTAGATTTAAAAAAAATAATATAAATAACTTAAATATTGCTATGTTATTTCAAAGTTAAAAAGATTTGATGAGCAGAATAAAAGCCTAGACTTAAGACTCCAAATCACTTAAATAGCCATTTTTTAATAATGGTAAAGTTTTAATCTGTTAAAAAATGGCTTAAAAATACTTTTATAAATTTATTCATTTTATTTGGCTGGACAATTATTATATTAAATATTTTGTTATGTTAATTTCACGAATTATTAAGTAATCTTTTTTAAAATAACAAAATATTGAATGTTTTTAAATAACGTCTTTTTTGTTTCTTTTTTAAAAGTAACATTTTTTCCAAATTATAAATTACACGTTTGAATTACAAAACAAAGCTATTAATTACATTATTTTCTTATAATATCAGGTTTGTAATATTTTTAAAAATTTGTACAATTAAAACAGTTTTAAAACAAATAAAACAAATGGCATTTATTGGTAAGATACGTTTATTACAATTATAATTGTTGATATGTTATAACATTTTTAAACAACCATATAGCAATATTTAATGTAGTAATAAAACGTTACAAATTAATCTAGATACAGTAGATAACTTTTCGTATTTGCATTATATATATATATATATAATGTTACAAATTTTACTTTAAATTATAAAATAATCAAGTCTCCATTATATCAACTCAAATTTTAAAATGTTATTATTTACATTGTTTTTTCTACTAACATAATTGTTATATGTACTCATTATATTAATATTAAATAAGAAAAACAATTAAATGTTATTTTTATTATTTTGAGAAAATAAATATACTTTAAAAAAATTTAATTATTTTAAAAAGTTTTAAAATCTTCATTTTTATATTTTTAAATATTTTTAAAGATAACTAAAAGCTGATAAAAGGTCTAATTATTATCATTTTTTAATTATTAAAATAATTATTAACAAACAAAATACTATATTTTATAATTAAACAAAAATCCAATAAATATTTAAATATTTTGTTGTATTTTATTCTTAATAATTAATTTTTTATATTTATTATATGCAGAAAGGAAAACTAATTATAAGTTTTAATTACCCTATACAAATTGATAAATATACATTTAGTTTGAACATTTTACTAACTTTTCTATAATTACTGTAGGCAACTTTAAAAAATTACAACTTATATTTCAAACTCTACCAGTTTTAATCTTGATTAAGCATAAAATGACTGTTGCAGCTCAAAATTAACAATCTTATGTTTGCCAAAATTTCACATTGCAAAACAAAACGATGTAAAATTATTTTATACTTATTTGAAGGTAAAAATGAACATATTGAATTTGGCAAGTTATTTTATGTTTATTAAAACCGGGGTGGTTTAGCGGTACAAAGCTCGATTTGGACTTGGTAGATATGGGTTCGAATCCCACGACCGACACTAAATGCAGGCTCACGTTTGGTCTTGCCAAAATGCCTACTGGTGAAAATGTTACCTGTAAAACATTTAAAGCAATAATTTTAAAAAAAGTATGTAAAATTTATTAATTTGATTAAATAGTTGGGTAATAAATTACAAACAATTGGAATCAATTTAAGTGTTGGCAGCACATTAATCACAAGTAAATGTTAGCAAGTTTTACTTTATTTAGTACAGCTTTTTATATTTCTATTAACTGTTTATACCAACAATATACAATTTTGTAAAAAGGTTCCTACTTTTTTAACACAAATTAGTTGTTCATAATTAAAATGGTAATTAATAAAGAACATCTAAACTAAAATTAAAACAGAAACTCAAACTACTGAAACATTTAACAACAAAATAATATTTTCTATTTAATTTAACCATATAGTATATTTATCAAGTGTCAATATTGTCATTATTTTATAAATAACGTATTCCATATAAAGCAATGACAATTGCATTTTTTACAAAAAATGAAACAAAAAAATTATAAATAGTATCTATATGTATATATATAACATTTGTAATCAAGCCGATAGTGATATGATAACAATAACATTGATTAAATCGCATATATATATAACTTTGCATTTTCCAGTTTTCTAAAACAAAATTAGCATTAGCATTTGTACGCTAGTCAACATGAAAAAGAATTTTTAGTTGTCAAAATATTACATTCAAAATATAAATAGTTAAAAGTAACTTGTTTAACAAAAATATGGGTTTTTGTTCATTAAAAACCTATTTGTAAATGTATTAATACATATTTAGATATTTTATTTAAAAAATATTTTGGAATGTACAATCCAGATATTACAGATATTGTCAGAATTACAATATAAAGCATTCAAGTATGATAGATATGTCTAACAATCAATCGTTTTAGTTATTAAACTCCATTCTAACTATCTATAAATTTGAATTGTACAACCAGCATTAAATGCAAGTCTTTGTTTAACTGTGTCAAATGTCTAATTAATGAAAAATATATATATAATTGACAGAATGTGAGCAGTAAAGTAAAAACGGTCAACTTATTAGTAAAAAGCATTTAATTTTTTATTATTAAAAAAATATTTCACTACTATAAATGTTTTTCGGAAAACATCTCTCAACAGTAAACATTTTAGCAAAACCAAATATGGGCCAGCATTTAGTGGGCCGGTAGTAGAAATCGAACCGATGCCCGCCTAGGTTTGAGTCAAGCGCTGTACTGCTAGAGACCATGTCGGCATAAAAATAAAAACGATCAACTGTTTGGTAAATCAATGATAAATTTTATTATTTTTTACATTTTGTTTTTAATGCGTGATTACATGGCGAGAAACATTGTTTAGCAACAATTAATTTATATTAAACAGAAAATTATTTTTTGAATGTATTTTTTATTATTATTATTATTATTATTATTATATTTTAGGAATTTAGAAATTTACAGAAGTATTTAGTTAAATCGAACAACAATTTGCATTTTTAGTGTTAATAAAACAAAACGGGAATTTAAGTCAAACAATTCATTTACTTGTATCATTTTTGTACATTTATTTATTGTACTGTAGCAACAAATGTATAAAAGATAATTACATATATATATATATATACAGCGCTTAACTCAAAACTGGGTGAGCATGGGTTAAATCTCTACCACCGGCATCAAATATTATCCTACGTTTGGCTTTACTAAAATGTCTACTGCTGAGAAATGTTTTCTCTAAACTATGTAAATTAGTAAACAAGTTAAAACAAATTAAAAATATAAATATAACGATGTTTTTGCAGCACGTATTTTAATGGTCATTTAGTAAGTTCTCGGTGTAAAAAAATACAATAAAATTATATTATAATAACCAATATATTATTTTAAACACATGCAATATAATATATTTTTGCTTTTAATTATAAATAATATGTATATTTTTTTGTAAATGTTATTTTACGTTAAATTATTTAAAAATGTTATTTAATTATAATAATTTTATATATACATTGTTGTTTAGTGTATAAAATTAATTGAAATGATTAAAATTCTTATATTTAAATTAAGATGCTAGAAATAATCCATCAATAATAATAATTAAAAAATTGAATGTCAGCCCTTTATTGTAGATTTCATTAAACTTATATATATTTTAAAATTTTTTTAATAAAAATAATCAATAATTGATAATCCATTTTTAAAAATAGATAAAAATTTAATGCTTTGCAATTAGAAAAATATTTAAAATGTACATACATATAAAGTAAATTGTCTGATTGTTTTATTTTATTGTAAAACTATACTTTAAAGTATTAGATTTCTTTTTTTATTTAAAATAAGAAAATATACTGCTTCTACCATTTAGTATTTTTACATTTCATCATTTTTAAATCATAAGAAGAAATTATGTTTTAGTTAAGATTGTTTATTTTGATTTCTATTACTCGACATAAATTATCTCAATTTTTTATATAAATATTACGTTTTTACACAATATAGAACAAACTAAAATTAACAAAAACTGCTTTTTAATTTTGAAGAAAATATTAAATTTAATTAAATTAATGCATTTTTAATTTTTATTGAGCTATTTAAATTTTATAATACATTAGGGAAACAATTGCGTACTTAGTTTTTTTCCGGGTAAAATGTTAATAAAAATAGTGAAAATCAAACAAAATATTAATTTTTATTTTCAATATTATGAAATGCACAAATACTTATTTATGTTATTTTCAAGTTAGTAATATCAAAAAATGCTTTACTATATTAAATGACTATGCCGTTTTACATAAAACTGACTCTTATGTAGTACAATAAATTAAAGTAATACATACTAAGTTTAAATAAATAAATTTAGTTAAATTTTAAATCACTTATATTTATCACTTATATTTTAAAAATATAACAATTCATAAAATAAACACTAATAAATGTTAGAGCTCAGTATTTTTTGTTTTTATTCTTATGATATTTATTGGTCTAGCAGCACAGAACTTGACGCAACCGTGGGTGGGCATGGTTTTAATCCCAATCACCAATACTAAATGTGAGCCCCGTTTGGCTTTGCTAAAATATCGACATGTTTAAAAATGTTTCCTGTAAAACAATTAATGTTTAAAAAAAATATTATAATAGATAAATAGCGCATATTTTTGTTTGGTTAACTAGATGTATGTTATTGTCATTATCGTATAACATTCTTGGTTATCACTACAGTTTTAAAGTAACCAATTCCAAATAGTAGAAAAATACATCATTATAAAAACAAAAATGACAAAATACACAAAGCTTAATATCTAAACCAAACACTTATATCTCATTTTAATACATATACTTTTGTGTGTAATATGAGAATTGTTAAATTTACCAAATAATAGTTATGCTTAGTTTTAGGCAATCAAAAGCACTGTACAACTGTTCCATCCTTCATAAAAATTATTAGCAGTGCATTAAAAAAATATTACAAGAATTCTGACATAAACTAAAGTTGTATTTATCAAGCTGTAAATGGATGACCCACACCTAAATTTAATTAATAATTATTGTCCAGTAACATCGAATCGTTAGCGCTATTATCACTGACAAGTAAATAAATAACTACTTTTACCAAGTTAATTATTAATCATTTCAAATAATGAGATCATAATAAGAACTGACTCTTGTTCACTGTATGACATCATTGCAATTATACAAAAAAACTATTTGGCAAAATCTAGCGTTTATTGTCTGAAACACCAGAAAGAATGGTTATGGAATGACCAATTGAAAATGGTAAAAGAAAGGTTAATAGACTACAGAAAGCTTAGCTAAGAACTATTCGGAAAGATTTAATTAAAATAAATGTTCTATGGAATTAAACATAACGTGTGGCAAAGTGTTTAAATATATGAAAACATTTTGTTGTTCTATGTTCATTTTGAACTATGGGATTTTATTGTTGTTTTTTTGTTGTAACTGTTATCCTATTGCCCCATATTTATTTTTAAAGTAAAAGGGTTTTGTAATAATAAGTATTATTATTATTATTATTATTATTATTATTATTATTATTATTATTATTATTATTATTATTGTTATTATTATTACATTATTTTAACAGATTTTAATTAATGTTGTTAAAAAATAACTACTGGTATAATAATTAGCTTCATAAACACAACAAAAAACTAAATAAAAATTGAATTTAAAAACATTTTAACATTGTATGTGATAGACATATTAGAGTAACTCAATTAATAAATGTTACATTGTGGTCTATATGTTTTAGAAATAAGTCAATTTATATAGAATGATTAGGATTATAAAACAAAGGAATGTAATTTGTTGGCTGTAAATAAAGGTTTGTCAAAAATGTTAATTAATGTAGAATACTATACAGGAGTGACCTAGGAGTACAACGCTTGATTTGTACTTGGCGGACATGGGTTCAAATCCCACCACCGGTACTAAATGTGGATTTATGTTCTGTTCTGCTAAAATGTTTACTCTTGAAATATATTTCCCGTAAAACATTCAAAGTAGTAAAAATAAATAAATAAATAATAATACATTATAAAAAAGCTTTGTAACTGCTGTAAACAACGAGAGGTGGAACAAGATATATGTATTATTATTATTATTTTTTTATATTTATATTTTAATACATAACTTGTAATATATAACTTTATTTAAAATTATATTTTAATAACAATGCGAGTGTGAAAAAGTGGCTAAATTATTAAAGTAAAGACAGTTAGATAAAATCCATTATTTAGTTTTGTTTATTTTTATGTTAAACATTAAAATTGCTTTTAACATTGTGTCAAAATTACATAACTTGTTAATTTTTATTACATCTTTAATACGTTTATATGATTTGTATTTACAAGTCTACTCAACATTTTTAGTTCTAATTTATTGCATCTAAAAGTTATTTTTTACTGTATATTACACAGAACTGTAGAATAAAATGTTTCATTTTAACAGTTGAACTATAATATAGAATATTAATTTATGTTTGTTATTAAAAGAAAAAATTATTAATTAGTAAAAATTTAATCTTTTATTGAACGTTTTTAATAAATAAATCTTTGTCTAAGGATTAAAATAATATTTTTTTTCATTGTTGAAAATTAATTATTATTGTTTAAAATGTTATTGTAATATATTTAGATATTTTATTAGTTTGGATTAGAAATGATTCAATCTAGCCAGTCCCAAGGCGGGATAAAGGAGGAGGGTTTGAGCGCAAGGTTGGCAACCTGGCCTCTGTAAAATTTATACTGCTGCGAAAACAATAAAAAATGACACCATTCCGGCAAACAACAACGTTTTTGGATGGCAAAGTTACCAGATGACAAGGTTGAGTAAAAGCCGAAAGAAAGCGCAATCTTTAAGTTGCAGAATATTTAATGCCAACGAGACTTTGTTATTGTTGTTGTTGTTTTGCTATAATTGTTGTCTTATTGCCCCATGCTATTCTTAAAGCAAAAGGGTTTTGTATAATAATATATAATATTTTTTCCTATTTTTTGTAATAATAAAGTCAATATGAAAATATATTCATTATCTAATGTATAGAATATCCGTTTTGACATCGAATTATTAACTATGTCCTTAAATGTCAGGACATTCGTTTTTGTAGTAAAATGAAGAAGTTATAAGCACAACATTTTCGGAACGTACATAAAAATTAAATTTAAAATTATTATTATTATTTTATATAATTATGCAAATATTAAAGCAAAACATAACGTATAATTAAATAATATAAATTGTCCTAATAAAGTAGTATGAATCATAGAACTTGAATAATTACCATAGTAATCGTTGTTTAAGATGTTTTAAATAACAATAATAATAAAAATACTAAAAAAGGTTTAAAAATTATATATATCATACAATTTTCTATCCATAATGTTTAATTATTTTGCTAAAAACACTTTGAATATATAAAGTTTTTGCTTTTTAAACATTTTAACCAATGTGTTGCCTTGCTAATTATTAATTTACCTAAAAACATTTACTGTATATAAATAATGAGAACTTAAATGGTAGATAAAATTGCTAAAACATGTTATTGCATAAATAAATAAAAAGTATTGCTAAGCAACACTGCAAATAAATATATCTACCTTAATATAATTATAATCTTTACAAAATTACGTTATCTTAATAATCTATTACTTATTTACAACATAATTTTTAAACAAAGAATAACCTAATTTATAATGAACCCTCCTTAATAATTACTTTTTTTATTTTAATGTAAAGTTTTTACATGCAATATAATATTACTAAAATCCAATTTTAATTAGATACGTTTATGTAATTTAATTAAAGTCCATCTATTTTTATCACGATATTGAGATACAAGTAATTCTTTTCACTTTATTTTTAACCGGTTTACACTGTTGTTATTTCATCCCGTAGTGGTAAACAATAATCCTTTAATCCTTTTTTTTAATTGTTATAAGGTATTTAAAAAATATTCACACACTTTAAATAGTTTATTTAGATTTATAATATTAATTTGTAAATTGAAAATATCTTTATTTACTTGTCTTCATTTTTAATGTGTAACTTTTAAAAAGTTTTAATGCTTTCAAACAATTTATATTAAAAAATAAAAATTATTTATTTTGTAAAATAGAATTATTTCAAAATAATTGAGTTTTTAAAATAATAATAATAATAATAATAAATATTATTATTATTATTAGTATTATGTTATTAAACTTAATTTATCAAATTGAAAATAGATAAAAGATATTATTCAAAAGTAAAAAGCAATTATCATTTTTAAAATTTTAATTACGCTATTATTAGTATAAAAGTGTGAATAATTAAACGTTTAGTAGATTGAAGAACGTTTTAATATAAACACTTACTTATTAATATTTTTATGAAATTTTTAATATTTGTATAAATTAAAGTATTAACTTATGGCTCTATGATAAACAGTATTCGATTAGTGGACACATAACATTACCATTTTACATATTTATATATTTTATAAATATTTATAAACAAAAATACGCCGAATGGTTATTACAAATTATTAAACTTATTTATAGAACAATATAGTATTTTGTAATTTAAATACGTTCAAAAAAATAACTATTAATTTTTAAATATTTTTTTGTAAAATGTATTGATAATAAATACATGGTTTATTTTTTTAGATTTTAAAAACGTAATTTTAAATATATAGCATAAAAATTATTAAACGCATTGTTTCAAAATATTTTTAGATAAAAGAAATGTTGGGAATAATACAAACAATAAAATCTAAAACCATTATCTATTATATCGTGAAAATCTTTTTAATATTTGTTATAACTAAATGACTTTTTTATTAAACACTAATTATTTTAAATCAGTTTTATTTTTAAAACGTACTATTTTTTTAATCAAACATTAAAACAATGTACACAATTTGAATTATTCAAGTACTTATTGGGAATTTCTTATTTTGCTATAATTATTCACTAGAATAAGTCTAACGTTCAAACGTTTTTTTTTATTAAATCTAAAATCGATGATTTTAAATTTCAAGAAACAACAATTATATGGGAAAAACGTTTTCGCATAAAATGAGAATTTTTATGTAACGCTAAAATTTAAAATTAATTTGTATAATTTATGTATTTTACAATAAGTTGATTACTTATTTAAAAATTAATGTAAAAGTTAAGTTAAACATTAAACTTTTATAATTTTAAACTCTCAATTTGTTTTTTTTCTTAAAATCTAATGCTTACATTGAATAATCCTTATTAATATGTGTATTTCTTATCACAATACTGAAAAGTACTTACAAGCAAATATTTCAACATTTTATAAAAATCATTTAACATTTTGTTAATTATATTTCATTTTGGGCAACAACTTTATCAATATTTATATTTATTTTTGTAGCTAGACTTGAATTCACTGGCACTAAATGCACCCGCCCCCGCCTCAATCTACAACCTTTATTATATCAGCACTTGCCAAAGTTGTTTTTTGCAAGACGCATATTTTTTTAGTTTATTGGTACAGCGCTCAACTCAAAGCTGGGTGGGCACGGGTTTGATTCCTACTACCGGCCCTAATGCGGACACATGTTCGGTTTTGTTAAAATACCCATTGCTGTAAAATATTTTCCGTAAATAATTGAAAGTAGTAAAATGAACACTTATCAAAAATTTTTTTTGCAAAACGCACATTCAAAAAAAATAATTGTAAAATATAGACTAACACGTTTGTAAAGTGTCAAATATATATATATATATATTAAAATCAGGAATTTTATACCATTTTAAGAGATTATCATATTTCCAATATGTACTTAATTTTATTTGCTGTTTGCAAATAGAAAAATGTCTAAACATACATTCATTGATCCTTCCCCCTAGACCTTATATACTTATATATGATTTTTAACCTACAATAAAAAAGGATATCCCCATTCAATTATACTGCGCGCGGCTTTACGAATCAAATTGTTTTTTGAAAACACAAACAATGCTCGGTCAGTTGAACTGCTTTGTGAATCGGGCAGTTCGATATTAAGCGTTTCGCGAGCCAGTTGATTAACCGTATTGTCACATTTTGATTCAGACTTGGAGCTGTTACTTTGCATGCTGTGAGTTTGCGGAATGTTCAGGGTTGGTCGTGTAAAACCACCCAATGTTGACGTGGAATTGACACGTTCATCCATTTTTTGAGATGGAACTTGCAATATAATAGTTGGCGATTGATGTAAATCATTTTGAAGCATAACGTCAAATTAATTAGAAATCCATACACACATGCAGTTACACACACATTGTTGCTGGCATGGTTATAAATGCGTGAATTGATATAAACAAGGAAATAAATGCATCCAGGTACTAGGTTAAGTAGTGTATCATTGTAATATTTTTATAAAGAAGACCATATAGTATCAACACAAACCATTTATTTATTTATGTTCTATGTATAGACGTGCGCTATCCTAACAGTATAAAATAGACCAATGCAAGCACTACATTAGCTTATTTACACCTAATGGGGAACACACAACAATACAAGTGATTACGTACACAAATGCATTATTTAAGAGCTTTTGTCCAATAAGCAATGAACTCTGTAGGATAAACAAACAGACATGCATATATATATATATATGTATATATATATATATATATATATATATATATATATATATATATATATATATATATATATATATATATATGAGCATTTGTTTGAATTACTACATGTGTATCATACTTATTACTTGCAATAATAGTTAAAAAGTTGATGAATGTATTCTGAACTTTTGAGTTCAAGTATATTACGAAGGTTATAAAACAAAATGAGTTAAGTGTAAGGATTCTAGAGTACTATATATATATATATATATATATATATATATATATATATATATATATATATATATATATATATATATATATATATATATATATATAATTCTTCCATGAACCGTAGTTTGTTACTTAAAATTACTTTTATAAGCATACATGTTGTTTAAAACAAGAAATCAGTTTTTTGTAAAATATATAATACCGTAATGCATATAAAATGCTTTCGTAATCAAATCAATATTTAATTTACTGAAAAATATACGTTAAATATAAAATTACCATTATCAAATATAAAAGAAAATACAAACCACATAAAATATAATAGTTACCAAATGGTTTCTTATACTATTCAATAGAAAATAATCAATGTGGTAGCATTTTTGTTGTAACAACGTAACCTAACTTATTTAATTTACTATCGCTGAAGACGTTAATGTATTCAGGATTTAGATATATATAGGAATGGAATAGGCTATATGTCTTTTTGTTCTCAGTTTTATTGTATCTCATTCATTAAAGGAAATAGGAAATAGAGGGTAAGATAAAGGAGAAATTTATAGCAATAAAAAAATTTAAAACTAACATGAAAAACAAAAATATATTATTGATTAAATTGAGTTAAAAATTACACAGTTTATAGAAAAAAATCAGAAAACTATAAAAATTAGTAATAATATATAATACAATGAAAAAGAAAAGTAATAAAAGTAGAAAAAGTGTTTGAGATAAAGCCTTATTTAATGTGCACCGTGAGGAGTGGTTTATCGATTAATGTTGATACATTTTTATGTAATTCCATTATTATCATAAAACACTTTAATTTTAAAATAAGCATGGGGCAACAGGATAACAGTAACAGCAAAACCATTAAAAAACTTCTATAGTTTAAAAAGAATATGGGACAACAAAATGATTCCATGTATTCAAACATTTTGCCAACATTTTTTTTGTGATTTTATGAGACAATCATTTCAATTTAATCTTTCCGAATGGTTATTGGCCACGGTTTTTGTTATCAACCAACCTTCCATTTGTCATTATCAATTGTCTATTTCAAAACCGTTCTTGCTTGTCTTTAAGGCGGTAAACGTAAAATTTAACCAAGTAATATTTTATGTCCAAATAAAAATTCACTTTCCTTTCGGCTTTCATTTAACCCTGTCATTTGGGTTAGGCTATCACTACTCTGCCGTTGTTTTCCGAAATGGCGTCCTTGTATAGTTTTTGTAGTAATATAGATGTTTTACGGAGTCCAATGTGCTACCTTTGCGTTAAAATTATTTTTCCTCCATGTAGGCTTGAGACTGACTAGATTTGTTCATCTCTGATCTCTTCTAGCAACAAAACCAAATTTGCGTACATTGTTTGTGGAATTCTAAATGCTTATCAATACTATGTTTTATTATAGTAAAAAGTGTTAGTACTGTTAGGTGGTAAATTAAAAAACGTTTTTTAAAATTTTATTCCGTTTAATGTCTACATTTAAATATTAAACAAACGAAATAAATGTAGATAAAGTTACCGTTACTATATTGAAGTGTGACATAAGACACTGTCATTAAAAAATATTGTAATTTTGTGTAAGTGTATTGCATATTAACAATAAAAAAGTGTTTTATTTTGTTAATTCCATTTTAAAGGTATCAAATAAAACTTACTGTCTCGTGCATCCATTATACTTTTTACTAAACCAAAACATTAGCTGTCATATATAAATCCTTTTTCCTAGTTAACAAAAGCAAATTGTTATAACAAAATAAGCTTTACGTAGACTTGCGTTATTGTTTTATCTGCCAAAAAAATACAAAATGCCGAAAACGCACTAATTGTTTTATCCATTTTGTTCTTTTTTAATTTGTAGTAATTAAAAAGCCAAGACAAGTTATTTTGTTTCAATCTGTACTGACAAATAATTAAATTCCTGTAAGATACAGTTCTACAATTATAACAAATTTATTTTATTTAAATTTTTAACTTTTCCAACTAGAACTATACAATGTTGAATTTGTGATTACGTTTTTAATATTTCGTACTCGTTATGCTTTAAATTAAACTATTTAACAATGTATTTTTATTTGTATTATTAACTACTAACATATATATATATATATATATATATATATATATATATATATATATATATATATATATACTACCACTTCAAAAAATAACGGAAAAAATTATAACAGTATCAAATCTAAATTAATTTGCTATGTCCTATTGTTTTTTTGTAAAATTAAATACTGAGAATTAAAAATAATGTAAAGTGCTTAACAGTTCTTTTATATATACTTTAAAATATTTATTTAAATAGGCTGAGCCAGCCAAAATAGCATGTTTTAAAACTTACTTTTATATAAACGTGGATAATAAGTTAAAGTTACATAATTTTTATAGTAATTAGCTTATTATTTTGTGCTTAATTTCATTAAAAATGAACAATAACTAATTCTTAAAATTGATATTAAACGCAAATTCAAATCTGTCCTGATTGTGATTTCATAATAATTATTAAAATAATTATTTAATTATTCTAATCTATATAAATAAAAATAATAAAAATAATTTTTAAAAGAACTTAAATAAATATTTTAAAACAAATCGAATAATTTATTTTTTACGTTTAACCTTGAGATTCCGCACAGTCGTTCATTTTGTTTTCTGATTGCATTGTTTGTAAAATGGACAATAGTGATAAAAAATGTTTTCATCTTACCGAAAATAAATATTGTGTCATCAAAGAATGAAAAAATAAAGGATTTTCACCAAAAGAATTGGCGAACTTATAGAGTTTATTTTTCAACAATTTATGGTCAAAAATCACGAAATTATGATAATGTTGGAAGAAAACGTGTAACAAACACTATGGATAATCAGAAAATTGTTACAGACATATATATATATATATATATATATATATATATATATATAATAAACCTATTTAAAAATGTTTTAAAATAGTTTAAACAATTTTATTTGTTCAACAATAAGAAACCGAGCAACAGAATTTGGTATAACGCTTCAATCACCAAAAGTCATTTATTACTAAAAAATAAAAGGATGATAGATTAACCTTTTGTGAACAGTAGAGTTAACGACACCTTTTTTATTGGCGTTCCGTATACTTTGTTAATAAAACAATCATTAAGGACGAATCATTTGGCTACAAAAATAAAGTGTTGTGCTGGTCGAGTTTTCAAAAATATTTACTCCCAGTTGTTAAAAACAAAGCTTATTCTCGACCAGTAATGTGTTGGTTTAATAATAAGTCTAATCAACCTATTAATTGGAGAATTATATCTGGTATTTTAAATAGTAAAAGTTTTGTTTCAGTTATGAAGGATGTTTTTCATTATGATATGCAACACACTTACACCGGGATTACCATTGTTTCTCAGAACAAATCTCCATGTCATACGCCCAAAAAGGTAACGTCATATTTATCTAAGTTCACTTTATTTTTTTTATATTTACATTTAGACAGTAGAGGGGCTAAAATCGAAAAAAAACCATCTTTTACTCAATTATTTTTATTAATTAGATAATTCGCGCGGCAAAACAAGTGTCAACGGTTAGTTGTAATTGTTTTTATTTAAATTGTAGTAAATATTACCCATGTTTACTTAATATAATAATTTTTATTAAAGTAAGTTAATATAGACTTACTGCGACTTAATTCAATTAAACAATTTGATAACAATAAAATAATACTGTAATATATTTTATTGATTAAGTCTAGTAGTACACCGCTTGACTTAAACATGGATAGATATGGGTTTTATTGCCAGTACTGTTACATTAAACGCCAGTCTTTATTCAACTTTGTTAATATGTTTACTTGCTACAAAAACCTTTTTAAAAAATCCTATTACCGGCACTAAAATTCGGACCCACGTATGACGTCGCTAAAAATATCCACTACTTAAAACTGCTTTCCCTTAAACATTTAAACTGGTAAAAATTAATTAATTAATTAAATATAAATTATATTCTTATTACCTTTAATAGAATGTAAACAAAATTTGTACTAACCGCGTAATATATTTTCCTAATAAAAAAACATCATATCACATCTCTTTTTTTAATCAAAAAACTGTTTAATAAAATTGTTATGTACCGGGGTGGCCCAGCGGTACAGCGTTCGACTTGGACCTGGTGGACATAGGTTCAAATCCCACATCAGGTACTAAATGCGGGCCCACGTTCAGCTTGACTAAAATGTCCACTGCTAAAAGATGTTTTCCATAAAACATTTAAAGTAGTAAAATAAATTTAAAAAAATAATTAGTCAAAATAAATAGTTTAAGCTGTTGGCCATTTAACACACAGAAGTGTAAAATTATTGCATTATTATATTAAATTACACAATAATATCAACATAATAAAACAATTGTTTTCAATATTAGAAACCCAGATAGATTGGATTAAAAATGCTTACTTTATCACGAATACTTTTATAGTCAGTGAATTGTGCCATTACTCTAATCACTAATGGATATAACATAACAAAATGATAATAATACTACTAATAATCATTGTTATTATTATTATTATTATTATTATTATTATTATTATTATTATTGTTTTTATTAATTACTAATTATTGCAAAAAATCAATAATATATGAAATAATTTAAAATTCAATATTAGATTTTCAATAAGATGAAAAACAAATATGTTAGACGACATTTTGTTGTTGTTTTAACTTTCAACCAATAATAATTTAATTTAGATGAGTACATTGCATTATTATTTTAAAAAATTAATTTTTTAAAGCATTTATATTTTAAATAATAAAAGAAAAAACAAATTTTAATTTAAACTTGTGTTAAATTTACAAGAACGGTTAAAAAAATTGGAATTAAATGTAAATAAAAATCGCAGTAGTGTGTTTATTTTGATTTATATGTTTAAACTTTTTATAAATACAAGCAATTGTTTAAAAACTAGGTAAACATGTTTTTCAACAAGTTAGAAACTAATTAAATTTTTTTAAATAAAAATTTTAATTATTTTGAAACGGGGTGGTTTAGTGCTACAACGCTAGGCTCAAACTTTGTTGGAATAATTTTGAGTGCCACTACCGGTACCAATTGTGGACCCTTGTTTGGTATTGCTAATATGTGTATTGGTTAAAAAAATGTTTTTAAAAAAATTATTTAACTAATATAATTAAATGAGTGTTTTTGTTTCTGTACTTTTTTTAAAATTTTAACTGTAGAAATTAGGATAATGTTAGTTATCCAATTTTAAATAATATAAACTCTACGTTGCGCATAATAATTTTCTAATCAGTAATTCCTAGCTTGTTTTTATAAAATTGGTTTTTTGTGGTATTTTTAATGATACATTCGAAAATGCATTTATAATTAGCAATTAATCTTTTCAATGTATTAAGTTTTATATGCATAATCTTATATTTTAAATGTAAGTTTAATTTCAAATTATATAAAACGGCTAAATGTGTTTGTACGCCACATTTACTTAGTGGAAGAATGTTTAACATTTGTAGTTTAGTTTTTGTTTCTAGTGTAATATTTAGAAATGGAAAAGAATGAAGCAATCGTACAATGCTCCTGGTTGAGTTAAAACTAAGTGAATTTATTATTTAAGTAAATCTGAAAATTCTAAAATAGAAAAAAGTTTTCAAATTGTTTACTCAAGTAGCCAAGAGCGCTAAAACACTTGACCCATTTTTAAGTTTGACTCGCAATGCCCGTACTAAATACGGTTTTTTTTACCTTTAGACCAACTTTATTCAATGTTTTTTGTTTGTTATCTAATTTATTCCTTTAAAACGAATTGCATTTAAAAATTGCAGAATTTGTCTTTTTATAACCATGTTATTAAATAATTATTCCATTTTCATACTGAATAATGTACATGTGCTGTCACAAGTGCATTCTACTAATAATTGCTACTTTCTTGAAAGGTTGTATTACTTAAATGTTTGCAATTCTTAATTTGTAATATGATACCGAAAAATCTGAAATTTTGTTCTAA
The DNA here is from genome assembly GCA_025895645.1 of Cardicola forsteri. Lineage (NCBI taxonomy): Eukaryota > Metazoa > Platyhelminthes > Trematoda > Strigeidida > Aporocotylidae > Cardicola > Cardicola forsteri. The sequence continues at coordinate 640,955 of JAKXYG010001440.1, forward strand.
TAACAATGATAGGGATGTATTGATTAATAAAAATTTTGTTTTTATTTTAATTTTAATTTTTAATTATGATCCAACTTTACATCATTTTGTTTTTTAGGGCAATTTTTAGATTATGCTAATGATGTTAAATGTTTTTGTGTATTCAATAATGTTAAACGTGCTTTTGTTAAAATATTTAAATTAATAATAATGATAATAATAATAATATATTTTTATTAAGCAGACATATTAGTAAAATCATAAACAAAATCCCGCAAATAATGCCGGTAAAAGAAGACAAACCCATATCTACCCAGGTTTAAATTTGGCGTTGTAGCTAATGGAACCACAACCGCATATTCACAAATATTATTCTAACTAAGTTTTTATTTTTTTTAAATGGCTAATTATTGAGCTAAAATGTACTGCAAATAAAGTAAAAAAATTCTTTATACTTATAAATAAAAAACACAGTGACTAAAAATAGTCAAAACATAATAAAAATAGATTACAAAATATCTTATTTTAAAATAATTACCTTTTTCCTTAAATAAATGTTCAATAATTACGTTTTACTTAGTTAGAAATAAATAAAACGCGTGAGCTGACGTTTATACAAAATTAGCATTTAAACTGTACATAAATTATTTTAAAAGTATGTTTTGTAAAATAACTATATCTATAAATAGTAGTTAGTCGTCTAACTGTCTAATTTTGTAATTGTAATGCTGTAATTGTTGAAACAAAAATAAAAACAACAACAACAAAACAAATTTCAACTGTCTGATTTATTTATTAAATTAAACATTACATTTTTCCGACTTGCGCAATTTTATCTAACAAAAACTGACAAATTTCATTCTATTAATCAATGTTATAACAGACATTAAAATAAACCAAATAATAATTTACTGCTAACATTTAAACGTTCTGATCAGTCTGTTTATTAAAGCGTAATATTGAAAAATCTTATTTATTATATGTTTTAATACAATTAAAAATAATTTACAAAAATTACCCGAGCAATTAATATTATGTTTAAATTGATTTAAATTGACGTGTTTAAAAATGTACAAAATGTCAAAAATAAACAAAACTATTTTGTCGATGGAAAAAGTGACAAACAAATGGATTTTTAAAAGAATACTCAAATGTACGGTTTGAACAACATTTTTAAAATAACACTTTAAAAGTATGAGGTCATTTTGTCTGCGTTTATTATTATTCCAATTGGGAATTTATCCCAGAAAAATAAGAAGGAGCATTTAGTGTGGCGATAGAACAAAGTCTCTATTTATTATGGCATAAATTTACTTATCTGTTCTGCTTGTTTTGCTGACAAAAAAAAAACGGTATGTGTTTTTGTACGTGCAAAAATACCTTTATTTGTTTTACACGTTTCTATAATTTTATAAAATGATAATTCTAAGCTGAACTATTTATGTTTTTCACTTTGAGGTAACAGTACTTTTGGCATAATAAAACAGTTAATACATACATATTAATTTTTTTAAATGGTTATATTATATATATATATATATATATATATATAATCAAAGTTCATCATACTGTTAAACCAATCATAAAAGTATTATCTAATTTTAAAATCGTTTTTTACATTAGTTGTGTAGCTTTTCTATATTAGTTCAAGTTTATTAACATGTAATTAAACGTTTTGCTAAATAACCTTTTTATACAATATAAAATAACAATTTTTAATTATAAACTTTAATCATATGTGTTAAGTAAAATTTATAATTAAAGATCTCACGTTTTTTCTAATTAGTTTATATATATATATATATATATATATATATATATATATATATATATATACACCCAAAAAGTACTATAGAAAAGTAAAAAAAGCATTAAATCTAAATTTATTTTTTTATAATGTTGAATATCTATTAACTAAAAAAATATTAAAAATGCATTGTATTATTTTCCTATTTAATAGTATCTTTTATGTTAATAATTTTATTCAAGTTTTGTTTATTAAGCAGTACACGTTGAAAAACCTTTTACTGTTAATAAATCATATTAATATTATATATATAATAAAATATTGTATATTGTGTAATAAAACTAAGTTATGTGTTAAAATTCCTAATTATTATGTATTTGTCGCCAGTTATATATTTCTTGGAATTTTAAAAAGTTGTATCATTATAATAGTTAAGTTAGTAGGCACCACATATGTAGAAAATACTAACAAAATAATTGAGGTACACTTTAAGAATTATCGTCTCTTGATCAAACGAATAATGGTGGATAACAACCACCCCCTACACACCGACCTTAACAAATCAATTTCATCCGGCAAAACAAGGAGAAAATTTATTCATATTCAATCAAAGACGAATTCGTGCATTCTTTATTTGACAAGATACTTAACCGACCCTAAACTCATAAAGAATTAACCATTTTTGTGTCGTTTAAATATATATATATTGTATACTATGACGCTAAATATACTTCTACTAAAGTATTTAAACTGATTGTAACTGTAATTGTAAAAATGATTAAGAAGTTGTAAAAATCTAACTTTGTTAATTACTTTAATTAAAGTAAACGCTTTATATATATATATATATATATATATATATTCAGTGATAACAAAAATTACCTTAAAATTGGATTGTTTAACTAAAACATCTATAGTAAGTACATAACGTACAAGAGAAATGCCACTTCGATTATAAAACATACAATACTATATAATAATTAAAAAAATTATAATTATATATACATATATATCGTAAATAATAAAAACTTTTTTTAAATATTAAGTGGTGCAAAATCGAAAATGGAGTAAAATAATTAACATGATTTATAGCGTCAAATATCAATAAAAGAACAGATTACATGCAATGTACTCAGTTACCAAAAAATTAAATACATTACAAAGTTTAAAAAATTCAATAGTCTATGTGATCGCCTTTTTTTAAAACAACCTAATCTAGGAGTTTTAAAATGCTGTCGATGGGAGTGTTAATATATTCTTGTTTTATCTCACATTGAACAACAAAAACCGAATGCGTTTACATAAATTCTCAATTTCAGTATGCTTATGTTGAGCACTTTACATTATTTTTAATTCTCAATATTCATTTATACGAAAATCCAATCGGACATAACAAATTTATTCAGATTTGATACTCTTATACATTTATGAAATGACTGTAGTCTAATTTCAGTCAAAATTTTAAACTCAGTCTTAATTAATTCTGATGTTTAGATGACCTTTTCTAAATAAATATTGAACTAAAAATTACAACAATTAATACAAACGATTACATATTCAATTATAAATAGATTTTTGAACATGCCAGCATTTATTGAAAATATTGTTTTATAGCTAACATTTAGATTTATTAAACATAATGTTGTTTTGACTAAACAGTAATATTATTGAAAACCAAAATAAAAACAATGAACAATTCTAAAATCATTAATTAATTATTTTTTTAAGATTATATATTAAATAAAAAACAATTTTGTTTTTTAATAATTGTTTTAATGTAACTCTACTATAGTTATAATAATGTTTGCTGACTTTTTATTTAATAAAATATTACTAAAATATAAAATATTTTATTATTGAAAACAATGCTTTTATTTAAAAAATAGGTTAAAACTCAATTTTTCTGTTAATAGTTATAAAAACAATTTTCTTAATGTAATTTTGTTAGAAATTCAAAAACGTTTCATTTTATTTTATTAGAAAAATCATTGTGTAACCTAAATAAATTAAAATAAACTAGTTTTTAAATTGCAAATTGGAATGTACAAGAAGCAAAAAATGTTTTTTTTTTAATTACCGAAGGATAAATAAAGTTGTTTTATAAGCATTAAATTGATTTATTGATTTTGCTGTAATGTTAATAACTAACTAATTGTAACTATATATACCGGGATGTCGTATCGATACAGCGCTCGACTCAAACCTTGGTGGGCATGGGTCTAATCCCCACCACTAACTCCAAATGTGGGACAACATTTGACTTTTCCTAAATGTCGAATGCTAAAAGATGTTTTCTGTAAAACATTAAAAATTACAAAAAGAAATAAGTAACAATAATAATAATAATAATAAAGATACAATGTAAAACGAATTTTATAAAACTTTTAATTTAAGCTGCTAGTAAAATGTTTATATACTAAAAAAGCTTTTATTTACTACTTTAAAAATTTTACGGAAAACATTTTTTTGGAGGCGACATTTTAACAAAGCTGTACTACTATACCACTTCGAGATATTTGACAAACTTTGTACTGGTTTAGTATAAAGTATTAAATAGTCATTACACTTAAAAAGCAGTATTTTTATTTTAATACGTGAAAATGATATTATTTAAAGAAAACTTACAATTACTTTTAACATTAGTACCTTTTTTAATAATATTAATAACGATATTTTAAACATAATTTAAAAAACAAACGTCAACATATCTGTGTTTAAACCTATTTTGAAGATGAAATTATATAAAACTACATTAACAAGCTAATCAATAACATGACATAACACCTAAGTCAAGTGGTTATATGAAAGACAATTAAATCTATTATTAAAAATTTTGTAATATCTAACTAAATAATGTGAAACACTTAGTATTTTTGTTAATATTTAATGTTAATAATTTGCTCATCTGTTAATTATTAAAGACTAAACTTTATTAAATTTTAATTATGTATAACAATAATTGCATTTTATTAATAATACACCATCAAATATATTGTATAATGAAATTGAGTTTTTATTTAAATTTCCTTATTTTTTTTCACTACTTTAAATGTTTTATAGGAAAACTTTTTGTGCGGCGAACAACTTAGCAAAGCCAAACATGAGCCCACATTTAGTGTTAGTGGTAGAATTAGTTATATATATATATATATATATATATATATATATATATATGACGATAGGTTTTTAAGGAATTATTTATTTTACAATTTTCAGATTAAATTGTCAAATTCACTCGAATAATAAATTTACTAGGTTTTCAGGTTAACCAGGAGTACTGTACAGCCGTTTCATTTTTATTCGGAATTATTAGTAGCGCATACCTTTCAAGTATTACACACATACAAACTTGAATCCACGCTCTACCTGGTGTCAAGCCAGTTTAACCAGTGGTAACGTAGCAGCATTTGAGAACACTGTGCAATTGGAATTGAGCAGATTCACTATAAATAATAAATTTACAGGGCCAAAGGGCCCATAGCTCAGTGGTTTAAGACTCTGGCCTGACACCAGGTTTATATTCATGTGTGTGTGTGTATAAAACTTGAAAGGTATGTGCTGCTGATGATTTCAAATAAGGATAAAGCAGCTGTACAGTGCTACTGGTTGACTTAAAAACCTGGTGGATTTATTATTTAACTGAATCTGGCAATTCTAATCTAACAATTGTATATTATTATTATTATTATTATTATTATTATTATTATTATTATTATTATTATTTATGGTTATTGGCTTAGATACTTCAGTAGAAGTAGCTTTCAGCATATATATATATATATATATATATATATGATTTTTAACCGTAAAATAACAAAGGTTTGCACTACATTATATGTCAAACATATTATATTTGTCAAGAGGTTTATTTTCACTCATTGAATGCATTTAAAATGTAATATTTAATAAACAAGCTTTATTTAGCTATTTTGTACTAAATTACGAGAATTCGCTTTGATAATAACCACCATAGTGTTCATAAAATAAAATTCCCAAATGTATTTTTTTAATCTTTTGTAACAGCGTAAAATTTGAACAAAATTATAAACCTTTAAAAAATAAATTACCGTAGTTTTCAGTATAATTTAAAATTAACTTTATTACTAAGTGCTTATTGTCAATTTTACAAACATTAAATGGAACATTTTTTCTTGACAACATAAATGATTTGCAAGTCAAATGCACATGATCAGTTGTTGTTGTTTTATGGGTTCTAAGATTGTGGTAAAATAAATATTTACTTATAGTTAATTTATGTTATCACTAAACAGTTATCAAAATAATTAATTGAAAAAATGTAACAAAACCTGGCGACAGTATGGTTACATATATTACTAAAATATATTATGAAAACGCTAATGTTATTAACGTATAACACAATAAAATTAACTGTCGTGTTTCATTAGTTTATTTTATGTTTTTAATAATTAGGCACTTTGGTGTTCTACAAATGTTTGTAATGATAATTTTGTGATATTATCTGGTAATTTGAATTAAACAAACATTCATACGTTTTAATCAATAAAACAGGAAAACTTTTAAGATTTTTTAACATGTCTTTAATCACTAATTAACTACATATATACTAATGCACATCAGTATGTTTGTTACATTAAACGTTTTATTTGCATCCTTTAATTATATATCTTTATATATCTTTATTAATTAGGTAATTAAAAAACTGCACTTAGTCAGGATCCGAAATAAAGCAATCTAGGCAGTCCTAAACCTAGATAAAGGTTAGCAACCTGGTTTCTGTAAAAAAACTCTGTATTGCTATTCTGGCAAACAACAACACGACTCAGATGATAGGATTGACCAAAAGTCGAAAGGAAGCTCAATCTTCAATTAAACAAAAAAATTTATTTTGTTAAATTTTACATTTACCGCCCACATAACTAGAAAAAACGGTTTTGAAATAGACAATTGATAATAATGAAAAAACATTGGTAGAGTACAAAAAACCATCTGGGAAAATCTAATTAAAATGAATGTTTTATGGAATTAAATAAAACTGTTGGCAACATGTTCAGACACATGAAATTATTTTATTGTCCCATGTTTGTTTCAAAATATAGGACTTTGTTGTTGTTTTTACTGTTACTGTTATCTTGTTGTTCCATGCTTATTTTAAAGTGTTATGTAGTAATATAATAATTATATACTTAAAGCAATCCTACACTAATTATACATAAACCTTTAAATTTCTGTTATGCATTGTCCGGAATTGTCTATTAACACAACACTGTACTTGAATTTGATTAGGGATGAGTTCGAATGCTACCGCCGGCACTACATGTGGACTTTTGTTCAGCTTTACTAAATGTCTACATGCTAAAAAATGTTGTTTGTAAAACGGGAAAACAATAGCAATTAATCAATTAGTTAATATGTGTAACATTTTGCAAAATACTTTAATTAATTTATATCAGGTATAACGAAAATGGATAATCTAAACAAAAGTTGAATTTAAACAAAGCTATTTATAAACTTTTAAAAACTTATTTGACTTATAGATCGTTTGATGTTTGTTCAGTACCTACCCATTAAACAAACATCAAACACAAATAAGGGGATGGTATTTTATTAATCTTTTCAAGTTAAAGTTAAATTACTAAATGTTACATTAAACAAAAAGTTGAACACATTAATAAAATAATGTTTTTCTAGATATATTACTTACTTACAGCTTTTGTAACACATCTGAGTATAATGTCTAAATTTACTACTGGTGGTTAAATATATAATTTGAAAAGATTTTTTCTAACTACTCAAATTACAGTTTTTTCAAACAATCTACACAATGATTTGTTTGATTTTAAATTACGAAAATTGCTACTCAGATATTAAATTGTATTGTAACTTGGTAGGATTTTCTTATCAAATTATTATAAGTAAATATTCGATTATTTATTAGCACTAAATATTAAAAAAGCAATAAGATTACTATTTACTCAAGAAGAAAGTAATATACACAAATTGGTTTAAACAAATTAAAGTTAACGAAAAGAACCGTTTAATTATTATTTTTATTTTCTTTGTACGTTGATTCACTCAGTATTTTTCCAATATCTTGCCTATTAAAGTATATTAACGGTGTGGAATGATATTTACACATAATTATCTAAATTATTTTAAAATTTTGATTAATTTATTTATTAATTTAAACTTTAATTTAAAATCTAAAATATCTGAATTAATAAAAAATTAAACTTTTATTTTACACTAAAAATGGGAAAATGGCATTCAATGTAGAGTATATTTAACTAAAAGATTAATGTCTTAAAAATATATAAAAAAATATGTACAAATAAATTATTGCTTAGATTTTATTCACTTTGTAAAAAAAATATGTATTAGAAATAAAATATTTTCTCAGTATAATCATGGACTTGGTTAAACAAAAATAAGTAATAAATACTTTAATTTGACACAATAATAATAATAATATGTAAGATCCACATTTTAAAATTTATTAAAATAAATATGTTATCTGTTGAACTTAAAACATTTAGTAGCAAAATGCGTTTTGCTAGCCAATAATAATTTACAAAACACGTTAATCAACCTGTTTGCTTGTCCAAACCTCAATTATAAATTATAGAGTGCTTAATTTCTAAAACGGAAATTGCAATTGTTTAGTTATATGTATCATCAACACTTAGATATGTGAAGTATATATTTAGAAATAAAAATTCGACTTAATATGTTTTGTCTATCTACAAAAATTTAATACAAATAATTTATAGACATTTAACGCATCCCAGTTAATTCAAAAACTAATACTTTTGTTTAACCGAAATTGGTAATAATAATTTTCAGCATAGTTGATTAGAAAAAAGTGTTGTAATTAGTTAATACGTGAGATAAGATTTTTTCTATGTTTTATTTAATTACACTTATAATATAATCTTATTTTTTTGTTTGATTTAATTTAAGTAGTTTAGCAGTTTATAATCAAAATACCATATGTACGAAAATTTACTATATATATTTTGAAAATGTTTTAATAGTACTACTGCTATAACAACTTACCATTGATAATCCTTATTAAATTCAATTCTTTACACTATTGTTGAATCGTACCTATCTAAATTAGTATTTTTAAACATGTTTCTTGTATTAATGTTAATACTATCGTAACAAAAATATTCTGTAGGAACCCTGTGTTAAAATGGTATAAAACAACTATATTGTTTAATTGTATGTAGAAAATGCATTTTAATTGAATGCAAATATATTGTCTACTTTTAAAAAGGGAATACAAATCCTAATTAACATGTTTTAATTGTGTAATCACGTTTCTAATAAATGTCAATATTTCTGTTAAATAGGACGACGCCATAAGCGTGGCGTGTTTATCGTACAACTGTCTAATTCAAAATTACTCAAGCGCATATGTGTCCATTTGAAATTTGACTCCAACATGGAAAATATTGAACAAAAAATATATTTAACATATTTCAATATTTAACGCCCAATATGTGTTGTGTTGTAAATATAACAAACATAAAATATAAGTTTTACAATTCTACAATAAAATAATTAGCTACAACACACTTTAATTATCTGTATATATAGAGAGACAGTATATATTGTATATGCATGCAATACATTAGGTCAAATGCTTTTAAACAAACTATAATGAAAGATAATTAAAGGCTTTTTTAATCACAGTGAGTGTTGCTTGTCTTTAAAACTTTTCCCACAATCTATATCTCTTCCAAGCATAAATATGGATTTTCTTAATCTCAAAAAAAATATATACTACAGTATATGAATGAGATAGTGTCAAAATTAACACACTGAAATTGATTAACTTTCCTCACATTACTTAGGCATATCAGGCACATCAATATTTTACTAGAATAACCATTGAACATCACTTTAGCATTTCTAATAATAAAAACATGCAAATAACATTATCAAATTCTCGCTTAAATAAAATACTTAAAATTGATACAGTTTGAGCGCATAAAAATACTTCTTCAATATTTACTTAAAATTAAATTATATTATAAAATATAAACAACACCGGCTTTACAAATTTAGTAGTTTAAAGGATAACTATGGTTTTTTTATAACCTCTTTTAAACGCTTTGCATTGGAATTAACCAAATTATTAATATAGTATTGCGGAATTTAATTTTGTAGCAGCCATTTAATTAAAACATGGTATAGCAAGATATTTCATACCAATCTAAAATTGTGGTCTAGCGGTACAGCGCTCGATTTCGACCTAGGTGGTATAGGTTCGAGTCCCGTCACCGGCGGGCCCACGTTCGGCTTCGCTAAAATGTCCACTGCTGAAAGATGTTTTCCGTAAAACATTCAAAATAGCAAACAGAAATAAATAATATGGTTCTATACAGTATTTTATTCTATCCATAATAATAATTGCTTTAATCTTTTATTTATTATAAAACAGAAGAACGAAAACTTGAGAATGATTCAGTTTAATGGTTATATAACAAAAATTTTGTTTCCTTTATTTTATAATAAAAAGTAAAATAATAACATTTTTTTGCTTTACTTTTCACTAGCGATTATTTGAATTCGTGTAAATTCTATTTAACAATTTAAAAGCTAGAGCATATAAATTTTTTAATAAACAAAAAAATATTTTTACATTTTAACATAAAATTATCACTTTTTATACATCAAATTGTAAATTTTTTTTACCAAATAATTCAGTTGTTTCTTGCTGTTCAAATTACAATTTGATAATGATATTAATAAAAGATGTTTGTTTTTATAATATTTTTATTATTGAGGCTGCTAAAAAAGCACTTCAGTAAAATGTAGATATGAGTAAAGTAAATTAAGTAAAATCTAATCAATCAAGAGATTGATTCTGATAACTACACTGTAACAAGAGGACAAATACACCAGCAAAAGGCGACAACACGACTCTTATGAAGTGGAACAAAAACCTAACAGAAACTTAATTTTTTTGATTTGCAAGATCTTTAAGTGCAAAACGTTAACCTGTAGGGAGCAGATGGTACGTATTCACACTCTTTTGAAGTAGACAATTTCCAAAAAAATGTCAAAAACAAATGCAATGCACAAAGTTAGGTGACACTCGCGTGAAAAAACGTTGTAACATATACTTTTAGACCAAATGGGTTTTTTATAATAATAATAGTAACTACTATATTAACAAAAACGTTTGTAATATCATTAACTTTGTATACCCACGTAATGGACTCCAATTTTGAACTAAATTTATCATTATTATTAGCTTCATCATAGCCTGTCTCGAGTCTGATTGAGAAAAGAGGATTGTTTGTGAATAAAGTTAGTAATTTGGCCTCTGTAAAATATTAATATTGTTAAAAAAACAGGATATGACTGCATTAAACTACGGCAAAAAATAAAAGAATCCTGATTTCGATGAAAAAATTCAGTAAAGTCAAAGTAAAAGTTTAATATCCAATATGTGGAATCTTCAAAGCTAAACATTTAATGTACAATCACACGCAGCAATTTTGCTGCCCCATAATTTCTACAAAAATTAAATTAGTATTATAAATTAATAAAATATTTCGGCACTATGAAATACTCGAATATATTTTACACTATTAGCATATACAAAAAAAGTCAAACCAAAATAACACAAAGTTATACAATAATTGAATAAAAATATTTTAATAAATTCTTCCGGAACATGATTGTGGAGAAAGTCTTATAAACCCTTAAAACAATGTAAATATAACAATAAAGAAATATTCAAAGTGCACATCAGTGTTGTAGATAAATGCGTACGTACATTCAAGGTGCCTAAACATGCAATTCAACATGAATCAATGCCGTACATAGCCATCCTGTTAATAGTCATCTCCAACAAAATATGAAACGGTCTGTTTTCAATTCTTGTGAACAATAGTATCATCACAGAAACGCCATTTATAGCGGAAAATGTTTTTCTACATGCATTTGGTATGCAAATCAGTAAGAAAAAACTTTTTGAAATGTTGCGCAAACTTGAATATAATCGACATGGCTCACTCACATATATTGACCGATAGTTGATATACGTTTCACATTTCAAAAAACGACATACATTTTATCAGATTAATCTATGCATTGTAGCAAACAACATTTTAATTTTCTCATAAGATAAAGCGCAAAAGTATCAGCTTGCGGTAATGTAAGGCGTAAGTTTATCTCCTACCTACAATTGAACTTTCCATGAAACTGGCAATACAATAAAATTTATAAACTATGGATAAAATAACTCTAAAGAACTCAAAGCCAAATCTATTTTTGTGGTATTTTTAAATTATGGTAAACCTTTTACCTGCTGCAATCATGTAGCTGTCTAACTCACCAGTGGGTTTCCAAAGTACTTAGTCGGAGTTTCCAATACAATTAAATCATCTTTCTGACCTAAAATAACCATCAATTAATTGATATTACAAGTATTTCCAGTAAATTGACGGAAAAACAGTTGGAAAAGGATTATCATTTGTACTTCAAACTGCAGAATTATATACATAAATGAATCTATATAATCCTATTAGCAATTACAAAATCCTAGTGTTTCATAGTTTTTATATACTTGAACAGCTTATTTCAAGTGCAAATATTTTAAAACAAGTTTCTTAATTAAAACAACAATGCTAATAGAATATGTATGTATTGCTTGCTTACTGTAAATTACCCACATACATAATATTTGGCTTCATAATCCATGGTCTACATAATTATTCTTTAATACCAACATACTTTTATTAAACTTCAAGATAGCTAGTAACGTTTTGAAAAATAGTAATCAACAGTTTAATTTGATTAAAAAATAACTTTAAATTAAAAAAGCTTTTATTTATCTTAATTACACAACTCATCGTAATTTGAGACTAACACAAAGATGTGTTCCACCTAGTCGTAAACACAAAAATGTTAAAAGCAATTTTTGTCAAATCATAAATTTGAGGGTAAAAAGCAAATTTTTTCGATATCTCCATAAAAATAATATCTTTCCGTACAAATAGGTCAATTCGTATAAGCGGATGTGCTCATGAAATGTGATAGCAATACAAGTGACAATAAAAATCATTGTAAATATTTCAAAAGGAAGCTTTGCCACATATAGATGTGAGAAACTGACTTTTGTACACATAATATGCAAGTGCTCTAAATCAAAATTTTACAGAATGTAAGAAAATAAAGGATATTACAATGCAAATGAATCATGCATATTAATACTTAAAAAACTGTAATGTGTTTCCAATATACTACAATGTACAGTCAATAATAACAATAATAATAACAGTAATATTTAATATAACTGAAAACAAATTTATCAAAACCAGCATGTTCCTATGTCAAATCACATCAAAAATAGTGTGGTGTATAAAAAATGTTTTCAACAATGATTTGAAAAAATCTTCATTTCCAACAATGTATTTACATTCACAATCAAACCAAGAAATCATATAATTAGTTAACCAATTTACATAAATATATATTTTAAAAAAACTACCCCACATTTTAATTCAATTTTCTTCAAAAAAGAAGAATTGTTAAAAAACGCTTTATATATAATCACAAGTAAACGAGTATATTGTTAAATGTACATAATAATGTCAGTCTATAAAATAATCAAAATAATTTGTTATGAAATTGAAAAAATACAAACTTGAAAACGCGAGATTATAGAATATATATATATATATATATATATATAATTCTCAAAATACACAATTATTGTAATGCATTACATCATCTTAAAAAATGAGTTTATCAACCCTTTTACACTTGTATGTTACACAAGGTAATTCAACCAAATTCTTATCATGTGCACTTTCCATGAAAAGTTGATTCAATTTTAATCTTCAATTGATAGTGAAGCAATTCATAATATATTGTTATAAATTCTACACTGGACGAACTTTAGAGGTGTTTGCAGGTCGAGGAATTCCACTTTTGGTTTTTGCTAATAATAATAAAAAACAAAAATAAATAATACAGTAAATAGAATAACTCAAACATTAATTTTCTATAATGTCTAATTTAATCCATGTATATGTAAACATTTAAACAAATACTAACATTTTTCATGTTACTCATAAGTAGCTAAAAACAAATAATATATTTTTTTCAAATTTAATTTAATTAACGTACAATTATTATTCGTTCCATTTTTCAATATCGTGTTGGATAATCGCGTCGTTTTCTTCAATTGACGCTGATTTTCCGTACAAAGTGGAATTTCCTTAATTAATTCAAAGCCCAGCAGATGCGCCTTCCAAATATCTTCGGGCCCATTGGGTGCAACTGTGTCGGACAACAAAGGCAAATCTTGGTGGCACAACGAACAGCGCATGCCACCCTGGATTTTGACAGGAATGCACGTGTGCGATTCCAGTTGTGTACATACAACGGCCTCGGTGCAATGAGGACAACGCGTGTAATGTCCGGCAGGTGATAATTCGCATTCCTCTAGTAGGTGTTCCGTAAGGCCGGCTATTTCTACAACCTTTTGTTATAATAAAGATAATGTGTGGGAAAAAAATGTTAAAAATTGAACATTCTAGTAATGGAAAAAATTTAATTGTTAGTATTTTTATTGGTTTCATTGCATTAATATTTTACTAGTAACATTTTCCAGCAAGCTAAACAAAAAATGCACATTAAATGGAGTTAGTATAGAAACTTACACCTTTTTCCAGCTTGTTACTATACTTATTGCTTTCCAAAATACCTCAACAAAACCCAATTTAAAAAATTAGTAAATTGAACTTCCTCAGGTACAAATATTTATTTCTTCATTTATAACTAAATAAATTTCCTGCTTGTGACTTTGTATCAATAAATTGAATACTTGTTTTAAAGCAGAGAAATTGCCTTAATAAAAACAATTCACGTTTATCAAATCAATCAAATCAGAAATTAGAGGCAGAGACACCTCTTCATTAGTTCTAAGTTCTTATTGTGTCCTAAATTCCTATGTAAAAAGATTGTCGGATGCGAGTTCAATTTGGGGGGATGAATAAAGTTTCTCGGTTAGAAACCTGCTTCCTTGCGACGATGCCAGTGTTCGCAGAAATTAACGAGGCAATATTATTAGGGGTAATTGGGAGTTGACGCCGATTGATGGATCTATATGCCTAACCGATTACATATAGTAAATGGATACTTTGAAATACCCTTCAAACATCTTGGGTATATGTTGGTACTTACTCACGGAGTAAAAGTCTAGTGAAAGCCCAGTTATACCGCTGCACACTCGATCCCCGCCGTTATTAGTCTAGATGCCCTTGAGTACCTAGTCCAAGATGCACCACGTAGAGGAGGAATAGTCAGAAATAACACCGTCATTGGAATTTAAAACTTTATAAGCATTATTCAAATCCTCAGTATTATTAGCCAATGATCCTAAGAAAGGTTTAATACGTTAAAATAACTAACATATTTAAAATCCTTTTAAAAATTTTTAGATTAAGTTACAAGCATTCCTACTCATAGTAATATATTTGCAACAGTATGTAGTACATTAAACGTTCCATTTAGTTATAAATACATCATTTGTTTAGTTCAAATCCGATTATCCAAACCTAAACAGGAATAGAACACTAGTTAGGATGCTACACTCACGTCAAAGTATAACTGACTGTAGCAAAATCTTACTGGCACTGTTATTCAGCTGCACAAACCTCTTTTTCTAGATAATATTTCTCATTAAAAAAATTCAAACAGCTGTGCACAATTTCAAAACAAACTCATTACAAATGCAAAAATCAATATCTCAATTGCATTTATTCACGTTAAACGTACTCAGTTGAAATAAAACACAAAATCGTGATAATTCATTATACAGAGGTTCAATGATTAATAATCATTCATTAAACTTTAAATTATTAATGTTAATCATAAAACAAATGATTATATACGCTATCTACAAATAATTATATAATAAAAATCAATACTTCTTGATTGTTATAAAATCCCACAAGTAATTTTGTATAACATACCCAGTTGTTCATATTTTATAAATTGATTTAACTAAAACAATCGTAAACATGATTATCTCATTTGTAATAGCGCAGCTAAACTGATAAGCGTTTTTTTTTAATTTTCACTACATTGCTTGCATATTTTTTCTTGTTGTCATTACTTGGAATGTTTTACGAGAAACATCTTTCAGCAAGTAGTCATTTTAGAGAAGCTAAACGGAGACCGGTATTTGGTGTCCGTCAACACAATGTTCACTATTGGTATGAATAAATACAATCACTCTCTTTCAAAAACTACAACAACTTAGCCTTTTAGTCAAATCCAATTGCACACCAACAAAGCAACAACAATCACACAATCTAACTCAAAATACCCACCTGTTTGCAATTGGGACAGCGATGAAGCATGGGACAATTTTTCCAATAATGCATATCCAATCCTTCCTCAGTAAATTGATCATTGTGCTCGCCGCAAAAAATGCACGTTTTGTCCAAACTGAGCAACAATTCGGCTTCTTCGGTCAGCTGATTCACATCCATGGAATCGGCTGGAAGTTTGGCCGCGCCTTCCAATTCCTGATGATGTGCTGCATTGTCCATATGATTCGACATTGGCCTGTTTTGCTTGTGATCAATGACATTACGACGTTTGCTAGGCGACAAACTCGATGCACCGTGTGGTTTTCGACTCTTCAATTTTGAAGTGGCTTTCGGTCCAATTTGACGTGTGGGACTCGAACGACGAGTTGTGTGACTGCGATGATGATCGCCTCCGACCATTTTACGCAATTGGTAGACGTCGGCCTTTGAAAAAATTAAAGGTTGTTGTGTTTAATAAAATAACTACCAACTAGACCAAAGAAGGATGCGATAAATCAACCGCAAGGCGTAAAACCCATAAACCCTTGAGATATCAATAATCCTGGAGGATTAGAGTAATGCTTAATTTTTTATCTGACCCCATAAAACATTCATTTCAATTAGATCTTCCCAAATAGTTCTTAGCCACGTTTACCGTGATCTACCACAACCTTTCTTTAGCCATCACTATTTGCCCATTGCCAAATCGCTCTTGCTGATTTTCCGGGTAGTAAACATTGAATTTGACCTAGTACTTTTCTTCGTCCAATTGTCACCTCTTGCAGTTGTTTTCTTGAAAGGTGTCCCTCTTATTGTTTCTATAACAATGTAGATTTCTATAAAGGACAGATTGCTAACCTTGCGCTCAAACCCTCCTCCTTTATCCAGGCTTGGGACTAGTTAAATTTGTTCGTTTTTTTATCTCCTCCAGGTAGAGTTAATAATAATAATAATAATAATAATAATAATAATAATAATAATAATAATAATTAATAATAATAATAATAATAATAATAATAATAATAATAATAATAATAATAATAACACCACTCACATGTAACGCTTCGACTTCTTTTCGTTTATTTGCCGAATAAACCTGATTCAATTCTTTGTCCACAACAGCCGAAGGATAAATTCCGTCCATTTCGTCAAACTTTGCAAACAATCGACGATAGAGCGGCTGTCTGCGAATATGGATTTCATCCACTGGCAAATAACGACGCATGACATTACGATCTTCGTGTCGATACAAAGTAATCATCAAGTGTTCAGCCATTTCACGAACCTTGACACAAAACATAGGATTGGCAATTTAGTAATGACAAGAAATTCCCTTATCGACAAATTATAGTCATACATTTAAAATGCGTATTGATAGCACCGTAGATTTTATACAACATTCAGTTGATGTGCCTTCATATCTGGGGCAACGTATCGAGCAAAAGGTAAATGCTTCTAATTTATATACTTTTCAATGGTTTCCCTATACATGGAAGTGCAATTTTGGAAAATCAATTTCAATTGATATTTCTTTGCAGGCCACAAATATATGATTGTTAAGTCCCAACTACATTCATTCTTGTTCTTCATAAAAAATATTATATAACAGTTTTAGAAATAACAAATCCCGGACGAGCTCGAAGGAACTTTGAGGATTTCAGTAATGCTTATAAAGTCTCAATTTTCTATTATGGTGACTGTCACCTCCACGTGGTGCATCCTGTACTAGGTGCTCCCAAGCACCTAGACTAACACAACAGGGACCGAGTGCACAGCGGTATAACTGGGATTCCGCTTTGGTTGGTGGGTGCAAGCATACACCCAAAGTAGTTAAAAGGTTTCTTAAGGTACACGTATAATATATGTAGCCGTTGGGCTAAGGAAGATAACCTTG
Source organism: Cardicola forsteri (assembly GCA_025895645.1). Taxonomy (NCBI): domain Eukaryota; kingdom Metazoa; phylum Platyhelminthes; class Trematoda; order Strigeidida; family Aporocotylidae; genus Cardicola; species Cardicola forsteri. The sequence goes on from JAKXYG010001440.1 coordinate 658,896, forward strand.
ACAAAAACAACAAGCTGCCTTGTCAGTCTGTGCAAACAGTGGTGCCGTCACAAAGATGCTGTCTATTAGCCAAGAAACATCGTTATTGTCCTACGTTTGTTACGCTTACCAAGCTATCGGATTCAATCGTTTAATATAGAAAATAATGAAGAAGTGACCATATCACCAACCAAAATGAATAAATAAACTAGTAAATTCTCAAGTTTTAATTAACGCATTAGTGTTGAGCTCACCTCTGTATCTACTTAAAATACTTAACACAAATGTGTTAATAAAAATTCACTCAGTTAGCTCAATTACAAACAGCAAAAATTTTAACCCGTGCAATCAGAACCGATAACTAAAATAGAATAAAATAGAATCCACAACCAACGATTATTGTACTCAAAATAAATGCAATACTTGATACACGTTTGACACCAAGTAAATTTTCTGAATCTGTAACATCTAGCCCTACTCTGAAAAGTAATAAATACCATCTGACGCAATAAAATAACTTAAAACCAATATGACAAGAGCCTTCACCTTATAAATGATAAGAACTAAAAATAGTTAATAACCACAAAAAACAAAAATTCCTAATTTAATGCACCATCTTTTTTATAAAGTTGCCATGGTTATTGTTTCTAACGTACATTTTCACTAGAAAAACAATCAGTTACGTTTTTTCAGACAATTTTACACCTACAAATATTAATATCCTTTTAAATCTACTGTAGTTATAATATTACGATACCTTATCGCTGTTTCATCATGTCTGCATTTGCCGAACAACAGGCCTCTTTCTATTACATGTATATTAAATATAGAAAAGATGTTTACTCACTAAATAAAGGCACCCTTGTAGGAATACCGCTGCTTATACCGGGTTAGTGTAACAAGTTCACAGTTCAAATGAGTAGCTGTCAATAGACTTCAAACGTTTTATTTTTCTTTAAATTAAACATAATGAAGCTTTTTTAATGAGTGTGCACATTATGGAAAGCATCCTTGTAAGGGTACCATAGTTTATAAAAAAATAACAAGGAAAACTATTTTTTTACATTTGACAAATGGTTGCATATAATATAGTTTTCTTTCCCAAGACCACAACTGTATGCTTGTACCCACATCAACCAATATAGAATCCCACAAATTTTGTTGTGCACTCAGTCCTGATCTGTTTGAGTTTTAATCGACAATGCACCAAATAGATGTAAAAGTTGAGAGTATCGCCATAATCAAACTAAAAGTCCAAATGCAACAAAAAATGGCCAACCTCATTAGAACGATGATTCAAAGCTTGGACAGTGAACGCGGTTACAGCGTCCAGAGTGAAACTCGAGGTAGTTTGAGCCGAATTGTGCTCCACCAAATTGGGATCGAGCCCGTGTGCTGCGTACAATTCGGAAACAAGTTCCATACGACTCAACGCCAAACGATCTAAGGTGACGGGGGCCAAGGAACGCAACAATGAACTCCAAAATACCGCGTTTTGGCGAATCTATAATGTACAATATACATATAAAAATCTTCGAATAATTCTGAGCGCTTTTAAAAGGTTAAACATTTTTGAATCAACTTTTAGCTTAAATATAAACAGTGGTAATATGATTCTTGATAATAACTAAACAAATAATTATGAATTATATTTAGGAGTATCAATAACATTGTTACAAAAAATAAATTCTGGTTCATCTTCATTTTGGATAGAATAAAAATGAGTTAAACCAAGTGTACCACTAGTTGATTCCATTTTAGGTTTCTTACATCTGCTCCACTATGGAGCTGTACATTTCCAGTAAGAAGACATTGTTCAAAAAATGTATACCCTTAATAATATAACTCCGTCGAAATAAGGTTAGAGATGAACCGATCTATCCATTAAAAATTTTCGATAAAGAAGACTTTGCGGCAGAAAGGACATCCGGCCGTAAACAGAACCAAATGCACAAAACTAACCAGAAACAGCAACCCTTGACAAAAGAGAGAAAAGTTATAAAAGAAGGCTATGATAACCACGTCCGCATCAAAAAATTCATAACAAACAGTATTGACAAAGCAGTTTGAAAAACATATTCACGAACGAACAATATATATATATATATATATATATATATATATATCCATATATTTATTTTCTTTTTATTGATTAAATACTTTACAAGAAATATTTTTAGCAAGTGGATATTTAGTAAAGCCAAACGACAGCCCGCATTTACTGCGAATAATGAAAATCAAATCCATGGCCACGTCATAACGTGTCACAAACTTTAACCACCTGGACACAAAAAAAATACTCAACACGCTTACTTGGGGCCATTTGGCCATCTCGCACAGTTTCATCTTGGCCACTTCTCTCAATCGAGGCGACGTGTCTCCAGTTCGCTGAAACAAAATGGGAATGAGTTTGTCCAGAGCGTAGTGCAAATCCGGACGTGGTATTGCGTGGCGATCGGCAAATTCCATAATAATCGGTTTGATAAAGCCGGTGGCCAAACGAAATATGGACAAAACCTGCACAATTTAAGCAAAATTTCAAACACAAGGTAATTGATAAAGAAAAAACTATTTTAGAATAATAATGATCGGGAAAAAAACGTCCCCCACCGATTATTATCGCCCATGGTAGTCCAAATTACAAAAAAACTGCAAAACATCAACTTTTACAACGTGCTCTTAATGAACGACACTTGAGGTATACTGAATTTAAATGTTAATTGCATCCAAAATTAAAGCCACCCAATGATCTCTACTACCTGCAAACGGTAAGTAATTGGACACCCAATTAAGACATTCATTTGGACGGAAGGGCTTAACACTGTATGAACTACTGACGCCTACAACAACTAATTTAGAAAACAAATTAAATTTTATGATGATAATAGAGATATTAACACTAGGTTGAGTTATGCTTGCAAATGACAAATAGACTATTAACAAATGGTGACTATCTACCTTATTTTTGAATAATAAGGCTTTAAATTTCTTCATTAACTAGGATGACAAAAACATCAATTGTTCTCTAAAAAAACCTCCAAACTATGTATAGTGGCTAGAATGCAGATGAGTACAATAAGCTGCATCACTCGTTAATCCCATATATACACAATTGTACAATTGTAATATTGTTAGATTGTCAGCCTTAGCTGTTCCTAATTCCGCTCTGGAAAAGAAAAATAACTAGAGCTCGAAGTTAGCAGCCTGACCTATTTAAAAAATAAATATTGGTAAACAAACAACAAGATGCCACTTCATCCAACTACGTCAAATAAGTGAAAGCAGCGCGATGCCAATAACGGGATTGAGAAAATGCTGAAGGAAATTTTGATCTTTTATATGTGGAAGCTTTAATCTTAAAATTTTAAAGTACAATTAAGTGGAACAATCTTGTAATAATAATAATAACAATGATAAATTAATATTATTCAATCACTTCTAATTACTTTGCAAACATGTCTTTAAAACAAAACAACTCTTGTAATGACTAAATGTAAACATTAAAAACGATAAACCTTTTATTATACACCATCCGGCACTTCTTAAAGATACTACTGCTACACGTTGAATAAATAAATACTGCTGAACCCAATCTTGTTTATAAACAAAAGGTCATTGCTTCATCATTAAACACAAATAAATATAGAACCTTTTTAAAGTAAGACTCAAACGTGTATCCTCCTTTCTTATACGTAACCCCCGTTGGTTGTGGTTGACCTACCCACACGTACCCACATAAACAATCAAATTTTATGATACAGCTGGTCACTTGTTACCAAACTAATTGCATTGTTCTATTAATCAAAATAAATTGTATCTACTTTGTCACATAAATAAGAACCGGTTTTAGAGTAAACACAAATCAGTTTAATTAGAAACCCGTACACTATACATTTGTTTCAGTTCAAATAATAACTGTTTAGTCCAAATGCACCCAGAAATGAACCAATCTAACCAGTCCCAAACTTCGATAAAGGTCCATTCTTTACAATTGGGAAAAGATCTGTCATTAAAAAACGTCATGCCAAAACGTGTTTATGGTCAAAATGCTTCAAATTGGCTCAATGTTCAAGCCATTAATATACAACAATTAAACAAAAAAATATACGATTTCTTACTTGGTCGTTCAAAGCTCTGCGCAAAATGAATGTCGAAGATTTTAGTTCGGCCTTGGGATCTGCATAAAGATTATCCGGAACCGATACTGGAGGCGGTAATTTGGGTGCGGTAACGCGGTCGTGCAATTCCATCAGAGCTTTTTCTCGAAATGTCCATGATTTACTGTAGATCTTGGTTACCTAAAGCCAAACAACTGGTAATCAAAAGCTATTTCTTCATTATTTCCTAGTTCATGGAGGACATCATTTGTCAATGATACTGGAGATTTGAGTAATGTTTATAAAGTCTCAATTTCTAATAATGGTAATATTCTTCCTCCATGCAGTGTATCCTGGACTAGGTGTTTATATGCATCTAGACTAATAACAGTAGGGACCGAATACACAGCTGTATAACAGGGCTTCCACTGCAACGGATGGGTGCAAACATACTCCCAGGGTAATTAAAAGGTATCTTAAGGTCTATGTATACCATATGTAGCCCTTGTCAACAGTGGCATCTACCTGCCAAGAAACGTTGTTATACATTTACGTTTCTTACGCTTCTCAACTCATCAAAATCGATTGTTCAATATGCCGTACAAATATAGAAATAATGAAGAGGCGACTATGTCACCAACCGCAATGAAATCATGTTCTATCGGTTTTCCATACAAAAGGAATCTTACATTTACAAAATACATACGAACTCTTTATATATGTATCTACAAATAAAAGTACAATCTACTTTATCATTAATAACTTTTATTGTAAATCTTATCTTCCTGCTTACAATAAATATGTGCCGGGAAAAAACTTGTGTTATAGTGCTAAACTCAAAGCTCGGTAGACATAGCTTTGAGTTCTACCGCCAACACTGAATGTAGGCCCTCGTTAGGCTTCGTTGAATATCCACTTGTTGAAAAATGTTTCGCATAAAACATTCAAGCAGTAACAATAACGACAATGATCATAATGTGTCAACAAATAAAAATGAAATCTACCTTATCAAGCTACTAATCATTGCTAATAAGCAATCCAATCAACATAGTATAGAGAACAACAATTATTTATTATAAAAAGTACATATTCCACACGCCTACACAAATGCATTTGAGTGATTGTCTTTTAAATCGCATAAAATCACATAAAACACCCATTTTATAGTTAGAATAAAAATTCATTTTTCATTCATTTTGGTTGGTGACGTGGCCACCTCTTCATTATTTCCCATATTTATACGACATGTAGAACGATCGATTTCGATGGCTTGACAAGCGTAGACAAACGTGGAAGAATAACAAAGTTTCTTGGCTGGTAGACGGCATCCTTGTGACGTCGCCACTGTTCGCAAAGATTGACGAGGCCGCCTGATTTTTTTGTCAGGGTTATCTCCCTTAGCCCAAGGGCTACATATGGTATACGTATACCTTTAGATACCTTTTAAGTATCCTGGGTGTATGTTCGCACCCACCCGCCGTAGTGGAAGCCCAGTTATACCGCTGTGCACTCGACCCTGCTAGATGCCTAGAGGCACCTAGTCCAAGATGCACCACGTGGAGGACTAACAGTCAGGAATATCACCATCATTGGAAATTGAGACTTTATAAGCATTACTCAAATCCTCAGGTTCATTAGCATCCCAGAATAAAAAAATCCTCAGGTTCATTAACATCCCAGAATAAAAATTCTGTTCCTAATAAAATACTTTACCTGTAGTGCTTTCTACACTACAATTAACGAGGAACAGAAATCCAATCTACAGCATTATTTGTGCTCCGGCTTTGACAAATACGTGTAAGCACACATTCAAATTTCATAAAAGGTTCTTTAGGATGTATCAATACCAGATATACCAATTCAGTTAAAATAGTCCATCTTAACGGGAAAACAGCTTTTGACAAAAGCACAAGAATTTTCTACTTTTGAAAACAAAATTGATTTACATATTCTACATTGATCTCTGTATCCCAAACCAAAGCTCCAATCTATTGCTGTGCACCAGTCACCTCAATCTTAGTATAGGCAGCAGCACCAACAACAAAGGGAACACTAACACATTATACCAAACGCTACTTAAAAAATGCCTTCATTATCTTCATCACCATCATGATCATCATCGAGGACAAACATCCCCGACCGGTTATCGCCCAGGGTAGTCTAAATTACCAAAAGCCTGCAAAACATCAGCTTTTACAACGTGCACTTCATGAATGACACTTGAGGTATGCTGAATTTAAATATTAATTAAATACCCCTCCAATAATCTCTATTTACTGCAAACGGGAAGCAATCGGACACTCAATTAACTTAGCATAAACAAAAGGATTAAATAAAAAAATGCCTTCAAAATTGCACATACCATATTGATGCCCACTACATCGATCGAAGCTCCCGCCTGTCGCCGATTAGTTTCGCTCATCGGTTCGGGTACTTCGGGCACAACGGGTGTCGATTGTCCAAACATATTGTCAGTCACATGTTCATGAAGGTGATGATGATGATGATGATGGGGTGAATGAAAATGCCGATCATCTCCCTGCGATTCCAACACACTCATTCTCCGTTCGTCGTCAATCGCATCGATCATTTCATTGTTGACTTCGATGAGCGGCTCGTTGACCAAATGTGCGTCGACTGGAAGTTCATAATGATGCGACGATTCTACTGAGTCTAATTCGGGTTGTTCAACTGACTGTTGATAGTCGACGTCGTCTTTGGGTTTTTCGGCGGAATCATTTATCGTCACAAGGGCTTGCTTGTTCAAATCTAAAATGTCGGTGCTATGGATCGAATGATGGCGATTTTTCAAAGCAGGCAGTGGACGTTCGTCGGGGTGGATAGATGAATAGGAAAAACTGTGATAACGAGGATGAGTATTGCCATTTGTATTTGATTGGTGTGTTGGACTTCGTTTGTAACTAGAGGATGTCCGTTGATGGGATTGTCCAAGCCTTCAAGTGATTGCAAGTGGATGGGAGGTAGACGGTTGACTAGGAAAATATTGGACAGTATAATTGGTTAGTGAAATTTAACAAATAAATTATATTATTATTTACTTGAGTTAGTGTAATAAAGTAGTACAGTAGCAAAGTTTCTAGACTGAGCCTGGTCAACAGAAGAGTTCGAGACTAACTAGAAGCGCTCTTTTGGTTGCACTAAATGCCCACATCCTGAAAAATATTCCCAATAATAACATTCGGGTAATTAAAACTCCGAAAAATTAGATTGCTTAAAAGTAAAAAAACGTTTCAATAGTTGAGTATCAGAATTTGCATGTAATATTATCATTATTATTATTATTATTATTATTACTGTTATTACTGTTAATACTGTTAGATTGCCCAAGCCTATACAGGAAGCAATGTTCAAGGAACAGAAACCCACTCTCTGTAGTCTACTGACAAAGCTCTTACAGATAAACCACTCTAGCGGTACAGAGCTCGAATTCGGACCTCGGTAGACATGGGTTCGAATCCCATCACCGGCACTAAAATGCGGGCCCACGTTTGGCTTCGCTAAAATGTCCACTGCTGAAAGATGTTTCTCGTAAAACATTCAAAGTAGCAAACATTAAAAAAAATGTTATTAACTTGCCAAAATAACTATTTATGTGTTCACTCCCTGTAATAGATAGGATCAATTGTATAACATTGATTTAAAATGCAATTAATATTTTGACTCAATTCAATTACAAATGTTAGATAACTGTCTATAGGCTTTCTAGCCGGGGTGGTCTAGCAATACGGCACACGATTTTAAACTAAGTGGGCATGGGTTCGATCCCCACTACCAGAATTAAGTGCAAGCTCACGTTCGGTTTTGCTAAATTGTCAACTGTTGAAAAATGTTTCCCCCAAAGCATTTAAGGTAGTAAAAAAAAATTAAAAATAAACACAATTACAGACAATCCTAAATATATAAAAAATGATAAACAACTGGTTTCCCTATTGAAAATGAAAAATAAAAAACTATTTAAATTTCGAACCAACATTTCTATTAATGATTTAGGTTTTTTACAAACAAATCAAAATTTCTTTCTACAACACTAGGTATAAAACATACAACCTACACAACAATTGTCAATAATAAATGTAGTTGTTCATAAATTTTTAATATATACAAGTCTTTATTTTCCCACTACTTTAAAAACAACAATATCTCAATATAGTACTCGATAAAGTCACGTCTCTCCCACTCATTGTAAATAACAAAAATCAACAATTATTGACTGTATATATTTGTGTAAGTGTTTACATTACAGTTTAAAAAAGAGAAAATAGGTTAAATGCAAGTAGAAGTGCCAGTTTACTTATGTATACTTTAAACTGTTCAAATTAAGTTCAATTGATTAATCCGCTCTTATCTTAAAGTCAATTTTTCGTACTATGTACATTGCCATGGCAATCTGTAGCAACAAATAATGCTCACATATAAATATGAAACTGCAAAAACAAATTATATAATTTTTTTCAAATTCAAGTAATTTATTTAGCACGTAAAAATAAAATTTATTCAATAACAATAACAATAATAATAATAAAATAAAAAGAATAATTCAACAACAGTAGAAACTATACTTAATCAATATTATGAAATTTAATCAATACCACAACCGAAATGAATTCAATTAGAAAAAAAATTATTTCACCTTAATTAAATAATTAATGTCATATATTACACCAACTGGTTTACAAGTCAATTGTGCAGACCACATTCACACGGTGCGACATTTCCCGGAAATCCAATCAAGATTTTAACGACAGTATATCCGAACTTTCTGGATTGCGTAAACATTTGATGGAAACATGTTAGGACAAACCTATTTATCGATTAATAGTGTGTTTCCTTAAAATTGGTCAAACTTATAGAAGCATTTTATAGAGAAACGATCAGCTGTATATGGTCACCAAATGGTAAGGTTTCCGTCATGTTTTAATATTAACACTATAGTGCACGCCAGGGATGTGAGAGCATTTATATTATTCAACCTCATTATAAAAACTGTGTACAAAACAGCCATAAAAATATTTGTGATTTCAAGTAGGCAATGGAAATAAAATTGTAGATTTGGAATTTGCTGATAAATAATTAGAATTTACAACTAACTAATGATCCTGAGGATTTGTAAAGTCTCAATTTCCAATGATGGTAATATTCCTGACTGTTCATCCTCCACGTGATGTATCCTGGACTAGGTGCCCATAGGCATCTAAACTAATAACAGCAGAGTCCGATTGCACAGTAATATAACTGGGCTTCTGCTATAATGAGTAGGTTAAAGCATACAATCAGAATACTTAAAAGGTATCTTAAGGTATGCGTATACCGTTGAGCTAAAGGAGATAACCCTGACAAAAAATCGAGCGGCCTCATCAATCTTTGCGGACAGTGGCAATGTCACAAAGATGCCGTCCACCAGTCAAGAAATTTTGTTTTTCTTCTACGTTTGTTACGCTTATCAAGCCATGAAAGTCAACCTTATGAATATGGAAAATAATAAAGAAGTAACCACGTCACCAACCAAAGAAAATGCTTATTTTACAAACAAAAATGAATGTAGAAAAACACGTAATCACTTAGGATCATAAAACAACAAATATTGTATTTACTGATATCTTCTTTTAACAAGTACAATAATTCACATATATTGCATCACTTATCCAAGTTAATGGAATTGTAAAAAAAATCAAATCTGCAATTATCAACGCTGACCTCACATTCAGACAATTCCCAGATTCCATCATAAAACAAAAGATCGATTTCAATAAAAGTAAAAACTATGCGTATATCAAATATCAGTTAGGTCTATTCTATTATATGGTGAAACAAAAACGTAAAAATACAACGGTAATAATCACGTTATTTATACGACGCTTTAGTGTTAATAAAATTAATATTGAATAATAGTCCAAACGTGCATATCAACTCTTCTAATATTTATGCACAACCAAAATGTAATCATAACAAAATAAAACTTATACTTAATGCTACTGGATAATAATTATTGAATTCAAAACAAAAATCCAGTAATTTATAAAACATTGTTTTATTGTACATGCAAAAACTCCACACTCCTGAATAACATAAACACTACTTTCAAATAGTAACAATAAATATAAATCAACAAAACTCACCTACAGAATGCCCTGGGTGCTAAAAAAGAATAAAATCCACATTTTATTAAAATAAATTGTTTAAAAATAGAAATACACCTAGTCCATTTTTTAAACTAGATAGCTACCTAACTACATAGCACAAATTAAAGTAATCAGTGGTATACCATCATTACGTTAACTAATAGATATTACATTTAAATGATTTTTAAAAATAATCAAAACAAATTTAAAATAAAATAGTAATCATTCTTTTGATTAACCACTTCTTACTTTATTACAAACTTTGAATAATCAACTACGTAATAAAAATTTTTTTAATTATAACTTTCAATACAAATTCACACATTAACAAAGCTATTTAATTATATTCAATTAATGATTTACAAGAAAAAACTAATTTACTAAAACGTATAATGTTTTAAAAATTCTAATTTCCAATAATTAATAAAAATTAGACTAACGTAAATAATCAACTTTAATTACCGCATACATTCCTTGAAATGATGTCTTTGATGCACCGGTATGATCGAGTATTGGAGCTTCCTTCAGCAAATTTACCAAATCAATATCACGATATAAATTTACTCTAATATCGTGCATTTCTTCTTTTTTCAATTTCGCTGCTGCATAATTTTCTTCTTCCACAGCTTGTTGTTTCTCTATGGATAATCTACCCAGGCGCTCTCCAACCTAAAATATTATTTTTTATTTTATCAATTTTTTACTTAAAAAAATTAATTAGTTTAAAAAAATTTTATTAATCATTATTAAAAAATATAATTAGGATTTTATATTTATACACAATTGTACTAATTAACAAAACCATACTTGTTGCAGCTGAGTAATTGCATCACGTATATTTTGGGCTTGGTCAAAACGTTCAGCTAAAAAATTCAATTTGTGTTTGGTTAGTTAAAAAACAAAAATTACAATGTTAATTAAAATTATCTTTCAATACACAATCTAAATATAATATTACAATACCAAATCGATTGGTAAAAATTAATTACTTTAATAAAAAATACCTTTTACAGAAACATATTTGTGTTTTTCTAAACGTCGAATAATGTTGGCAACTTCTGGATCCTGATACATGTCAAACGCCAAATCTTCCGTTGGTGGGATGTATTCTGGACTGTATACAAACACAAATTTAGTAAGACGATAAACTTAAAAAATCTTTAAATAATAGAATAAAATACAATTTTGCTAATTTCAGCTCAGGAAACAGTAAAAGATAGTCACCGCCAATAAAGCTGCATTATTATTAATTCGGTTTATATATATATATATATATATATATATATATATATATATATATATATCCTTTCTTAATCAATATTAATATAAATGACTCCTTAGATAAATTGCTACACATAAACAAACAAAATTAAATACTTACATTGTAATAGTTGAATAAAGCATTACATTATTTTAAAATAAAGTTACATTTTTCACATTTTAAAATACGTAAAACTTAATAAACTTTATTTTTTTCAATTAAGTATAAATTATTTACACACAAAAATAATAAGTTCATCTATGGTTTATAGTTCACTAGAATTACAATTTGTATCGTGTAATATACATAATCAATCAATTCTCTTCTAAACAATTATTTACTAAGTAATAATAGTTCAAAATCTAAATAATTAAATAAAAATAACTAAATTGTACTTAACTCTAATAAAGTTTTAATAACAACAAATATAATATTTTGTGAAAATGCCATTTCTTCATTAATACCACGTTTGAAAAGCATCATAAATCACTCCATTCCATTTTTCATAGTTTACAAAAACGTGTTAAAGCTAATTCGGACTATTCACTTAGCCATTATTTTCATAATAATGTTCCGGATAAAGAAATTAAATTATCATCTATTGATTTTAGTTAGTATATTTTATCAAACGTAACTTTCCGTATATTCGCTCAATAGCCCTATGCTAACAATTTCTTTTCAAATCTAAAAAAAAGCATCATGTTTAAATTTCAATTGCAAAACATAGTATCCAATAAACTATGTACTTTTTAAAAGTAAAATAATGAATAGTACATAAAAACAATTAATCTGTATAAAAATGTTTACTTTTACTGAACGTAAACACCGTATTTTTAATTTGAAAATAATAATAATCTGATAAATGTGCTAGATTCTATATTTACACACAATATACAATAATCACCTACAATGTTTTTATACACTTAACAAAAGTTAAAAAATAACATTTTCTGGCTGATTAACGGCATTTTTATGACGATGCCACCAGTCGCAAAATTTTACAAAACCGTTTAATTTTTTAACAGGATCATCCCCCTTAGTCCAAAGGCTATTAATAATATACATATAATTTAAGACACCTTTTAAGTACCGTAGTGTACGCTTGCACACATCCACCAAAACTAAATCCCAATTATACTAATGTGCACTAGGTCCATGATCCATGTTAGTCTAAGTTCATCAGCATCATTAGAAAGTGAGACCTAGTAAGCATCACTAGAATTTTCTAGATCATTAACATTAAAATGTTAAAACACCAATTTTTTTCAATTTAAAATAAAAAGTAAACTAAATTAATAAAACAATATTTTTAAAATAAATATTAAGGTTTAATTTCTTAATTACCAATGCGCTAACAATTTAATAATAAACTATTAATTATAAAACATTAATACCCTCTTAATAATTATTGTTCTGTATGCAAATAATTTTTTATAACAACCTCTTTTTCCCCAAGCATAATATTAACGCACAAATAAAGTCTATTAATTGGAAACAAAAAGTATGCACATCATATTTCTAAATTTTACACATAGTACATATATATATATATATATATATATAGTAAAATATATCTTAAAAAAGCTGCCCCAACTATATCCTTAAATAAATAAACATTTAAAACACACAGCTTATGATTATAAATAATAAAAGATAAAATACAATACCAAACTGTAACTTACTTCATAGAAATAACTTCAGAATCTGTAGTTCCTTTAGAAAAAGCTATTGATTTTGTACCAATAATGTTAATAGCCACAACACCAACCTAAAATACTTAAAACAAAAAATTACTTGTTTGTATATATTATGTTTATTTGAATGATTTTTGTGTAAAAACAGTTGAATGTAAGTACCAACCGCATCAGTATGAACAGACTTCAACTCTCTCGCTTTAAATTCATTTTTCGCATTGTTGGAAAGAACTACGTACCTGTAAAAAAAGCAAAAGTATATATAAAAATTATCATACCCAAGTCTAACGTAACGAGCATTTCTAAAATCCCTTAAATCATTTTCAGGAATATCACCGACAAAAATTTCAATTTTTGAAGCTATATAAAACATATGCTTAAAATTAGTATTACCTATCATACACTGATGACTTAAAATTTGAATTTTACGTAAACTTGACCTTTCCTCTAATTCAATTGTAATTTGTTGAGGAAATGAGCTAAATCTAGCCGATAACCAACCCTTTGTAGAAGGTGAATGCTGGTTAAGCTCCAATGCTGGAAAATTTTCATCTTGACTAGAAATAGAAACAACACGAAACGAAATTTTGTGAGGCATAGTACCTATAACGTTACTATCATCACAAGCTAAAATTTAATCAAACTGCGCGAACAATTATAAAATTCTGATTGGTTAAAGAGTTTACATAGCCTCAGCAACTAAACAACATAGAACATTAAAACAGACAATAACAAATAAATAATAAAAAAACTATTTTACAAATATTTTTTAACTAAATTATTATATGTAATATAATTTTACATATATTTTACATAAATATAAAATATTATATATGTTACATATGCCCTAAAAGCATTGGTAAATTTAAGGCACATGTGTTTATTAAGCTTCCAAAGCTTATACTGATGTCTCCTGAAAGAACTTTAGAAATTAATAAAATACATATCATTTTGACCCGTATTAATAAGTTTAGTAAACTAGTATCAGGTCGTATAGGTGTATTCTATTACGCAAAGGGAATAATGTTAAATATTTTATCGATTAATATAAGCTATATTGTGGAGGGACCTAGGTAATTTAAATGCTATTTTTTGTAATTTGTTTAATTTATATATTTTTAAATTTTTAATTAAATATAAATTTGGATTGTAGAAATGTAAATGTACAGAAAACAGTTTTTACTTAGAAAAGTTTATGCAGCTTAAATAAGCCAAAAACAGTAAATTGTACAACACAAAAACAATTTTTAAATTTTGTATACACCAAATCACTATTCCAAACATTTTAAAATAATTTAAAGCATTTTGTTTTAATTAAAAATAAAATAATTTGTTAAACTTTTTGCTAATACAAATCCATTTTAGTAACCCCAGATTCTTGTCAGCATACGTTCTCTGTGAACAAAGCAGGTAAACAACTTATGTGCAAAATATAAGTAATTTTTATCAAAATTCACACTAAACCGGTATCTGAAACCATAGATAAATTTTATTTAATTTACAATTATGTTGATTTTTGTAATCAGCTAAGTAATAATTTTCTAACAAATTTTATAGCCAAATTAACAAATTCATTCATTTTTCCGTAATTTCGTACATAGTACAATTATTATTACAATTAGACAAACCCATTTGCTTAAAAAACATAGAGTAACAAAATAACAGTAACAGCAAAAATAACAATTAAGTCCAATAATTTAAAAAGAATATAGGGAAACAACATCATTCTGTGTTCAAACATTTAGCCAAACTCGTTGTTTAATCCCATAAGATATTCATTTTAACTTGATTTTTTTAATGGTTCTTAGCCAAGTTTTCTGTAGTATACCAACTTTTTTTTTGCTATCTAATTGTCTAACCCAAAACCGTCCTTGTTGGTATTTTAAACGGGAAGCGTACAATCCAACCATGTAATTTTCTTTGTCTAATAATATCATGCAATACACATCGATCCATTTTTTTACAAACATATTGTTTAGGCGAATAGAAAAGTATAATAATATTGATGTAAATCTATCATAGAGTGAGCTTGCATTTCTAAGCCTTTGCTGTTGTTTTCTAGAATAACCTCTTCTTCACTTTTGAATCACTGCGATACGCTTGCGTGACGTGCTGATCAAAAGTTGCTTGTTGTTTTGCGCTTACTCGTTGTATTACGTGTCATTTGTTTTGTTTTTTTGTTTTGGTTTAATTGTTTGTGGCTTGTGTATTTTGTGTAATTGGTGTCCGCTTATTTTGTTTAAAATTTTTATTGTTTTTGGTATTTTTAGTGTATTAATTGTGCAATTTGTTGTACAATTGGGTATATTGGTATACGATTTGTATGAATCATATTTGAAATTATTATTTTAGCTTCTCGTTTTTACCTCTTTTAAAAATTATTACTTAGCGTTGCTTTGTGATATTTTTGTTACTATATTATTTTTCTCTGGTTAACTCTCGATTAATACATTCAATGTGTGCATCTAAAATTAATGCTTGCGGATTTAGAGGCTGTAGGAAGAAAGTGAAAAGTGGAATTTTTTCCATACTCTGTGAGAAATGGTTTCATGAAATTTGTTCCGGTCTTACATCCACTAATTACCTGAGATTTGCCAACTCTAGCATAGATTTTATTTGTCGTAATTGTCTAGAGGAAAAGGAATTATTAGAAAAACTTCCCCTTTTGGAAGGAACTTCTAATAAGATTGAGCTTTGTTCTCATAATGTTAATCTTGTGCCTAAATTAGATGCTATTCTAGCCTCTACTACCAATAATAACTCTGATATCTCTAAACTGAATGATGCTATATCCAATTTACAGGATTGGGATGAGAAATTGGAAAATTTTTCTCACACTATTTTAGAAGAGCTTAACAAACTTAAAGAGTCTGTTGCTAAGCTATCTGTATCTTCCCCTGGAACTCAAACTGCAGTTAGACTCTCCCAGGAGGAAATTCATTCTGCTGTTAAGCAGCTTGTCTCTGATGCTAGACGGGCCTCTAATGTTATTGTTAAAGGTATATCTGATTCTGTTCTTAATTTTAGGAAGGTTGTTACCGATATAATAAAGAAGTACTCTCCTGCTTCTTCTAATTTTAAAATTTCTTGTATCTCTTGTAAGTTACATCATCCATCTCCTCTAATTGTAGTATCTTGTAATTTTACCGAAGTTGTGGAGGATATCATCTACAACTGGCGGTCCATCCGTTCTCAGTTCCCCGGTAATAAATTGACTAAAAACCTCTCGCATTTAGAGCGTAAAACTCTGAAATTTAAAAACCCGTTATACGATAACTTATCCATACCTATAGTAAAATTAACCCCACTTAAATTAATGCACGACTCCTTTAATTTGGGTAGTCAGAATTTTCCCTATGCGCCTCGGAGTCGCCCTCAAATCCCTGCAATGTTTCGTCTAAAACAATTTGCCACACTTTTAACCCTTTAACTCCTTTAAAAATGTTTTACACTAATGCTTTAAGTTTAGTGAATAAATTATTTGAAGTCCAGACGTTAGCTTCTGATTCTGCTCCCCTTCTTATAGGTATTACTGAGACTTGGCTTACCGATGACATCTTAGATAGTAAAATAGTTTTTTTGGGTACAATATAGTGCGCCTTGATTCTGGAAAAGACAGATGTGAGGGTTGCCTTTTTTATATTAATAAAGATTTTAATTTCTCTGTTTGTTTCTTGCCGAATTATAAACATTAATTTGGCTATGACTTCCTTCATGTTTCTATCCATTTTTCCTCTAAGGTGTCGATTTTTTGTTCTATTCTATACCGCCCCCGTCTCTTTTCCCGCAATTTAATGGAATTCTTATACAAGAACTCCATTCTTTAACTACTTTACCTTTTCAAAATTTCAGTATCATGGGTGATTTTAATACTCCCTACATTAACTGGTCTTTACTTAGCTCTACCAAGGTATTTGATTTTAATTTAATAAACTTCAATATTTAACACTTTTTCACCCAGCACATTTTATCTCCTACTAGATTTAGACTTGATTCCTCACCATCCTCTTTGGATTTAGTTTTTACTCAAGACCCGTTAATAGTTGATTCTATTTCCTATCTACCTCCTCTTGGAAAAAGTAATCATTTTCTTCTCTCTTTTGATGTATTTGTCCCATATTCTCCTAACTCTGTTTCCAACTCAATTAGTGCTCCTGTTCCTAATTTTACTGGTATGAGGTCCTATCTTGCTAACTTCAACCGGGATTTTCCTTCTGAAGGTGATATTAATGTTGCTTACACCCATTTTGTTACTGTTTTTCAGGAAGCTACCCGGATGTTTGTCCCTTTTAAGGTAAATGGGCACAGTTAACCTAAGTTCCCACGACAGATCAAACGTTGTCTGTCAAAACGTAGGAAAACTTTCAAGTTTTGGAAAATCTCAGGTCTCCCTAGTTTTAATCGTAAATTTTCTATCCTTCGTAATAAATGCATTAATGTGATTAGAGCTTATTAGAGGAATCAACTTCTTAAGCTTCTACACAATGCCAAATCCAATAAGACTATCTTATTTAAGTTCATTAAAAACAAAAAGTCTTCTAATAACTTTTTTCCTCTTCTGAAAGGCATTGATGGGTCCCCACTTTCCAGGAATAAGGCTTGTAATCTTTTTAGCAAATATTTTAGTTCGGTATTTCACTCTACTATTTTTAGTACCCCGTTCTTCTTGCAGGTCCCTTGTATTTCCATTACCTTCCCATCTTTTAGTACTAAACAGGTCTTTAAGCAATTATATAAGCTGAACTCCTCCTCCTGTAGCCCTGATGATATCTATCCTAGGGTCCTTAAAGAATGCTCTACCATATTAGCCACTGTTTTTCTACAACTCTTTTCCCTTTCCCTTCATAGTAGACGTCTTCCTCTCATTTGGAAGCAAGCTTTTATAAGGCCCATCTATAAGTCTGGTGATAGGCTGGTTCCGGACAGTTATAGACCTATCAGTATCCTCTTCATTCCTAGTAAAATCCTTGAAAGATTACTTAAGGTCCATATTATTGATTTTATTTCTAAAAATAATCTTATCAGTTTTTCTCAGCATGGTTTTTTACCCCAGCGTTCCTGTCTTACTAATTTATTATATTATTTGATAGCCTTACTTCGTTACTTGAGCATACTTTTTTTGTTGATGCTATTTATTTTGATTTTGCTAAGGCCTTTGATAAAGTTTTACATAAATTGTTATTATATAAGTTAAAATTTTTTGGTATTGTAGGACCTCTGTACGACTGGTTTGAAGATTACCTTCATTTTAGGAATTTTAGAGTTAGATTAGGCAGTGATCTATCCAGTCCCTGTGCGATCTCCTCAGGAGTCTCACAAGGCTCTGTACTTGGTCCTTTACTTTTTATCATTTTTATTAACGATTTGCCTCGGGTACTTCAGTTCAAAATCCTGCTCTATGCAGATCATATTAAGATATGGGGGTCTATTTCTGAACTTCTACAGCAAGATATTTTTAATATACATGATTGGGCCTCCAGAAACGCGCTCCCTCTCAATCTCTCAAAATATAAGCATATTAGTTTTGGTAAACCTTCGGGTACTATTTTTAGAGCATCTCCCTCAACCGACTCTCTTATTACATCGGTCCAATCTATTAAAGATTTAGGAGTAACTTTCTTATCCTCCCTTCTTTTCTCAGCCCATCATACTCTAGCTGCGCAAAAGGGTTTTAAGTTAATTAACTTCTTTAAGCGTACTTTAGGCAATATTTCCCCTAGGTGTGCACGTTTTTTATATATGTTCTACATTAGGCCTCATCTTGAATACTGTATTCAAGTTACTTTTCCTATCCTTAAACGAGATATTCTTCGTCTTAATCAAGTTCAAAGAAAAGCTTCCAAAATGCCTAAAATCCTTCATAAAGTTGATCATATTAATCAGCTAAAATGTTAAAGTTATTCCCGTTATCCGATAGAAGACTCCGAGACGACCTTATTTTAGTTTATCAACTAGTTTATTTTGGGCGTAGTGCTTTGTTTTTCGTTCCTTCACAGGAAATGTTAAGGGGTCATAAGTTTAAGTTTTTTAAGCCTAGAGCCTGTACCCGTCTCCGGAGTTGTTATTTCTCCCATTGGGTTACTTCTGCCTGGAATAATTTGCCATCCCATATTATTTTAGCCCCCTTTTTTATTCCTTCAAGCAGGCTTATAATAAGCATGCCCTCCTTAATTTCATTTAGCTTTTATTTATATTTCCCCAGATTTTATTCTTTTCCCACCCCCAGATATATTGATATTTCAAAACCGAGGATCAAAAGGAGTTTCTCCTACTAATCTTGTGAATTATCCTGTATCCTATATCCTGTATTATTCAGGATTTTACAATTTGTAAAATTGTTCACGAATTGAGTAGACAAAAACGCCTTTTATTATTCGAATCTTAAATTGTCTCAAATTTTTAGGGGAAAATATGAAATAAATGATGAGGTAAAGAGGGATTAGACACAGAAAAAAATTAAAATTAAGACAAAATCAAGGTAAATAGTGCAACAACAAAAATAATAAATATACAATAATAATAAAACAAGTTACGTATTACAATGCAAAAACACTTTAATAATTTTTCTAAAAAGAAAAAGAGAGAAAAAGATGAATAACGGACTAATGGACGTGCAGCGTGACTTACGCCTCACATTGCTAGTGTACCCTCTTATTGTTTCTCTAGCAATATATTTTTTTTAGAGACTAGGTTGTCAACCTTGCGTTTAAACTCTCATCCTTTATTGAAGCTTAGAACTGGTTAGATAACTGTTACAGCATAAAAAATCCCATAATTAAAAAAGTAACAAAATAATAATAATAATTTCATAATAAAAAATCTGAATTGCTTTATTTTGATAAAGTATAAAAATAAATTATAATTAGTAAAATTACCTTGTTTTTTTAATAAACCTAAGGATTTGAATAATACTTATAAAATCCCAATTTTAAATAATATTGTTATTCCTCATTGTTAACTCCACGAGACGTGTTATGGTCTAAGTAAAACTAAGTTTTCAGACTAACACAGCAGGAACCAAGTGTACAATACATATAACAGGGCTTCTACTTTAACGGATGGCTGCAAACATAAACACATAGTACATAAAACGTATTTTAAAATATACGTACACTGCATGTAACCGTTGGACAAAGAAAGATAACTCTAACAAAAAATTAGACAACTTAGTCAGTCTTTGCAAACATTGGTACCGTCATAAGAATGTTGTCTACAACCAAAAAACTTTGTTATTTTCTTACTGTTCTTGTGTTTATAAAACCAGTAGAGTCAGTTGTCTAATAAGCTATATTAATAAAAAAGTGACTAAATTAATAACCAGCATAAATAAATGAATCAGTAAAACAATATAGCAAATAAACCAAATTTACAACTAAAATATTTTAATATACAAACCTTAATTTACAAAATAAACATTATTTAAATAATTTCAATATAACAATTGTTAAATTGAACAGTTTAATCGTTACTACACAGGCACGTTAAAATTCGGAAAGATTTAATTATCGGTGCAGTAAAATACAGAAATAAGAATGTTCAAACAAACAACATTCACCTATAATAAAATGCAAAAAATTACAAATAATTTTAAAATTTTAAATGATTTAAAATATTATATTATTTTATTTATAATAAAAATTAAGTAAAATTCAGATTTACTTTTTTAAAAGTATATAATTAAGTAATAATATCTTTAATATTTTATTTTCAATTTTTAATGAAAAAAGGTGGCATATAAGTTTAGTCAATATACTAAATTAAAAAACTTAAACAAATGAATTAAACTGGAAAACAACAAACTTGATAACTATGCTAATAATTATTTTCTATGAAACCGTGATTCACAATCTATTTGAAGAAATATTAATAAAATGTTTAATAAATAAAAAAAAATCAATTTAAGATGTATACTAAAGAACTAAGTGATTACTTTACTTCAAACAACTCAAACATATTAGAATTTAATTAATTAACTAAAAATTATTCAACACCTATTATCATATTTAATATGCAAAAAATAATTAACATTTGTAAAGCAAGCACTTTATTTGGACCTGATGGAATAAGCTGTAATTTATTAAAGCTCTGCATGCCAGCAATTGCTCCATCATTTCTACAATAATAAGCAAATCTATTATGAATTGTGAAGTAGCTGATACTTGGCATATCTCACAAATCACACCTATTCCGAAAGTTTCTGTTCCATCAACAAATCTAGAACACTATCTCCCAATTGCTTGCACCTCAGTGTTTTTAAAATTAACTGAGATAATACTTAACTACTTTAAGCTTATATTGAACAGTAGTAATGATCATTATCAATGTGCTTATAAAAACAATTATTCTACCCTAGACTATGTAGCCAATCTTGTTCATTACATTACTGAATTCTTTGACAAAGGAAAATGTTTAATATACTGCATGTTTCTGGATTATAGATCTGCTTTCAATAATATATCATAAGAAAAATTACTTAAACGTCTTGAGCTACTTGAAACACCCGACCATATTTTAAACTAGTTACGAAATTATCTCTCAAAAAGAAAACAGTTTACATAAATTAGTCGTAATAAATCAGAGTTAACAGAAAATAATAATGGAGTTTTACAAGGTGCAGTACTATTTTCACTGTACATAGATCTACTGCAAGTGCCACAATCATCACGTTTGTTTAAATTTTCCGATGATATGGTCTTGTGCACAAATATTTCTTCAAATAATGATCTAAACAAATTTGAAAATTCTATCAATAGAATTGAACAATTGTCTACTAACTTTAATCTTAAATTAAATCCATCAAAAGCAAGCTGGTTAAATTTACAACGAGGCGTCCAAAAGAAACAATGGAATTAAATAAAACACTCAAATTGAATCAAACAAGCATATGCACCTGTAACAAAATTAAGTATCTTGGGGTAAACATAAATAACATACTTACCTGGTGTGATCATGTAGAACATATATTTATAAAAACCAAATCCTTATGCTACTGCATAAGAAAATTAAGAAAACGAAATGTTGACAATTATATTACTAAATTGTTTGTTACATTATGTTTTTATCCTTTAATATTATATTGCTCACCTGTAATTTTTTCTGGTTTATTAAAACAGGATTATGTTGTTTTAAAAAGATGCATATCATTGGTATCAAAATCTGCGGAAATTAAATATTCTATTTTATTAAATGATATTGTTAATAAACATTTTAAATCCTGTATACAATTAGCATCACGGATTGAAAGTAACAACAATCACCCACTACACACAGCTTTAAACAATTCTAAAGCTTCTGGAAAAACAAGAAGAACTTACCTGCACATGAAAGCCAAAACTAATCAATACAATTAATACAATTTAACTTATCCAGAATATTAACCAATCCAGAATCAAACAAAATTGAACTACTAACAAACCTATCAAAGTAGAAATCATTCCACCCACGCATTTATTTGAACTAATTTGGACATCTTACAGTATAATGTAACAACTGTGCCTTATAATGACTTATTCAATGTATAGTAATTTTGATTTTTTTAAAATTACATGTTTAATGTATTGACTATATTTATATTTATTAGCATGACATTCTATTTCATTTTGCTCACATTATTTGTACTACTACTTTTTTAATTTTTGCTCACATTTTTGTTTTTATATTGATGGTGAAAATGTATTTTACGCTGAATATATCTCTAGTGAGATATTAAAGCATAATAATAATAATAATAATAATAATAATAATAATAATAATAATAATAATAATAATAATAATAATAATAATAATAATAATAATAATAATAATAATAATAATAATAATAACAATAAATAAATAAATAAATAAAATCGAAATTATAATATTTTGCTTTATAAACAATAAGATTGTTTTTAAAGTTTGGAGACGAAAAAATATCACTCCAAACACAAAGATGAAAATTTTATCCTTATCGGCTCGCACAGTGCTTCTGTATGCAGCCAAAACCTGAACTCTTACAGGGTCAGAGATTACGAAGCTTGACAAATTTCAAGCAGGATGTCTCAGATGCATTCTGCACAACACCTATTTTGCATCCTCTGTATCAAGGAATTGGACGAAAAAGATTAGCAAGTGCCAAATTCGAGATGACCTCTAATTTTATAATCTTCCATCATTGGTATTGCGACAACAAAAACTGCGCTCGTTTGGATACGTTCTTTGTAGAAATCCTAATGCAATCTCACGTATAGTATTCTAGGCTTGTCCAAATGCCGACTGGAAGAAGAGGAAAGGTGGTCAGAAATGTACTTGGATGAATGCTGTTTAGAACGATCTTTACATTATCTTAATTGTGACCTTAACTTTGAAACAATGGCTAAGTCAATAGACTGACATACCCCTACACGCCTCCGAAAACCGTGAACAATAGAAAAAATTATTCGTAATGCTATGTGAACCTAGAATTAATGAAAATATGGTTTTGTCTTAACTCTTGTTGTTGTTGTTGTTGTTGTTCAAAATAAAATTATAAATATTTCTATTTAGTAAAATAAATAAAAGGTTAGTATATTTTTATTAAATATTTTATTATATTTTGTATGAATTAAATATTTACAAATAATTATTTTAATAATAAAAGTATTAATTACTTGTAGTAGTTTTGAAATTTTAAAAAATTTTAATATACATTAATTAATTCAATTTGTTAATGTATCTTGACTTTTACTACGTTTAACTGATGTAGACTTCGTTAGAAATTGATTATTCTCCAATAACGTATAAGTGCAAATAAAAATTTTTAAGACCTGTTTCAGATTAAAATTTAATTGAAAAAAATGTTTAAATTAAATATTATATAAATATATAAACTGTAATTTGGTATAAAATATATTATTCTATTTTTATTAAATAAAAGCATTTTTTGAAATTACAAAATATATTTTCAATATTGCTTTTTAAAGAAATATAATATTTCGTCAATATATTATAAAATGTTTAATTTAATAAGTAAAATATGCAATAATTAATTTTATCTTAAGGTAAATATAATTTTTAGGCACACTTAACACTAAATTTTAAAATGAGTGTAAAAACAAAAACTTGTTTCAATGATAAACAAAAATTAGGTTATATTCGCTTACTGATTATCTAAATGCTCTAAACTTTTTGAATGCACTAGACGTGACTGATAAGTATCATTTAAACATTTTTCACAGTTTGACAAACAATGGTTTTCCAAATAGCCAGCTTCTTCAATATGTAACTAAATAAATTTTTATCAATTAAACTATTTACAATTTTATTATAAAAATTTTTTTAAATATTTTTAAAATAAATTAGTTTAAAACAAAAATAATTAAATAAAGCAGTGCAAAAGTTATCCAATTACATTAACAAAATTAAATCTCTAATTTCACATAAATTTGCACTTTTAAAAATACTACTACTACTACTACTAATAATAATAATAATAATAATAATAATCATCATCATCATCATCATCATTATTATAATTATTATTATCATAATATTTCAATAAATGTAATAAATAAAAAATTCTGAAATAAACTGTTTAAACTTAGAATATAAAACCATTCAATATCTATTTTGTTCATTCATTTAATATATGTTTTTGGATTTGTTAAAGAAAAATAAAAATATTCAAACAATTTTATAAAAACACTTTAATATTTTTAAAAACAAACAATAACTGAAATATTAAGTTTTTTTTAGAAATTGATATAGTATTAGTTGTTTTTTGCTAGAAATTATGTAATTATAAGGGGTGTCCATTAAGTCATTTCACAATTTAATGTTTAGCCAAACGTGGGGCACCAAAACTGGATAACCTTTTACAAGCTATTATTTTTCTAAATAACACCATCATATTGGGGACTGCATGTTTGTGAGTTCCTAAATTAAACATTTTTAAACTGGTGAATTTTAAAAATGGCTCAATTGCCTGGTCATCTTGTTCTTTAGATTATACTCCTCTTAACTTTTTTCCATAGAGTTATGTTAAAGATGACATGTATCAAACATAAGCAACCTGAAACAGAAAGACACCAGTGCTACTGCCACCATTGATAAAGGTATGATACAGCAAAAATAACAAAAAATACATTACCGTTTTTATCTGTTTTATTTTGTAACTAATGCTACCCGAATAAAAATGTATTAAATAAAATAAAATAAACTTAAACATCTACCTCTTAGTTTGCACTAATATCTACAGATTTATTTATTTACTGTTGTAGTACTAAATTACTAAATTGTAAAACAAAACATATATATATATATATATAATTAAAACAACAAACATATTATAAAAAATATTGACTAGAATTCACAGTTTCTCAATTGCTTAATTTTATTAAAAATATTTAAATAAACATAATTTTAACATAAATTTTATAAGTGTAAAGAACATTGGCAAAAACTAACTTCTTCAAAACTTTTACTTAATTTATTGTTTTCAAACGCGGTAACAATTTCCTCACATTTCCATTGTTTAGAATTGTTCCAATTTTTAATTGTTGTTAATGTATCATTATAAATATTTCTTTTCTAATAATTATATAAATATCACTGTTTTAATATACATATAGAATTATTACCTTTGTATCTAACAGGTTTTAATAATGGTTAACGTAAAACTAACGATTGGTTATTGTTCATTACCTATTATTGGTTATATATATATATATATATATAATTTGTAATTTATAAATTGTTTAATAAAATCACTACTGCTTAATTTAAATAATATGTAACAAACAATAATAATAATTAAGTGTACTCATGTCAGTAGCTTGTTTTCTGGACTTGTACCCCCTAGTATTAACACTGACTTCTGGTATTTAATAAATTTTTCATATAAACGTTAATACAATATTAAAATGTTTGATTGTTTTACTAATGTTATTAAGAAATAACTTATTTACTATTAAACTTAATGTGTTTTTTAATTATTATATTTACTATCCTACAATTTATGTTGTTTGCTAAATTAATTTCACAACGTTTACTTATTATATATATATTATTGTGTTAATTATTTTTATTGCAATAAATAATTTACTTGTTGCAACAATTGAAATAATTGTTCAAATATTTTCCTTATTTTTAAATTTTAAAAGTTTAAAATTCATTTTATAATTGTTAATAGAATCTATAAACCATAAAATAACAATTTCTATAACTAATATATTTTACTAATGTAAAACATTATATTAAAATTCTATTATTATTAGTATTATTATTATTATTATTATTACTATTATTATTATTATTATTATTATTATTATTATGGTTATTGGCTTATATATATATATATATAAATATATATATATATATATATATATATATATATATATATATATATATATATTATTTTATTTTATGTTTGCTACTTTGAATGTTTTACGAGAAACATTTTTCAGCAGTGGACATTTTAGCGAAGCCAAACGTGGGCCCGCATTTTAGTGCCGGTGGTGGGATTCGAACCCATGTCCACCGAGGTCCGAATTCGAGCGCTGTATATATATATATATATATATATATAATGTTAAAGCATAACTTACTTGTAATAAAATTTTTACAATTTCATTATCATTTATACTTGATTCGTTTTCATTTACTATAAATAAAAAGATAAAATATACAAAAGTGACATTTATTCACTAATTATTGTGTATAAATAAATAAATAATAATATGTAATAATATGTAATATATATATATATATATATATATATATATATATATATATATTATGCATATATAGATATATTTATATATATATTCAATATGTAATGAAGTTTATTAAAACTATTAAATATTACTTTTATTATTGTAAATTTTGTCCAAATCATTGCAATTAACCGGATTAAAATGCGATTCACTGTCATTCGCTAATGGAAATTCTTGTTCTAGATTATTTTTCCAAATAGTTACTTTAGAAAGAAAATCATCAAAATTATCACCAACATCTATAATATCAACTTCTTCCATTTATACCTTAATAAAAAGTTAATAGCTAGTTAATTAAAATTTAAACTTAAAATACTTAAAATAGGTTTTAATGCACAGAAATGAAAACAAAAATGAATACGAGGTAAATAAAATACTTTTTGATCCTCAGTTCTTAATGGATCTGAACTTCAAAATACTCAAGACATCAAAAAGGAAAGTATAGATTTAGGACCTAAATAAAAAAACATAGATATAAACTACAAAAAAATAAAATTACAATTAAATGAAACATTGAGAGGGTAACTATAAAGGTAAGAAAATTACTTTATGTAAAAATAATTTTATACATAAAATAATTAAGTTTTAAATATATATATATATATATATATATAACAAGTTCAATTAATAAAAATTTATCAAAAACAACTTAACTATCCAATTTTTAACTTTATTTAGTTATGACCATTCAATTAAGCATTATTAATTTTTTCTTTGAATAAACAAACATTATATTTTATAATTTGTGAGTTGCATTTACTTCTCGGTTCAAAATACTGTGGTTTATATAATTATATTAAGTTGATAATATTATAGTGTAACTGAATAAACACTGATATTAATTTGTTTACTTTGGTATTATAATTTATGTAAACAAATAACTAAAGATTAAATATTCTTAATTAACAAGTATTAGATTCAATCATTATACAACATTCACGTATATATATATATATAATATCGATTTACGATTTTAAATTACTTGGAATGTTTTTGAAACATAAAAAATAGTGTCTAAAATATCAACATTAATGTCAACGTTATATATATATATATATATATATATATATATATATATATATATATATATATATTAAAACGAATAAAACATAATTGGCAATTATTTAGGCGCTTAAAGCAATAAAAAAATTAATGAGACATTTAAAAGATTAATTTCTAAATTTTTTTATATAATTTGAAAACAAAATTGGTAAAAATATTTTAAAAAATATTATAGAAATATTTTTTTAATTTATTAATAAAAAGAGAAAATAAAAATACGGGTTTTAATAACTACATAAAAACACAAAATAGAAAAAAATATGTAATTATTTTAGTTTAAAATTTTTATTGCACAAATGCATTAAACAAAAATAACTATTAATATTGTTATTTAATTTTGGTAATTGTATGAACACAATGTTTAATTGACAAATAAAATTAAGATATGGACTTTTATAATTTACTTAACTATTAATATACTTATTTTAAAGCATTAAAATATTAGTTAAAAATTAAATATATATTTTAACTAATAAATGTATATATTTTTAAACGGTCAAAGTATTTTCATTTACATATATTGCAGAAGCTACATGTTTACAAATGTTATTCAAATTAGTATCACGACAAAAAAGTAAAACAAGTTACAGGTTGGTATACAAGTCGAGTAAAAGAAACTCCTTTTGATCCTCGGTTTTAATGTATCTCATGGTTATTGGGAAGAAATTGGAAACGGAGATTGAGGTAAAAGGGAGATTTGTAGAAAAACAATTTTTAAAATTAAGTCAAAAAACGGAGATATAGTGCAATAGAAAAAGTTTTAAAAATATGGAAAGTGATCAAAAATAGTAAATATACAAAAGTAATAGTGATACAAGCATTGTATTACAATGCAAAAACACTTTAGTGATTTTCAAAGGACAAAAACAAAAAATATAAAATAACACCCCGCATGGCGTGGAACGTAGCGGGCGCCTCATTTCGCGAATGTTGTACAAATGACAGTACATATATTTTTTAATTTATTTTCTAAAATTCTACATAATTTATGTTTTTTTAAACTGCAGTATTTTCACTCGTTATGTACACTTGAATGTGACATCTATAACTTACAATTTACTATTTGTTTAAGTTATTTAAACTACTGAAAGCTTAATGAATAAAAAGCTGTCATTTGAACATTTACGTTCTTATATCTTGGATTTAAAATTACAAAAATGTTTTTTTTAAACAGTAGGTTATTTGTTATAAAAAATCTCATTTCACCGAACAATATTAATTTTTTAATATGTTTCTTTTATTACAAACTACAGACATAAATTAAATTGGTTAAATTATGAAGCTTGACATATCTGCTTTATATTATTATTAATTTTTTAATAAATTTTTAAAACAATTTTGTGGTTATTTTTAAGTTTTAATAAATGGTGGTATTATGCTTTATTTCTAGATTGAATAATGCTGTATAGTGTAATTAAAAGTGTTTTTAACTAATTTTGCCGAAGTATTATTTAAGGTATGCATTAGTAACATAAACATAACGACATAAGTTGGTGGCAGAGCCACCTCTTCATTAATTCCAAGTTTGAATAACTTCTCAAATTTTCATACAAAAAGGTTGTCGAATGCAAATCAATCTTGGAGGCTGGTCTAGCGGTACAGCGCTCAATTTGAACCTGGGTAGGCATGGGTTCAAATTCCACCACCGGCACTAAATTGCGGGCCCACGTTCGGCTTTGATAAAATATCCACTGCTGAAAGATGTTTACCGTAAAATATTCAAAGTAGCAAACATAATTAAAATAAATAATAAAATAAGTGACGTTTTTTGGCTAAAAAACCGCTTTTTTGCGACAAGGCCAGTGTTTACAGAAATTGACGAAGCGATCTTTTTCGGAATGTACGCTCACACCCACCTGCTGTATCAGAAGCCCAGTTATACCGCTGTGCACTCGGACCCTGCTGTTATTAGTTTAGATGCCTAGGAGCAGCTAGTCGAAAATGCACCACATAGAGGACAAACGTTCAGAAACATTACCATTACTGGAAATTGAATCTTTATAAACATAACTTAAATCCTCAGGATCATTAGCATTAGTAAGAGTGAGACATGTTTACAATAAACAACAAATCCTAATTGTCATAAACTTTCTTTTCTTATTTGTTTTGTTATATACTGTACATGTTGTATATGTCCGTTTGTAGGCTTGTGTGAGTTTTAATTAGATAAATGTAATTAGCAAATAAGAACTAAACATTTATATATATAGGTAATAATTTTTTAAACATTAATTACTTATGCTTATTCAATACACTGAAACACAATTTTAAATCCTCATTTACTTTTATTTTTATATGTTTATTACTTTGAATGTTTTACCAGAAACATCTTTCAGCAGTAGACATTTTAGCAAAGCCGAACGTGGGCCCGCATTTTAGTGCCGATGGTGGGATTCGAACCCATGCCCACCGAGGTCCAAATCAAGCGCTGTACCGCTAGACCACCCCGGCACAGTACTCATACTGTCTAATTATTAAAATTTTTAATTCAACTTTGAGTTAAATTTTGTGTTTTGAAATATAAATAAATTATGTAACTTTTCGTAAATGCAAATTTTATGCTAAACTTGATTCAGTAT
Organism: Cardicola forsteri; assembly: GCA_025895645.1. Taxonomy (NCBI): domain Eukaryota; kingdom Metazoa; phylum Platyhelminthes; class Trematoda; order Strigeidida; family Aporocotylidae; genus Cardicola; species Cardicola forsteri. The sequence goes on from JAKXYG010001440.1 coordinate 689,435, forward strand.
AATAGTTAATTAATTATACAACTTCTAAAAACAGTAAATTTTTGTCCAAAATAACAATGACAGGTTAAACATTTAATTGAATCCAGTAACGTAAGGAATCGACAAAAATATCATACTATTTAAATGACACGCAGGCACGCAATTGGAAACACAAAAATACAATTACTATATGTTATTTAAAAAAGCACGAATTACTAAAGTGAAAAACAAATTGTAAAATGCTATAAAGAGTGAAATGCGTACAAAATTATACAAATGAATACAATTTCATTACACGTCATTTAATATATTTCAATCTTGTTTGATTTTTTTTAATATTAAAGAATAGTGATATAGATTTTATGGCTACAATGTTTGACGGATAATACTTTTTAGCAAGTGTACATTTAACAAAGCTAAAAAGAGGCAAATATTTAGTGCTGATGATAAAACTTAAATCAATGCCTACATTGTTTTAAGACTAGCACTCTAGCTATCCCGGCATATTTAGGTTTTCCATTTAACGTTCTTTTCTTCTTATAACAAGCTTAGAATGGCTTAGAACAAAGTTCTGATATACGTAACTGTGTAAAATAAATGTTTGCATAACCAGAACGTTTATAATTTGACCAAAAGGCTTAACAATATTAAAGTAACACAAATATATACAAAATAGCAATTTACATATTACATTTATATATATATTTAATTAAAACATGATAGGTGTTTATTTTTATCGATGGTATAAATGTATTTCTTACGCTGAATGCAACTCTAGTAAGATATTAAAACTTAATGTAATAATAATAATAATAATAATAATGTTGTGCCGAGGGTAGTCTAGCGGTTCAGCGCTCGAATTTAGACCTCGGTAGGCATGGGTTCGAATCCCACCACCGGCTCTAAAATGCGAGTCTACGATCGGCTTCGCTAATAATGTCCACTACTGAAAGATGTTTTTTGTAAAACATTCAAAGTAATAAAAAAATAGAAAATAATAAATAAATAATTAAGTTTAAAAATAATAACAACGACAAAGTTTTTTGACAACAAAAACTTCAATTAAAAAACAAGAACTGTAACATTTGCTTACGTGCACTTAATGACATATAAATTATCATTTGTTGTGACGTACAATAGATTGCATAATAAATTATATTTTAAATGTCTAATATATTAACCGGGAAATTCATTTTTGTTACACCAATAATCTTTTAATTATTGGTTATAGAAAAATGGTTAAACAATTTTTTCTACTTCACAAATTATTAATATTACAAAATTTTTAAAAATTGTGCTAATATCATACGTTTGACTAAGAAAAATATTGTTAAATGCATATTTTTTAATATCAAACGGACCACATCGTTGATAAATATAATTAATTTAAAAATTGTAAACATCTATGTGAGTAATAATTAAAAATAAATAAATAAAAATTCAATTGCAGTATAAATTTAACAATGAATTTCGAGTTTGTGTTCAAAAGTAAAGTTGAATTGCACTAACATATTTTAGTTTCTTCTCGGGTTTTATAATTTAAATGCGCTTTTAATTAAAAAGAAATTTGAATACAAGTAAACAAGGACACATTATTTAATTAAGACTTTCTCCCACGACATGCAAATCTAGAAAGCCAGTTATTTGTGTCATGTAGATGCTAAATAAACAATAGTGCTGTACATTTGAATACAAAATAATGTATTTCGATTAATAATAAAATGTTATCAATAATTAAATGACAGTATGAAAATATAAATAACTAAATATATACTTTAAATGTTGCATTAGCATGCAGTAATAAAAAAGAACAATATTAGCATTAATAAAATGATAATACCATCAAGCAAAGTTACTATTGTGTTACAAAGACGTATCAAGCTGTGCAACATGTTTAATAAAAATTGCAATTTTTAAACAATCTTTAACTAAACAAAAAAATCATGTTCCAATCGAATTACTAACCTAGATTCATTTCCACATGCCTTTACAACACATGGACTCAGGCTAAATGTGGAAATATTGTGTGTATGCACAAAAAAGGTTATTGATTGGCATATTTGTAATTGGTAATGTAGAATATTCATCCTACCTTTCGCATTGCCCATTGGTCAATTGTACATCGTGTGTGTACACTTAGATTGAAAATGTGTTTCGTAAGTGTTATTGAAAAAAGGATCCTACACCTTAGTGTTGTCACTGCCACATTTGTTGGTGTGTTTGTGCGTTAACGTACCAATATAAACGAATGTGTGTGTGCACAGATGCTGCTATGGGCAAACACTTGCTCCAATGACTAATAAAATAGATTTTCATTGGTTTTTAAAAGTTAAAGCCGAAAAGTAATTACTTTCTAACATGATTGATAGGTATAAATAGGAATAGCTTTGCAAAATTATAATTTGTGCTGTTTTGAATCAATTCGGATTAAAAAAACTCCGTAACTTTCGAACATATTTTTAGAAATTATTTTATTTAATTGGATTAGTACTGTTTTACTAAAAATAGATTGTAAAAATTTGACCAATATATTTAGTTGACCAGACCTAATCAACAATCTTCATTTATTTTGGTGAAAAACGCCATAAAATTACTACGTTAAAACCAACAAGCATTTAACAAATTCAATATGGCTGCTATTCAGTTTGATGATTGCGATCGATCAATAAATTTATCCTGCTACCGATCATCATCACCTGGAACAGTTCGATTGGAGGTAAAATAATTTAAATTCTCTTAAAATATAAACATTTTAAACGTAGAAAACGTAAAATAATAATAATAGTAATAGTAACTCGAGGTTTTTTTTGGTTCAACTCGAAATAAACGCAATACGATATTTCAGAGCCACAACCACTTCTTGTTTGTTTTGACTATATGTACTTTTTACGACTAATATATTTTTCGAATAATACTTTAATATTAATTGTCAATAGTATGATTCACAAAAAGTATAATACCACTATTTAGTGGAACTTTAAAAAATCCCAGATAATTTGTTTAAAAATAAGTTATATGAAGTATGCACAAATATTAAAATAATCATTATGAATGTTAAAGTTTTATGTTGTGTAAACACCTTTTTCAAATAAGAATTTAATTTTGTTTAAATTTGTAGTTAAATAATAATGTTTAAAAATTATTATGTAAACAAATTTTAAACGTATTTAATAGTATGCACTAAATTCTAAAACATAAAAAACACTTGTTCACAGTAAATGAACAAGAAAAATTAATTTATAACTACAAATTATTTTATTTTAAAAACAAAAATTAAAATTTTAATTTTTTGTTAATGTTCCTGTACCAAGGAGACTGTATCAAGCTTATTCAATATAAATATTAACTAGTTATTTGTAAAACTTCAGTTAAGATTCTTAGTTAATCAACTGCCTTTAGTATTTAATGATGACTTTTGAGGGCATTGTATCTAAGATTAGGTTTAAACAATTATTACGTGTAATACCTATTAAAGAATACAAAAAATAGCAACCGACAATTAACTTAATTTTTTGTAAATAGTGCATGAAATAGTTGTTATTAAAATATTGTAAATAAAAAGCATCGAATTAAATAAAATTTATTAGGAGTAAAATTGTGTAGTGGTTTTACATGAACACCTGAGTAGTAGATTATTTCTAGATTTGACCCGAAGAACCACTCTTTAAATTCTTTTAGACTTGAAGTATTATACTTTTTGTAACAAACTGAAGCCTGGGTGATCTAGAGGTACAAGGCTAGACTCAAATTTGAGTAAACATGAGTTTGAGTGCCATCAGCGGCACTAAATGGAGGCTGTCGTTCGACTTCGCTAATTATCTATTTTGTGAAAAATTTAAGAAATAATAACCAAATAAGTAAATAAAAATAATAATGTACTTAGAAATTATATTTTGTTTAGTAAAATATTTGTTGTTTGGTAGGTATGAGTTTGATTTCTATTATCGGCAATAAATGAAGGACCTTCTTTGGCTATGTTAAATGTCCATATGTTAAAAAATCTTTTCTGTTAAACATTTAATTGATATAAAATAAATAAATTGTATAAAATGCAGGTATATTTTATTATTATGTTCAGCAAACTGTTTAAATAACAAGCAATAACTGTTTACAAAAGTTCTAACATTTACATTTATTTTAAAATAAATAATAATTGTACAACAATTCAGCTACACAAAACTACATTTAAACTCTATTATTTTAAATGTTTTAATAATTAGTTTAAATTATTCAGACATGATACGCGCGTTGCATTATTTACAACTAACAAAATGGGCTTTTTAATTTTAAATTAAACATTTTAACATTATTTTTAATTTTTAAGATGCTACAATACAGATAACTTGCATCATGCTTATTTTTATTCTTTAATTCCATAGAATCGGATAAAAGAATTGGAAGACCAATTAGATGAAGAACGTTCAATGCGGCTTAAAGTAAGTTTTAAATTGAAAATGTAAAGTGGTTAGGTAAATTCAAAATTTAAATATTTATATGACAATACTTCATCTAAATAAAAAATAAACAATTTAGTTATAACACAAATAATTAAAAAATTTTAGCAATATGAGTTTAAACAATTTATTGTCAAAAGTGTTAACTATTTCATTAAATGCATTGTATTAATGTAATATAAAATTGATAAATATATTATTATTTATTTAATTGAATACTTTATGGCAAATATAAGAGTACGCTCGAGATTTGATCTAGAATGCTTACTCATATTAATAATATTTATTAAATTTAATTTTGCATTAAGCAATAATTCTAAAATTTTTCTCGTTATATATGCGTTTGACGTTTAACCTTTTCGACAATTGAAAAAATATTAACATATTAATTTTATAAATTACTTTCTAATAATATTTTTAAAAACTTAAGTAATTTAAATAATAAATAAATAAGGTTATTAATACATAATGAATAGGTTATTTCATTTTGCAATATTATAAACAATCCTTTCTTTCTCTGAATATCATAAAGTAACAAGAATGCTCTATGCAACAATATTCTAAATGTTTGGCGTTGCAGATTTTGCATATGAAAGATTGGGCTTTCAATTAGCTTTCACATTCAACTCTATCATTAGAGTTGTGCTGCTTTTATTTCTTGTTGTTTATTTAATGGTATTTCTTTTACAAAAAAGGCAAGTTGCTAAACTGGCACTCTAACCCTCATCCTTTCTTGATTGGACTTGGTACCGAACACAACAGCTACTAAAACATATTTGACAATTATTTTTAGATGTTAGTAAAGTTGAGTTTTAATGCAAGAAAATAAGAGGAATGATAATTGTTGAAACATATGTAGCAAAACAACATGGTTGTCAATCAATTAAATGTTTAAAAAAAACATGTCTTTGTAAGTGGACATTTATAAAGTTAAGTAGCAAAATTACAATTTTTAAATATTGTCTTAAAAATCAAGTTAACATGGCGTATATTTATTCAATTATTTTGTAATTAAAGGCCGAACGAGAATTGGCTGAATTGAATTCGGAATTCGATGTGTTAAATGCCGAATATCAAGCAGCCAATGATCAACTTTCACAACAAGTAATGAATTGCAATTTAAATTTTATTCAATGCATTTTATTTATTTATTTTATTTTGTGTGACGGAAAATATCCCTCAGCAGTTGACATTTTAGCAAAGCCGAATGTAGGCCCGTATTTTGTGCTGCTAGTGGAGATTGAACCCATGTTTAGCGAGGTCTAAATCGAGCGCTGTACTGCACTTGTTATTTTCCATTACAATGTTGTTGTGCTAAATAGAATATTTAAAAATTAAACCGAAAAAAATATAAATAATTTCAGTATTTACAGTTTTAAGTTCAAAATTAAAAAACTAAAATTTCTAACTTGAAAATGTTATTTATCCAGGCTTTGACATTTTAACAGTAGTGTGGTTTGTTAAATTAAAAGTGGAAATGATACTACTAATAAACTTACACTAGTAATTGCGTGCAATTATTATGCATTATTTAGGCAACTAATAATGTTGATAATTGAATAAATAAATAGACTATTAATTTTTGTAGGACGAAATGGAAACTTAAAAGTTTATCTGTCATTTTTAAATGTGGTTTGCTATTACATAAACGTTTTTCTTGCACTTTGATTATAATGGTGCATTTATTGCCAAATAAATAACGTGTTTTATTTGCAAGTATAAATGTAAAACCATAGTTATAAACAAAATTTAATATGTTATACAAACAATTGTCAATATGGAAAGTTTTTAATTTCTTACTTTTTATTTATGTATGAAACGAATATTGTTTAAATAACAAAAATAGTTTATTTATTGCAAACAAACAATTTAAATATAAACCCACTTGATTAAATTATTTTAACAATAGAAATGTTTTTATTGAAAGTATCATCTAATATGATTAATTTGAACTTTCTGCCTAATAGTATTAGCTAATATTTAGTTCCTGTTGCATTGTTAAATGTCTTAGTAAATATTTTTTAGTTGGTTGTTGCAGCTTAAATGCTTTACAAAAAACATTTTTAGAGCTAGTATCAAGGCCAAACGGGGGGCCTGTATTTAGTGCCGGTAATATAAATTAAACCTGTGCCCACCCAGGCTTACTTCTAACTTTACTAACATTATTCTGGTACATCTAACACAGCTAGACATGGGTTTGCACTGTTTGTGCCATTAAACCTTTATTAATCTAGCCGTTATGCCACCCAAGAACTTTTTTTCTTTAGATTTATTCCGTTTTTAATTATTATTATGCGTGCAAAATGATTCATTGCTTTAACGAATAATGCAAATCAAAACTTTTGTAGAAAAAATTAAAGTAATGCTTGCATATTTATAAACTGATTTTTTTGTATTAAATGAAATATGAACTTGGAAAAATATAAATGTTTTAACATATCTTTTAACTTGTTTATTACAATGCTTTGTAAAAAAAATTAATGAAATGGTTATATATATATATATATATATATATATAACATTCTAAAATCATATTAGTGGCCAATAAGTCTAGATAAATATTTTTTCTAAACTTTTAGTGTGCAATTTAATTATGTTACTTACAAGTGCCGGGGTGGTCTAACGGTACAGCGCTTGTATTTAGACCTCGGTGGGCATGGGGTCGAATTCCATCACCGGCACTAATGTGCAGGCCCACGTTCGGCTTCGCTAAAATGTCCACTGCTGAAAGATGTTTTTTGTAAAACATTGAAAGTAACAAACATTAAAAAAAATATTAACACTAGTGTAAAATAATTGTGTTTTTTTGTACAGGACGAAGTTATTAAAAGACGCGAACAAGAATTTAGTCGCGCACACCGTCAATTGGACGGAGTACGAGAAACACACGAGGAATGCATGAGCAATCTCAAACGCCGACAACAAACCACTGTGACCGAATTAAATGTCGAAATTGCAAGTTTGCAAAAAGCTAAATCTAAGTAAGATATTTTGTACATACAATAGTTGGCAACATTATTGAGACAGTATTACATTTCATTCAATCTTGCTTTCAAGATTTTATTTTAAAATATAGTGTTCCATATTTAATTGTATAATTATTTTTAAATATTTGTTTTAAATAGAAAATAGTAAAATAGTTATTAATCGATTAGCAAAAACTGAAATAAGAGTAAAATTTAAAAAGCAAATCTGAAATTCAAACTTAATTGTTTACTTATTTATAAAAATTAATTTATTTGCACAAATGGTTTTGAAAATAAATTTTAAACATTTTTAATTTATCAAAATTATATATGTTAGACAAGTATCCCTCGTTTGTGGAGTTGCGTTTAAATATAATGACAGCTAATTCATTCAACTCATTATAGTATTGTTATGTTTGACATTTTTGGCACAGATTTTTTGAAAAAAGGTTAATTATTTCTGTACCAAACCCTTTTCTACTAGATTGGAAAAAGAAAAAGGCGAACTGACTAGGGAATTGGAAAATGCCTTTTCTGAAACAGAAGAAGCCAACAAGGCAAAAGTGAGTGTGGTTTGAATAAAATCAACTATTGTTTACTGTAATTTTAATATTAATAATAATTGATAAATTTGGGTTTTGGGTTAATGTTTTAACAATTGTTTTTAAAATGTTGGTCTAAATATAAATAATAATTTGTTAGTTTGTGTTCGGTAATGTGTTTTTAAAATAAACGCAAACAAGTGTAAAATGCTTTTTAAAATGATGTATTGACAGCTTAAAATTGGAAACAAAGCCTTTTTGAATTTTGTGTGCGTTTAGGTATAAATTGAATTTTTGTATCTAATTATTACAGTTTATATATGTTTTTAAATAACTGGCTAAACTACATATTAATGAAGTATTTCTAAAACTTTAATATCACTATTATGTTCAATACATGTAGTAACACACAATTATACACTTGTTGCATTAAATTACTAGCATTTTTTGTTAAATTCCGAAAGTTGAATTGATTTTATTACATTAGTTTTTATAGCAAATTTATTTTTATTGTTATGCAGTTTGCGTTAAGAAAGAATGAATGTATAACTATTAACCTTGTTTTGTAAAAAATATAATATTACTAAAAAAACAATGTTTTTTAGATATGCACACTTGTATGAAAATACCCCCAAAACTGTATAAATTAAAAATATTAATATTAGACAGTGTCTTCTTATAAACCATATGACTAAACCTTAATTAAACTAAGCATCATTTTAAAACTACTAATACTACTACTACTACTACTACTACTGGTTCAAAATAAAATATTTATTTAATTATTGTGTTTTCTAAAACAACACTTTTCTAATTTGTTAATGTATGTAGATGGCTGCTCAGGGTAAACAAGAAAGTTTGGAAGCCCAAACCGTTCGACTTCGTGCAAACAACGATGATCTTCAAAAACGCTTGACGGAACTCAACAACCAAAATATACAATTTATGACAGAAGCAACCGAATATACGCGAACGATTGAAAGGCTAAACACCAATTTGGCTAATGCTCAGCGGTCTCAAAGTGTTGCAGAAATAAATGCCGATGATCAAAAACGGGCTTTGGACGAAGAATCCAAGGTAATGTCATTTTGTGGATTTATTATTTGAATATCCCAAGATAAACGTTTTTAGTAAATTAACATTCTAGTAAAGCTTTTGACAAGGACTCAAACAAGGGTTTTATTGTAAGACTAAATTCTAGTCAACTTTTAAAACCTATATTGAGAAAAGAATGAGATTAAAAATACAATTAGCAATTCTGTCCACGTAAAAATATATCCACATTTGCTAAAGAAAAACAATAGATCAAGATATTTACAACAACAAACCTTAAAAAATATTTGAATATTGATAATCAAATAGCAATTCCTCTTTTATGAAAGGAATGTTATTAAACTTGAATTGAAATGTGTTAAGATTCCAAACATCAAACAACAATGGCATAGGTATTTCAAATTTTGTTTAAAAACAAAATAATGCATGTATATGACTGGCGTAAACTTTACAATGATTGTTTTTAAACAGCTGTTTCTTTAAAATGTGATTCATTTTTCAAAAGATAAAGTTTAACAGTTATGTGCAGCAATAATTATATTACCAAAAATACTGAACATAAATTTTATTTATTTATTTATTATTAACTGCATAAGAATATTTACTTTAGGTTTATCCTCAACGTATGCTTATAGTCACATTACCTTTTTGTTAATATTTTAAAATAATATATTTGATAATTGATAAATCTTTGTTTATTAAATGTTTAATGCAAATGTTAAAGCATATTTGCAATAAAAGTAGTATTTTGTTAATGTTTGTGTTTATTTTATAGATGAGATTTTATTTAATTAATTAATTAATTTATTTATTTATGTTTACCACTTGGAACGTTTTACGGCGAACATCTTTCAGCAGTAGACATTTTAGCAAAACCGAACGTGGGACGGTGGTGGGACTCGAACCCATGCCCACCCAGGTCCAAGTCGAGCGCTAACCGCTAGATTATGAAAAAACGTTTTTTGATTATTATTTTATTGTATTGCTAAAATGTTTTACTAGCAACATTCTACCAACGAGACATTTTTAGAAAAGCAGCAACACATGGGTTTGTATTTATTCACTAATTTTTACTACTTTATATGTTTTAGATGAAATATTTATTAACAGTGGACATTTTAACAAAGCCAAACATGGGCCTGCATTTTTGCTAGTAGTGACGATACAAACCCATTCTCACTCAGGTTCAAGTCGAGCGCTGTATCGCTAGACGACCCCGTTAATAGTAGAATTTACATAAAACCCTGTTTATTATGGTTTGACGGCTTAACTATTGTACTCCGTTCGACAAACTAACAATATTTCATTTCTAAAAATAAAAATAATAATACCTATCGTGTTTTCAAAATAGTATATAAATAGTCTGATTAACATAGAAACACTTGAAGAAAAGTAACGTTAACGCTCTCATTTTGGGAAGTTAGTATTGTGTTAGCAACCTTCTATTTAGATTTGTACCACCTAACAGTATTAGAGTCACACATGTGTGTGTAGTGTAGCTGGTTTAATACAGCTTTAATCTAGTCAATACATCCGTTTGGAGCGTTTCATAGTATCTAATTAACGTTAATTTTGGTTTTCATTGCTGCCATGCTTTACAAGGCAACATTTCAGCAGTTAGACATTTAGATAAGCCAAACAAGGACCTACACTTGGTGCCAATGTTGAAAATCAAACTCACCTCTCTTTAAATTTAACGTTCATGCCATTGTTATCACCTGACAATTATTTTATTTACAAAAGTAAACAACACACGTATTAACTGATTTTCAATTTGTTTATTGTTTAAAAAAAAATTATTTAGACGCGTTCAATGCTGCAATGCAAATTAAACACATTGCAACAGGAATTCGATGCCCTGACGCATCGTGCCGATGAAGATGCAGAAAATGCGGTGAAATTTCAATCGCAGGTTACCAAATTGACGACCGAATTAGCCCAAACACGGACAAAGTACGAACGCGAATTAAACGAAAAAACGGAAGAATCTGACGAACTTAGGTGCGAAAAAAGAAGTTAAACAAACTGTGATGTTTAAAGTCCAACAATATATATATATATATACTATTTTAAATGTTTTACAGAAAATATCTTTTAGCAGCTGACATTTTAGCAAACCAGAACGTGTGCCCGCATTTAATGCCGGTTACGGAAATCAAGTCTATGTCTACCTAGATTCGAGTCGAGCGCTAAACCGCTAGACAACCGCCGCATATATATAGAACTCCACCATAGTCGTTCTCAAATCTGGTTGAGAAAAGAAGAGGATTTGAGTAAAAGATTGGTAACCTGTAAAAATTTACTGCTAAAAATAACAAGCGAACACCACTGTCTTAAACTGCGGCAAAGAAATGAAAGTAGCATGATTCAGATTATTGGTTTTGGGAAATGCAAATTGAATTTTAACCTTTTATATGCACGATTATCAAAGTCAAAACTTTAATGTACAATCATATGGAACAATCTTTTTGACTCACGCTTTTTAGAGCAAAAGTGCTAATAACATTATTAATTTAAAGTATTGGGTTTCCTTTATAATTCCAAATAAAAATAATAGAAGATGTAAATTGTGAAATGAATTCATTCCGTATATGCTCTTCAGTCACAAACAAATAAGAAACTATATATATATATATATATATATAAATAAAAAATATATGATGTAATATGATGTAATTAACTTAACATTAATAACTATACAGATGCAACATGCCTATGTTAAGTCCAAGCTAAATTTAATAAAGTTACAAATTGTTTTTGTGCACACAAAATGGGTTTTAATATGTGAATGTAAACAGATTCATACTATTATTAATAATTATTTCAACTTAGATACACAATAGTTTACTAACGTGTTTCTTTGACAAGCACCCCTATTTCATTTATTTAAAAACACTATAATATATTTAGGTTTTTGCAAACCATTTAGTTTAAAAATCACAATTTTAATTACTGTATATTCTTTATCTTATTTGTGTATTTTAAAATAATTACGTTATTATGTCTACATTTAAATTAAATTTAAATATATTTAAATAAAACAATTTTGCTTTATTATTGAGACACAATTTCTAATTACTTTTACAAAATTAGCAAATTGAATGGTTATATGTTATGCAACTAACAATAATGTTTACTTCAACATTATTAGACGCCGCCTAAACAGCCGCATAAATGAACTAACCGAATCGTACGAACTGGAACGCAGTCGCGTTTTGAGTTTGGAAAGAACAAAAAATCAATTGTCAAATCAAGTGCAAGAAATTCAATCGCAATTAGATTCGGTAAGTTAACAAAATAATTAAAAATTGCTTATAATTTATTTTAAATATTTATTTTTTTGTTTGGTTGATTGACTACCGAAACGTATTGTATTAAGATTTGGCACAACTTTTCCATAACAATGTATTATCCTATTAGTGGAATTCATAAAGTATTTAAACTACTAACAGTAATAGTCAATAATTTCATTTAATGTTTTTTAAAATAGTATTGGTTTCTTTTAATAGATACTAGATATAACTTTGTTTAAGTATTTAAATTATTTTACAGTACTATAAATAAAATAGGTCAGTAATCATGTGGAATAAAAACTTTTTATTGATGAAAATACACTATTTTTTGATAATATATGCATAATTAATAAACCTCAAAAATGGAAACTTATATTCTTTCGTTATTCACGATATCCTATATTATTACTACCATTATTATTATGTATTTATTGATTTATTTATTTAATTATTTATTTATTCAGTTGCCCTACAATATGCACATGTTTGTGTTTAACAACTTAAATCAGTGTTTGCATAAAATAAACAAGAAGCATTAGAATAATTACTTTTGTCTAACATTTTACCTATAAATGCATTTAAATAGATTATTATTTATAAGAATTTAGTTAGTTTTTGTCTTATTTAATAAATACAATGATAAAGTAGCACCAGTAACTACTAGCATCAAAGTACATAATCCTTGTTTGACTGTCATAAGTGTTTATTTACTAAAAACTGTTTTTTGCTACAGCAATCAATAAACCTGGATAATTAAGTAGCAATAGAACAATTTTTTTAATTTTTTTTTATTGCATTTACATGTCAAAAATTGCGCATTATAAAATTTACTTTTTAAAAATTCCAAAGTATTGCGCTGAATGTTCGGACCAATTGCAAACAATCAAATCGTTGGAAATTCAAAAAGCCGAGCTGGAACAAGTTGTCGAAGAAACGCAAATCGAGGAGAGCAATTTGCGTACCAAAACGGGCTTGCTTCAGCGTGATCTTATTCAAGCCAGGGCAGTTAAATCGGAATTGGAAGAACGAATGGCAGTAATGGAAAAAGAAAACAAACAATTTTCAGGTTTGTTAAATATTGTCAACTTATAATTAGGTCGGTTTTGTCGTTGTTGGTGCTATGCCTGGATGTTAAGTAGATTAAATGTAACAGTTATTTATGCCAAAACCTTTGACTTGCTAATTTACCGGTCCCAGGGCGCAGGTTTTGTAAATTTTATTTACCTTATGTTTATAAAATATATATTCTTATATAGACAGGGCTGTTAGTTTTATATTTTAACTGATTATATTTGTTAAGGTAGAATGAAAGTATAATATAAAGTAAATAATATCTGTTTAATTATATGGTAACAAACATATTATATTTATTGTAGAAGTAAGATAAAACTAATGAAATAATAGCAATGTGTGTTTTTTATAAAAGTGGTTTTACTATTCCTATTATTTTCCAGTTCTTTTTTAACACTGGTTAAAAATCTCAAATTGTAAATAATATTTACTGATTATTTTTATTCGCAACAAACTCACTTTTAAACTCTAAATGTATTGATTAAGAAAAAAAATTTAGTTTCAAGAAGGATTCGTTTAACAAAATTTAAATAATATAACAAAAAATAAATATTGTTTGTTTGTTTGTACAAATTAACATTTACATTTTATATTGAAAGAAAAATTGAAAGAAACAAAAGAGCGTCTATCAACCTTGAACAGACAAGTTACCGATTTGGAAAGTTCTCGTGCTCGACTAGAAGCCGAACGCGATCATTTGGATTCGACTTTGAAAGACACGGAAGATGCGCTGCATGAGTGTGAGGTGAGTTTGAAATTATAGATATATATCTGTTTACAAATAAATAGTTTATTTTGTACATATTTTTATTTTGGGTTTTATTTTTTGCGAATATTATTTTGAAAATGTTTGTCAAACATAATGGTAGTTAACATACTGAATTGAGGACTCGCATTAATTACTGCAAGTTTATTAAAACGCAGTTTAAAAGGTTATGGATTGTACAGCTTAGATATTCAACAATTGTATATTTAAATTTATTAGAAGGTTTTGATCAATTTACAATATATCGCTTTAACCAACCACAATAAGACAATTGGCGATAATAATAATAATAATAATAACAAACAGTCCTACCGAAGAATTTAAACAAATAAAATATTTATATCAATAATTTAGATTACAACTTATATTTTATTTTTATTTTTTATTTGTTTTTACTACTTTGAATGCTTTACGGAAAGCATCTTTCAGCAGTGGACATTTTAGATAAGCCTAACGTAGGCCCGTTAGCATTTGCTAACATTTTGTTTGATTCCATGAGACATTCATTTTAAATAGATCTTTCTAAATGGTTCTCAGCTAAGTTTGTTGTGGTCTACTTTAACCTTTCTTTTGCCATCATCAATTGTCTATTACAAAACCGTTCTTGCTGGTCTAAAATATGATTAAGTAATTTTTTTCGTCTAGTCGACTTTCATTCAACCCTGCCATTTAAGTGCTGTTATTACTTATTTGCCGTTGTTTGTCAGAAAGGTATTTTCTCATCGTTTCTGTCACAATTTTTTTTATAGAAACCAGGTTACTAACTTTGCACACAAATCCTCTTCTTTGATCCAAGTTTGGGACTGGCTAAATTGGTTCATTTCTGATCTATTCTAAGCGGAGTTAATAGTTGATATATTATTAGAAATAATTTAATTTTGTATTTATATAGCAATATAAAATGAAGTTACACAACCTCAAATGTAGCAAGTTTATAAATTATTTTTTTTAAATTGAAATATTTTTTGGCAACATGCATTTAAAATTCAAAATCAAATCTAGAACAAATATTAAAAAAAAAAGATTTTTAACAACTGATACTTATCATTTTACCTTAATGCTAATATTAAAAAGGTGCCGAAAGAAAAATGGTAATAAAAATTTGAATGTTGCAATTTTGGGTACAACTTCTAAAAAATATTAACATAATTTTACATTACACACGTTTTATATATATATATATATATATATATATATATATATATATATATATATATATATATATATATATATATGCATATTCATATGCAAAAGCATTATGTTATTTAATAATTGAAAAAAACGCAAACAATTATCCATCTTGCAAAAATTTAGTTTTAAATAGCACATGTGGATGATGATAATAATTATAATAATTATGTTATAGGGCAAAAACCCGTTTGGGTAACACCTGTTTTTGATTTTGTGGCAAATGCAATGATTCATGCTGCGGAAACAGCTGTTTGTTCCACTACCAAAGGTGTTTTTGGGAAAAGGTTTTATTTTTAATAATAAATTTTATTTGCAAAATTGCATTGCTTACAATTGTGATAGGTTTATATTTCTACGCTGATGCAATGATAAACAGAGTTCGGTTGTTTGGTTGTTTGTTTGTTTTGCAAAAAAATATTTAAAATTTTTTTGTTAAATAAACAACATTTATTAAAAGTGTGTGTGTGTGTAAGGTTAAATAAAGTGTAAGTTGTTAGGTGATGTATTCTAAAATGTGATAGTTTATCATTTTGTTGGGTTTACCAAAACAAAACTGGATATAGGTATATTGGGATAAAAACGGCTGTTTGAAAATACGTTTTTTGCAATGTGATTTGCCTTTAATGAATATAATTTGGATTATGTCATTTATGGAAAACAACAGTTTTATTGATTGCGTATATTATTATACGGTTGTGTTAACAGATATATGACTGGACATCAATATTTTTAACTGTTAATGGGGATCCTATACGATTTAAATGTACTAGATGTTTAATTCTAATTTTGCTTTACATATAAAAATAGTCCATTGTGAGCAGTGTTGGGTGTACAATTTGTGAATATTATGCTGATGTAAACTGTATTTTACATCATCTTCTTTTATGTTGGTCGTAGTTCTTTTTTACATCTACATTACAGCGCTTTTGTGTAAAAAAAAACGATGTGATTATCTGAATGTGGTGCAAATGACTACACTCTGTAGATTAATAAACAAAGAATCGATTTGTCTACCAGACCCATCCGTAGGTCAGTAGTTAAGGCATCGGTCTGACACCAGATAGAGCGTGTGTTCACGTTTGATAATTAAAAGGTATGTACTGCTGATGATTCCAAACAGGGATGAAACAGTTGTACAGCGCTTCTTGTTGACTGAAACCAAGTGGATTTATTATTCAACTGAATCTGACAATTCTAATATTTTATCATTGAAGACTCATTAATAAGCATAATAGCTTCTGTTTAGTTGTGACACATATTTAATTTCTCCGCACATTGCATAAAAACTTTTAAAAATACCATTATTAAATTTGTATTTGTTATATACTAATTAAAATCAGTATATATATATATATATATATATATATATATATAAACCGTCACTTAGACAAAATATCAATCAACATACAACGCTTTGAGTGCATTACGAACTGAGTACGATCGACAAGCAACGGATAAAGATGAAGAACTTGAAAGTTATAAGTATGTTTTACATAATTGCAAAATCAATTATTTAAAAATGTAATACTTTGTCCAAATTTTTTGAAAATCATATTTCAACTATTCACTTGCAGACGTTCGAGTCAACGAAATTTGGAAAATTTGAAAATTACAATATCGGACATGGAAACCAAACAACAAAACGAAATTGAGCGTTTGAAGAAAAAATTCGAAACACTTGTAACAACTTTGGAAAATCAAATGGACGAAGAAAAAAATGCCCATATTGAAACAAACAAAATGTTGCAAGATGCGGAAGATCACATTCGACATTTGGAAGTCGAATTGAATGATGTCAATGTGCTGTTGGCCGAAACATCGTCTACTTTACAGGTACGTTTTAGCAAAATATATTGATTATCTATAAAGAACGTAGCCCAGTCGAAGAACCACATACAT
The DNA here is from genome assembly GCA_025895645.1 of Cardicola forsteri. Taxonomy (NCBI): domain Eukaryota; kingdom Metazoa; phylum Platyhelminthes; class Trematoda; order Strigeidida; family Aporocotylidae; genus Cardicola; species Cardicola forsteri. The sequence goes on from JAKXYG010001440.1 coordinate 706,649, forward strand.
TTATAGACGATAGTTAGATTTAAATTTTTCTATTTGTTAGAGGGTGACAAGTTTACAACTTGGAAATTGTACCGCTTTGATACAGTCTAATCAACTTTCAACAAGGCATCAGATAAATGATGTAAAATTCGACCTTTTGTGAATTGTTTGCTGTTTAAATGCATTATTAATAGAAGACTATTTAGTGCAGCTGCGTATTCAACGTGTTTATCAAAATATACTATTTAAATATTGTATTTCCTGAAAAAACAAAACGTTTACGACAGAAAAATAATTAAAAAAGATTGAAAAATTCATAAATGCTTTTTCCATTTACATTTAAGAAATGTTCAATATGTTTTTTGTTTAATAAGAATAAAACTCAAAATCGTGTATTTGTTTTTGTTTTAAAAACGTTTTCTTGTATTAGTTAATCTATTTAACTAATTTTACTTCTAATAATTTATTTTTGGATTATTTCTAACATTTTATTGCTTCTTATATGCAATAAATAAAGTAAATATTTCATTAGTTATCACAAATAAAAACAACTTGTGTTAAAAGTTATAAAAATTTAACTAATTAAATTGATACAAGGAATTACTTAGCATAAATATTTATTTATTTATTTATTTATGTTTTCTACTTTAAATGTTTTAAAGGAAACATTTTCTACCAGTAGACAATTTAACGAAGCCCACGCCAGTGGTGGGGTTCGAACCCATGCCCATCCAGGTCAAAATCGAGCGCTGTACCGCTACACCACCCCGGCACAAATAAATAATGTTTTATAATGGCAATCTTGAGAGAATGTTTTTATAATTTGGAACAAAAGTAGAATTGTCAGATTTACCAAATATAGTATTTAAAATTTTACATAGTACTAAGACCGGAGGGAAAAATGTATTATTACAGATTAGGATAATTATCATTTCAAGTGTCATAAATGACAAACTGAAGTTAAAATAAACTTATTTTTAGTCGATAAATTGCTATCATTTAAAAATGTTTTACATTTGTATAATAAAATAAAACTAATTTCGATTCAAATTATAGTGTTTTTTTAAATATATAATTTATTGATACTTTAAAATTGTTTTTATTTGCACATTGTTTGCAGGTTACCACTATTTTGTAAAGTTTAAAATTTCAGATTGTTTATTTTTGTTCAATTTTTAAAACGTTTTAAATAATATTTTTGTTTATTCGTTTATTTAATTGCGAGTTAGAGTACTTTTAAAAATATGAAAGCGGTTTAAAAAAAAGATTTTTTTTAGTACATGAAACCTTAAGTGCTTATTTTTGTTTCAGTCTCTAACAGCACTAAGCTTCTATAAATAATAAAAAATAATTCTTGTATTATTAACAATCAATTTTGACTATGCTAAGTAGATCTTAGGACACATATTGTGTAATTATTTAAAAGCCAATATTGAAAAAACTATAACGCTGTTATATGTTCTAAATCTAAACAAAATGTGATACTAAGATTCCATTTGTGGGTTATTTAATTCCAAGACAAAAGCTTTAACACTACACATATTTTGGCTTTTATATTGTACACAAAATGTAGCTTTATTTATATAAAATAAAAATATTACTTTAAATATATAAAAATGATTATATTTTTATGTATCATTTATTATTAATATTATGCTTATAAACTAGCCCAAATGTACAATGTAAGATAAACTCAGTTAGTATAAATGTCCACTCCCGAAAGATGTTTCTTATTTAAAAAAGTAAATACAAAAAAGAAGGGAATCCGGTACTGAATAAGAAGCAATTCATTAACTTAATAACAAGGATTTTTATTATTACTCACTATTTTTACACTTGTGATAATATTTCATTCTAATGTGTATGATTTAACGGTTTTTAATATTGTAGAAATTGTGATAGCATTATTTGAAGATTGCTAATATAATATTGTTATTGACGCTATTATTATTGGTAGTAGCAGTTGTTGTTGCTGTTCTAGCAGCAGTATCAAAGTTATATTATAATATTCAAATACATATAGAATTGATTAACATATAGTACAAAAATTTTAATTGTTTCATAAATAAAATAATTTATCGTTTATAGAACATAAAAATATTTGTAAACATTTATTCAAAAATAATGTTTACAATTTTTTGTACAATATAACATATGTGCTGCATACGCTTCCTTTTTCATCCGTTTTGTTTATATTGGTGCTCCTGTAAAGGTAAAAATGTTACTTGATTTACAAAATCTTTACACTATTTATTATTTATATAAAAGCGTTATTTATACACCATTTGAAATTGATAAAAATATATCTACAATAAAAAATGGTCATTTAGACAACATTGTTTTTTTACATGGAACCAAGGTTACGTCAGTTTTTAAATGATATAGTAGTTTTTCAACTGTTTGACATTCACTTATTTTAGGTGATTATTCACAACATAAAATAATAAATTAAAAAGCCAAATCAAATTAAAAAAATTCCATTTTTTATAAAAACTTGTTTTTTCAATAGATAATACAAAACATAACTGTATTTTCATAAATACTTAAATAAACATTTGTCCGTTGTCTACTTTTTACTTTTTTAAATGTTCTACGTCACGTATTTTAACTGTACAGATAATAGAATTTAACATACATGTTAACAATAATTCTCCTTTCTCAAATTAACGCAGTTTATTTTCAATTTTGAATGTTTTTGTTATCAACAAAACATTGAGAAATTGGGTAAACTTTAGTAATTTACACCGTTTTTAGTGGTTTCTTTTACACAACAAAACATTTTTGCAAACTGTTTCTTATCGATACTTTAGAATAATACTGTTTTTTAAATAGACACGGTTATTATGGCAGAGTAGCTGTGATTTACAATTTTTATTATATATAAAATAATTTATAACGTAAGGGTTTCAACTTAAAATAATTTATTTTATTTTTGTTCATTGCTGTAATATTTTTACAAAAAAATAATTTTTAACGCAGCCAAAATAAATTTTAAAATTAAGATTGTTTTGTGTTTAGAAATATGTTTGGTTTTTTAATCGAAAGCACCGTACACATTTTATCAGCGTTTATAGAAAAAACTTTATTTTAAATTGACCAAATAATTTATTTAAAACATTATAGGCAATGATGAACATGAATTTTGTTGTTTTTTATTCGTTACTTAAAATTTCAATGTCATGTTCGAACAAAGAATAAAACTTGTATTAGATAAAGTTTTAAAATTTATGTACATGTTTGCTAATTGATGGTAAGTAAATGAAAAAATGGTGTAATTAATGACATGATAGTTATCTAATGGGTTGACTGTGTTAGTGTTTAGATGAAATGTAACTTGGTGTAAAATTGAAGCAACTATTACAATGTACTGTATTGTTAGTTCAAGTGTTAATGTATTTTTATAAGTTAATTACATAAGAATTTAAGCAATTATTTTGTAATCCTAATTCCATTTTTTAATCATTAATAAAAACAATGTTATATTCCTATTTGCTAAAAATATTTGTCGTAATTTAGTTAAACTAATAAAGGAATAATCACATTTAAATTTCTTAATTAAGGAATACAATTTACTGTTAACTAATTATATATATATATATATATATATATATATATATATATATATATATATATATAAGCAACTCTGTTCTAAAGTTTGTCCCAAGTTTATAAATAGCAACTTCACTCCTTGTTAGACACAAAACAATGGGAGAAGCAGTTTACAAAAAATTAAATTGATGCAGATTTGATACGTTGATCTGCTTCTGAATATCCCACAACATAATTTGAAATAAACTAAGTTAAACTAAACTATTTACATCTTCTACTTGCATTTTTAGAGTAATTTGAATTGTCACACGTTTAACATATTTGTTAAGCATTAAAATAATTTAAACCATTAGGTTAACTAAAAGTAGATGTTATTTTAATTTTTATTAACAGTGTTGGAAAATAAAACAAGTAACTTAAAATTAGATTTCTACTTAGATGAATATAAGTTCGAGTTTTTCTTTTGGCAATAAATGCGGACTTTTAATAAGTTTTGTTGAAATATCTAATTTGTGAAAACTGTTTTAAGTAAAACGGTTAAGCAATAAACTTATAAAAAGGGTTGTTGCTTGTTAAGCAATTTTAAAGATTTTCTTGTCAACACCTATAACACAGTTACCAATAAATCAGTTTGTTATGTGTTGGCAAGAATAGCTAGGTAATCAGAATAGTAATCTAAATAAAGAAATATTAATTGTAACAGTACAAAGCACAAGGCCTTGATTTGCTAAAAAATATTTTTTGTAAAACCTTGAAACAGTTGATTGTTGAAAAAACTTGAATTAAATTCGATAATTTCTTGCTTTGCAAACAAACAATTTATTATAAAACCTTTTTATTTTGTAATTATGTTATTATAATTAAAACTAAAAAGCATCTATTATTGTATTTACATTTACACTAAGGAAATCAATATTTAAATATGACTTTTATCGATTAATTTAGATTTGCGAAAATCGCCGAACAACATTAAACAATGAATGCGAAGCATTGAAATCCCAATTGGAAGTGGTAGAAAAACTTAAACGAAAGTTGGAAGAAGAATCGTCCGAAAATATGTCTCTTCATGGATCACTAACGATGCAAGTAAACAATTTGACAAGTGAGCGTCGAAAATTAGAGGGTCAAATTACAGTTTTGGAGGGCGATTTAGACGACATAAATAGTGCGAAAGAAGTACGTTTTTACGTGCATTTAGAGTGTGTCTGTTTTTAAATAGACGCAATTTTATTGGTTGAAAATTGGAAATAAATTATTTCATTTTTTGGATGGGAAATTAATTTGGTTTCTATTTTGATTTATGTACTGTTTGTTGAAGTAATGTGAACAAGTGCACATGTCTTAAATACAACTAACATAAAAGCGCATTATACAAATAAGATTAATTACTGAAAAAATAAACTTTTTTGTATAGTATGGCATGCATAACATAAACATATTTTCTAAAATTTATTATTCCCACTTGTTCATTCTAATTTCATATTTAACTTCACACATATTGTTAGTAAACTTACATTTTATTCTATGTATTCTAAACTAAAAATAATATATTACTTAAATTGTAACTTATATTTTTATAATTATTTATTCAAATTAAAAACGTTTTGTAGTGTTATTTTATTTGGTAATTTATTTTTAAAAAGTTTATTATTTAAATGTTAACAGGAAGCAAATAGACATTTATTACAGCCAAACAAGGATCTGCGATTAGTAAATTAGTTATAAAATTAAAACCCTGTAATACGCGTACCATCTATGCAGAAAAGTATCTAAATACCGGGGTGTGGGGCTAGTATAGCGGTACAACACTTGACTGAAATTTGGGTAGAAATTGATTTAATCTTTACCACCAGTACTAAATGCGGGCCCTCGTTCTGCTTAGCCAAAATGTCTACTTGCATAAAACATTCGAAACTAGTAACAATAAAAATATATTAATCGACACTTTAAACCGAAATAGTATATTGATTTTTTTTCTGAGTAATTTGTTAATTATATATGGTTTAATTTGATATTAACGTTGTTTGATTAATTGTTTTAAGCATACGTGATACCACTGCATTTACTCAATTATACATGTCAAAAATAGGATTACAATTGCTATTTTTTATTTAGCATATAAGCAGACAAACTATAACAGTATTTTTTGTTTAAATTAATTAAAACTTTATCTTTTTGTTACACAAATTAAAATAAAAAAAATTTTAATGTGGTTTAATGGTTTAAATTTTTAATCCTGCTTTAAATCATCCTAGTTTAAATTTAAACAACCTACTAATAATGTTATTCTTAAATATCTTTTAAGCAATTTTCTGGTTTCGATATTTTAATTTAAACATTTTTGACATGTGAATATTTAACTAAGCCATACAAAGTGGGATATGAAGCCCCTATCTTTTACAGTACAAGTCTACCAAAGTATTCCATATTTCACTCTAACACAAACTGCATGAATTGCTTTACCATCACTACATATATAACTTCTTTTTATCTCTCTATATATATATACAATTTTATTTGTATTTATAGATTTATTTTCCTTTTTTTTGTACAATAAATAATGAGGATTTGTTTTGACAGATTTATGTTATTATCATTAAAATCTAATAGTAGAATTAATTTTTCTTTTGTACTTAATACATTTTTTGAAAATGTATCTAAAAAAGCAACATTTTAAACGTAAAATAAAATGTCATTATAGTTGATTTCAACGTGTTTTAAAATCAACTTTGCTAGAAAATATGCCACTGCTACAAATACTATCTGGCAATGCAAGAACTACAGTTGATAAAATAGATGATTTGCGTTTACTGATTAATGCCAACATTTATGTCAACACAGTTGTTTTATATTAATTCAAGAATTATCACCAAACCAATACACTAACGATAATAACCTTATGTCACTTGATAATTATATAAATTGATTAAATTGTCTAAATGTTTACTTTTTACTTTTATTTCGTATTGTTTTGTTTGATGGTACTAATTATATGTTATGTGTATGTATATACTGAATATACTTCTATTGATGTATTAAAGCTTATATTAATAAATACAATAAAATACAATAAAATATATTTAAAGCAAATGATTATTTATAACTTTAATAATAAAACCTCAGGTTGCTCTTGAACGCGCCGACCGCCTTCAACTTGAAGTTAATCGATTGAGTCATGAATTGCAAGTTGAACAAGAATCATCTAGACGATTGGATGCTAGTAGACGTCTTATGGAAACCGAATTGAAAGAAATTAATGCCAAAATTTTTGAAAGTAAACGCAATGCCGAAAATGCTCAACGCGAACTGGAAGCGGTACAAAGTAATGCGGAACAAAAAACTCGCGAATTTCAAATACAATTGGATGAAGAATGTCGAAAAACACGCGATGCGTTGAATCAATTGAAGTAAGCTAAAAATGTGGTTTGGACTTTGTTTGTTATTTTTTGAAAATTAACGAATTATGCCTTGGTTTTCTCATTTTTTAAGGTACTCAATTTGTATCGTAGTAGATATGGGTTGCATTTTCACTATCGGCATTAGTTTCAAAATCTTGTTTAGTTACACTTAACTTCTATTTACTGGATAACGTTCTTGCAAAAGTTTTAAACATTGAATGGGGAATATATATATATATATATATTGGGGAATATATATATATATATATATATATATATATATATATATAATGTAGAGAAACAGGATTGCACATAATTTATCGTTTTAATTTGTGAAATAAACAAAGTCAAGATTTAACTACACATTTAGTTTATTTGTTTAAATTTAGGATACCTATGCAATAACATCAATGTTTCTTTTAAATAAAATAATAATATGTTTTATGACACAAATAATTCAGTCGCTAGACTCTTGCTTCATTTTACTGAAATCTAAATCTTACCACTTCATCTCTTTGTTTACTTGCACTTAGCTGACCACGTAATAAAAAATTGTACATCAAGTTTAAAGTACGTTTAATAAAGTAGATAATTAAAAAGTGTTTTATCATGTTACAAATAAAATACAAAATACAGAAACTACATTGTTTATTTCATCCTATTATCTTATTAATATTACACAAACATTAATAGATTTGATCGTTTATTTATAAAACAACACGTAAAAAATAGAATAATTTCTAAAATAATTGTACGTTTTACAAAAACTACTTGTACAATTGTTCTGTTGTGTCAACTAGAAAATCGGAACGTTCGTACAGAGAAGCTGTTCAGGCCGAAGATGATGCTGGACGTATGATTAATGAACTTCGCGAAATGCTCGATCGTTCCCAAGCCAAATTGAAACAAACGCGACGCCAATTAGAGGAAGCAGTAATTTTGTCTTGAAATTAATCACATTGTATATGTATTTTACTATTTGAATATTGTATGGGAAATATATTTTATCAAGTAGACATTTAACGAAATCAAATAAGAGCTCTCATTTTTTTAGTAATTTAAATGTTTTACAACAAAACATGTTTTCAACAGTAAACATTTTAACAAAACCAAGCGTGATCCCGCATCTGATGCCGGTCGTGGGATTCGAATCCATGTCCACTCAGGTTTAAGTCGAACGCTGTACTGCTAGACCACCTTGGCAATGGAAGAATAATAGAACCCAAACCCAAGTTTATCTATTTGCAATGCTGGCGTCTTAACAACTTTTACCTCCGTTTTAATCATCTTTAATCCTGGTAAAATAAAAAGAGTTTACAAATAGACAATAGTAAAGATCATTACATATTATGTGAAAGCTATCTATAAACTGAACAATTGAATCCATCTTAATTAGGAATCGACAGCTCAAGCGGCTACACTCAAATATCGCAAAACACAACAGCAGTTGGACGATGCAGATTTACGTGCACAAATGGCCGAAAAGCGGTTAGTATCGCGTTCGCACGATGAAGACAATTCGTCAACTTACGGCACGTACCGGCGACAACGTGGAATGAGTCAATACGGATCGCGTTCAAGAAATTTCTCTACCAATCGTGAAGGTTCTGTTTTTAGTGTTTCGTGCGATGTACCTTCGTACAAAAGTCGCATGCCCATATGCACTCCCAAAATGACAAAACGTTACGAATCGGGACTCAATGGATCTCAAAACGAAATGACCTCTTCCTTCAGTCTTATGGATTTGCCGCCGGCTGAAACAAATGAATTTTCAACCTAGAAAATGTTTTTTTAACCTATAGCTGCATAACTGATGATAAGTTTGAATGTTTGCACTAGTTAGTTCAATTGACTTTCAACTTAAAGTCTGTTTTACCTAACTTGTTTTTTTTGTGTACGACCTTACCAACTAATCAAAATTCGAACTTTCTTTTATTATGGTTTACAACCAAATTTTGAAATTTAGCTAATTACATTTTTGTGTGTTTGCGTGCATTTGAAAGTTAATTTTGTATGTGTTTGGATATGTAACTAATGTGTTTATTCAACATCAAAATCTCACTACAAACAATTATCGTCTTGTTATTTTTTTCGATTATATTTATATTTTATTTCGACTAGTGACGTTGCAAGCAGCACATGTACATCTTTATTAGTAGGCATATGTGATGTTTTTGTTGTTATAGCAACCCGATTTTTTGTGTACACCCATTTTTTTATAAATATTTTGTTTGTTCCGTATTTCATAGAGGTTTAGTAGCGTTTTGATTTAATTTGTAGCACAAATATTATTTCTAGGTCATTTCATATAATGTGGTTTTATATCAATTTTAATATTACTTGACAAGCACTGGTTTTCCAAAAAATTGTTTTATGAACCGTGAAAAATTTTAAATTGTTGTTTTTCTAAATATTATTTTGATGTGTTACACTAGTGACAAACCAAAGTTTATTAATAATAATAATAATAATAATAATAATAGTAGTTTATCTAATTTATTTTTTAAAAATTTTGTAATGATTTTAAACCAAAAAACTATATATAGCGCGGTGCAATAAGTGTACACGTTTATTAAAATGTATGCATGTAATACGGTAACCTTGTCTCTCACTTGCCCATATGTAATGCTTCATTGCAGTAAACGTTTATTTTATAAAATAAATGTTTTTAACAATAGTTGTTTTTATTTTTTCGATAGTAAAAATAAAAAATGTCAATTTTTATTACACATAAATTTATACCAATTGTACTTTGACGTTATATAATTATAAATATTTAAACAGTATTAATTATTTTGCTAGTGCTGATAACTATGTCTAAGCTGATTTTAAGCTAAAAATAAAATAAACGGTTTCTTTTTTGAGGCTAACAATCCTACTTTTATAAATGGTAAGTAAATTAATAGCTAAAACAACTTACAAAAGTATACTGCAATATTAAATTAGTTATTGACATATAATAAACATCAGAATTGTTTATTAATGTTTTGGTACTTTGCTAAAAGGACAGGATTTGGACTAAACAAAACTTTTTCTTAATTTAGACTAATGAAAAAGGATATAGTTGAAAGTGTAAGTTTGGTAGCTTTGCCTCCTCAAAAAAATAATGAATGTCAGGGTGATCCAGTGGTACAGGGCTCAAATTGAACCTAAATAGGTATTAGTTAAATTCCTACTACCGACACTAAATGCGGGTTCCCGTTTAGCTTAACTAAAATATTTACTACCAAAAAATCTTTCCCGTAAAATTTTAAAAAAATAACAAGATTTTATTTTAACAAATTACGGCAAAGAGGTGATAACATCATTTCAATGACAAAATATTTTAATCTTTAATAAGCACAATTTTTAACGTTACCTAAAATGATATAAAACAATCCTTTTGGTACGTGATTTTTAAAAACCAAAGGGTTTTATTATACTACGTATGCACAATTTATACGAAATACTAGTGAAAATCACAACGTTTACATAATAGAAATGTTAACATCAATTAGTTCTAATAAAAGAAGGTTAAACTTATGGGTTAACAAATTTGTTTGTTATGAATAAACAAAAAACAAACACGATAATTTATAAAACTGTACTTTTATATTGCCCATAAATCTCTGAAGCGAAAAGATTTCAATTAAACTAAGTATTTTAAAAAGCCTACATATATTTATATGAAAAAAGTTTTGTGTAATGAATAATTGATACCGTGTAACAAAAATTAATTATTTATTATATCAAATAAACGAAAACATGTTTTATTTAAAATACAAAAAATATTACAGTAGATTATTTTTTCAAAAATACATTTACACAAATTTTTATAAAAGTTACTAAATCTTATATATATACACCCATTTTAACAATTAACGCAAAAAATTACAAAGGTATTAAATCTAAATTAATTTGTTATGTCCAATTGTTTTTTTGTAAAAACAACTATCGGGAATTAAAAATAATGTCTAGTGCTTAATAGATCCTTTATATATACTTAGAAATATTTATTTAAGAAGGCTGAGTTGGCCAAAATAGCATATTTTAAAAGCTACTTCTATATTAACGTGGATAATAAGTTAAAATTACATAGTTTTTATAATAATTAGCCTATTATTATTTTGTGTGCTTAATTTCATTAAAAATGAACAATAACTAATTCTTAAAATTGATGTTAAACACACATTCAAATCTGCTCTGATTGTGATGTCATAATAATTATCAAAATAAACATTTAATTATTCTAATCTATATAAATAAAAATAATAGAAAATTTTTTTTCTTAATTTTAAATAAAAATTTTAAAATAAATCTAATAATTTATTATTTACGTTTAACCTTGAGATTGCGCTCAGCCGCTAATTCTGCTTTCTGATTGCATTGTTTTTGAAATGGAGAATAGTGATAAAAAATGCTTTCATCTTACTGAAAATGAACACCGTGTTATTAAAGAATTAAAAAATGAAGGATTTTCACCAAAAAGATTAGCAGATTTATATAGAGTTAACCTTTCAACAATTTATCGGATTATCAACGGTCAAAAACCCCGAAATTATGATAATGTTGGAAGAAAACGTGCAACAAGTACAGATGATCAAAAAATTATTATAGAGTTAAAAAAAATTATAATAAACCCATTTCAGAAACTAAAAGAAATAGTTTAAACAGTTTTACTTATTCCATTATAAGAAACAGAGCAATCGAATCTGGTTTAACTCTACAATCACCAAAGATCAAGCCATTTATTACCAAAAAATAAAGGGTGACAGATTAGCCCTTTTGTAAACTATGAAGTGAACGACACTTATGTTATTGGCGTTCCGTATACTTTGCTGATGAAACAATGATTCGGGATGAACCATTTGGCTTTAAAAACAAAGTGTTGTGTGGGACAAGTTTTCAAAAATATTCACTCCCGGTTGTTAGAAAGAAAGCCCACCCTCGACAAGTAATGTGTTGGTTTGGTATTAAGTATAATCAGCCTATCAAATGGAGAATTATATCTGGTACCTTAAATAGTAAAAAATTTGTTTCAGTTATGAAGGATGTTTTCATTATGAAATGCAGCACACTTACACGGGGGTTACTACTGTTTTTCAGGACAATGCTCCATGTCATACGTCCAAAAAGGTAACGTCATATTTATCTAACTTCACTATATTTGCTTTATATTTACATTTAGACAGTAAAGGGGCTAAAATCAAAAAAGCTATCTTTTGCTCAATTGCCACCTAACAGCCCGGATATCAATGTTATTGAAAATTTTTTTAGTATGCCAAAGCGCAATATCAATAAGCATACCAAAATTGAGGATTTATGTGAACGCATTCGGTTTATTGTCCAATATGAGATGAAACAAGAATATATCAACACTCTCACCGACAGTATTTCAAAACGCCTGGATCAGGTTGTTCAAAGAAAGGCGATCACATAGATTATTAAATTTTTTAAACGTTGTAGTGTCCTTAATCATTTGGTAACTAAAAAAATTGCGTGCAATCTGTATTTTTATTAATAGTTGACGTTATAAATCATAGTAATCATTTTACTCCATTTCCGATTTTGCACCCGTTGATATTTTATATAATTTTTTTACTTACAATATGTATGTATATATAATTATAGTTTTTTTTTTCAATTATTATATAGTATTGTATATTTTATAATTAAAGTGACGTTTCTCTTGTATGCTATGTAGATGCTAGAGAGGTTTTAGTTAAATAATCACTTTTTTGCAGCAATTGTTGTGAGGGTTGTATATATATATATATATATATATATATATATATATATATATATATATATATATATATATATATATATATAAAGAGAAGGTTGACATTTATATACCTTACAAGCTAACATGTTTGAAACTACTAAATTTAATTAATTATATGTTTTCTATTAAAAACAAATACTCACTTTAATTTGCATCTCATATATTATATATACACAAACCCAACGTTAATGCATTATGTTGTAAGCATTTAATTAAAGCTTTTAATTAAAATAATCACTGTAATACCCGTTATATTTTTAACAATTTAATTGTATCAGAGTATAAAATGTATTTTAATTACTGGATGCAATTTTGTGTACACACTTTATAAATAAAAATAACTACTATGCTATAAATTGTTTATTTTCTTTTTCGAATATTTCTTAAGCACTTATGTTTAAAATCAAATTTAAAAGAAAAAATAAACATCATTGTTTATGTATAGAATACATATAATTGTTGTTATGTCAAAATGTTTTTTTTTTGCAATTTTATTATATATTAACACCATTGACATGAATTAGTCTTCTTCATTGTTATGTTATGATGCTAATGACAATGCATTTTATTTCCCCCAAATAATGTGGAACGATTGAAGAGTAGCGCTTATAGATCCATTTAAATGCAAAATAACCGATTTTGTTCCAATTATCGCAGTGCAACTAAGCTTTTTTATTTTTATTTTTAAAAATTAACCTAATGTAACAATTCTAATTACGTTTTCGCAAATCCAACAAACCTCTGCTATTGTAAAAAAGTTAAAATGTATTTACTTAAATTACAAAATTATTATCTTACGTCTTAAAACAATTTTTTTTATCATTTTATAGTGTTGTTTTTCAGTTATTTTTATCAGTTTTTTAAATAATAAATATATGATTTTGAAATTAATTGACAAACTTATCGAAAAATACCTTAAATATTGTTGTGTATTAATCAAAGGAGTAAATAAGCAACAATAGTCACCTACTGCATTCTGAATTTAACAGAATGTAATAGCATTGGAAAAAACTATAACAGAACTGATTTACACTCAATTCGGTATAGATATTTCCCGTAATTTGTCCCTCGCGTGTTGAGCAATTGTTTTAACCAATTACAACTCCTAAGCTAATAATTTTTTTAATATATTTTTAAGTAATTAAATTTTAATTTTAGTTAGTATTATGACGGTAAACTGGATCAAAGTTGAATGTATAAATTTTACCTATTAAACGTTGTTTATTTTTAATAAAATTAAGCACACAAATTAATAATCGACCAATTATTATAAAAATTATATAGATTCAAATTATTATCCACGTTTATATAAGCGTTGTTTTTAAAACATGCTATTTTGACCGACTCAGCGTCTTTAAATAAATATTTCTAAATAAATATAAAGCACTTATTACATATTTTACATTATTTTAAATTCTTAATATTTATTTTTACTAAAAAAATAATTGGAAATAACAAATTAATTTAGATTAATTTTTTTTCTGAATTTTTAACACTAATTTATTCAGTGGCTGTACAAATAAAATTTACAAAATGTTTTCATTTATTGATTAGTACGTTTTTTATAATTTTTACATTGGAATTGCTATGTTTTGAAAGATTTTGAGAAATTTCCTTTTATTTCAAATCTGACGATAAATTTATACTATATTACCATTATTACACTTTCATAGTGTTTTTAATAAACTGATAATTTTATTAGGTTTATTTATAACTACGTTCCAAAAGCATTTATTAATTTGAAAGTTTCTTTCGTTTCTCTTTAAGAACATTTTTATAACTAGTGTATATTGTCATTTTTTTGACATTTTATTTTTTTCTTCCGTTTATGGTAAAAAGTATTTTTACGCATTTAATTATGCTAAATTTACTTTTCTTCAAAATAATAATAATAATAATAATAATAATAATTAGAAATAAACACAGAAAAATGTTGTAAAACGACGACTCATCAATTATGTACAGAAATAAATATATGATTAATATTTACTATTTATCACTTGTCAGTACTTTTGCTTTAAATTATGAATATCTAAAATTCAATTTTGTGTATACATTAAATTTTGTATATATTTTATTTTTCTTCAATTAATTTCTGAAACATACATTAAAGTTTTTATTGTAATTATCTTAATTCAGTTATTAAAAAAACCAATTTATTTGTCAATTTACACACAGCCCGCATCCATTAATACTTTTTCTAACCATCTCATTTAGTTATCCGTATATGGGCATTGATTTCCATCATAATCTAATAAATGTAACTTGTGTTTGACACACAATCGGTAATTAGAAAAAATCTAAACACTGTAGACATTTATTACTATGTTATCCTTAGTATGAAGTAGGCCGCATTATTATCACTTATATTGACAAGCAATTAAATATATTTCGACTTATTTAAATGGATAACTTGGATAATGACAGCATTAAAACTGAAGATTACGCATTGCACATAGATGCTATATTTATACCGCCTAGTAAGTGTCATAGTTTCATTATATAAATACATTATGAGATTTTTTTATAATAACCTTTTTTGATTTTATAGCTTAAATGTTTTACAAAAAATAGTTGTTAGCTAATGCGTAGGTAGTAAAACCAAACAGGGATCTAGATGTAAAGCCAGTAATAAGAATAAAATTAACAATAGGTTTATTGCTTTAATTACATCCATCAGTATATAAGGCTTATAAAAAACAAATTGTGTGTTTAGTAATTGATAAACTTTATACACATTTTTCAAAACTGCAAAAATGTAAAATTGATAATTTTCTTTTTACATTTTCTTTTTATTTATTACTTAAACATGTTTTATTAAAAAGCATTTTTAGTATAAATCGATACAGTTAAACAAGTTTTAATAAGTAATTGGACCGGAGAAACAGACTTTGCAAAACGCTAAACTCAAAACTAGGTGAACATAGTTTTAAGTTTTACTACAAACACAGAATGCGGGGTTTTCGCTTGAATGCGTTAAATGTTCAGTTGTTAAAAAATATATTTCAGAAGCAACCAATTTGCAGAAAATCATATATATATATATATATATATACAGAGAGAGAGAGAGAGTTATAATATTAACAACAGCAACAACAACAATAATAATAGTAATAACTGCAAGTATGATGTTTTATATTGTGTTAACTAGACTAAATATTTAAATAACTAAAGTTTAATTTAAATAATTAATTAAATGTTAAAGGTTAAATTATCATCGACTTATTGTGACTTATTCAACTAATATATATATATATAACCCCTAAAACAATTACTAGAAAAACCATTGTTATTAAACCAAAACGTCCTTAGCAGCCACAACTTAAAAATAAATTATTTTAATTATACTATATACAATACTATATAATAAGTTAAATAAAATCATCAATTTATCAACTTATGTTAATAACAATTAAAAATACATAATATTTTAATTATTTCATAATTTATTATTATTATTATTATTATTATTTTATTATTATTATTATTATTATTATTATTATTATTACTATTACTATTATTATTGCAAAACCCTTTTGCTTTGGTGGAATTCGAACCCATGTCCACCGAGGTCCAAATAGAGCGTTGTATTGCTAGACCAAAAAATACTATTAATATTAAAACTATTAAATAGCAATTTTTAAGCGTAACTATTTTTATTTTAACCTCCGTTATGTTTAAATTAATTTTTTATGTAAACAAAATAAACTTAAACACAGTTAAAATTAATTTTGCAAACGTGCAATATGAAACATTGTTTTTTTAAATGATTGTGACTCTATAAGTATAAGGAAATTATATTTTAGCTTAAAGGATATTACCATATTTTAAAATAAAAATACCACTGCTTATATTTGTTAACACAAAATATACAAGGTGCTTGTAAGCGATAAAAAATGTCAAAAATTTATTGCTTTAATTATTATTTTTTAGTATGTTTATTAGTATTATTTTTAATAATGATAATAATAATAATAAAAATAATAATAATAATGTGTAATCTAATTTTTCCAACTATTGCTAATGATCAATTGAATTTTTTTAAATTATTTAATCATTAAATGTGCATGTAAAATATAAATATGTATAGGGAAACATGATCTAAAAGTGCATTACCGCAGTTTCAGACACAAATTTACTAGTTTTTACATCCTACACTTAAATTATTTATTTAAACATTAAAAAAATTATTAAACAACTATTTGTAGCAATACTTTTATTATTTTTTAATTTCCGATAATATTGAAAATAAAAATTACAAAATAATATATTTTGCATTATATATATATATATATATATATATATATATATATATATATATATATATAATATGTTTTAAGGGGAACATCTTTTAGTAGTGGGCATTTTGGCAAAACCGTACGTAAGCCCAGATTTTAGTACCGGTATTGGGATTCAAACCCGTGTCTGTCCAGGTTTAAGTTGAAAATGGTAGCGCTAGACTACCCCGACACATATAATAACGTACAATAATCAAACATTCAAATTATGAAAAATCTGCAAAGATTTTTTTATTATTTTAGCTGCAAGAACGTACGGAAATTTTAACAAAAATTTTAATTCAACGTCTATTAATTTGAGTAAAAACACAGATAAAATTTTGTAAGTTTAATTAAAATTTATTAAATTAATTTCATGTTTTTTGTCTAAAATTTGTATGTTTAATTACAATATTTAATTAAGTTTTAATTATTGTTTTATTGTTTTACTAAGCATCTCCCAGTTGGCAAATGTTTATTGCGTAGGCAAAATAGTTATTTTAGAAATATTAAATTATTTTTTGAACATGTAACACTTTTGTATAGAAATACTTGTATTATAATATGTAAATTTAATTTAAGTATTTATTATTTTTTTAATTGTTTTCATTCTTATTTAGAGTTTAATTTTTTTATGTTTGCTACTTTGAATGTTTTACGAGAAACATCTTTCAGCAATGAACATTTTAGCGAAGCCGAACGTGGACCCGCAAAACTTAACTAATACACCATTTGTTAATTATTATTTGCTTTTAGTATTATTATTATTAGTAGTAGTTGTATTTATTTAGTACACAAAACCTAAAGGTACAATCATGTAGTATATTCTTATTTTCCTATTTTTAATTGGTTAAATATTTTATTATTTATTTTACTACTTATTTTTACTACTTTGAATGTTTTACGAGAAGCATCTTTCAGCAGTGGACATTCTGGCAAGGCCAAACGTGGGTCTTCATTTAGTGCCGGTGGTGATGTTTGAACCCATATCTACCTAGTTCCAAGTCGAGCGCTGTATTGCTAGACTACTACCAAATTACTAAATTGTTTTAAATGATACCAACAGAAGAAACTTTTTATTATTTTAATTTTTCAGCAAGACCTAATTAAATATTTTGGCTAAAATACAAGTTTGTTGTGTTTTGGTTGTGTAACTGTAGCTTCTACTTTTAAACCACAACGTGCTGTTATTATGCTTGTTAAAGAAATAATATTTAAATATATATATATATATATATACTGCCGGGGTGGTGTAGCGGTTAGCGCTAGAATTTGGACCTCGGTAGGCATAGGTTAGAATCTCACCACCGGCACTAAAATACGAGCCCACGTTTGGCTTCGCTAAAATGCCCACTGCTGAAAGATGTTTCTTGTAAAACATTCAAAGTAATAAACATAAAATTAAAAATAAATAATAAATATAATGTAATTGTAAATATTGAAGGATTATTAGTAATATTTTGTGCATTTACTATAATACTATTGATTGACATAAATTTTATTTTAAAATATTTAAAATAAATTTAATTTTAATTTATTTAAAAAACAATATTATTTTAAAATGTGTATTTAAAAATTTAAAATAGTTACACGATATAAAATTAAAATTATTAATTTTTATATACATACTTTAATTATTTTTTATTTGACAAAATAAAACTATTTTCAATTTGTTTTTATTCCAATATTCAAACAATTTACCATTCAGTTCAAATACCACAAAGAATATTAACAACAATACCGATAATATTGTAAATTCTGTGGATAAAAATTTAATTTATGCACAAGAAACAAATTTAAAAACGAATTGCGTTAGCTTCGAAAAATTCGATTCGATCTGTAAACATTCTTCAATTGACAAAATTAAAGTAAATTTAATTTTTGTCTGTTTGTTGACTTTTTGAAAATGCTTATTTATCAATTTACGTTTATTGACCATGAGATAAACATCTGTAAAGAAATAATTATTTACTTTTATTAAAAAACAGGCATTATTGCTATTATTAATACTAATATTACTACTTCTATCACCATTATTATTATTACTTTCAACGTAAACAATTGTAACACAAGCAATTGGGAGCCTCTAATTTTTAGACATTGCAATACAGTTCAAGTGGCCAACTATAGACACAAGGTAGTACCCAAATACAATCCCAAGATTATTTAATTGAAAAACCAAAGTATCACATTTTTAATCTGTTATATAATTTAACATATTTAACATCGCAATATTTTTTTATTTCAATTGTGTTATACAACAAATTATTTGACCTCAATTTTTATTGGTCGATCCAAGTAACAATTTATTTATTAAATACCGATAACAGTTGTTAACTTTAATCAAATCAATAAGTTGGCTTTTAATTCTGTTTTGAAAATAATGTTTAGATATAATGCAATAATAAATAATTAAAGCACTGAGAGACGATTTGTGACATTTAAAACAATTTTGAAAATTACAATTTTTTATCACGTAACACAAAATTAGCTGCATTTGTGACCCAGTATGTAATAGACACTTTTTGATGAATTACTATTTTGGTATTTATATAAAATTAACCAAATTTTACTCTGTTTAATTTATTGTTTAAGTAATATTTTTTATTTTAAAAATTAATATTTTTAGATTAATTAAAAAGCCCATTACTTTTTTCATTTAAGCAAAAGGTTAAAACGTTTCCATCAATGAGCAATTCTCTTGAATTAAGTTCGAAAAATGTCTGTGAATGTAACAATAAAATAAATCAAGATATCGAAGTTAACGATGACAAAATATTTGGGTAAGATTGGTGTTTACTACATAAATATGTGGGATCAATAATTTTTTTAAA
This sequence comes from Cardicola forsteri, assembly GCA_025895645.1. Classification (NCBI taxonomy): domain Eukaryota; kingdom Metazoa; phylum Platyhelminthes; class Trematoda; order Strigeidida; family Aporocotylidae; genus Cardicola; species Cardicola forsteri. The sequence goes on from JAKXYG010001440.1 coordinate 726,450, forward strand.
TAAATTCAGCTGTTACAAATGTTATTTGAAATGTTGAAGTAAAAAACACAACTTGCAATAAACTGTTTTAAACTTAGTTTTGACATATATATATATATATATATATATATATATATACTATATATATATATATATATATATATGTATACGTTTAAACAAATTCAATTTACTAATGTTAATCCAACTTACACATTAGTTAGAAATATGTATGTATCTACGCATGTATGTAATATATACATATTTAGTAATGATATTGCTTTTTTTAATATAACTTTTAGTTTTTAATTGTTTCATTTTGTTTTAATTCATTCATTATTTTTTTTATTTTGTTTACTTTTTGTATTAAAGCTATTTTTTTACTTTTAGTATTTCTGTTTTATAGTTTAGTTATTAAATGTGTTTTTTCAAGTTTACTTGGACCAATTAAAGTAGTAAATTAAAGTTTAGTACTAAAATAGTTATTTATATGTGTAATATTGTTAATAACTACTAGCTTGAAATTTTTATGTTTATAAACCATTTTTATATTACAAATAAAAGAAACAAAAAATAAGTAAAAGCAGTCAATACTATATATATACCTATTTTTTGTTTCTTTTATTTGTAATATAAAAACTGTTTATAAATATTAAAATTTCAAGCTAGTAGTTATAATGTTTTATACATATTTTAAAATACTTAAAATTATATATTAACTATTAAATATTATTATTATTATTATTATTATTATTATTATTATTATTATTATTATTTATTATTATTATTATTATTATTATTATTATTATTATTAATATTAATATACGTAAGTCAAAATCACTAGTTTTTATATCAAACAGTTTCTAATTTAAATTTTAAAATATCTATCTCTTATACATTAACTTCCTAAATTCGTATAGTAATTAAAAGCGTATACTGTATATTGTGGAATGATTACGCTACTATTAAATTGTAAATTTTATTGCAATGTTTAAATCAGAATTAATAGTATTATAATATTCAATTTACTACTTATTTTATATAAATAATTAGCAAATGCAAACCACATTGGCAATTGTTACAATCATAACCCAACTGTAAGTAAATGCAGTATTTAATCTCATGTTCAAACATCACCATTTTATCGGATAATCTTTTTTTCCATTTAAACAGAATAAATAAAAATTTTAAACCACTTAGATGGAGCGGACTGTCAAATAATGTCAACACCCGCTTGCCAATGGTTGATCGAGTATTGAATTCGCTAAAATTCAAACGCAATTCACACCTAAATGAATGCGATCGTTACGGCGACAATTATTCGACTGATGCTACCATTTGTGATGTAAAAAAAAGCATCGATTCGTCTTCGTTGATTTATGTTTGTGGAACCTATATGACGGTAGACGATGTATGTTTACTAGATAATATTTCATTTGTTGACAAAATGATAAACATTTGCTGGTGTTCCAATAGCAGTTAAAGCGTTAGAATAGAAAATCGCTAGGTATAAGTACGAGTTTTGCTACCGACGTCAAATACAGGCTCTTGTTTTCCTTCGTTAAATGTACACTTATTGTAAAATGTTTTTCGTTAAACATTTAAACAACTGAAGCCAAATAAGTAAAGCAGTAACAATAAAAATTATTATTATTATTATTATTATTATTATTATTATAAATAAATAATTGTAAATATTTTGGTATGACAATTTTATTGCAATTTTGTCTTTAACCAATGTCAACCTTATTATTTAAAAACACAATTATTATTCACATGCAAATCGCCAGTTTATTTCCGACTTATTACATGCAAAAATGCAAATATACTTATGAATTTTAAATTACACTCTTGATAAATACAAAACAATTAATTATAAATAATAAAAGGTTTAACAAAGTATACTGGGTAATTTATAAAGTAATTCAATTTATCTTAATTGAATTAACTAAAAAAATTTAAATTATTTTTTGTAAATTTTGTGTGCCTAATAAGTGTGTTTTCAATTACTCCGATAAATTAACATTTGTAATTTTAAGTGTAATATTTAAAATATTATGATTTAACTTATTTACATATTGTTAAATAGTCAACAGTTTACATATATATGTATATATATATATATATATATATATATGTATATATATATATATATATATATATATATAGCGTTCACATGTGGTAACAAAGTAATTGGAAAAAATCAGTAGATTTGATGATTGTAGATCTTTTTGAGGTCAAAATATATTTTAAACGTTACCTCAAGTCCTAGCAACTAATACTATACATATGTTTCATTTGCACATACAACATAAATTACAAGCTATTTCAAGGTTAAGAAAGTCTTGCAATTTGAAAATGGAGGATTTAACATCTATATGGATCACATTTTAATGTTTCTACATAAATCCCTGTTTTTCTTTAAAATAAAATAAATATTGAAAATTAAACTGCTTGAATTCAACTTTTACAACCTTTATGTTTGGTATTTAAATACGTTTTGTTGACATTAAAAAGACCATTTTTAATTGTTTACTGTGCATTTTAAATTCTGATATTTATAATATTTATTTTAAAATTGTAATCAAATTTAGACCAATTAAAAATTTTAAAACAAATGTTTATTACGTAGAAAAGACATAAATGTACAATAAAAAATATATTAATATGTACCGAGGTAATACGAGCAAACAAAGTTTTGGACTCATACCTAGTTGGATAAAGATTCTTTGTCTATCCTCATTTATTTAAAAATGTTTTTCTTTAAAAACTCACTAAAAGCAGTTGTGATTACATAACATAAAATGTAGTGGTATAGCGTTTGACTTGAACTTGGGTAAACATAGGTTCAAGTGCTACTACTGGCACTAAATGCGGACCTTCCTATTGGGCGGTGTTAAATGTCTACTTGCTGAAAAATGCTTTTGAGCAACAACAACTGAGTAAACATTTTTTTAATACAAGAATTAATTATTGTAGTGTATTTTTATTTCAACAATGGCAAATGGTAATATTAAACGTAAGTTGAATATTTAAAATTGATAAACCGAATCGATGCTACAAACCAAATGTACGTTTATCAACTAAAGTACCAAACCAACTAATGATAATCAAAACTGACAACAAAATAGCAAAACGATGAATGTTTTTTTTAAAGTGCAACAAAATGTCTTAATTTTAAAACTAAAATATGGCGTCCTACTATAAAACATATGTTACACATTGCAGAAAATACTTTTTTAGTAATTTAGTAAAATAAACAGATTTGTCTAGTTTATACACTATTTTAGTACAAGTTTATGGATAATGGGTTCTATCAATGTTCTATCAAGCTGAATAAGTTGGTGTATAAAAAATGAGTTATTATACACAATGATGATTAATGCAATTTTGGGTTTTCACAATATGTAAAAGTTACCATTTTTTTAAATTTTAATTTAAAAAAATAAAATTTTAAATAGTCTAATGCAAAAATGATGTACTATTTTGTTACTTCAATATTTTTTATTAATTTCTAAAAATAAATAGTAAAAAACAGCCGAGGTGATCTAGCGGTACAACGCTCGAATTTAGACCTCGGTGAGCATGGGTTTAAATTCCACCACCGGCACTAAAATGCGGGCCAACGTTTGGTTTCGCTAAAATGTCTACTGCTGAAAGATGTTTTTCGTAAAACATTTAAAGTAATAAACATTAGAAAGTTACTTGGTATGTGACTACAGAAAAACTGTTTATTTATAGTAACGTAAATTTTATCTAAAAACGTTTTATTAATTAAGACATTGTTTTAAAAAGTATAAAAATAATTAAACTTTTGAAAAGATTATTGTTCATTAAAATATTAATGATAGTAGTATTTTAAAAGATATATATTTTTGTAATTTCAATAATATTAAAACTGTTAGATAAACCAAACAACAATTGTATTTGAAAGAATGTAGATTTTACACTGCATACACTATTGATAATTTATAGCACAAATGTAACAGTAATCCTTGTAAGTTTCAATTAGATATACTTATTATTTGATAAATATTAAATACTAGTTTGTATTTTTCTACTGTACTTTTTAATTTCAGTAGCAATATATTATTTAGTTATAACCATAAATAAATTTATTAGCCACAATTGATTGTTAGCTAATTTGAAATTAATAAAAAGAGCTAATCGTGTATTCTACAGTTGTTAGTAAATTACTATTGTAGCATAAAATGTAGTTTTACTTATTTCGTTGCTTCAAAAATAATGTTTAGGAATGCACAATTTTTAAAAATTGTTTTTTTTTATTAAAAGATGGTAAGTAATTAAAAAAATTTATTAATGTACATAATTATTAGTATCACATATAGCACTAATGATAACAACTGTTGTAAACTAAATATAAGACACAAGTGTTTTACATGTGTTTTATTATCATATAATGTACACACAAAAAATTATGTTTTTTTTTCTTGAATAATTGCTCCAACATCTTAATTGAAACATTTCTTACAGAAAGGGCATTCTATGTCATTTAATACCAATTATGTTAATATATGTTTAATCACTAAGACCCTGTACAACTTCAGCACAACATACATCGCATGTACTATATTGTGGTATAAAGGTGTCAATTTTGTTTTCAACCATTTTCAACACAATTACGTAGATTGAAGCTATTATATCGGAACGTGATGAATTGTACGAAATTTTGCGATCCAACGAGGAAGAAGCAAGCGCTCGTTATGCAACAGAAAAACGCATGTTTACATCAAAACAGGAATCGACAGTGGAACAGCAACGTTTGAGACAAATGATAACGGCACTGGAAGAAGTACGTTTGGCGATCTTGTTCAGTTTTACAATACAACTAATTTGTAACAAAAAAGTTATTTATTATTTTGTGTATAAAATAACAATTGTTGTATAATTTGCATTATTTTTTTAAAGGAACTGGAAGTTACCATGACAAAGTTGAATCAACAAACAGTTGAACGAAACAAGTGGATGAATGAATTGAATGAAGCCAAATATGAACAAGAAAGTTTGAAACAAAAATTGATTTCTGCCGACGAACGTTACAAATTAGAAATAAAACAATTGGAACAAGCAAGTTTTTATTGTTAAACAGTTATAATTTTTTATGACATATAACAACCAACCATAATTTATGTTTTCTTTGTGTGTGTATATGTGTGTGTGTGGGTATGTAAACCAAATCATAATAAAATGTTAAAAGATAACATAAGGTAACTAACTACCTTGAAGCTTTTTTAAATAAAAAAATAACTTAACCTTTGTTAACCGAAAAATCAATATTTTGTTTATTGTTTTTTTTACAAATTGTTTTTAAAATGTAAGTTTTTTTTATAAACACATTATTGATTACCCGTATTTTTTTATTTGTTTAATTTTATTTGATCTTTACTTCTTTAATGTTTTGTAGGAAACAAGTTTTTAGTAATGAGGTCCCGCGCTAAATATCCGATTCAAATTGACACACCTATCCAGTTTCAAGTCTAGCCCTGTAATATATTATTTTGAAAATTTATTAAATAGAATTTTGCTAAAATAGCTAACCAAATAATATTTATGAATTGTTTGAAACAATATTACACGATTGTCGATATTAAAACGTTAGATAATTTAACAGACGATTGCAATAAGTTAGAAAAATATTAGGAATACATATAGGATACATGTAACTTGTTTCCATTCTTTATTATGTATATTTTACAATTATGGTGAATTATTATTATTAACTATGTAACAGCTTTATTAAACAGAAAGTAGTTATAATTTATTTGTTTTCTACTTTATTATAACATAATAAAGAATATTGAGTAACTGCATGCTTATTATTGCTTATTATTAAAAGTAGAATTTATCTTTTATTTAAATCTTTTGTTTAAATTCAAAATCTTTTATTATTTGAATAAAAGATATTCATTATAAAGATAAGTTGTTTGGTATTTTTTTGATCGTTTTTATTCTTACAATATATCTCGAACAATCTATTAATCTTGCTTGTACAAAGCAAAGTTTGTACGCCAAATGATGTTTAAAAAATACATCGTTTGATAGCAAAAAGACAACATTTTTGTAACGACGAAACTGTTCACAAACATTTGTAAGGCTTTTTAATTGTTGTAGTAGTATTTTTAAATTGCTATATATGGTATTGCATCTTAAGCACATGCTTATGCCCATTTATTAAAATCAAAATTTAAGTATACTGTTAAGCACTTGGTTAATTTATTGCATTATTCAATATGCCGAGGTAGTTTAACGGTACAGCGCTCTGCTTAAACCTGGGTGGATTCGAATCCTACTACCGGTACTAAATGCAGGCTTACGTTTGGTTTCGCTAAAATTTCTACGGCCGGAAGATGTTTTCTGTAAAACATGCAAAGTGTTTATCAACATTCTACAGTACTTTCTCTCATAAACAAACCCATTTGTTTCATTAAAAAAACAGGATTTTTATGAACGGTTGCGTTTATCTACTCAAAATGAAAGTGTTCAACTGGAAAAAATTAAATCCACCCTCGAAATTGAATCCAATGCCAAATTAAATGAATTTAAAATAAGTCAAGACCAATTAGAAATTCAAATAGACAAATTGCGCAATCGCCTAAGCGAAACCGAAACGGAAAGAGATCAAATTAGGTAAAATATAAATTGTTGTAAATAGTACTGTTTTGTTCTCGTATTTGTCTAGGAATAATACGGTTATCAGTCTTGTCTTAAAATTAAAATTGTTTTTAAATGCAGGCATTTGTGTAATTATATCTATGTTTGAAAGAATACTTTTATCAATTCATTTAAAGAATTAAAACTATTGCATTTATTATATATATATATATATATATATATATATATATATATATATATATATATATATATATAATTTAAGTTTAAAGGTGTGTTATTGTTTTTATTATGACTGATGCCATTAAATTTAATACTTTGTTACAAGTACTCTTAGTATAATTATAGCGTTGTCCTTTCATTTTTTTAAACATAATTATAATCCTGATAAGATGTCCAATTTTAAATGTAAGGCTGATTTTTCAGCTTAAAAATTAAACTTATAATCACTAATTTAATACAATTAACAATAATTGTAATTTTTTTTTAAAAAGCAGTAAAATATTTTGTTAAATACTTTAAATATTTCGGTCATCATTAATTTAAAAAATTAATTAACATAATTTCTTTCTTTCAAGTATAAAATGCTTGTCAAAATCTTGAAATGTACCTAAAATAAGTTGAACGATTTTAATAAACATAAATTTTGTATATTGAATGAGGTTCAACTAAGACACATTCTACTGTAACCAATATTTATTTATTTATTTTATTATTTTATTTATTTTACTACTTTCAACGTTTTATGAGGAAATATCTTTTAGCGAAACAGAACGTGAGCCCGCATTAGTAACGGTGGTGGGATTTGAACCCCCATGCTTACCTCAAGTCCAAACTAAACGCTGTACTGCTAGGCCACCCCAGCACAATATCAAGTCCGGTTAAAAACGTAGGATGGTTAGAGCACAAAGTATGCAGCATGGCCTTTTTTAAGAAATATACTATTGAAAAAACAACAAGGGAATGCCATTGTAACAAACTGCGGCAAAAAATGGCATAAAATTTTGATGACATGGTGACATGAATGCCAGAAGTAAGCTTCATTTTCGTATATATGTATGATCATTATTGTTGAAACCAAAAGGTTTGTAATGGCAAAGTAAGGAATGGGTTGAGTAAAACAATTTAAAGCAACAAAATTTAACACAACTAACTTTAGTATTAAACAATGCAAAAGCATTTTTGGTTTTATAAAACCGAATTCTAAAATAATTTACAAAGTTCTTTAACGATAATGCACTCTTGTTTGATTAAGAAATATTCTGTTTAAAATTGATATAACTAAAAGTATTTCAATTTTGACAAAACTATCAATAGAATAATGTACTTACTTGCATTTTTGTTACCTAATTAAAATGAATAACAAAAACATTATTTGTAGTATTATATACTTTATAAAAAATAATTTCTAATAGTGACATTTCTGTTTATACTTATTAACTTTAGTTAAAATATTATTGTTTCCTATTTTTAAACAATTTTCAATCTTCAATTCTAATTTTTACCAATTTCTTTTAAATCATTAAATGTTGTCCTTTGTGTTCTTTAAAATACACAATTTTGGACAATGCACTACTTTTATTATACTTTATTTACTAACATACATTGTATCTAAACAAATTTGACACATAGACATCATTTTTATACAATGATGCACCAAAATTTAGCAGTTTTCTCTCGTTATTTTGTAACTAATTTTGGTTCAAACTATACATGGCGAATAAAATCAATAAAATAATTGGAATACACACATACACAAGCACTTTGTTGGGTTAAATGGGCAAACCAAAAGACAATTATAAATGTCATCACTTATCTAATTGGTAATTTCAATGTTTTATTAGAATTATTATTACTAGTAGTAGTAGTAGTAGTAATAATAATAATAATAATAATAGTACTACAGTAATAGTAGTGGTAGTAATATTGCAAATATTGTAGTGCCGGGTTTAGAGAGATCACGAATGCTCTGACCCCGGGTGGAAGGTCGCTATTCCACTTTGATGGGTTGAAGCTTGTGACGCTCGGGAGCTAAGTTTTTGTCAGTGGGAAAACCTCACGATACTCCCTTGCATGTGCCGAGGAGGCCTAGCGGTACAGCGCTCGACTTGGACCTGGGTAGACATGAATTCGAATTTCACCACTGGCATTAAATGCGTGCCCTTATTCGGCTTTGCTAAACTCTCCACTGGTGAAAGATGTTTCTCGTAAAACATTCAAAGTAGTAAAAATAAATATTAATAAATAGTTTTTTTTTTAATAGTATCAGTAGTATTATAATTACTATTGTTATTATGACCGTTCTTTTTGCTTATTATTAATATCATTAATTACCAGTGTTTAAATATAATATTACTTCTTAACTTCGTTTTATCTAATTTTTAACTGCTATTAAGGAAAAGATAAAGATGAAATGCAAGACTAAATAAACAAATTTTTTTTTTTAATTTTAACCAAGATTTGAAAACTCAAACATTTCTAATGAATATAGAAAACGCGAAAATGAAATGCGTAAACAATTTGAAGAATTGCTTGAAGTCAAAGCTTTAGAAAAAGTATGTACATTTTTAGCATTTACGTTTTAAACCAAATAATTATGTACATTTTATTTAAAATAGTATTTAAGTAATATTTTTATGACAAAACGTTTTAATAATAAAATCACACATCTTTTAACCTAATTACATATGGATATATATATATATATATACATCTAATAAAACAAAGCATAAATTTGTATGTAATAAATCACTTTTAAAATTGTATTCAGTCTAAACAAAATAATTATGTGCATTTTAGGGCAAAGAAATTTCAAAAATGATGGAACTGCATTCGGGACAATTGAGTCAGTTGATCGAACAAATGCAAATAGAAAAAAATCAAACCATACAGGATATTCGAACATATTATACGGAACGCACTAAAGAATTACAAAACCATATCAATGTATATATATATATATATATATATATATATATATATATATATATATATATATATATATATATATATATATATATATATATATATATACAACATGTATATTTGTCCAGTTAATTATACCGACAGTTGTAATTAATTTATATACATGAGTTTTTAAAAATAGTCTATATAAAAGCAAATAATATATTTAATTATTTATTTATTGTATCTTAAATGTAGTTCACAGTTGTTTTGATATGTAATGTGTTGCGATGGTACAAATAGCTAAATTGTTAGATTTATGCCTTAGTCAATTGGGGGTTAAAATCTTATTATTGGTACCAAAAATAAAGACATATTTGGCTGAGATGAATAATTACTTACTAAAAACATTTTTATTGTAAAGCATATAAAAAATGCAATTTTAAAAATTAAATAAATTGTTATTATTCCAATAATGTAATTTATATAATAATGAATACATATATATATATATATATATATATATATATATATATATATATATATATATATATATATATATATATATATATATATATATATATATATATATATATATCATGAGCACATTCTGCTTGAAAATCAAATTATAGACTGACATTATTTAAAAATAATAACATTGGTTTGTAAAATGATAGGTTTAAAATTTATATTCATTTTGTTTAGACTCAGATATTATTATTAGTAAACTTTTTTATACTACTTTACGCAAATTGTAATACTGATATTAAGTGCTTTACTTAGAAATCATTTTTTCGCTAATTAATTAGACACAATCAACAAATTAATTTAAAATTATTTTTTTCCAAAAGTACGATTTACATTTTGTGCATTTTAATTATAGGCAAAGTCTGCAGAAATTGAAGAATTACACAACAAATTAAAAAATACGCAAAACATATTGCAAGAAAGTCGAAATCAAGAAATGTTGGGAAAATTGCGCAATCAAGCATTCGAAAGCCAAACTAAAGAAGCAGCAGAATGGGAAAAGGAAAAAATTGAATTGTGGAAGACCAAATTTAACGAAGTAAAACAGGACAAAGAAAGTCAGATTGAAAGTTTAAAAATTGAAATAAATGGACACTTGGAATCAATAAAAAATCTTCAAGACAAAAACAAATTGTTACAAAATGTACGTTTTGTAAATAATATTATGAAAATTTATTGAAACGGCCTTAAATTAAAAACTTATTTAACTTTAACAAATAATGTTTTTAAATTTACACTTTAACAATATTTGCAATTTTTTAATTTAAAGTAAAGATTAACATTTTAAATTGTTAAAAATGATTAAATAAAGATTCCTTAATAACGAATGACAACTTTTATTATTATTACAAAACCCTTTTGCTTTAAAAAATGAGCATGGGGCAATAAGACAACAATTACAGCAAAAAATAACAGCAACAACAATAAAATCTTGTAATTCAAAGAGAACATGAGAGAACAAAATGTTTCTATGTATTTGAACATGCTGCCAAACGTTTTGCTTGATCCCATGAGACATTCATTTCAATTAGATCTTCCCGAACTTTTACTTAAAATTATCATAAAATAATTATTTTTTTTATGTATTAATAACTTTAAAAATTAGCAGTTTTGTGTTAGCAAATTATAATTTTTATTTTCCAAACTATAAGGATTATTATAATTTACTAAAACTATCGTTAATACTAAATTTTAAAAATATGATTGTACTACTTATAAGTAGACGTATTAAGATTATGAAGAGATCATGAATAATAACATGACCTTTTTCAATTTTTTGCCTTATTTTATTTTATTACTAATAATTTGTTAAAAATACTTTTATATTTTAATTATTTAAGAAATTTAACGATTATCAATTTGAAGCAGAACGAAAAATAACCAATTTGGAAAGCCATATTGAAAAGCTCAATTTAAAGTATTCAAATGAAATAAACGAACTTCAGCAAACATATGATGATGTAAGAAATGTGGATATCTATTCTCCTTATTTTTATACATTTAATCTTTTTTATTTTTTTTCTATTAATAAATGTTTTATGGACATCGAACGAAGCCAAAAGAAGACCCGCATTTACTGTCGGTGTAGGACTCTATTCCATGAACACCCAGTTTCCAGTTAAACGTTTTACCAGTTTAGTAACAAATGCACAATTTTGTCAAAACAAATATATTATGCCGGAATGACGTAATCACTAGATTTTTAATAATAATGAGATTTACATCCTACCAAAAGCCCCCATTTTGTTTGACTGTATTTAAATATCCCATACACAAAAATGTTTTAATTAAAATATCCAAACAATAAAACCATTAAGACAATACGTAATATATTAATATTTTTTAACCTACAATATCTTTTTAATTTTCCACAATTTTGTATATTGTGAAGAATTTGAATATTAATAGATTGTGTTTATTTTAGTAATTTTAAATTATGGAATTATTTTATTTTATGATTACTTACGTAATAAACATGATTTAATTAACAAATGTTTTTTTGTATTTTTTAAAATAAAAATAGTCACTTTTTTACGTATAATGTTATTTGTAAACAACACTGTTTATAAACAATAATAATTTAATAAACAGTATTACATAAATTAAAAAATTAAAATAACTGGAAACCTATATGCAGAAATATGTTAATAAAGCTTTAAATTCTTAAGACCGAGTTTGTTAATAACAATTTAATAAAAATTTAATTATTTTTTATAAAAGCTTATCGTTTAAATGTTTTACTTAAATGAATTTTGAACAAATAAAAATTTAGTGTAGTTATCCGTATTTAATATTCCTATTGAGTAGGTTACAAGTTTTACGTCTTAACTATTTACAACATCTCGTTACAATTATTGTGATTTAATAATGTCATTTTTGTAATACTTGAAATAATTACTTTTTTATCAATTAAAAAAGTGGTTTTAATATATATTATTATTTTTTTTAATAATAATTGTATTTACATGGATAATATGCATGTACATTTACGTACGTGTAGAAATTAGCTTTGATCTCGGCCAAACACTCGAGAGAAATAAAAGAAGCTTTGGCAGACGAGACGATACACATTCAGCACCAAATGGAAAACAAGTGGAAAATGGAACAAGACAAATTGTTACATGATGTAATAACCAAATCTACTCAATTAGCAACACGATTTCAAGCGATGACAGATGAAATAAATTATCAAAACGAGTTGATTATTCACGAACTTGTTGATACAAATGAAGGCGACACTGAAAGACAGTCGAAGCAAGTTATACCAATTTAATTAATACGGCTATTTGACCTAAAATTCATCGATTTAATGTATGACATAATTAGGTTTTTATTAGTTCCACGTTCCTAACCAATTGCCTGCCATTATATAGTATGCAAAAAACGCAATATTTGCAATATACCTGTTTTCCAACTGACAGGATTGACAAGGCCGTTTGATTGTTGATCAGGGTTAATCCCCTCTAATTACATGGCTGCCATGTCTTAAAATACCTTTTTCAATGCGTACATGTTGTTTGCACTCATTAAATAATCATAATTTTATAAAAATAGTACACAAATCTTTTCGCTAGCGTAACATTTTAATTATTTGTCTAATTCAAAACGTTTGTTTTAAACTTGTCGATAGCTCGCTGGATGACATTGACAAACAAAGTTTCTTTGTTCGCTCGTTGACAAAGTGGAACATTGACGATCCCAAGTTGGACAATATTACCGAATCATTATCTAACTACGTTTCGGCCATCCTCAAAGATATGCGCAACAATGCCCAGTGCTTGGTGACACAAATCAAACAATTCAAAGAAGTTGCCAATCGCAAAGCGACTAACGATCGAATCAAATGGGAAAAGTTAAACAAACAAGCTGAAGACAAGCTGGAAGATGAAAAGGATCGTTATTACAAACAAATTGAGGTAATTTGCATTACTAAACATGATATTATTCCGATACATTTCGTAATATTTTTTCATACATTTTTGGGCAAAGATACAATAGTTATAATGTTGTTAAGGATAATATTTAGGGTGTTTCTATAAGAAAAGTTGTTCTGTACAATTTTGTTATTAATTGTTTGTTTATTTAAATTACAATATTACCAGAAATAGGACATTTTGGATTATATAATTGACACATTTAATGAATTTTAGAAATTCGAAAAGCAAATTGAAGAATTGGAAAATATTTCGGACACGAAAGAGTTAATTGAAGAATTAAATGTAAAAGATGTTGAAATTCGATATTTGAAAAATCAACACGAGCAAATGAATGAACAAATTCAAACTCAGAAAGAAATTAATTTAAAGTAAATAAGATAAATGTGTTTTGTCATGTTTAGTAAAAATGTCAATATTTAGATGTATATAGTTGTGTAAAATAAGTTACAGTGGGTTTCTTGTTTTGATTTTTATCACATGATACTCAACATATAGTTGTGTTTTTATGGTAGTTGTATTTTAAATAATAATGTAGATATGTACCCTGATAAACCACATTTTTCAATGTAAATAACTGTTTATATATGTTGACCTTAAAAGTTTTAGATCCTTACATCATCCCATAATGGTCAGGTAACTTTTTTTAAATAGATTAGTTTTGATTTTGATTAATTGTAAACTTTTTCATGCACTACTAATTACATTACAAAACCCTTTTGTTTTAAAAATAAGCATGGGGTAACAAGATGGTAGTAACAACAAAAACAACAACAATGTTCCATAATTCAAAAAGAACAAGAGGCAACAAAATGATTCTATGTATTCGAGGATTTTACCAAAAGTTTTGTTTGATCCCCTATAAGGCATTCATTGTAGTTAAATTTTCCCAAAATGGTTTTCAGCCAAGTTTTTTTCTGGTCTAATCTAACCTTTCTTTGGTCATCCTCAATAGTCAATTCCGAAACCGTTCTTGCTGGTCTTTCGGGCGGTAAACGTATAATTTATCAATCGATTGTCTTCCAATTAGTTCTTATCATGAGCTCATTGTTTGAAATGTGATCGCACCAAGTAATCATCAGAATATTTCTATGACATCGGTGATAAAAACATCCATCATCTTATCAATCTTGTCTGTTCGATTCCACGTTTCACTTTTATATATTACCGTAAAAATTATTATTGATGCGTACAAACAAAGTTTTGTACAGTTATTGTAATTTAAAATAAACTCTATTTTGTATTGTTTAGCAATTATTACAGCAAAAATTAAATATGCACTAATTTTATGAATTGTAAAACCTTTATCATGTTTTCATGTGATGTACATTTAAAAATTTACAATAAAATATGCATGTGTTAAATTACTAAAAAATAATATCACTTTAATTATTTTGTAAATTATTAAATTTTTAAAGAAAAATAAATACGACAGTGGAAAATCATTTGTCTAATGGACCATGGTCAGATAGAGCACAAAATTTGATGGGAATAAATGCTCAAGCGACTAGAACTATTGCCGACCTAAAATTACGCATACAGCGCTTGAGAGAAGAAAATATGTCACTCAGAAGATTGTTATTGAAAAAATCAACATTTGTAAGACCTTTTGAACAGCATGGTACCATTAAGCGCAATGGGGTAAGGAACGTTTTTTAGAATAATAAATTGAAAAGTTTTACTTTGTACCTCGATTATTTTTTTAATAAGTGCGAATGTTTTAATTGTTGTATTAAGTAACTGCTACTTATATTCATTTAGAATCTCGTAATAGTCGTGTATTGTACTACTTTTATCACTGTATTAGTAGTATCTTTTCGAACACTTAACTTAAACCTATATTATCATAAGGCTATATTACAAAGTCAATTCACTATCTGTATACAGACAAAATGCTTTTAAATTAGTTGAATCTTTTCATTCTAAACTTTAAAGTTATTTAAATATTATAAATTGAATACTTTAAACACTACGCTATTATTAGGGAAAACTCGAGCCTTTATGTTGAGTTTGAAAGTTATTAATCGAATTTCAGAAGTGACACTCAAACACTTATTATGGAACAGAAAATACCTACTGTAATTTTTACATAATTTACTTAAACAATTCATTTATTCCATTACTTTTATTTGTACGGCATATTAAACGATCGACTCCGATCGTTCTATAAGCATAAAGAAGTTTCTTGACTGGTAGACTGCATCTATATAACGACGCCACTGTTGGCAAGAATTAACAAGGCTGTCAGATATTTATATGAGGATTATCTCTCTTAGACGTATACGTATACCTTTTAAGTATCCTGTGTGTAAGCTTGCACTCATTCGTTATACCGCTGTGCACTCGGTCCCCCTTAAGTAGCAAATTTTTAGCAATATTTCTAAAACAATTATTTATTTATCATTGTAAAGCATGATCTACTGCTCTTTTTAAATGTGAAACATTTACCCCCCCCCCATTTTAGCCATGGTCTCAAATAACCGATCCCAAATCAACTTACGAATCAGTAGCCAATCGGTACCATAACATGTGTGCACACAAACTTCTAAGTTCATAAATAAAAACATACGCACACACATACAAGTTGCTTATTTTTCGATACCGTTCCATTTTCGAAATTGTTTTGAAAATTGATTTATTTTCTAATGGTTTTAATTTTTAAACCATTTTTCAAAACTTTTAATGCAAATAAAATGTGTAAATTATATAGTTATTTTTCGTGGTTCACGGCGGCTTTCTTAAAAATTATTTTTTCCAGAAATTTTTCCCATTTTTCTATTCTCATCCTATAAACTTTAGAAACTCAATGATAAATGTATATTTCAGAAACTAATTATTTTATATTATCACACACTTCTTCAAATAAACAAAATGTTTTACATAAGGTATTAAGTTACGAACTAATAGTAAATAACTTTTAAAATACAAGTGCACAATATTCTGATAATAATCACCTTTGTAGTAATCGCAAGTTCATCACTATATTAAACAATAAAAGCATCATCTAGTCACCTTCACTTGAATTCTTGGCGTCCAAGCTTTACAGGTTTCTAAATGTTGCTTTATCAAACATATCTAATTAAATGCTTATCATTCATCTTATTTCAGACACAACCTGTTTTTAGTTAAAAACTTATTATTCATTTATTTGTCCTATTAAGTTGTATTTTCAAATTTTTACTTTTAAAATCCAAAAAATACATCTAAAACAAATGTCCATGTACTAATTACAAAACAACTTTACTAGCAATTTTCTAAAAGGTAACGATAATTTTCCGTCTTAATCAAATAACTCGTTTCTTAAACCGACGACCTTAAAATTAGATTAGAGTACATTCATTCATTGTGGTTGGTGACGTTGTCACCTCTTCACAAAGATTGACAAGGCTGCCTGATTTTTCGCCAAGGTTAACTCCTTAGCCCAACGGCTACATATGGTATACATATAACTTGAAATACCTATTAAGTAACCTGAATATATGCTTGCCCCCACCCGCTAAACGGGAGCTTAGTAACACCGCCACGTACATGGTCACTGTTATTAGTCTAGATGCCTATGAACACCTCGTCCAGGATGCCCCACGTGGAGGAACAATCAGGAATATCACTATCATTAAAAATTGAAACTTTATGAGAATTGCTCAAATCCTCAGTATCACTAGCATCCCAACTGCACTACTAATTCATGAATATTGTTCAAAGCATAAACACAGCGCCTAATAATCAAATTGAGAGCATGTTCGGTTTGTTAAAACTGTCCAAAATTAAAATGCATTCTTTTTCTAATTCACATACCGTTAGATCTGTTAAGATCCAGGATTCAATTTGAAATTAGTAAAACGTCATATTAAAAATAACAAAATGCTATGATCATAATTTTGACCAATAGAAATAGTTTCAGTGTGAATGTGTCCATTTTCACCAAAGTTCATCCTAACATAATATCAAACCGCCTTGCAAACAGTAAAGCCGTCTTTTATCCAATAGAATTTTCACGAAAAAGACCTTATCAACTAACCAATCGAATGCAAACGTCAAAGTTCTCAACCCACCAAATAAAAACAACTACTTCACATAAAAATGTATATACAACAGCATTCTTATGTACATAAGTTTTGGCATATGTCAATGATCACATTGTATAAATTACAATCCATATTCGGCAAGCATATTAAGCCGAGCCAAATCTGATGGTTTGAAACGTTTTTTCGATTTATCTGATTCAGTCTGTTCAAATGATAATTTTGAGCAACTTCTAAAAAACGGCGAAAGCATGTAAATTAGACATTTTTAATCAATAAAAAGCAGTAGGTTAACATAACATTCATTATGAAAATGATGTTTTGCTAACTCATTATAATTTACTCACAGATTACGATAAAAATACAAAACTATAAGTATTAAGCGGCTCGATAGAATAATATATTTTCCCATTATATTTCTCTTAAAACTGTGATTTAAACATTTTTAATACATGTTATGTTAAAATTATCCAATATCCCACATTTTATTCATTGTATCATAGCATTACCAATGATAATATTGTGAAAACTTGTACCTTATCAATGTTCATTATCAACTGATTGACGTAAGTGGATTAAAGCAGTTATATCTTTCTATTTTTGGAACACTTTTTACAACGTTGTGACTCTTAAAACAAGGTTATACATTTTGCGGTTTCTGTAACCTATTCGATTGAAAAGTTTGTGGAATTTTTCCCCAACTATGTAACAAAAGCACTGTATTTAAACGTTTTTGTGATTATTATATAACTTTATACCTCGACGCATTCTAATATTTTTGCATAAGCTAATAATGCAAAATGTTTTCGTATATCCGATGTTGCTAAATGTACCTCACTGAATTATATAAGCTCATGACAATAATAATAATGTGGACCCACTTGGACACGCCATCTTTGGCTACGTCAATCACCTCCTCGTCCTCTCCCTCCTCAAAACCGCGTTTTCGGCGATCCTTGTGTTTCTTAAGACGTCCAGTAACCATGCCGGCAACATCCGAAGGTTTTTGTTTCAAACAAAACGCCCGTGCAATATGTCCTAAATGAAGCCGTTTGAAATTGAATATGGTGCGGAGTTCACCGGACAAACTGGCGTATGCTCGCAAATATGAAATGTACGCAGTCTGAGCTAAGGCTGACAACGTCTCGTCATCGTCGACAGATTTAAGAAAAAGGTTAAAAAACCGACTAGTACCTTCTTCAACTGTCATTGTCCCATCCAACTGTTCAAATAAAAAAAGAATATCATTATGTTTAAAACTTTAAACAGTGAGACACAATTGGCGGTTTATCAAATGATAGGTTCGCAAGTCCTATTACTAAATATTCATTCATTTCATTTTGATTGGTGACGTAGTCACCTCTTCGTTGATAAGAGCAACAAATGTAGAAGAATAAGAGTTTCTTGGCTGGTAGACGATACCCTTGTAACGTGACCATTGTTTACAAAAATTGACAAGGCTGCCTGATTTTTTATCTGGGTTATCTCCCTTAGCCCAACGGCGACATATGATATACGTGCACCTCAAGATACCTCTTAAGTATCCTGGGTGCATGCTTACACCCACCAGCTGTAGGGAAAGCCCAGTTATACCGTTGTGCACTCGGACCCTGCTGTTATTAGTCTAGATGCCTAGGAGCGGCTGGTTCAAGATGCACCACGTGGAGGACGAACAGTCAGGAATATTACCATCATCGGAAATAGAGACTTTATAAGCATTAGTTAGATCCTCGGGATCATTAGCAGCATTCAAAAATGGATTTTAAACGTCTTAGAATAATGAACTTCATATCAATAATTAGAATGACTTCAATAATTTCCATCCAGGTATAAAATCAAGTAAACATCAATGCGATGAAGTAAATTTTTTAATCCTGCCCAATAAACCTCAATTGTACAATCAATCATAGATTCCTTAAACAAACTTTGCCATTGTTTCCAAGATAAACAATGGTAAAGTCGTTGGACTAACATACCTCTGCACTCCTCCAAAAACCGTAAACAATGGATGTTATGAGAAATCCCTAATATTGTCCAGTTTAAGGTTGGATAGAGCTAACTGCGTCATAAATTTAAAATCCAAATCTCTTAATCAGAAAAATAGATCATTTAGCATTCCGCCATACAACCACATCCGAAGAGGAATGAAGATTGTAAACGCGCCATAGTATGTCCATTGCTTTGCAACAAAAAAAACAACCAAAACACAATCATACCGCTTTTTTCCGAAAACGGTCTGCATGACGCAAGTGAAATAAAACCGTCTGAAGCAAATCGCCCAAATTAAGTTCATTGAAGTCAATTCCTATCTTGGTTTTCAACAAATCCATAAAACTGGTTTCTTCTTGTTCCAAAAATACTAAAGCTTTTCCACGTCCTCCAGCCCTGGCAGTTCGTCCTACTCGGTGCACATAGTCTATTGATCCGCCAGTCACGTGATACTGAATTACCCATGAAACAGAAGTCAAATCGAGACCGCGACTAGACACATCTGTAGTGAAAAGGACTCCGGCAAAACTTGATGCAAACTTGGAAAATTCCGACTCTCTGTCCTGTTGAAATCATATATATATATATATATATATATAGCATTCTTGAGTAATTAAATAGCTTGTTAAAAAGATTCATTCTGTAAAAAAAATTCAACGACCATAATATACTCATAACCCAAGCAGCTAAAACAAACAACTAAAAAGCCTGGGCAGTTTAAAATACTAAAATAATAAAGTTTGTAGTGTTTACTGTATGTATGTATTTTTCACAACTAATTTTTTTTTATAATTATATGCATCTTTTAAAAGTTGCGATAAATTATGGTATTATTCTTTATTGCTAGGATAAATTTTATATTAATAGAAATTATTTTACCGAATGTTTGCTAATAAATACTTAAGGTATATCAAAGATGCACCAAGGATAATATATACATAATCACCTTTTCACTATTCGTAAAACATCTTAAACCATCGCTTTTCATTGTTTCATGTACAGAATAAGTCTCACAATTGCATAAAAATGGCAAAATTCCTTAGCTAAAAAACATGCCTGTAATGGCATCAGGTTGGATTAGTGGCGTGGTCACGTCTTAATAATTTCAGTTTTCACAGAGCATCTTCAGCGATTTTCTCCTGTATGTTAGATACAAATAACCTCGTATGTGCAACAAGCGTTAAAAAGTGATAAGTTTTACACAACAATATGGTTTACAAAAATAGATACGGCTACATAATCTTTTGTTAGTCAAAAATTGATATACCTTAAAATGCTCTTCAAGTATCTTGAATGCATTTGTTCGCATTTATAAATTAAAGCAGAAACTGAGATATACTGCATTGCACTTGATCCGTGCCGTACTTTTGTCTAAAATAAGGATGGATTTAGTGAAAATACGGAGTCAGTTCAAAGAAAATACCAATTACAATGAGAAAATTTACTTTATGTTCCATATTTCCATGAAGTCTATAAATAGATAACTTTTCAGTCATTTTAGCCAATGAAGCAGATTCATCTTTATCACAGAAAACGGCTTTGAATAGTTTATAATGAAAGTCGATACAGTAATGCGTAGCCATAAATACTATCAATTTTCCACCATATTTGTGATACTAAAATAACAAAAAAAAAATGTACACATTCACACCATGATGTTTTTTTAATTAAACAAATGAAATAATCTTAATTTTTTTTAATTTCAAAAATATACCCCACCACTAATACTTTTACTGAATTCTTATTATTGTACTAATTCAACAAATAAAACTATAAAAAATAATTGTAATATCAATATAATCAATGTAATACCAATGTTTTCGGGATGCTAATGATCGTGAGGATATTTTTTTTAATTTTATGTTTTCTACTTTTAATGTTTTACTAGAAACATCTTTCAGCAGTGGACATTTTGGCGAAGCCGAACGTGGGCCGGCGATGGGATTCGAACCCATGTCCACCGAGGTCCGAATTCGAGCGCTGTACCGCTTATAAAGTCTCCATTTTCACTGATGGTAATATTCCTGACTATTCGTCCTCCACATGGTGCATCTTGGACTAGGTGTCCCTAGGCATCTAGACTAATAACAGCAGGGTCCGAGTGAACAGCGGTATAACTGGGCTTCCGCTACGGCGGGTTCGTGCAAACATACACCCAGGATATTTAAAAGGTGTTTAAGGTATACGTATACCATATATAGCCCTTGGGCTAGCCCTGACAAAAAATCAGGTAGTCTCGTCAATCTTTGTAAGCATTGGCGACGTCACAAGGATGCCGTCTACCAGCCAAGAAACTTTGTTATTCTTCCGTTTGTTACGCTTATTAATTCATTGAAGTCGATCGTTTATATGTCGTATAAATGTGGGAAATAATGGAGAGATGATCACGTCAACAACCAAAAAAATCTGTTTGCAAACAGTTTTTCAAACTCTGAAATAAAACGGTCAATTAAAATTACAATAAAAATAAACCTTAACAAGACTTTTAAAAAGTATTAAGTTAAGCTATCAATAATCTAATCAACTGGAATACTCTTATATAACCAACTGCATTAGTAGTGGGTACTGTATATTTTTACTGTGCACTACCATCCAATCGTCCATATCTAAACAAGGGTACATAAAAACCAGAATCTAAACTCATTAATCTAGATAACGCAATTTTTACTACTTTATCATGTGTCTGTTTATATAATATATCATGTCTAAATTTATCAATATACGATCAATCACTGTCCTTCCATTTAGTTACAGCTCCACAAGAGAGATATTAAAAACTTAAAAAGTTATAGTTTCAATTTTCAAATCAATTAAAACTCTTCCATCTCATTATACTTAAATGAAATTCCTAATTATGTTATACTAGGAATTAATGAATTATTTGCAGAGTACATTAATATTTTTCCTTTTTAAAATATAAATTTAAACAAAACTTTTCCAATTTTTCAGTGTTGGTTTGGCTAAGATGTTAAATTTCACTAGATGAAAAATGCTTCCCATTAAACATTCAATAAAAAATCGAAATAAAGTATTAAATAACAAGATTGCATATTTATTTGCATAAAACAACTAACCTTACACTTAAGTAGTATAAATGCTGCTAAAGAAACGAGACGAAGTTTCCATGGTACAATTAAGACATAATGCTTCAACCCAGAAGGCAAAGAAAAAAGGGCTTTGCTTTTCGCACCACTAGCCAAACATTTTCCGCCTTTTTCAATTTCACTGTCCGTGTCCTGAATTACACAACGAACAGGATTTGTCAAAGTTAAACCAGCAAGATCTTCAACACCTTTTATCGAATAATATATATATATATATATATATATATATATATATATATATATATATATATATATATATTCATATATACATTTGCAATATAAAAACAATTAATGATTACACTTGACAATAACCCAATAACTTAAAGCACTAAACTACTGCTCCGTAATATTTTTAAAATCTTTTCCTTTTTTAAAAAGGAGTCGCTGTTTCTGGTCAGCCTTCACCAAACAATCTAGCCATCTCTTTGACCAACCTCGGTTGCTTTTACCTTCAGACCAGACAACCTAAACACGGTTATAAAAACTCTTATTGCCGTGAAAACTGTACTGTTTAACAGTAATTCTTTTGTATGCAATAAAAACTTCAAAATCACTTTTTCATCCAACTTTAGTATTATTGAATACAAGTCGTTTTTAAAAATAAGTCATTTTTCTAGAAACAAAAAATTCGGTTAATGTACGTTTCAGTCGTTTCTGTCCTATTCAAATAATAGCAAATTAGTAATACAAACAAACATTGTTCGTCCTCCATGTAGTGTATCCTGAACTAGATGCCAACAGGCAGGGCTCGAGTGCACAGCGGTATAACTGGGCTTCCGCTACGGCGGGTTCGTGCAAACATACACCCAGGATATTTAAAAGGTATCTTAAGATATACGTATACATTATGTAGACCTTGGGCTAAAGAAGATAACCCTAGTAAAAAATCAGGTGGCCTCGTCAATTTTTACGAAAAGTGGCGACGTCTCAAGAATGCCGTCTAGCAGCCATCGAAATCGATCGTTTGCTATGTCGTATAAATATGGGAAATAATGAAGAGGTGACCACGTCATCAACCAAAATAAATAAAATAAGCACTCAGTTTTAAACATTGTAAATATTTTTTGTCATTGAATACTGTGCAAACTCTCGTTAAAATATAAAACATACCTGAAGTAAGCGTTGCAGAAAGAAGTACGGTTCTCACTTTAGAATCGACCCCCTCTGCTTGACTTTCTGTTAACTTATCTACAATACGATGCACGTCCCGCTCAAAACCCATTTCCAATAAACGATCAGCTTCATCAATCACAAGCCAACGTATAGTATTCAAATTTAAACTACTTGTATGTTCCAAGTGATCAAGAATTCGCTGCGGTGTCCCAATAACAACATTAATCCCTTTTCTCAAACTGAAAAAATCAAACCATTGTAAATTCTTTTATAATAAAACGTACTTCCAATTGAAAATGCAAACATTAACAAACTAGTACAATAAAAATGTAATTTCTAACCTTGACTTTTGAGACTTTCTTTTCATACCACCTATTAGTACACCAGGAACAACACGAACACAAGACTGTGCTAATATTCTAAATACATCAAAAGTCTGTGTTGCAAGTTCGCGAGTAGGTAAAATGACCAAAACTAGTGGACCGTCTAATCGAGTAATAGTAGGTTCAAACGTAATTAATTGATTCCATATAGGTACTGCATAAGCCAAAGTTTTTCCCGAACCTGTTTGAGCACGGACAAGAACATCTTTCCCATCTAGTAATGGAGGCAGACATGACCATTGAATTGCGGTTAGGGTTTGAAGTTTGAAACGCTCCAATATACACGATTTTAAATAAGGATGTATATTAACAGAATTACATACATCTTCCCATGACTTGTTTGAAAACACGGGTTCAATCTTTGCTTCAACAGAATGACTAAAAATAAAAATTCATTAAAATAACATACCCCAACAATGAATCAAATACAGAATCTTTGACCGTTACTTTCTTGTTATCAATACCAAACTGCAAAGGATTTTTTACAGTTCTTTTTTCATCTTTTTCCACTTTATCAGCTTTAACAGAAATCTCCTTATTTTCTCTTTTAGTTTTTTTCTGCGGTTTAATATGCTCGAACTTCTGTTAAATTCAATTTATACACCAAATAATACAAACCTTTAATTGATTATGAGGTTTCTTAGAAGCGGAAACATTTGGTATATGTATATTCACTATACAGTCATCCATATGAATATTATTTACAAAATATCATTCAAATATTCTACAAATAGTGCATAAAATTTTAAACAAAATTTAAAAAGTACAATCGAAAATTCACAAAATACATAATGATCACATTGTAATTGTAATTTCAATATTAATCTTTACAAATCAAACACTAAATACCACCTACCTAAAATTAAATAAACTAACAGTGCTCCATAATAAGAAACTGTTTTTTCCAAATAGGTAAACAAAAACCCTTAAACAAGACTCAAACATTCATGCTTCGTAAATATTCTGATTATTTCAAACTATATCACATAAACTAATTAAAATATTATCAACTAAAATTTCTCCTTTTCATAAAGAAAGATGACTTATATATACTATAAACAAATTTATAATTCGGTAATTATTAGAAATCAAAAAAATTAAAAAGTCACCTTTAAAAATAAAATTATATACTGAAAAACAAACATACAAAATCACATTTACATAAGTTACACATTAAAACTAAAATAATAATATAGACCACGACAAATTTAGAATAATTACCACGAACGACAAAAGCATGCTTAGAATTCAAATACCCTCGTAGCCTTGACAATTATTAAAACCACGTTTTCTATAAAAAAACACAAATAATCAAAATATATAAATTTTAAAATAACAATTAAATAAACAAATAATATTTAATTAACAAAAAGTATGTTTAAAAGTTAATTAATGTTAAACGAAACATTTAACAATATTGTTTTTTTTAATGTTTACTAAACGTGAATGTTTTATTTAATATTTATTTAACATATAATAATAATAGTCTAAGTTTTTTAATTTATACGTAATTTTCGGTTTAGTTTAATTTTTTGCAACAACCTTTGTTTAATAAGCAAATACATTATAATTTCTTTTTAATACAAAATTCTTTTTTAAATTAATAACCACAATTGTAACTACAACTCAACATTTAAACAAATACTAAATAATAAATAATAATTACATTTTAACAATTATAAAATTTGTATTGTAACTTTAATTTTGTTGCTATACAAGTTGAGTAAATCAAACATTTTTGACATTACTTTTATCCTCTATATAACATTAATATAATTTGTTTAAAAAATATTTAATTAATTTTATGTCTGTAATCCGAATGACTAAAATAAATTTAAAAATAGTAACAAAATTGGTAAAACGCAAACGCTTGGCTTTAAATTATCCTCGAGTACCTAGTTAAAATAAATGTCACGGAATAAAATGAGAATTTTGGCAAAAAGTGAATTTACTTAAAAAACACTTTGTTACCTTTAAAAAGTTTTAGAACAAAAAGATTTTTAATAATAAAAATTATATAATTTATTTTTAAGGATACACATGTAGATAAAAGGCATAAATGTCCACTTACACTGTAGACATTTAAACAGTAACACTGGAGTTATTTTTACTAAATGCCTTAATTTTAAAAATTATTTTAAATATTTAATTGCAATTTAATTTATTAAAAATTGCGATTACAATTTATATAGAAATGGGAACCAAAAAATAATAAGCATTATCTTGTATAAAAATTATAAATTATTTATAGAAATAATATTTAATTAATATTAATACTTTTTTTGATTATACCAAACGTTATTACCAGATTAAAAGATAAACCACCAATTTAATAATATAATTTGTTATTATTCGTCACTTTTGGGTAGCAGATACTACCACTACAATTAAGTAAAAATTTCTTTGTCGGCATAAATAACACTCATTTATATAAACGACGTCACGACCTCAGTGACTGCAATAAAACAGACGGTTTCTAATATTTTTAATTGTCACTGTCTAACAGAAAACATTTTTCAGTAAGTGGACATTTAATGATAGCAAAGTGAGGCTTGTATTTAGTGCCGACAGTGATGATTAGACTGTGCCCACTTAGGTTTAAGTCCCACGGTATACCACTGCATTATTAAACTACTTTATCAGTAGCGACTTTTTGCCAACATTTAATAAAGAAACATGTTCTCTAAACATTTAAACTAATTTAAATTTTGTATAATATTCAAGTAATTTTTTGTTGACAGACTAAAATTTGTAAATTTTATAATTTTTATAATTAGTTAATACAATAAACATTAAATTGTTTTTAACTATTTATATAAAAAATAATTTTAAGTCAAGTTATTTAACCCGTTTTAAAGTGTATTATTGTAAAATTTTGCTAAATAATATATATATATATATATATAATAAGAGCAATTGGTTGTTGAAGATCAGTAATCTAAAAATAATAAGTGTTTATAATTTTTTTATATTAAAGTAACTAGAAATGTATTGTACCAAACATAATAAACAAACGCTTTACAATAAAACTACTTATGTTTTGTACAAAATAACATATTTATATTACACTTGTAACATAAATTTACTAAAAATACGAAAATGTTAAAATATGTTTAGATAATGTGTAATAAATAATCATCATAATTTAGAACAAAGTGGTTGCGTAAACAGCACCACTCAATGTTTATATTTTTGTAGTTACTCATTTTGCTGAATGTTCTCCTTACTTTATGTGTATAAGCATTATAATTATCGATTAATATACTATAATAGGAGCATATTTAGAGCATTAAATGCACAAAAAGATTTTACATTATTAGCATAAGTAAAGAATTTAAAAAACAACATAATGTAAAAGTATATAATAATTGCAAAAATAATATGTAGATGCTTAAATTAATAAATTCCTCCGTGACTATAACGTCACAGATCTTTCAATTCATCTAAACATTGTGTTTAAAAATTAATAAGTGTTAATAGTAATAATATAAACTATTTGTCAAATAGAAAATAAAACAGCAAAAGAAATGAAGTTACACAAAGCAAAGTAATCCTGAAAAAACATTAATTATTAATACATAAGAACTTCATTTTTGGTTTTTTTCTGAATTAATAAACAATTTTGTTAAATACGGAATGCACAAATTATGTATGGTAGGTATTTGTTTTGCACTGAATGTACAAATA
This sequence comes from Cardicola forsteri, assembly GCA_025895645.1. Taxonomy (NCBI): domain Eukaryota; kingdom Metazoa; phylum Platyhelminthes; class Trematoda; order Strigeidida; family Aporocotylidae; genus Cardicola; species Cardicola forsteri. Next base: position 754,220 of record JAKXYG010001440.1, read on the forward strand.
TTTTTTTTTATTTTGTCAAATGCACTCGTTTGTTCGAGTTTAGCCTTTTCAAAAATATTGAAAACTGAAATTATTTCCTGTTTGTGTTCAATTAACTTAAAATACACATAACCGCAGATTTTTAATTGGATTATTCTACAGTAATAGTGAAAAATACTTTTAATAAATTATCTTAGTCAACACTCGTGAAGTAAAGCGCGCATCACGGTACACGTCAAGTGGGGCGTTATCATTTTTTACATTTCATTTTTCGAAAATTATTAGTGTTTTGCATTGTAATGCAAAACTTGCTTTATCATGATTTTTGTATATTTATCATTTTTGCTTACTTTTTATAATTTTAAACTTTTTTCACCATCTCCCTTAATTTTTCGTCTTAATTTTCAATTTTTTCTGTGATAAGTTCCCTTTACCCTATATTTCTTATATCACCCCCTCCAATCATTTGAAATACATTAAAACCAAGGAGCAAAAGATGTTTCTCCTATTCAACTCGTGTACTAATCTAAAATTTACAAAACATGTTGCAAAAACTTTTCGAACCGTTTAAAAACCTGTAAAACATTAGAAACAATAACTTATTTGTGTCTTGGTGGTATAATAACTGTATCCTTAAACCCATACCGTAGTAAACAATAATTTAAATTTGATTAAATACAGTTCTTCGTGTAACTGCGCCACATATCTACTTTCTGAAGGATGTCTTTAGTAAAACCAGATAAGAAAATAAAAACCCATATTTTAACAAATTAATTAACATTAGGTGCTTTACATTTAATATGATTTATCAACTTATAATAAATATTTTTTTCAACAAAACATTTTTTGTGATTAATTAACAACATTCGATAAGCACACTTAAATACCATACTATATAACAATTTAAAACAATCTATTTTATGTAATTTTACATATTTTGTAAACAGCATTGTGGTTTTAAACTAACTTGATGGTTTGACAAGAAAACAAAACCAACACTTTAAGTTCTGATTTATACACACAACTAGTCACAATTGTATTTAAAATCGATTTAATCATATGATTATAACATTTACCGACAATAACTGATTAACATTAATGAAATCAACTACATTCAGCACAAACTTTGATTTTCTACGTATATAAAAAATTAATACAAGTTTATTAGTCCAACAACTGCAACGTTGCGTTCTTCCAAACCAAACTAGCAATCAATATTCAATGCATGAATGTAGCTTATCGGTTTATAATCGTATGCTCAAAAACTGCTAATTCCAATAATCCTAAATTCAATTCCACCGCAGCCCATCTTAAGTCCGGTTGAGAAAGGATGCTAATGATCCTGAGGATTTGAGTAATGCTTATAAAGTCTCAATTTCCAATGATGGTGATATTCCTGACTGTTAGTCCTCCACGTGGTGCTTCCTGGACTAGGTGCCCCTAGGCATCTAGACTAATAACAGCAGGGTCCGAGTGCACAGCGGTATAACTGGGCTTCCGCTACGGCGGGTGGGTGCGAACATACACCCAGGATACTTAAAAGGTATCTAAAGGTATACGTATACCATATGTAGCCCTTGGGCTAAGGGAGATAACCCTGACAAAAAATCAGGCGGTCTCGTCAATCTTTGCGAACAGTGGCGACGTCACAAGGATGCCGTCTACTAGCCAAGAAACTTTGTTATTCTTCCACGTTTGTCTACGCTTGTCAAGCCATCAAAATCGATCGTTCTACATGTCGTATAAATATGGGAAATAATGAAGAGGTGACCACGTCACCAACAAAATGAAATGAATGAATGAGGCGTACATAATAATATGTATTTAGTGTATATCAATGTTTTATTATTAACAAATTATTCCAAGATAGATATATATTTTATCACAAAACCCTTTTACTTTAAAATCAGCATAGGACAAGATCACAGTAACAGTAAAAACAACATCAAAATCCCATAATTTAGGAGGAACACGAGACAACAAAAGGATTCTATGTGTTCGAACATGCTGCCAAAATTTTTATTTGATCCCCCATAAAACATTCATATCAATTACATCTTCTTAAATGGTTTTTATCCAAGTTTTCTGTAGTCTAGCAACCTTTCTCTTGTCATCGTTAATTGTCCATTACAAAACAATTCTTGCTGGTCTTTCAGGCAGTAAATAAAGAATTTAACCAATCAATTTTCTTCGTCTAATCACTTCTTTACCGTTATTTACCGGAATGGCGTCCTCTTATTGTTTTTGTGGTAATATACTTCAATAACTCAACTACATTTACAACCCAATAATCGATATAAAGTGTTTGCATTTGCAATTCGTATTTGCCAACTAAGTAGCTTTAAAAAACATCTGTTAAAAATTTATTTGAAAAATCGAATTACACATTATTTTTAATGTACGTGTGTACATTGCCAAGATAAATTTCAAGTTATCGATTTGTTGCAGTCTACCAGGATAATTATATTTTACCATTACATACTAGTATCGTTTTTTCTCTAATATAATGACTATTTTAAAACAAAAGATTTTGAGCGCAGTTAAAAAAAGTCCATATACATTACTGTCAGTGTAAACTGAGGTCACTAAGATATTAGTCACTATACCATCTCCATATATATATATATATATATATATATATGTAGTACTGCTAACGTTTTAGTCAAAATAATCAATTTAGTTAATATACCAAACTGACATTCTACGGAAGTGTAAATGTGGATTTAAATCTCTCATTCCCAAAAGAACTTTAACAAATGTATTATCACTAAGAGATGTTAATGATCCTGGTGATTTGAGTAATGCCTATAAAGTCTCCATTTCCAATAGCAGCAAGAATTTTAACTGTTCCTCCTCCACATAGTGCATCTCGGACAAGATCCCCATATGTATCTAGACTAATAAGAAACGGGACCAAATGCACAACGGTATAACTCTTAAGGTCGTATACCTTAAGATACCTTTTAACCGTTGAGCTAAAAACTAAAAGAAATAACCATGACAAAAAATCAACAGGCCTTATCAATCTGTGTGAATAGTGGCGCCGTCTTAAGGATGCTAAGAAACTTCGTTATTCTTCTTTGTTTGTTACGCTTATAAAACCATCGAGATCGATCATTTAATATGCCGTATATATAAAGAGGTGACCATGTTATTAAACAAAGTGAATAAAATTAATACTGACATATATAAATTGCAACAGTACCATGCAGACTTTGCTATTTTGTAACAAAATCATTAAATGTTCAAACTTCCAGGGTGGTCCAACGGTACAGCGGTCGACTCGAACTTGGGTGGGCATAGATGCAATCTCCACCACCGTCACCAAATATCGACACCCGTTCGGATTCGCTGCAATGTCCACTGTTAAAAGACGTTTCTTGTAAACCATTTAAAGTAGTAAATAAATAAAAGGCCAAAGATGTATAAGTTCAAACTTCACCTTTTGTCTTTTTAATTCAAAGTGACTAATGCTAAATGAGGAATCAAACTCAGACTCATTATTCCAATCATCAAAGCTTTTAACTTTCTACCACAGCCAGATTTTAAAAAGTTTACGGCTATCATTACTCCAAACGACTTGATCTAATTTCAATCAATATGTAATTCAAATAAATCTACATAAACAAAAATTATTGGTACAAAATAAACATAGTGCCAAATATTTGTAAAAACACATCCATTGTGTTGTAAAGTTTAATACACATTACGGATTAAATAATAATAATAGTAATAATATCAATAACAATAAACATTATCATCATTACATATACATGGCATGTGTTAAATATGTCAACAAAAACATTAGAAGTTGATAGTGTCAACACAATTGGCTTGACGATAACCCTTCAAAATTACCTCCAAAATTGAAACTATTTGTGTTGGCTGGTTCAATACAAAACTGTTTTGCGATACGAAAACAAATAACGATATCTTATTGATGAAGTTGATTAATAAATATAAACAGTGTTGTAATTTAAAATGTGAAAATATTTTGGTAAATAATTTAAATGTCATTAATCCGTTTTTGAAACTGTCGAGTTGGATTTGTGTAGAAAACCGTAAGTACCCAAATAAACAAGTCCTATTTAAAAGAAAAAGCAAAAATAAAACAAACTCTTGTTTACTCTTATACCACTTTAAATGTTTTACGGGAAACATTTTTCAGCAGTGAACATTTTAGAAAAGTCGAATGTGGGCCCGGTGGTGTAATTCAAACCCATGCCCATCCAAGTTTGAGTCGAGCACTGTAAAGCGGCAGCAATAAAAAACTTAATTGCTCTCAATTAGAATGCTTCGGATTTTATTGACAAGAACACATTCACCTACGGTACATGTATGTCGATTGATTAGTTTAAATCCTCTCGGTCACTAAGTACCTATCTAGTGGTCCCTTTTTCGCTAATTTTGACTACTTTGTGTAATTATGTAAGTACATATTAATTGTACTCTTAGCGGAATATTAAAGCTTTGGAATAATAATAATAGTAATAATAGCAGTAATAATAATATTAATATTATTAATAATAGTAATAATAATAACAACAAAAGTAGTAATAATATTAATATTAGTAATAATAATAATAGTAATAAAAATAACAGCAATAATAATAGTAATAATAATAATAATAATTATTATTATTATTATTATTATGTTCCATATTTTAGTCTAACCTCATTGTTTAATTCATTTATTTAATGTTAAATGCTCGACTGTCGAGAGAAACATTTTTCAGCAAGCAATCATTTAGCAAAATATAACAAGCCCCCACACATTTGGTGCCGATAATGGAACTCAAACACATGCCCATCCAATTTCATGTCTAGCTATATGGCAACTTCCACTGCCTTTCCAATGGCTTGGATTCTTGCTAGCATAATACATGTCCCAGCCATATCAGTCGATATCATCTAATTATTTTGGAAAAAAGCATCAAATCAATTTTAATTTCTTTTAAATTCATCATCCTGGAAATCGCAGCTCCTCGGACAATGAGACATTCTACCATATTCAATCAATTTATTGTAACGTTTTAAAACTGTATGTGACTATTTTATGATCATTTTAAGAGCGGATCCAAAATACCAACAAATAGAACAAACGAGTTTTACTTGTAAAAAATTATATCAATTTTTTTAAACAAGCAAAGATGGCCAAGGTGCAGTTTAATTTAATTAAGAAAGAAAAAGCCTTTGTTAAACTAAAATTGATCCGAGACTACCTAATGACCTTAAAATTGAACCAAGTTCACAATATTAATTTACCATTCTATCTCTGGAAATGTAAATTTCTAATTTGTAATTAGCATTTCTTTCAATCAATGTAAAATATTAATCAACCAAGAACAGCAAACAACATATGGTTTCTTTAAATGACTATCTTTTCCCTGTGTTGACATAGCCAGCAAGAGTTCATCATTGTGTCCTGTTTTGAGTATACAACTCTTAAAACATCTATAGCAATCACATAACTCAAAAAAGGAACTCACTTTAATCATGCTGTATAAATGATTATACTATATAATAAATAAAATACAATTATAATTTTGTTAATATGTACTGTTAATATAAATTCTTATAGAGTACAGTCGTAAACTAATTCTCTAACTATTTCGATTTATAACAGAAAGAAGATGTAATACAGATTTAACATCTCTATTCACATATCCAACCATATTTCTTTTCCACAGCCTTATAGCAACTTGAATTTATAAAAATTTATTAGGAAAAAACTTAAATATCCAGTTTCAACTGAAGACCAAGTATCGATCATCATTATACGTCCGCGTAATCGTTGAAGACTCAACAGTTACGCCCATGGTTCCATTTTTGCCAAATTATTCATTAAATATTCATTCATTTATTCTGGTTCGTGATCTAGTCACTTCTTCATAATTTCCATATTTATATAGAGTTTTAGACGATCGACCTCGATGACTCCATAAGCATAACAAACGAAGAAGAATAACGAAGTTTCTTATCTAATAGACGGTATCTTTATGACGGTGCCAGATAGACAAAACAGTCTAGTTTTTAATCATGGTTATCTCCATTAACCCGGTAGCTACATGCTTTCTAAGTACCCTCATCCAACTGTTGCATAACAAATTTAAAAAGTGAGGGTTGTTTGACTAATTCCATATTTCATGTAATTCCTTGCATTTCCACCGACTTAAATAAGCGATCTAAGATAATTGAATTATTTTACTTGCCATCATTAGCTCGTGAGTTTCTTTAAGATAAACAATTATCTAAAACTTTTTTCAATGTCTACAGTGTTTATAATATTATATTGCCAAATTGGATAAACATTCCAAGTCCCAATATTGACTTTTTTTTAAAGTTCAACAGGTATGTAAAATTATTTGAAACAGAACGTGTGTCTTGATTGCAATGACGTTGCACAGAACCAACTGTGTTCCCACTTGGACATGCTAGTCCCAAGATAATGGATTGATAACTGGATTGAAATTAACTTTAAAAGATGAGTGTTGGCAAAACGAACATTTTTTTCTATAATGAAGTAGGTTATTGTTAATCAATGAAATAAGGATACAGATAAACGTAGAATGAAAGAAATAGTAAAACATTAGCATACTTATCACTATTAGCTCTGCTAAATACAACACAGCATCAACTTTTTAATGTGCATAATACTGCCAGGTTGACAGATTGGGAACAAAAGGATGATTCGGGTCTTCATTCAAAGCTTTTGGTTAAAAATCCTAACTGCAGGACGGCAAATGACAAGGCCGTGATCCCCCATACAGCAGACATCATGTCCAACCTCTTGTCACTAATGTAAATACACAATCAAATCACCAACTCGAAGCGTTCATACAAGCTTCACCAAATGCAAAGCACAATATCAACGTTCAACATCAGTTCGTTTTCCCTTCATTTCCCATAATCATTACATTAGGATTTATCTCCAATGCGTTTCATTCCGAATAGTAAATATTTGATGTACCAAACCAATACAAATATATTTTCCACAATCAGCTCAAAGTATCCGAGTTACGTGATAGTTTATTCCAAATTTATCGATTTAATTACGTTCCATAAAACATTGTACAGTAAATTCTATCAATTCTCCAACTACAAAGTGTTATACTGTTGTTATTATTATTTATTTCAAAATCCTTTCATTCTTAAGAGAATGGGGCAACAAGATTATTCCATAGGAACATTAAATGTTCAACTTTGAAAATCGTGCATATCGAAAATTGAAAATCTATTCAGATGTTGACGAACACCGTCACCGGAATCATGTTGCTTTGACTTATTTGCCGTAATTTAATGAAATGATGTCCTGTTGATGTTTCTTTAGCAATACGTTTTTAACAGAGGTCAAGTTGCTAACCTTGCGCTCAAACCATCCTCTTGGGATCGGCTACGGTGGAGTTCGACAATGAAAACTAATTTTCAAATGGAGTATCCACTATAAAATCTTCAATCCAACCTATCATATCATTTGTGAGTGCTTTTGTAAAAGAAAATCAATCAACCATCTCCACATCGTCATTGTCAAACGCTTCGCCAAGTAATGGAGAATAATTGGAAAAAAATCGGTAATAAATGACCAAACATTGAATAAAAATGTTTTTGACATAAATTCACTCCTCTCCAATTCCACTTAATAATAATCACATTCAATAAAATCCATATCACGTGTTTTATATGAAGGTCAAGTCACGTATTACTGTTTTGTGTTAAAACACTGAACAATTTATTTACCAAAACCTACATAAAAATCCATATTAAATATATATATAATGCATATAAATTATCACTTACCAGTACAAAGACTACCACACATGCATTGATAAAGTAGGCGTTTGAATCCTGTATATTGACGAATTTGGTGCTTGGCGCTGTAGATTATATAACACGACAAAACAATCGATGAACATAAAGAGACAACCTTACAACCCAGACAATCATTTTTCGTGCTCAACTGCTTGTTATCCGAATCGTGTGAATTCGAAGCCATGACACTCGTCTACAATTGACACTTTGACAAATGCAAGTAAACATTTAAAAATTATGATAAACAGTATTAGCTTAGCACACAGGTAATATCTGTTGAACTAGTTAAATTGTACATCTTTACTGATTTTGTTTCAAATTCTATTTAACCTAAAAAAATTACGTGATAACAGCGAAAAAATGTTTATTATTATCGTCATACAATTCAAAATTTTAAAATATTGGATGAATGTTGATAAAAATGTTACTTGTTTGTGTTTTCAAAATGATTTTACAACGTATATAATGTTATTTCAAACCACTCGCCTATGTGAAGCAATACACGTATTTTATTGGTCAATATATATTATTGAAGCCAAAAGCAATTGTAACTACCATTCAAAACAAATAAACCATAAAAACATGGGACTCTTAAAGAATCACTTGTTTAATTTAAATCGTCAATAATTTGATTAAAACAACACAACTTAACTGGAGCACCAAATAACGCGGTCATTCAATCACTCTAAAATATACTTCTATTAAAATACAATTTGTTATTGATAATACTTAATAAATTAATTGATTCTCAATCAATAGTATTTTGAAAAACAAAACACATCGATTTTTGAATTCGATATAGTCTATTGCTTGTTGTCCTTAAATCTCAACAAATGCATTTTAGCAAAATCAAATGAGCACTCGCATTTAGTGTCGGTGGTTGAACCCGAACTCATTCTAACCCAGCTACAAGTCCAATTGCCTCTGTCACCTCTATCACCCCAGCACATAAGTACTTTCCGGTAAAGTATCAAACTTTGTTATATGTTCAAATTGACAAAATTTCAGCTGTCTAAAACATTGTACACATTACTTATCGGTAATGATGTGCTTCTGCTACAAACCTCAAAAATCTCTTTAACTGTTTCAACTTTTTTTTTATTAATAGTGGCCGTAGAAGCATACATAAAACTACGTATCCTAATAGATGCAATCAATAGAATAATGACCAACACCCACGTAGAACATTTTTGTTGTACACAGGCGTATTGCTAAAACAAGACAACTAGAAAAGTAAATCAAAGCCTCTGGCTAAAACTTCCAACTGGTAGACCAGTGTTAGTCTGAGAGATAGCCTGCACTTGTTGACATATGTAGCCGGGGTCGCAAAATCATGTTGAAAAAGAAGACAGGTTGCGAAGTGAAAAACACTGGAAACCAAAACCTTGAAAATATTATGACTAGAACTTGGACACGTTTACTTATTATCCAATGTTCCGCCGAGAAATGGCAGGCAGTATAATTCTAAGGATGATCCTAGAAGTACATAAACCGCGGAAAAACGTAAACCCAACGGAGACTAGTCATCTACAATCGAATACAACAATATCATCATCATTGTAAACTAAAATTCAAATGCAAACCACATCGCCAAAAATATTCATAATCACTTGTCAATAATGAAAAGAAATATCATTATTAAAGTATTTATTGTTGCGCAGTAATCCAGATTGTAAAAATGTTTTAATGAAACTACATAATAAACTCAATTAATGAAACCAAAAACAATGAATGCGAAAATATACAAAAGGCTTATAAATAATAATAATAATAATAATAATGGAAAAAAATTGTCAAATTAATTATTAAAAAGTTGTAGAAAAAGAAACAAATCTTTTTTTTTAAACATGTATAAAAGTGCATTGAAACGTTGTCATTGATAATGACACAAAATTAGCCAATCAAAAAATAAATAATTCCAAAATCAAACCTGCAAATTAAATACACAACAATTGGGGATGGTAGAAAAAATCAGTCACACATTCGACAAAATAGCAAATGTATTGCGCAAATATTCTGTACGGCCAATACAAAACGTCCAGTCGATTTGTGTGTCAAGCCAGAAAATAAACATGTGCAATATGAGTAATTTGGAAAACAACAACAACAACCACAACTGTGTGTGCTTGTTCCAGTTGCAGCCAAATTAATCAAAATGTACAAATCAATACTTACTGTTGCACGATTGGAGGGGGGCATAAAAAATGGGAGGGGACAAATTAATTGTGAATGTACGATTGAAATAAATGAAAAATAAAGAATTGAATAATTTTGATTTGGAAATCGTATACAATCGTATAAAAGAACGGTGTTATTTTATATTGAACAAAATCAATTTGGATCAATCTCTGTGTGTGTGTGTGTGATTAGAAGTCGGACAAATGGGATAATGAACACAATCCATCAAGATGTTGCAAATAAAGCAAAACACAAAAAATCAACATTTACATCCACTCTGTGGTTCGGGAATGTCCAATTGTAGTTTGATATCTTGTGGATAATCGGTGCATATGTCAGTCTACAAAAAAATGATGAGAAAATAATTATTTACATAACAAAAAATATTAAAATGTACCCTCCCAAAAATCATAGCCTTGTAGTGGTTCAAGAACTTGCACACCTTGATTCTTAAAGGTCATACTAGCTAAAAAAAAATACATTTCATGCATAATAAAGTTTCTCGCTTGACAAACAACATCCTTATGATGGCACTACTGTTCACGAAAATTGACAAAGCCGCTTCATTTTATGTCGGGATTTTCTTCCTTATTCCACTATATAGTGTACATATGCCATAATATACCCTTCAAGTCTCCTGTGTGTATGCTTACACCCATTCGTCAAGGTAGAAGTCCGATTATATGACTGCATACTTTGTCCCTAATTTGCATTAGTTTAAACGTACAATGCATCAAGTGATAGTGAGGAATGAGAAATATTATCAACATTAAAAATTGAAACTTCATAAACATTACTCAAATCCTCAGGATTATTAACATCTATAATACATTAAGTTACTAAATCTACTCATGACCGAATATTAATCTGCACGACCCCTGAAATATATCTCTAGCTGAATGTGGCTCGTAGCGATACCGCTTATTCTACCAAACCTAACTTCAGTAATACATTGACACTTTTTAATACTAATACCATACAAACACAATTCACCTCAGATTCTTGTGCCAATGCAATTTTAGCAACATGATGGAAGGCTTCTTGAACATTTGTAGCTTCTTTGGCACTGCATTCAAAATATGGCAAATTTCCTTTAGATTGACACCACTGTCGTGCACGTCGTTCAGTTATCTGAAATAAGAAATGCGAAACGTGTTGACCAAACAAACAATTATTACACATGAATTGAAGGTTAGATTGCACTAATTACATTCCCATATACTTTTCTCCCGTGTTTATAGCATACATTTTTCCATAAAATCAGTCTAACGAAACCAAACAAAAATCCGCATCTAATCCTTATAGTAGCGTACATATTTAGATGGCCTAAGTATGTATTATACTTTAATATAATATCAATAACTTGACATTTCAAAAAATATTAACCATTTATAGCCAAGGGGAATTGCTTTTGACAAAAAAAACAAGCAACATCGTCATCGTTTGCAAGCACCAGCGTCATCACAAGGATGCCATCTTTTAACCAAGAAACTTACATACGTTTGCTGGACATGGAATGCTAATAATTCTGAGGATTTGAGTAACATAGCATTAATTCCAAGTTCGTACGGCAACTCGAATTCCTATACAAAAAAGGTTATCGAATGCAAATTGAACTTGGAGGGGAATAAATGAAGTTTCTTGGCTAAAAGACCGCTTCCTTGCGACGACGCCAGAGTTCACAGGAATTGACGAAACAATTTTCTTCGGAATTGACATCAGTTGACAGATCCACAATACTAACCAGCTACATATAGTAAATAGATACCTTGAGATACCTTTTAAGCATCTTGGATGTATGCTAACACTCATTCACTAAGTGGAAATCCAATAAAAGCCCAGATTTGAGTAAAGCTTATAAAGTATTAAATTCCAATGATGGTGATATTTCTAACTGTTCCTCTTCCACGTGGTGTATCATAGACCGGGTGCTCGTAGACATCTAGAGTAATAGCAGAAGTGACCGAATGCACAGATATATCTGGACTTTCACTAGACTCCCACTTCATGAATGGGTGCTAACATATACCCAATATGCCTAAAAGGTATCTCAAGGTATCCATTTACCATATGTAACCGGTTAGGCCTGTGGATCCGTTAGCCGGTTAGCCGAAGATTCAGTCAATTCCTGTAAACACTGATGTCGTCGCAAAGAATCGATCTTCTAGCCAAGAATCTTCATTTATCCTTCCACCCAAGTTCAATTCGCATCCGACAACCTCTTCGTATAGGAATTCAGGATGCTATACAAACTTGGAACTAATAAAGAGGTGGTTCTATCACTAACTTTTGTTGTTGTTGTTATTGTTGTTTGCTGAACATACAACATTTTCTTGTCATACAAAACACTAAAAAGATATCGTTCAAAATATTTCATTCGTTGCCAATTCAAATTCCCAACATCATTACAACACGCACATATCAAAAATGACCAATTTGCAAAACATCAATTTCATTAATTGGCCTAGTCCAAATAATAAAGTGCCAACAAAATAGACAACAAACTTACCACTCTATTGGGCAAGTCGCACTTATTTCCAATAATGAGAAATGGAAATTTTTCCGGATTACGCGGACTAGACTGAATCAGAAAGTCGTCCATCCACGAATCCAACGTTCTAAACGAATTGGCCATAGTCAAATCGTAAACGAGAACACACACATCGGCACCGCGATAAAAAGCAACGCCCAACGATTGAAAGCGTTCCTGACCTGCTGTGTCCCACAATTGCAATGTGGCCACACGGTCATCTACGACGGTTTCTTTAAACAAAAAGTCGGCACCTACAGTTGCCTTGTACTGATTGCTAAATTTGTGATTGACATACTGATTCATAAGCGACGTCTTGCCAACACTTAAAATGGATTAAAATGTTTGTTTTAATAAACAGAATGATATATACATACCCACTATCGCCAATAATTATGACTTTTAGCAAACACTTTCGATTAGCCATGATACTAAAATTGTTTGAGAAAAAAGTAAAATTAGATGTTATATTGTATATTGTAATTGACACTCATGTCATCTGCAAGATTAGAGTTAATTTTATTTAAACAAAAACCAAAATTTACTTAGTAATACCTAGTTTTTTATAACGACAAAAATATTATCAAATATACAATACAAAGGATACTCATATCATAAACTAAAAAATTAGACTTCGATTCACTTTGATAATCATAATAATCAAATCAATCAAATGATCGCTCTCAATATTTTTATAAGTGTAACAAATGTAGAAGAATAAGTTTCTTGGCTAATAGATAGCGCCACTACTCGGGGATTGACAAGGCCGCCTAATATTTTGTTAGAGATATTGCCCCTAGTCCGATGGACACATATAGTATAGGCATACTTTCAGATATCTCTTAAATACCTTAGGCGTATACTTTCACTAGTGGAAACCTAGTTATAAGGCTATGCATAAGTACCCGATCCATTTTAGTTTGAGTCTAGGATGCATCATATACAAGTAAGAAAACGGGGTCATCACTATCATTAAAAATTAAAACTTATAAGCATCATTTAAACCCTCAAAATCAGTATTGTAGGCAATCGTTTGATATACTGTACAAATATTGAAAAAGTGACTACATCAGTAATTACAAAAAACTCAAAACAAATAGCTTGTCGTATATATATATATATATATATATATATATATATGCATTTTAAACATTTTTGTCAAATCCAGACATTCATGCTTAATTGCAACAGGCTTAGAAACGCATATAAATAAAGGACTGATACTGTTATTGTGTGGAAGATTAAATCAATGTTTCTTCCATCATACCACTATAATATCTCGACAGGGAACTATGCTAATGTTGGCAAACATGCAGCCACTCAACGGAAATCTTAGTAAAATTATTAACGCTAACGGAACTTCTAAATCTGTGAAACCTTAGTTAATATATATACATCATCATTATCATCGGAATATAGTCAAGGGAAATGTTGAATCTATATTATGTCCCCTTTTCTGTTCTAAACAGGTAATTATAAAAGTAACTTATAATTACGGTCACATCTTAACAGAGAAAACATAATTATCTATAGCGACTAAAAAGTTCTATCCAAAAATGATTAATTATTACAAAAAATGAAATTGATTTTAAAAATTGTAATTAATACTTTATATTCTCAAGGTTATTCAATATCTGAATATTAATATGTAAACTGTTTTCATAACAATCAAATCAGTAACAATTTTTATGTTAAGTTGTTGAATATTTATGAGTAAAAATGCATAACATAATGATTAAAAATTTAAACTAAAAATCAGAAGTTTACTATTTAATTTAATATAATTAACAATATTGGAGTTTGGATTAACAGTAATAAAAAACTGTAATTAAATAATACGGTAAGCTTTACAGCTTGTTGAAAATTTAAATACAGTCCATTAAATAAAGTATACAACAATAAAACAAAGTGTATATTGAAAATATAAATCGACAATTTGAGCAACAAAAATGTGAACTAAAACATTAACTTAATTATAGAATACATTTATACTTTTCAATACTTTTATAAATTTCCTACAACTAACTTGTACAAATTACCACATTTAATATAAATACATTGTTAACAAGCTTTGATGAAATGCTTAAAATAATTGAAAATAACCTGTTCATTTCTAAAATACAATGACAATATAAATAGGTTACATTTTACTAAGCTTGAAGTTCTGTAAATTAAACAGCTCTAACTCACGTAATTTAACTTAATAAACTTGTGCCAAAAATAATCAATCACTAAAACGTTGAGATCAAAATATATTGCACTATTCACATGCAAATAAAATGAATCAGAATAACGGCTCTTCCTGTGCAGTTAAATAAGAACAAAAGTGTCCAAAGCAAAAAAGCTAAGTATAAAAATCCCAACAATATATATATATATATATATATATATATATATATATAAACTAGTGGAATAGTTTCGAAATAACTGTACTGTAGCCAAGACATCCAATTATAAAATCCTACTAGGAAACCGTTAATTAATTACACCGTTTCCAGAACTTAAAAAAAAATGTTCAAATACTAAACTTCTTGTTTAATAAAAGTTCCTATCACAAAATAGTTCCCGCCCCGCTTCTAATTGTTCTTTTCCAGTCAATTTCTCTATTACTCTACTCTCTATACTCTACAATAGCAAATAATAGATTAAACATCAGAAATAACTTTAGACGTAAACAACTGTCAAATGAAATTAAACAAAAATAACAAAAACGTTAGACAAACGATTCATATCAGCTTTAACTCTTTCTGCGCTAAATTAATGGATTAATAAATAAAATTAGTGCAAAATATCTATTAAAATGGTATCATATAACACATGTCCTTATTTTAAAGCGCCAACTGGGCGTCATTAGGAGCATGTTAAAGCTAACAGTAGTAAAACCGTATGGCATTATTATATGACTATGTTTAAATTAGCAACATAAAACACAATTTCTTTTTTAATAAACATTTTAAATGTGAAATTAAAATAATTAATTCCTTCTCTTGAAGACATAGATGCCATAGGACAACTTAACACAAATTTAAAATTACATATAATTTTGAACTGTAAATAATAGATAATAGTATTGTTCATTATAAACATGTAAATTTTATAAATAACTAAAACAATGTGTTTAACCTCATATCACTCAAATGTATTCATATCTTTTATTTAGGATTTATTATTTAAAGGTTTCAGAAAAAAACATTTTTTAACAAGTGAACATTTAGCGAAACAAAAACAAGGGCCTGCATTTAGTTCCAGTAATAAAGTTGAACATATGTCGATCCAGTTTTGAGTTTAGCGCTTTAGCCACCTACGCCATCCCAGAACAGGAATAAAAAACTTTGTAATTCATAAAACGGATATTTAAAAAATTAAATCTGCAATTAACTTTGAAAAGATAAAATAAATCAATAGCAAAAACGGTGGTCTTCAAATCCCAGACTACTACTGCCTGTTTACACTTAGATAATCTTACAATATTACAACTCCAAAAAGCTTATACATAAAACTAAATACTGGCACAATCGGTTCTGTATAACGTCACCCTACCCCAAAGTATGAATGACTAGATGCAAACAGGTATCTAGACTCATAACAGGAATAAGGTACACAACGGTATAACTGTGCTTCCGCTTGAGCGGGTGAGTGCAATCATACAACCAGAGTACTTAGAAGGTATCTTAAGGTATATATCTCTTCGGCTAAAAGAGATAATCTTGACAAAATATCAGACGACCTCGTTAATTTTTGCGAACAGTAGCAACGTCACAAAGATGCCGTCTACTAGCCAAGAAACGTAATTATTCTATTACGCTTGTTACACTTATCAAACCATCAAAGTCGATCGTTTAATATACCGTACAAATATAGAAATAATAGTCACTTCTTGATGTCACCAACCACAAGGAATAAACCACTTAGCTACCTTAACACTAAAAGTTCAATAATAATTTTTGTTCAGATTGTCTAATAATTGCAAACATGAACATCTTTTATTCGTTACTTTAATCAATTTTAAAACAAAATTAAAAAAATAAACATCAAAGACTTTTCTTTTAAAATATAAAATATATATTTCAAAAATGATAAATTTGCAAATTATAGAAAAATTAATATAGTTGCTTTCAAAAAAAATACCTCTTAAATACCTCCAAATAAACGTTCCAAATTTAATAAGTGCATATTATTTATACAACAATAAAGAAATATACGTGCAAAAATTAACCATCTTCAGATGAATCAACAAATCTATACACAAACTTCTATAATCAAAATTTACCATAATTTTAACAAAAAACAACCAAACAATCACTGATGTACAATAAAACATACAAAACAAAAAAACTTTCTCCTATTTAACACCTACCTGTTTTCAAATTCTTTATTCCAATTATATTCGACTACACTTAGAATACTGCTCTCAAATTATATCCCCGATTTTAACTAAAGATAAGGTCCTTCTTGATAAAGTCCAACGCATAGCCACTAAAATAGTTAAAGGCCTTAAAAATGAAGTGTATAATTTTAGACTCAAATATTTAAATCTTTTCCCACTAAAGAAGAGGCGACTTCGAGGTGATCTTATTTTAGTTTATCAGTTACTTCACTCAAACCAAAAGGAGCTACTTATACTTACCAGAGCTAATTCTTTACGGGGACACAGATTTAAGCTTTTTAAACACAGAACAAAGTCTCGACTCAAACTACATCATTTCTCGCATATGATCATCAATGCCTGGAATCGTTTTCCTAGCTATATTGTTAATTCCCCTAACCTTTCTTCCTTTAAAACTAATTATGACAAAGTCTTCCTTTTAACTCATACACATTAGTTCACTATTTTCCTTCTGTCTTATTTCTCCTCTGTTATTTGTTTCTACTATATCCAATTTCTTCCTATCTCATTTCCCTGTTTTTACCTATCTTCTATCTCTTTCATTATTAACACTATTACTTTAATTGTTTCTTAGTTCTAATATATTCCATTATTTCTTTTATATTTATTCCCTACTACCGATAAAATTAATGTCAAAAAACGTGTTGCCAATAGGTCCCTGACCTAATTAAACCGTTTTTCAAACCTGTAAACCTGCAATACTTATTTCTAAAAACCACTCATAACCTTTAAAAATGTATTTTAGCAAGACCAAAAAATCAATTTCATGCTTTTAAAAGTAACTAACTTATCTATATTGCACTTAAATTAAAAACCTAAACCAACAAAATAATAATAATAGCCCATTTTATATATTACAATCAAATTATACTTCAAGTTCATTAAGTAACTCCCATATTTTCCAAAATCAATATATGTGAATATTCATATAAAAAATTAGCTTTCAATGATCAAAATCCTTAACATAAACAGTAATATTTTTAAATTAAACAATTTTAAAAAAATATGCATTATCATACAAAAAAATAAGCGAAACTCAGGAACAAACGATCTAAACCACCAACCAGCTGATCAATACCAGGGTCCTTTAAAAGTAGATTAAAACAAAGATATTTAAAATTAAATTAAAAATATTTATATAATTAATTTAAAAATTTTAATTTAATTAAAAATTAAAACAATTTAAAAATAAAATATATTATACTATATATTGTTAAAAAACGAAATTTAATTAGATTAGGAACCTATTTGTAAGTTCATCAGTATTAAAAAAAACAGGATGCAATACTAATTAAACAAAAACGTTTTATGATTCTTTGTTTAATATATAAAAATATAAGGAATAGGGAAAAAAATGAACATAATACAGGAGTGAAACTTTTAGGTGTAGTTAGAGAGACCATGATTATTGTAAGCCAGTTTTAACATATTTAGGGAAAACGTCTTACAGTTTTTTATCATACAATAAAAATAATTTTAGGGATTTTAGACGATCCACATAAGGAAGGTTATAGAGGGACTTTGGTCATTTCTAAATTTTTCTCTGAATTTTGTTAAAGGAGAAAATTTTTAACAGAAAAATATTTAAAAATAAAAGTAAAAAATATAAAAACAATACAAAATAGTTAAATTTTTATATATTTTAACATAAAAACACTATGATAATCATTAAAATAGAAAAAAAAGTTTGATAACTACCTTACCAAACCACAAACCAAATGATTATTTCTTTACTAAAATAAATAAATAATTTATTGAATTCGTTTTTTATATATTTAAAAACATTATTGGTTAAGATAGAAAAATCAAAGAATGTGAAAACCGGGTTTACAAAGTGATATCAATTTTCGAGAGCTTGAACCAACAGTCATGTTCTTATCGTCTTAAAGACGAAAGTTACTTGTACTTATTAATTATTATTCTTATAGAAATATATAAAAATAAAACACAGACAAGAATTACAAAATGGTTAATGTTTTTTTATCGCCAATGTTTTAGATATATTCTAAGGATTAAATTATAACTAAACATAACATTACTACAACTAAACAAAAATTATTTGTTTAAATTTTATGTTTACTGTTTAAAAAACAAGTAATGCACAATTAAAAATGGTAGAAAGAGGTTAGTAAACTACAGAAAACTTTGGTTAAAACTATTTAGAAAAATCTGGTTAAATTAAACTGTACGTGTGTTTAAACAAAAATTTTAGTACAAAGTTAAAACACATGGAATTAATTTGTTGTGCCATGCTCAGTTAAATGATAAAATTTTTAGAAAAGTTCTTTCCGTTATATGTCTAAAATAAACAATTTCAAGATTATTCAAATACATTAAATAAAAAAAGTTTATTTAAAATCTTTTGAAATATATAGTTTATAATTTTTTTGTTTTTAGAAAATTAATTACAATATAAACTAAATAAATATTTATTAAAAAATTGCGCAAACGGCAATATTAAAACAAATGTAATTATTTAAACATTAATATTATTTAAACTGTTAATTATAATTAATTTTAAATATATAATTATTCAAAATTGTACAGTTATAGAGATAATTTTAATTTAAATATTCTTGAATAGAAATCGCTTATCAATAAAAAATGTGTAATTAGTATAAAATAACAATTTTGTAACGAAAAAATACACAAACTTATTTATTTACTTATTTTTGTTTAGTTGTTATTGCTTGAATATTTTACTTAAAACATTTTTGGCAAATAGATATTTAGCAACGCTTTACGGAGGCCTACATTTTAAAATATAACTTAATTTGTAATTAATTATTATTTTTTTAAATTAATATAAAACACTAAAAAACAGTGAATATTTTATTTATTAACTTAAATTTTATAGTTTAAATAGGTTTTGTGTTTGGTAATACTTTTTAAATGTGAATACTAAGAATATTAATAACAGTTAATAAAATATTTAAACTATAACAAGGACGTGGATGTTGTATAATAATTGAATCCAATACTCGTTAATTGGAAATACTTGGTTGTTTGCCCACATCAATTATAAACAAAAGATAAACAAATTAAGATCAGCGTTTATTTAGTCGTATTAAAGTACTGTCAGTTCAATTTAATTATTTAAATTACAATATTTAAGTAAACAAGTTTTACAATTTATCACGAGTTGAGTAGACCAAAACCGCCTTTTAGTACTCGGTTCTCAAATTGTTTCAAGTTTTCAGGGGTAAAAGTGAAACAACTCAAAAATAAAAAATGTTATATTTGTTTATTTAAAGAAAAAATTAATAATTATAATAATTAATAATGTTTAGTTAAATAACTATAATTAAAAAATGTTAAAAACTGGGTTGCCAAATTATTTTTAATTAATTTTCATGAATCATACTTGCTACATATTTTTATTAACGTTTATTATATCTAAATAATTAATATATTAATTTTTTTTTAATTTTATGTAATAATTTTAAAATATATTGTTTAACATTGTTAAATTTTGTTTGATTGCTATTGTTAATTTGTACAAAATCGGTCAGGGGTTATATTAGTGTCGTGGCGCAAGTTTTAAGTCGTAAGTGAAAGTCAAAATTTCTAAATTCGTGTGCTTGAATAATTACTTTTGTATATGCATTTGATTTTGCTGTTTTATTTTATATGAATAAATTTAGTTAATTAGTTTTTTACTGTAAATTTGAGTTAATATGCAAAAAAGTGGATGGTGAGATAAAAGGGGGATTTAAAATCTAGTTAAGATTTGAACAGTAAGATAAAAAGCCGATAAATAGTGGAAATTGATAATTAGAAACATTAAATGAAAAATATTATAAAGTATAAAAACAAAGATTTATAAGTATAACGAAATTTGCATTTCGATACAAAAACTGTAATGGTTTTTTTAAAATGTCAAAATAACGCCTCACTTGATATTCGGTGTGACGCACACATAATCTCATGAGTTGTAATCTATATTTTTATGTGTTTGTTTGCCATATTTATCAGATGGGTTAAAAAATAATGTTAAATTATCGGTTTTTAAATTTTAGGATTAAAAAGTTATTTATGGCGTGACTTTTGATGGTGTTTTTATAAATTGATATTAGAACTTGGATTTACTAAATTATGAATTTATTTATTTTGAGCCAACCAAGAGCATTGTACAAGCGTTTTATCTATATTAAAAATTATCAGAAATGCAGACTTGTAGGTTTATTACTTTTAAATAACTTGTCTGTCAGTGGAAGTAACGCAACTTTGAAGTCACTGAACCTTTAGCGTTAATGAGATGCTATTATTGATGTATTTACGTGGTTTGTATAAACTATTTATAACTTGGTGGTAAATTTTGATATATATATATATATAATTTTTTAATTAAAAGTTTTAGTGCTAAAATGGAATTTGATCACGAGTACACTTTTACTGGCGTTTTTATTGGCATTGCGTGTTTTATGTCCGTTGTGCTTTTTTATTTGTTTAAGCGTTCTGCATTAATACCACGTAGTTCTGTTGACTCTATCAAACATTTAGTTACACAAAAAAAGAAAAAGGGTGACGTAAAAAAAGTGAAAAAGAATAAGAAAGTTAGATTAGCGCCAGTTGTATCTCACTTTGAAAAAACGGAATCTGAAAAATTAGAGTTTTCCGATGTTGATACTTATGATTTAATTAAAAAAGAAAATTATGGATGTGAAAGTGATGAGGAAGTGCTTGTTAAATTTACGCCAGCGGGTATCGATGATGATTGCTTAAAAGAAATGTGCGATGAAAATTTAAAATCAGAAAAAGATAATGATTGTTATTTCACGGAATCAAACTTACCTCAATTATCAGTACCGGAACAAATCACTGTTTGCAGCTCTTCACCTCAAGAAATTTCCGGTTTAAAAAATACTTCTGAAGAAACAAAATTTGCAGTATTTGAATCAAATAAGTCAAAAAAATCTAAGCGTCGTACACTCAAAAAGAATTTGAAAGACACAAATTCCCAAAAAATTGAAAGTTTAGACGATGGCAGTTCTTTGGAAACTCAGTCTGAAATAGGATTTGTTGATGCTCCAGTTTTGAATCAAAAAGTAAAATCTAATGAAAACCAATTATTGACCGATTCAAATGTATATAATGAAATATTAAGTGAACTGGGAGTAAGTATTTTATACGATTTAAAGTTTTAAGTTTTGTTTTTATATTTTGATGTATTTTTAAACAACGCATTTCTATTTGTTTATTGTAATGTATTAATGATTGTTATTTTAGTATTTCGAATTAAAGTATTAAAACAGAATGGGTTTAATGTTTTAGAACCAACTTTCTAATTAGTTGGTCCTGCTGAGGATGTAAGAATGCAAGATATATGAACAAACCATACATGTTATAGGTTAAATATTAGGAATGTTGTCAGAATATATATTTTCAAAAGAGATACTAATTACCATTATTATCAACAGTGAACGCTTCAACTAGTGACGTTACAAAATGTTTCTAGAAAATCAAATAGCGAGGTTGTTGCTACATATTACTAGAAGCTCCATTTTTTAGAAGGAATAAGTTTGGCATGCAACAAGCCTAAGTTTTAAAGCACCAAGAAACAATTTTCTTTAAAATTTTAAAACTTGTTTCGAAGTTGCTACATGAAAATATTAAGGCTTTTATTCAAACAATTTAGCGTAACATAGTAGTACTCCAGGAATGGACCAACGCTGTAATGTAACAAAAAAGATTAAAAAACAATGTTACTAAATATGTAGGCTTTAGTGTATTGTGTTATACATTTGTATATTATGACGCCTTCTGGAAACTTAACTATAATTCCGACAAAATATGTATAATGTTTCCTTGGAATATACAATAGCTTTTGATTTAATGAACAGAAATGGCTAGAGAAGTGGCTTACAATTGCAGTTATGCTTTTAAAACAAGTCATAATGAAGAGCTGTTTAAGATCCATATGGTTTCGCTTGCTGTCTTCTGTTGAACGCAACCCTTAAATAACTAATAAAATATTTCAACCATTTCCAGATATTTGTAAGACACTTAACATTTATTGGCCATGTTTTACGTAGATCGTTCATACATTCAGCCAGAATAGCTATGGAAACTCATCCATTACCCGGATGGAAAAGAAGGCAAGGCAGACAACGGAAAATTTGAACGGACATTGTAGCACGCGAACTCAGTCCTTTTATTTATGCCAATCCCCCTCGTCCAAATGAATTGCTTAATTTGGCGCTCGTTTGCTTACCGTTTGCAGCTAATAGTGATCACTGGAGGGGTTTAACTCGAGATTTAATTAATATTTAAAGTCACCATACCTCAAGTGTCGTTTATTGAGTGTACATTGCAAAAGTTGGTGTTTTTGCAGATGTTTTGGAATTTGGGCTATCCTAAGCGATAATAACCGATAAGGGATGTTTATCCCCGATAATGATGAGCTCTGGTTTGTGATTTTAAAATAGGGAAAAGATATTTAACTAAAGCTTCTGTGTTGTTTTTTGCAAATGAACTATTTTGTAATGTTAGAAAGTTGCCACATAACATTCCATGTTATATGCAGTTATAATGTGTCAGACTGCCTAACCTGATTTAAAAACAACTCGGATTCTTATTCAAAATCTTTGTCTAATTGGCCTGATTGCAAGAAAAATGGTTTTAGCAAATAAGGTAAGGGTAGTGATGGGGGTAAATCAGTGGTGTATACATATACATACAACATGACCAATGTACAAATGCATTTTTTAAAAACTTTTATATTGAACTGATTTGAAATTGCTAGTCTGTTTAACCTGGAATAGAAAAACGATTAGAGCCCTTAAAGTTGTTGGTTATAAAAACATGACCGCAAGAATAGACTACTGACAGTCTGGTTTCTATTTTTTGAATTGCCTGGTATAGGTGACTACTAGGAGACAAATTCCGTGTGATACAATTCGAAAGATTAATAACACACACAAGTTTTCAACCGCGGAAAGATTGTAAGTAAAGTAGGTGGTTTACTAATTTTAATATTTGTTAAATTTTTAACTCATTGTAGACAAATAAAAATAAATTACTGCAAGCTTCTCAAGAAATTGAACATCTGAAGTTGGTAAACAATCGTCTTCGATCGAAGGAAGAAGAAACGACATTGAGTTTACAGGTTTTACAAGAGCAATACACTGAACTTTTGCGCGCCAATAAATCATTTGAACATCAGAAAAAATTAATTAATATTAAGTTACAGGTATTTTATCATTTTTTACATACGTGAAAATTGGAAATTTGATTGTAATATTTTTTAAAGTTGGAGATTATGGTATTCTTGTTTTCAGATTATTAATAAAATGTATGAATGACTGACTAAATAAATTTACTTAA
Source organism: Cardicola forsteri (assembly GCA_025895645.1). Classification (NCBI taxonomy): domain Eukaryota; kingdom Metazoa; phylum Platyhelminthes; class Trematoda; order Strigeidida; family Aporocotylidae; genus Cardicola; species Cardicola forsteri. Next base: position 778,429 of record JAKXYG010001440.1, read on the forward strand.
CAATAGTTTATGTTTTACTCAGTTTGTTAATAAGGCAGATAATGCACTGCTTTTTAGTTTAAGAAAAATGTTTGGAATAATTTTAACGTCAGAAATACTGCAAGGAACAAATGATTACTTTTAATTTTGAAATTGTTATTGATTTCCATTTTCTTCATTGTTTGTAAAAGAAACAAGATTTTAGGTTGAATGCTCCATCCAACCACATAAGAGCAAAGTCTTTAGTTATTTAGTTGTTTGACTTGTAATTTATTTTTTTACTATTATGTATGAATGTATATATATATATATATATATATATATATATATATAGAATGTGGAATCGGAGAAGTGCGAATTGACTAAACGTTTGGAACAATTGAACGCGGAACATTTGAAAGTTAAAAAAGAAGCTGATCTCGAATTGAACACTTTACGCGAACACTTGTCAGAAAACAAGTCAAAAATGACTGCTATGGCTGCTGCCTTAAGCGCTCCACCTCCTCCATCGGCTGACTTGAGTTCCGAGTTGTATCATGCACAAGAATTGGCTAAGGTATGCATTTACTCGGTTATATTCTAATAATATCGTTTTCAACTGTTTCCAATATGGTTTTAAATTATTACGATGGCATTTTTTAATATTATTTTATCAATACTTTTTGTTTGTGGGAAGTATGTTTGTGCGTTAGGGGTGTGTAAGTTTTAATTTGCAGTGATGATATGTTACTTTTTATGTCTATTTTAATTAATTGACATTTCCTATTACACATACACACATTTAATCATGTATTTATTTTAAAATCAATCATTTATCTCACTTATTTAATATGCATGGGATTGGTAAATAGATTAGCAATTTTTGTGATTTAAAAAGTGGTGATTGACATGTGATTAATTTATTTTTTCTAAATTATATGTATGTAGCTTGTGTTGAAGATAACTGGCCAATTTTTTAAAATAATTTTAATTAATAATGTTTTGCAACTTTTTAGCCATAGATGTTATATTTTATTTAAAACCTTTGTTGGTATTTAATTCATTCCTAGTATTTTTGCATATTTACTGAGTATTTATTGTATTTTACAAATTTAAACATTTTTTTTTGGAACTATTAATTGTTTTTATCAATTTGAATAGGCCATGTCCAATGATAATTGTTTGCTCAAGTCTCGTTTTGAACAACTCGAAACGGAATTGTCGCAATTGCGTCAAGCAAATTTGAGGCAACAGCAAGAATTGCAGGTAAGAAGCAGGTTAAATTTGATGAGTTAAGTTTTTTTTATTATTACACTTTTTTCGGATGCTAATGATTCTCGGGATTTGAATGATGTTTGTGAAGTCTCAATTTTTGATGATAGTAACATTCCCGTTTTCGTTATTCCATATGGTACATTTTGAGCTTAGACTATCATAGATCAGGGACGGAATGTACAGCGATATAACTTGGATTTATGGGTGTAAGTATACACCCTCGGGTTACTTTAACGTTTACTTAAGTTATATGCATTGCTATGCATAATCATTGGGCTAATGGAGAGATAAGCCTGATAAAAAAATCAAAGTTCTTTATTAATTTTTATGAACCATGATGCCATTACAAAATTGCTGTCTCGATCAAGTAAGTTTGTTATTTTTCTTGACTTGTCGTGTATACGACATTTTCTTGTCATTTGACATTATACGTGATGATTATTTAAATTTGAGCATATTATGGTTATGATTGCCTAACCCATACATTTTAATATCATCCTTTATGTAGTATTTTGCAACCTACCAGCATTTCAAATATCTGCAATAATAAATAGATGACATAATAGTGTAGAGACAATTGTGGTTTTAGCTCTAAACTGTGGTACAGTGACTTCTCGGTAAAAACTTTTTTGATTTGAAGGCAGTTGGTAGGTTTTTTTCTTTGGACATTACTACTTTTATAGACTTGAACAAACTAATAGTATTACTTTTATAAATTATACATATATATATAGAACCAGCTAGTGTCACAGTTGGTTCTGCGCAACTCCAAGTCATCCATTTGGGAAGTCTGTTATTTAATGTCTTATTCCCAGTCTGTTGGTTTACGATAATGTTGGCATAGTTTGGAATATTGTTTAAATTTCTTAAAAGTAATTAATATTTAAAATTTGGACTTGTTGTTTTTAATAAGTCAGCAGTTAAATAGTAGTGAATAAACGTTCGGGTGTAAAACAAACATTTGATTTTTAAAAATTCAATGTTGCTACTTTCAATAAGATATGGTTTTTTTACCTGTGATTTAAATTAAATTTATTTTGGAATTACATTGTGCAGGTCTTTCGGGTGGAAAATCGAAAGTTGCACACCGAAAAAGAAAACGCGTTGGACGAATTGCGAATTAAATTGCAGGCGGAGTAAGCGGACATTCTTTTGCAGTGTGATACAAAACATTGATGTTTTGATTGTTACCTCTACGTAGCACATCCTGGGCTAGGTGCACCTAAGTACCGAGACTAACAAAGCAGGGACTGAGTGTACAACGGTATAATTTGGATTTTGCTTTGGCCGGTAGATGCAAGTATATACTCAGGATACTCGAAAGATATCTTAAGGTATATGTATACTATATGTAGCCCTTGACAAAAAATGAGGCGACTGCACTATTGACAAAGGTTAACAAGTTTGCTAGATTTTTTATCAAAATTTTTTTTCTCACTCAAGCGGTATGCATCTATTTCTAGGTAACTTTTCAATACCTTCGAATGTATATTTCTACCTATCCGCCAAAGCGGATGCCCAGTTATACCACTGTGTACGCATGCGGAATCGGGAATATAATTGTCATCATAACTATAAACAATGTAGAATATATATACAACTCCTAAGCTAATTAGTGTTAAAAACGTAGTTATTAAAGTAAAACATCTGTAGCAATCACATAACTCAAAAAAAGAACTCAGTTTAATCATAATATATACACTATTATATAATAGATAAAATACAATTACAATTTTATTAATATCTATTGTTATTATAAAAAATAATTGTATAAAAGTTAAACTTGTTCAAAATTACAAATCTGGTAAAAATTATTAATACAAAATATAACGTCAAATATGAAAAAAAAACAGAACACATGGAATATTTTCAGTTACCAAATGATTGATTGAATAATAATGAACAAAATGTTTAATAATTAATGTGATCGCCTTTCTTTTTAACCACTTGATCAAGGCGGTTTGGAATGCTGTCAATGAGATTGTTGATATATTCTTGTTTCATCTCATATTGAACAACAAACTGAATACGATCACACAAATCCTCAATTTCAGTATGCTTATTGATGTTGCGCTTTAGCATACTGAAGAAATTTTCAATAACATTTATGCCCGGACTGTTAGGTGGTAATTGAATAAAAGAAATTTTTTTTGATTTTAACCCTTCTAATCTCTAAATGTAAATATAAAACAAATAAAGTAAACCTAGGTAAATATGACATTACCTTTTTGGACCTATGACATGGAACATTGTCCTGAAAAACATTAGTAAGCCCGGTGTGAGTGTGTTGCATTTCATTATAAAAAACTTCCTTCATTAATGAAACAAATTTTTCACTATCTAAGGTACCGGATATAATTTTCCATTTAATAGGTTCATTATACTTAATACCGAACCAACACATCACTTGTCGAGGGTGGGCTTTTTTCTAACTACCGGAAGTAAATGTTTTTGAAAATTAGGCCCGCATAGTACTTTATTTTTATATCCAAATGGTTCATCCCGAATCATTGTTTCATCAGCAAAATATACCGAGCGCCAATAAGACAATCTTCGTTCAATCCACTTGTTACAAAACATAAATCTACATTCTTTTTGTTTTTTATTAATAAATTGTTTAACTATTGGCGATTCACGTGTTAAACCAAATTCTCTTGAACGGCTTCTCACCATCGAATAACTAAATTCTTGTAAATTATCTTTTACAATATTCGAAATGGGCTTGTTGTAATTTTTTTTTAATTCCATTAAAATTTTGCGATCATCTGTCTTACTTGTTTTTCTTTTTCTACCAACATTATCATAGTTTCTTGGTTTTTGTCCATTCAAAACACGATAAATTGTTGTAAGACTTACTCTATACAATTCCGCTAATTGTTTAGGCAAAAATCCGTAGTTTTTTAATTTTTTTATAAGATGGTGTTCATTGTCATTAAGATGGTAATCTTTTCTATCGTTGGTACTCATTTTACAGAACGAAAATAAATAACGAAATTAATCTGATTCTCAAGGTTAATTATAATTTAAAATAAAAATTTTTTTAAATTATTGAAAAAAAATTTATTTACAAAAAAATAATAAATAATTTTTTAAATATATTTTTAAGTATTTAAATTTTAATTTTAATTAGCATTATGACGGTACAACTGGATCAAAGTTGAATGTTTAAATTTTAACTATTAAACGTTGTTTATTTTTAATGAAATTAAGCACATAAATTAATAATCGACCAATTATTATAAAAATTATATAGATTTAACTTATTATCCACGCTTATATGACTGCTGTTTTTAAAATATGCTATTTTGGCCGACTGAGCGTCTTTAAATAAATATTTCTAAATAAATATAAAGCATCTATTACCTATTTTACATTATTTTAAATTCTTAATATTTATTTTTGCTAAAAAATAATTAGAGATAACAAATTAATTTATATTAATTTTTTTTCTGAATTTTTATCATTAATTTATTCAGTGGCTGTATAGGCGTTTACCAGCTCTTTAGGATCACTAACATTTAATAGAGTGATTGATTGAACTATAATTTAGAATCGTAAGTTGAGTAAATATTTTTACTATTTTTATTTGGGTGGTGATCGACACTGAACGATTTGTATTTTTAAGTATTGTTTTTTCAATTTTTAATCAAAATTTGAAACAGGTTCTTTGTTTGAAAATCATTGTTTTATACTCTGTATGAAAAAATTAAAAATTGGTGCATATATGTGTGTGTGTGAAATATTTGTATTGATGAAACAATTTATTGAATGATTACCAGGTTTATGTGCAAAGATTGCTTTAAGAAAATGTAAGCATTTTTGAGCATTATATATTGGAAATAATGTATAAATGCTTGTTGCTATTAGGATTTGTTTCCTTTGTATTTAGAAATGTTTGAATAGTGTACTGATCCAGGTGGTTGGTATTTTTTATTTTATACCTGGTTGTCAATCTACACAGTCATCATCATCATCAGGGATAGATATCCCGCACCAGTTATTATCAAACAAGGTAGTCCCAGTTTCCAAATTCCGTAAATTACCAACTATTACAGCATGCACTTAATAGACGACACATGAAGTATGCTATATTAAGTATATCTCGAATGAAGCCTTTTCAATGGCCCTATTTACTGCAAAAGGTTAGCAATCAGACTCCTAATTTAGCACCGGTCGTTAAATAGCTTTGGAATCCCAACCAATAAACTAATCCAAGATGGGATTTGAATTTGAATTTGCATTACAAACTGGTTGTTTGAAAATTGTTAATTTAAAATCAATTGATTATCCAATTGCAAACAGACTATATAGAATGTGGACACACATTTTTCTATTTATAAATAATATGTGTTTCATTTTGGAAATTTTAAACATGCATTGATTTATTCACTTTCATTATACTTCTGCAAGTAGCAATTTAATTCAAGCGTTAATTGTATTTTCAATAGTTTTTAATAAAAACAAATTAAGGTTATTTGTATTATTATAAACTTTTTTCTCAGAAGAGATATTGAAGAAGTGGCTCAGTGGTAAGATTTCTGATTTCCAAACCCAAGGTTCTGAGTTTAATTTTTTAGCATTACTTATTGTGCATATATAGAACCAACTAGTGGAACAGTTGGTTTTACGTAACCCCAACTTAATCAAGATAGTGATACTCATAATTGTCACTTCCACTTGGCGCATCCTGAACTAGGTTCACACAACACACCGACACTAACGCAGCAGGGGCTGAGTGCACAGTGGTATAACTGGGCTTCCGCCTTGACGAATAGGTGCAATCATATATCTAGAGTACTTATAAGGTATCTTAAGGTACACATATACCTTATGTATAAGGAGATAATCCAGTCACAAGGATGACATTCATGAAATTAAGAAATTTTATTATTTTACTACACTTGTTATGCTTGGCGATTGTTGCATATATTGTATACACACAGAAATAGTGAAGAGGCGACCAGATCATTAATCAAAAATAAGAAAAAATAAAAGTTAAGATATCTGATTACCAGTAGACAAACAAAATCAATACAGTATAATTCATTCGCTTTTGTGAAGCACGTCTAAATTGCATTAAAACATTCACTAAACATTTTTTTTGAGAGTATAAGTAAAATATTTTATAAAATTCTATTTTAGGTCAAAAACAAAAACACTGAAAAACAAGCAAATTAGCTGCTAAACATTAATTTTATTATAAAATATGTATATATGTATAAAAATAGGTAATAAAAGGTACATATTTTTATATTTTAGGTAATATTCATTGATTTTTCGAATTTTCTCAAAGCGTTTAATGTAGGGGTTTCTACGTATTTTAATCCAATGTTATGGAATTTGATTTTACATTACAATTAATTTTCTTAATTGAATATTTTTATTTCTGAAACCATTTACATTATATTTTAGTGGTTATAAAAAATTACAATTATATTAAGGATTCTGTTTTTTGGAGGCAATTGTATAAATGTAACGTTTATTTTAGTTAAGGATTCTATTTATGGGACTAAAAATACATTAATTTAAAAAATATGATAAAAATTCGGTTTCAATTTTCTTTAATGTCAATATTTTTGTTTTTGACGTAAATTAGAATTTTATAAAATATTTTACTAATACCTATGAGATAATGTTTAACCAGTGTTTTAGCACAACTTAGATGTGCTTCATCTAATTAAATAGTGTCACAAAAACGGATGAATTATACGGTATTGACAACAGCTTGTTTATCTACTGTGTACTCGAGGAATTTATGATTTCACTTTTCAATGGAGTAATAAGAACAATTGTACCACTTTAACTGATTTTTGTAAAATTCAATTTTCTTCTGACAAGAATGAATGCAACCTGAGTGTATTATTATTATTCCCCTATTCATTATTTAGACAAACAGAAACAAACAATCGTTTGGTATCGTATGAAGCCCAACTCAATCATCGATGTCATGAGTTGGAATTTGAGAAAAAGCGAAATCAGGTTGGGTTTAAATTTACTTGACAAAATGTATTGATTATTATTGTGTTAATACTTGTGTATATGTGCTTTTGGTATATTGTACATTTACCTTATGTGACCCACTAGCCCACTAGTAAAAGCACCAGTTTTTGGACCGAGAACTGTATTATTTAAATTATTGAAGTATCTTATCCTGCTAGGCTTGAATAAACTATCAATTTTAAAGTTGTAAATAGGTGAGAAAATGTTTCATTATTATATTCTTTATTGTTCAAGACCAGCTGTTTTCAATATTACATTTTCTAATAATCTAATCCGATATTATAGTTTGTATTAATAAAGTTTAGCACTATAGTTATTTTTTATCCAGTTGATGCTTGCATTGCATTTTATCATCACTTTGTAAAATAAACCATGGCAACATCTTTTTTATGGAATTTTACTAATACTGTGTAAGATATTACTGCATGACCGAAACGTTTTCATATTGGTAGAGTTATAAATCTCTAGTTGTGAGTGTTGACAATTATGCTAGCATTGTATCTAAGATAGAATTCGCAACCATTTTGATGATCAACAGTCTAGTATTGAAAACAACTTGTCCGTTCTATTATTAAACATTCGAAGATTACGGTTTAGGGTGTGTTTGTGAGTTGGCATTAATGAAAATAGAAATGGAAAAACCTTTTTAATTTGAAAAATAGGCAAAATACTTTTTCTAAAAATTTAAAACTAAAAAACTTTTTATCAAGCAGTTAATCTAAGTGATTTGTTTAATGTCACTATGGCAATAGTGGAATGTATAAACAGATTATTACTATTATTATTATTATTATTTAGTAAATTATCACCCGTAAACGGTGATTTTTTCGAATATGTTGAAACATTTTTGTGATTTGTTTTCGGTGTAAACAAGTCAACTCACTTTTTAACTCTTTCTGTCAATTCGTTAAGTCGTTGTTTTGCTTCTACATCGGATAACTTGCAACAATATTAGCAATTGACCCGTAAAGTAAAAAAATATCCTTTTTTAATTATTATTGACCTACTTTTTTAATTTTCTTTATTTGAATTATTATATTATTATACAAAACCCTTTAAAAATAAGCATGGGGCAATAAGACAACAATTACAGCAAAAGAACAATAACAAAGTTTCGTTGGCATTGAAGATTCTGCAAATCGAAGATTGAGCTTCCTTTCGACTTTTAATCAATCCTGTCATCTGTGTAACTGTGTCATCCAGATACGTGCGATCACTTCTTTGCCATTGCTTGCCGGAATGGCGTCCTCTTGATTGTTTCCGTAGCAGTATAAATTCTTTACAGAGGCCAGGTTGCTAACCTTGCGCTCAAACCCCTCCTCCTTTATCCAGGCTTGGGACTGGCTAGATTGAATCATTTCTAATCCAAACTAGGCGGAGTTAATCCAATATAAGTCAATATAATCAATATAAACTATTACTGCTTTTCTTTTTGTCAAAAAGTACGATCAATTAATTAATTATAAGCAATTATATATTTAAAACATTTCACACGTATTCTAATATATATATATATATATATATATATATATATATATATATATATATATATATATATACATTCCCTAGATGATTTTAAAATATTATTTACAGCAATAATTTCTTTTCAAAATGTACGGTAACATTTATTCTAGCAATAAAATATTATTAATATTATTTTCAAAACCCTTTTGCTCTAAAGAGCATGGGGCAATCCAAGATTGTTCCATATGATTGTACATTAAATATTCGACTTCGAAAATTGTACATATCGAAGATTGAAATTCTATTTATATCGTAAATTATAAATTATACTAAAACAACTTTTCAGAATTCTTAGACAATCTGGATCATTTCGCTGCAACTGAGGCTAAAATAATTTGTTAAAAGTTTTAATAGATTTCTCACTATTTAAATTTTTGTTAGTGCAGACTCATTTTGATAAGTTTAAATATTTTTTAGCATTATAACTGTCGATAGCTTTAGTCGGTAACTACTTTTTACAAAATGTTTATTTTTATTTCATGTATTATTTTATATTTGTATGGCATATTAAAAGATTGATTTCAGATTGATAAGCATAGAAAATGTAGAAGAATATAAAAGTTTTTTTTACTGTCAGACGGCATCCTTGTGACGGCGCCACTGTTCGAAAAAACTGACGAGACCGCCTGATGTTTTGTCAGGGTTATCTCCCTTAACCCAAAGGCTACAATGGTATACATTTACCCTAAGATACCTTCTCAGTATCCTGGGCGTATGCTTGCATTCACCCATCGAAGTGGTAACCCAGTTATACCGTTGTGCATTCGATCCCTGCTGTTATTAGTCTAATCCGTTAAAAGCTAGTCCAGGATACACCACATGGAGGATGAACAGTCAGGATTATCTCCATCACTGAAAATTGAAACTTTATAAACATTACTCAAATCTTCAGGATAATAATAGAATAATCATACTCTTCTCTTTTGGATAAGTTTTGTTCATTCGAATGAGAAATATTGTAATTTTATTTGATTTTATTAAAGAATTGTTGTTTTTACTGTAACTTCTGTCTTATTGCCCATGGTTAGTTTTAGGGCAATAGGGTTTTGTAATAATGATAATAAAAATAAAAATAATAATAAAAGAATTATTTCTAAAAATTAATTTATTTAAAATGTTATTTATTTATTAAAAACTCAAAAGCTCATAACAGGATGCTATGGAAACTTGGAACTAATAAAGAGGTGGCTTTATCACCAACATTTGTATTTTGTATTAATAAAAACACCCCAGTTAAAGTGATCCAGGATTTTGATAACACATATAGTCACTATTTTTATTTATTTTATTTTATGTGTGCTACTTTGACTGTTTTGCGAGAAATATCTTTCAGTAGTGGGCATTTTAGTGAAGCCAAACGTGGGCCCGCACTTAAGTGCCGGTGGTGAGATTCGAGGTCATGCCCACCCAGATCCAAGTCGAGACCACCCCGGTACAATTTTTTTAAAAAAAACGTACAAATAATGAATTGCTATCATGCATTAAAATATTGACCTTGTGTAAAAATATAGATTATTTTCTTTCAAAAACAACAATAAAATAATTAATCTACATACCTTCACTAAAATAAACTACTTTAGTATTGTTTAATTTAACTAAATTAGTTTAAAATGCTTACTTATTGTATTTTAATTATGTTTCTTAAAGTTATCCTAATTTCCAAAAAAAAGTTGGTACCGTTATGAGCAGGTTACTCGTTTTCGATGGTTGTCTCTCAGCCCGACGCCCGTATTAGTGTGCGTATACTTTAACATATTTTTGAAGTTTCCTCGGTGTATACTTAAACCCATAATCTAAGGCGAACTCCCAGTTGTACAGCTGCGCTTCCAAGCTGTGATTTGTGTTGGTTTGAGTTCAGGATGCTCCACATTGAGGAATATAATTATTATTAGAGATTATGATAATTAGCTGCCTAATAATAATTATTATAAGTAACATTTCCTTTTTGTATTTTTTGTTACAGGAATATTTGCAAAAATTGAGCGAAACAACGTCTGAATTGTCTCGATTAATGGAACGTGAAAAACACCAAACAGAAATAATTAGCAGTTTAGAATATCAATTTGCTGTGAGTAACTGGGTTGTTGTTTGCTTTTCCACTTGTATTGTTTCAATATTTTATCACATATTTGATTCAACGAAACGAGGGTTTTTTTACAATCGGTAGGAGGATTTGAAACTCAGCTTGACTTCTGTGTCACTACGCTATGATGAAATTATATGTATAGCTTTGATTGCTAATCTTTTTAGGTTTTATATTGTTTTAGATTAAACCGGGTTATAGTGAGAGACACTATTTGTCTTATATGTTAAGTAATCTACGAATCATCGGTTAATTAGTGGAAAACGGTATTAAAGAACGTTATTAAGCTGTTAAATAAAATACTATACTATGTGCGGGTATAATACCATTATAATGGCTAATCTGAAACGAATGCTTGTAACAGAACAACCTAACTGGATATTTTTCTTCTAGAGTGAAGTTTGTTAATGAACCAACTGCACTACTTGTTTATTCAAGTTTAAAATAATCGATTCGTTTAATGTAACTTGGGAACAATAAATTTCGAATTTTAATTCGTCGAAGCTTGTTATATGTAATTGTTTGTACAAGTAGGACTTTTTTCCCACAAAATATAAAACGAGAAAATTTTACACCCAATTTATTTTAACAACAGCAAAGCAATTTTTGTAAAGAATATGCCTATAGACACTTTGGGTATTTATCCCTTTTTTGTTTTAACACTATAAATAAGACATTTCCATTGTAACTTACTTTGAGCACACGTGACTGCAGTTGTAAGTTACGTCTTGCTCATTTCCGTGTGGATTAGGAAAGGATACTTAATATAAATATAACATTCTTTTCCACAATATTAAACAACATATTTGTTCTTCAACACTTGTTACTTTTACAAATTCATAAGTTTCGCCAATTTTTAAAGAACTATTGATTTTGATTTTTCTATTCCACATTTTCCAATCTTAGGAATTGAATACGGAAAAACAAAATTTATTCGAACAAGCAACTCAATCCAAACTCACCAAAGATGCATGTATTAGCGAATTTCACGCCCAAATTATTACGCTTACGAGAAATTTGGCGCAGGCGACGACCGAACGCGATGAATTTGCACAAAAATGCGCCGATTTGAGTCAAGAACTGGAGCAGTCTAAGCCTTTGGTCGATGCCACTTTGAATTCGAAGCCTTTTGTTGCATCGGAAGATGCAGCCACTGTTACCGAAGATGAAGATGGGGGAAAATGTGAATCGGAGCCCAATTTGGAATTTGTGCGCAACTTACAAATCGGTTTGGATCAAAAGGAATGCGAACTGGATAGTTTGCGAAATCGAATGGAAGAAAATGAAAGGCTGTACAAGGACTCGGTGAATCAGACTGAATACTACAAGGTTGGTGACACAATGTTACGTTAATGCATTTGAGGTTATAATAACATGGTTGTAATTGGGGAACTTAAGAAGGAGGGTTTATTCTATAGCAACTTACCAAACATTACTATAATGATTGGATCTAACCTTGGAGAAATTAGAAGATAGAATACGGAAATACATTGGTCAGCACACTTGAAATACAAACCAAATTAGTTGGTCGGGTTATCTAATTGTATTTGCGGTCTTGTACTGTAGGTCTACATTTATCATTCTGTGTTGGTGATGTAATCACCTTTACATTAATTTCCATATGTATATGGCATATAAAACGATCGACTTCGATGACTTGATAAGCAAACGTGTAGAAGATTAACGAAGGTTCTTGGTTAGTAGATGGTATCTTTGTGACGTCGCCATTGCCAGGGTTATCTCCCTTAGCCGAACGGCTACATATATATATATATATATATATATATATATATGGTTATCTCCCTTAGCCGAACGGCTACATATATATATATATATATATATATATATATATATAGTCATCTAACCACCGTAGCGGAAGCTGAATTATACCGCTGCGCACTCGGTCTCTTCTGTTATTAGTCCAAATGCCTAGGGGCATCTATCCCAGGATGCACCACGTGGTGAAGGAACGGTCAGGAATATCACTATCATTGGAGTTTGGAACTTTATAAACATTACTCAAATCCTCAGGATCATTAACATCCCAATAAGTGAAACGTAGACTTGTTATGGCCCCATAGTCGGCAGTGGCTACGATTGTTGAAATGTCTTTTCCCGATTAAGGAGAAGAATTCACTGTTTATTGTTTTCAAGTTTGCGACACACCCAAACTGTTGTTTTTTACCTTTTCTTTGGTGAATCTTGCATGCTCAAAGAATGTAAGAAAGAATTAAATTTCTCGCAATTACCCTATAATATTAATCACAACTTCAAATTGCAAATATAAATTATTATTTTAATTATATTATTTTAATAAATAATTTGTTACTTCTACTGAAATATCCATGACCATAACCATAATTACGATAGGATTCACTCACTTGAATTCGTCTGTAAAATAATACAACGAAAAAATCAATTTTTTTTTTTGCTGAAAATAAAGTACATTTAAAAGTACTTTTTAAATCGATTTATCTATAAACAGTTAGAATTATCAGTTAAATTGTTAAACCAATTCCGAGATGTAAAAAGGACAAAATAATGAGAATTTTTGTTAAAATATGAAAGTGTATTTTTTGTTAATTGCAAAAATTGCTGTGCAATCGAAAAAAAATTGAATAAATTTTTAAATTATCATGTACAATTCATTTATTTGCTAATAGGGAATTGAGCAACAAAATATGTTTTAGTTTTTCAATTGCTGAACGTTTAGCCATTCTCTATTGTAAAATTTAAAAAAAAGTTTTATAAAGATTAAATTAATCGATTGTTAAATTTTTAACACTGTTCAATAGATAGCAATTCGAGCAGAAATTTAAAAAGTTAGCATTGTATTTGCTAAAGTAGGATATTATGTACAGCTAACTTTGTAAAACCCTCACTTCCTATAATTAGTAATGCTTTTGCTTTCAGAATAGACTATCAAATAGTCATCATATGGCGAATTGTATTATATTTTTCAAGCAGTTGTATTTTTATTTTAAGATTTGACGTTGTTTTGTCAAGTTAAAATGCAATACACTTGTACGACAATCACAGTTGTTTTACAAAACAATGTAGTATATTTTACATTAAACATTTGTTAATTTTTGTACAAATTTATTGCCATTTTAAAATTGAACACTACAATAAAATGACTGTTTTGTCGGAATTGTAACATTTACAAAAGTATTTAAATTAAGGAATTATCTGTCTAAACCTATTTGTTTATTTAAAAATAAAATTACATGAGACAACGGTACTAACAAATTATCCAAAGCGCCTGAGAAAAAGCGGCGATTATCTCCATTACTAAGTAGAGGAAATCATTTGGTAATTGAAAAATTGGATATGATTTATTTTTTAATAGAAAATTAACCTTCAGTTCAGTGTAATTTTTCAATCATCAATTCATTCACTGTGGTTGGTGACCTAGTTACATCATATTAAACGATTGACCCCGATGGCTTGATAAGGATGACAATCGTAGTAGATGGCATCACATGTTGTAAAGAAACTGCCTAGTTTTTGGTCAGGATTATTTCCTTTAGCCCAGCAGCTACATCTGGTATACGTATATCCTAAGATACCTTTAAAATGCCCTGAGTGCATGCTTGCACTCATCCACCGAAGCGAAAAACCAGTTATATCCCTACTGTGTTAATCTAGGCGTTTGGGTGCACCTAATCCAAGATGCGTCACATAGAGGTGAAAGTTAGGAATATCACCATTATTAGAAATTGAGATTTTATAAACATTACTCATTCCAATATGAAATGCATTTGTAATGTTTGCCGTAAAGTTGCTATGTTGAACATTTTGGTTTATTCAGGCAGCTTTGATGCAAACTGAAGACTTGTTGGCCAAGTTGGAAGATCATTCCCGAAGTGAGGAAAACAAATGGCAACGGTTGTTGGCAAACAACGAGCAAAAGTTGAAATCGGAAATTGAACAACTGAAGGCTGTTTTGTGTGATGTAGGAGCATATATATATATATATATATATATATATATATATATATATATATACAGTGGGTGAATGTGCTGCTGTTAAAATTCATGCAGTATATTGATTCGTTTTTGTGACACCAATTAATTATATTAAGCACATCTAAGTTGTATTCAAATTTTCTTTAAACGTCATCTTAGAAGTATTAGTAAAATATTTTATACAAACTAACATTTTATACCAATATCATTATAAAATTGCAAATTAGGCCAAAAAGAAGTAGTCAAATTCGTTGCTAAAAATAAATTGTCTAGATTACCTTTATCTCCTTAACCACTTAGATGTAAGAGTGTGCGATTAAATGGTTCCATCCCTATCGGTACAGTGGTTAAAAGTACATCTTATTTTCTTCGCTGCGTGTTTGTTTTAACCGAATTGTTTTATCAACTATTAATTGACCTATTTTTATGGAATTTATTATGCATATATAAAATTTCCTTTATACATTCCAACAAAAATATTAATTAGAAAACGATAAGATGGATTTATTTTTGCTCTATTCTTTTTAGTCACAAACAAATTTTTATTAAACGTAGCTTAATTATAGCCCATTGCGTGTTTATATGTGTATGATTATTTTTTTGGAATTTTAAATTTTAAACATTTTTTTATGTATACGTAATTAATTTATGTCTAATTATACCAAACTAGAAATCATCTGTTGTGGCTGACGAAATGCAAACATCAAATTCAAATAAATGCAACAATTTGGAAAATCAAAAAAATCACAAAAATGTTAGTTATTTTGATATTGTTCACAATAAATTTTACTTTGTTCAACATTGTAGAAATTGTTTTGAAGAATATAGCTATCCACATTGTTGTTAATAATGCAAGTATAACTCAATTTCGTGTGTGTGTGTGTGTGTGTGTAAGAACATTTTTGTTGATTAATGATTGATTTTTGCGGTTTGGTTTTAATGAATACTAAGCAGAAGTTTATTTAACTTTTTTGTAATTATCTACGGATAATTAGTACGACAGCCTTAATGACACGCTCTAGAAGTAGCATTTGAATTTTATGCATTAGTTTAAATTATCCCACTTTTATTATCCTTTAATTAGGCAATTTTCAAACCTTACTATTCATTTTGTCCACTATATCCTATCTATCCATCAGTATTGTCGCTTGATCATTATATTTATAATTTATACTTGGTTATTTGGGACGCTAATGATTCTGAGCATTTGAATAGTGCTTATAAAGTCTCAATTCCTCGACGTGACGCATTTTGGACTAGATGTACCCAATTACCTAGATTAACACAGTAGTGCACAGCGATATAACTGGGTTGCCGCTTTAGTGGATGGATGCAGGCACACACTCGGAGTACTTTAAAGGTATCTTAAAGTATGCCGGGGTGGTCTAGCGGTACAGCGCTCGAATTTGGACCTCGGTGGACATGGGTTCGAATCCCATTACCGGCACTAAAATGCGGGCCCACGTTTGGCTTCGCTAAAATGTCCACTGCTGAAAGATGTTTCTCGTAAAACATTCGAAGTAGCAAACATGAAATAAATATTATGTGTGTAGCTGTTGGGCTAAAGGATATAATCATGACAAAAATTAGGTAGCTTCGTCATTCGTTGCGATCAATGGCGCCATTACAAGGATGCCGTTTACTAGACAAGAAACTGTGTTATCTTATCAAGCCATCGAAGTCGATCGTTTAATATGTTGTACAAATATAGAAATAATGAAAAGGTTACTACGTCACCAACCGAAATGGATGACATTAAAAGTTCGCTATTGGTTAAGGTTGAAAACTTGTGTACATTGACGAACGTGACATTGCTTAATTGAAGTAATATTTTAGCATTCAACGACTTAAATGGAAATCGACAAAGTGCACATAATGGCTATTAAAAAAGTGCAATGCACTGCAAATAGAAGTTTTTTAGTAAACTACGTTGCTGTCTAATAACTGCCTCTTTATCGATCAGCACGTGTGTTTCTATCCGGTGTACGATATTCCGATCGATCTACCCGGGAGTAACACACAAGTGTGTCTAAGTCATTGAACATTGTCGGTAGGTGTTCGAATTCCATTGAGGCCACTAAACGTCAATTTTTGTTTGGCTGGGCGAAATATCTTCTTGCTGTTTTTCTTGCGACAGACGCAGGAAAACAAATGATTGACTCATGTGTGTGTGTATGATTATTGTTGTTAAGTTTTATGTTTATTTAAAGTGTGGTTTGTAGACAAGTCGTTCTTTGTGTTTATGGTCAAAATATAATGGCTATTGTGTTGCATTAATTATTTCCATTTGGAAATATTTTAGGTACATTACTATTTCTATGTCCAGATGTAGTTTCAATGATTTCTTTTTCTGAAAATGGAGGTTATTTAGAAATGTTTTTTTCTGAGCTAAACCAATCAGTTTTTTATTTCGAGAACCTTACAAAATTGTTGTTGGGGCATAAGTTTGGGTTTTTATAGGTTTTTGTCGTTCTACATATATAAGATAACGACTTCAACAACAACATTAATAGTTAGTTGCAGAGCCCACCTCTTTACGAGGTTCGTTTTTGTATTACTCCACTTTTTAAGACTAGGTGATATAAATTAATAACTTATTTATAAGCGTGATTCCAATTAGGGATGAAACGACTGTACAGTGCTCCTGGTGAACTGAAACCAAATGGATTTATTATTCAAGTGAATCTGGCAAATCTAATAAAAACCCTTGAAAACCCATTAATAAAAATAAATTATTTTGTCAATTGTTTTTGGCAATATTTTTGTTGAAATATATAATCAGACAAGACAGATAGACGCAGTTGTATAATTTTTTAGTTGTCTTTTTATTTAAAATAATAATAAATTAAATTAACTGAACTTATCATTAGATATTTTGGTTAACCTTGAGAGTATATTTTTAAAAATGTATTGTGGCTACATTGTTCAAACTTATAGAGAAGGCGATATTCGCTCAAATTTAAAGAGTTCAGCTTGGAGCTTTTACAATTGAACCAGTCAGTTACAGTTGAATCATTTTCTATTGACTCGTATTATTATAATGGTGCAACAGCACTGATGGGAAAACGTTATAGTCAAATGTACGCCTTAATATAATTGAATTGTTGTGTTATCTATTTGTACTTATACATTTATCGGTGTTTTGTAGAATTCGAACAAGAAGAAAAACAAAAATACGACATCTTTGAATGGCGAAGAAATTTTGGATAATGCGGATTGTGCGAAACATTCTAATGTAAGTTGTAGAATATTGGCTATTGGAACACTTGTTTTTGAGAGGGGCAGATACTAATCATTCTGTTATAAAGTCAATAGTGATTTTCCTTTTATGCCTAGTTTTATATGATGCATCTTTGACCCACATGAACTTGGTTTAAAGACAGAGTACACAGTGGTATGACTGGGCTTCCATTTCGGAGAATGGTTGAAATTATACACTCATAATATGTCAATCTTATTTTAAGTGATACGGATGCCGTATGCAGCCATTTGGTCACGGAAGACAACTCTGGCAAAAAACCAGGCGGTTATTTAAATTTTTATCAACAGGTGGCACCGTCACAAGGACAGTACAATGTTCGGCTATGTGTGTTTTAATCCTATTTTGAAAGCGTTCGAAGTTATTTCGCATGACAATCAAAGAGCTAATTGCGTCACCCGGATGATGTTTGACTTTCTAAAGTAGCGTCAAGATACATGAACATCGCTTTGAGATTCACTTGAGATACAATTTTAATGGGACTATCAACACTGTGTAAATGGTTTTGAAACTCTACCACGATAATTTTTTTATCGTGCAATGATTATTCTTTTTGAAAACCCCTTTAGCTTCGAAGAGCACGGGAAAACGAGATTGTTCCATTACAATTTTTTTATGAAAATTGTGCATACCGAAGATGGAAATTCTTTTCGGATTTCACCTAACCCTGTCGTCGGAATCATGCTGTATTCACTTTTTTGCCGTAGTTTAATATAGTAGGGTCCTCTTGTTGTTTTAGCAGTATTTTTACAAGTTGCTGATTCTGCGCTCAAACCCTCCTCCTTTCTCAATCGGACTTGGGGCCGGCTGATGGAGTTTGGTGCAGTAATGATTAGACATTTTATTTACCGTTATCTGGTTATTTTGATTGGCTAAATGTTATTTATTCATTTCTAAACTTCATTTTCTTCTTTAGTCAATCAGCTTGAAAGATTTGACAGACAGCGATGTAGATGATGAATCTGACGTAATTCTTGTTGAAAATAGTGATTTTTCAAACGCCAAATGAAGACAAAGGTATGTGTGTTTGTCGTGTTCTCTATGCAATTCTACATTTGGCACAAATTTTGCTTTTTTGTTATCAATGTGATCTTTAACAACGTTTTTTTCCGATAATGATATTTGAGTCTTTTACATAAAAATAAAACTAATGTGTTGTTTCCTGCAATGGCATGTAACTTGTGGTAAGTTTGCTAATGAATTGGAATGTTAACAATAATTCCAATCGTGCATTATTGCAAGTAATGTTCACAAAGCAGGCAGTGGCGTCACGATTCACATTCCGTCTTGTTTGAGTTCTGAGAATGGTGTATTTGGCCATCAGAATCTGCCCTGTTGACCACGGCATTTAATTGATTTTTGTAAGACTTTCGACCGCGAGTATATAGACCAGTTATCTGCGGCCAGCCATCCTGGTGAGAAGACGAGCAATTTTTAAACCACCTTTTCTAGGCCCCTCTCCGAGTGGAGCAAGCAGTGCTGGCCCTAAATAGGGCAGGTTGGTGTCAATATTCAGGGTGACACCGATAACCGTTGTTGCCTTGTGGTCAACATATTAACTGATACTAACAGTTTGGTCCGCGGCTGCTTATTTTGTACAGCCTTATTGCTGAAGTCCGATTTACTATCCACCGTTCGTAGATGGACTAAGTAGGGGTCGATCACCCCCTTAGTACATTTGTACAACAAGTTAGCCATGAGTTTACTAAACTATTTAATCAAATAATAAAAAAGCTGTGAATGGACTACAAACACACATTTAAGAAAGTAAGTTTGTATTATTGATTAAATTGAGTGAAACACATTGCTTGTTTATTTAGTTTACTTGTTCTACTCCCATTTGTTTTATTACAGATTTTGTTTTCGAATTCAAAACAGCGAAACAAAAATACGAAAAAAATATTCAGGATAATTTTGATGCAATACCTTATTATCACTTTCATCGACTTGTATGTTTCTTTTTCTACTGTCCATTATTACTATCAGTGGTCGATGTTTTTTCTGCGACTCCTTACAAACAACTGCATTTTATTCACAACATTTTTGTGCTATTTTTTCCAACTACTACTTTAATCCATGACACAAACTGTTTTCTTTTGTACAACTACGAAAAAGGCGCATGTATTTGTAAATTTCCGATTCAGTCTTGTGTTTTGTTGGTAGAACTTTGTATTGTTATTTTTAACAATTTGTGTTGTATGTTGTTTTTCTTTCCTTACCTCCCCCAACAAGTGTATTTTCTTACTGGTTTATCGATAATTGTATTCATTAGAATGTATTCATGTTGCATAATACGTTTGCTTTTGGTTTATTATTCTATGATAAAGGTTGGTGTAGTCGTTTACATATCCTTACAACTTTTAATAAGATTTGTAGAACACAACATAGGTGTCATGGTTACAATATTAGATCATATCTGCTCCACTGACTTAGCAGCTTTTGGAGTAACTCAACTCTTAATTTACTTTTGTCTTGTCGTTTCTTACACACACACACACATGACAGTCATTTTTGATTGGTACTGCTTTGACTGTTTCACGGGAATCATTTTTAGCTAATCCGATCGGAGGCCCGCATTTAGTGCCGGTGGTGTGAGTCAAACCCACGTTCAAGTCTAACACTACTGTTAGAAAACCTCGATAGAACAAACGCGAACCTTGAATACAGCAGTTTGGTAAATAAGGCAGTACTGTAAAATTTTGGTTAATGTTAAAACATCGCTTCAAATATTCACAATTGTAAAAAACATAATTTGTAGTAGTGGGGTGCTGTAGTGGTACAGCGTTCGACTCGAATCTTCTAGGTATGTGTTCGATCCCCATCACCGGCACTAAGTGCGGGTCTACGTTCGGCTTTGCTGAAATGTTTCCCATACAATATTAAAAAAACCTTAAATGTTTTTGCAACTTATTTTATTAAATCACCTGATTTGAATCGTGAATGTGTTTGTTAAACCTTTACAAATTGGAACTATTGTTTGATTTAATCCAATACATATGAATAACTAGGTTTGAAAATAGCAAAAATTAGTATTGTCCGGTTTCAATGTTATCCAAATCTTGTTTCCATTCTTTTGCCAAACTAACAAAGAATCTTAAACAAAACAGGCTTAACCAATAAAAAATCAATTCCGGTTTTATGCCTGTTGTTTTTAGTTTATATCGACAATGTGATTAATTATGTAACAAAGATTCTATTTGCATTTCATTCAATGGGTTAACTTAATGTAAAACAATTTTGGAAATTAGTTACACGAACTATTGGGATAAATGGTGAATAAAGTTATGACAAAAATTGGAGTATTTATAACTTAGTATTTATTTATTGTGAACAACAAAATTAATTCCAAGTTTGTATAGCAACTCAATTTCCTATACAAAGAGGTCGTCAGAGGTGAATTGAACTTGGAGGAGATAAATGAAATTTCTTGACTAGAAGACCGTTTCCTTGTGACCACGCCAGAGTTCACAGGAATTGATCAGGCGTTCTTCCTTACGGTTAACGCCAGTTGACAGATCCACAAGCCTAACCAGCTACATGTGGTAAATAGATACGTTTTAAGTATATTGGGTGTATACTAGTATCTATTTATTGAGTGGGATGCTAATGATCCTGAGGATTTGAGTAATGCTTATAAAGTCTCAATTTCCAATGATGGTGATATTCCTGACTGTTCGTCCTCCACGTGGTGCTTCCTGGACTAGGTGCCTATAGGCATGTAGACTAATAACAGCAGGGTCCGAGTGCACAGCGGTATAACTGGGCTTCCGCTACGGCGGGTGGGTGCGAACATACACCCAGGATACTTAAAAGGTATACGTATACCATATGTAGTCCTTGGGCTAAGGGAGATAACCCTTACAAAAAATCACGCGGCCTCGTCAATCTTTGCGAACAGTGGCGACGTCACAAGGATGCCGTCTATCAGCCAAGAAACTTTGTTATTCTTCCACGTTTGTTACGCTTATCAAGCCATCGAAATCAATCGTTTATATCGTATAAATATGGGAACTAATGAAGAGGTGACCACGTCACCAACCAAAATGAATGAATGATTTATTGAGTGGGAACCCAGTGAAATCCCAGTTACACCACTGTGTGCTCGGTCCATGCTGTTAGTCTAGATGCTTATCTTCACCTAGTCCAGAATGCACCACATCGAGAAGGAACAGTCAAGAATATTACCATAATTGACATTTGAGACTTTGTAAGCATTAACCAAATCCCCAGGATCGTTAACATTCAATTTATAGTGAAAATAAAGGTATATTAATAAAGTTATAGGGATTAACATGCTCAACTCCTGATATAGCTAGCCTAAAAATTATTAGTAAAATGTAAATACAAACTTTTTTGCAATTACAATTACTTTAATGGCGATAAATGAAGGTGCGATATCGATAAACAATTTGTTTTCTATTTAACTTGTTTGTATAAACAGCAAAAAGCTAACTTTAGAGATATCTAGGCAATAAACCGCCAAGTTTCACAATAACATTTTGCTAAAAGTATAACGTTAATTGTCTTTTTCATACTTCAGTTTTGATTAATTTTGGACGAAGGGGCATCATTATAAACAGCATTTGCAAAATAAAACTTAATTAATTTGAATAAAAATGAGTAAATTTTTAAAGTTTGAATAAACTACTTATATATACATTAAAGTAAGGTAATTGCAGTCTAGTTAAACTCTGATTACTCTTGACAGTATTGTTAATAATAAGCAATATTAATAATTAAAATAGTTTTATTTAAAAAACAGATTTTTGATTGAAAATATGTTATTACAGCAACTCTGAAATACATTATTAGAACATCATTTATCCTATTTTCAAAGGCATTTTAAAATATAATAAATATTTCAAATACACTTTAAAAATTCAATAAGTCTACATACCACCAGCAATTTTGAAAGTTAAAATATATACATTTATTTTACGTAAATATATTTTAAAAAACTGTTTGGCATTATTATTTAAAACTAACAAATAAACGGAGATCATTTAAAAGTTATTATTTTAATTTATTATTAAAATGATGTTGTTTCTGTGACAATGTAGGTTTTCTACAGAGGTCAGGTTACTAACGTTGCGCTCAAACCCACCTCCTTTATCTAGGCTTGAGACTGACTAAATTGCTATATTTTTAATCTTTTCTAGACGGAGTTATCTAAAAGATTATGCTTTATATTTTCTTTAATATTTGACATACATTTACTCAACCTTTGTTTATAAACCAGTTGACATTATATATAATTTCATCGATATATATTATTAGTAATATAAAATTATATATATATATATATATATATATATATATATAACAACATTTTTATAAAAATTGGTTAAACAATTCTACAATCCATACCATCTTGAGCTCAAGACAAAACTAATCCAACATGGGCGAAATTAGAACAAACAATAATTAGAATATGCAGCTTTCTTTATCAATTAAAAACCACTGCCAACAACAATTGTCTGTTCTTAAATTGTACAAAATAATTAGATAAAAAATTATAGACAAATCAATTGCAAATTGACAAAAACAACCGCTGATAAATTCAGTTTGGCCAAAGTAAAAAAATACATAATATTCAAAAATAACAAAACATCTTGTTTGACCTAGTCTAGTAGTAATTAATAATAAGAATTATTATTATAGTAATAAAGTTGAAAACAGTTTGAGATATTTTTTGAGCAAAATGTCAAAAATTGCAGCGTTATAGTTCTGTGTCATGTAGGAAACGGAATAAAAATACAAAAAGTATTCTGACTTTACACAAATAATCGATATTATCTACTTGCACTTTTTAAGTATTTTAATTATGAAATAATGTGTACAGAATAATTAAATCATTAACAGAGGAAAGACTATAGAAACGCAAAATACAATTACATATCTACAATTGCATTCATAATAAGAAAAAATCTCTATTGCCACTCTAAAGTTTATCAAAAATAAATCATAAATCTTTGAAAAAGGAATTTCTCAAATTGATTAAGTTTTCATCAGGCGAATTGTTTGATTCGTTGTTTAGACTACGATTCGATTTCTAAAAAATACACAAAAAGTAAAAAAGTTTTAACTATTAACATTGGACAACGCTTGTTTAAAGTAAAAATAATATTAATAAATTTGCATGCGCTTAAACTTTTTAAGAAATTGGAATTTGCTATTTCTGGCCGTATCTTAAAATATCTATAGTGTCAATGTTAAAAAATCTGGTTTATTGTTTCCGTGTCTATTATTTAAATTAATCAATCAATCAATCAAAATCAGAAGTTAGTGACAGTTCCAAGTTTGCACAGCATCCTGAATTACTATGCGAAGAGGTTGTCGGATGTAAAGTAAACCTGGGGGGGGATAAATAAAGCTTCTTGGCTAAAAGACCGATTCTTTGCGACGACGCCAGTGTTCACAGGAATTGACTAGGCGACCTTCTTCTAGAAAATTGAGAGTTGACGCTAGTTGATGGATCCATAAACCTAATCGGCTACATATGATAAATGAATACCTTGAGATATCTTTTAGGCATCTTGGGTGTATGCTAGCACCCACTCACTGAGCGGGAGTCCAGTGAATGTTTAGTTATACCACTGTGCACCTGGTCCCTGCTGTTATTAGTTTAAATCATGTATTAGAAATATTAATCAGCAAGTAGATCTTTAAAAAAATTTAAAAAAGAACTTTCATTTAATGTCAGTGATGAAATCCACTAATATATAAATCTAGAGACTTGACTTATTGTACCATCTAAGTATTTATAAGTGCCTTAGTAAAAACACATCGAAAATAAGTTACATACCATTAGCTGAATAAATTAATGGCATCAGAAAAAGTAAATAAAAAAGTAAGGCGTAGAATGGAAACCGAAACAACATTGTAATAAACATCAATTTACTGTATGCAAAATTGAAGGTAATAATAATAATAATAATAATAATAATAATAATAATAATAATAATATCAGCAAAGTTAAACCAAATAATAAACATTTTTAAATATCTATTTATAAAAACCACTTTATTTGATAAGTAAAAATAGATTTTGTCGATAATATTCATAACAATACAACTTTTACAGAAATTATGAATTATTAACAAAATTAAATCATGTCATGTTATTTTCCCAATTTTATAATCTTTCAATTGCTAAAAATTAAACTGTGCAATTATTTTAATAGGGCATGGTTTAAATAATGTCCATTAAATTTTTAATTACCGAAAATATTTTCAAAATAATATAAATAAATAATTATTATTTGTATTGGAAATTGTTTTATGATACGATAAATGACTACTGCTATTATTATAGTACTCAAGCAAATAATCAAGTTGTTATAAACAGCAATAAAATGAGATATTTTATCAAATTATTCCCTGTTGTAATCCTAATTAAAAATTGAACTGCAAAAATTGTAATAGAATACAAAAATAGCTAAATCACAATACAATGTTAAAATATCTCAAACCTTTATGCTCACCCGTTGCCATTTGTAGTACAACACAAAACTTCTCACTGAAGCAGTTTAACTCTAAAAAATACATTTTAAATGGATGCCAAAATCATCTGGAACCAGCCACAGCTAACGAAAATTTTATATTTAAACAGCAGATATGAAATATTCAATATCACTACCGTCATAGTTGTGCTAATGACCCGTCTGTTGAAAACTGTTTTTAATAAACCATTCAAATATTTTTAATTCTATTTTATTTATTTATTTTACTACTTTAAATGTTTTACGGGAAACCCATCCTTAAGCAGTAGTTATTTTAGCAAAGCCGCATTTAGTGGGTTGGTGGTGGGGCAAAAGATAGAAAGTCAACTCACTAGCCGCGATTCGTCATCATCTTTCAGTTGCAACCTCGAACCCATACCAACTCGAAATCGCAATCGCCTATCTTTGACCAACGAATCCAAACTGACTTTGTCTTTTACAGTGGGCATTTGGACAACAACAGCATCTTCATTGCCTCTGTGTCCAGCTGTCGGCAACTTATTGACATCAACGGCATGTTTGGTCGTCGAGGCCTCACAATCTTTCAAGTGCTCCAAATTGCCTCCACTATCGTCTTCATTCAAGCTGAACATGGGCTTGATTGGCGACATTATCGTAGAATCGCCGTCTTCCGTACTCGATACGAGTGCACTTTGGGTATGAACGACTTTGCGTCCAATGTAGCCCATTATGCGCAACAATCGACCCGAATTGCTATTATACGACTGTTTGTCGAAAGGTATTTGATAGTTACGTGGCAAAGAATCGACCTGATGCACTTCGTTGTACTTGGGACCAAAAAAGTTAGGTACACTTTGATTGGAATGGCCCATAGGCGTATCGCCTCCAATGTATACTGGACTGCTGGGCTTTGCGTTGGGATGCGGTTGGTTATCCGTAAAGGTGTTGAGTGAATTGATACGAACGGGCCGTTTGGGCATTGCCGTGATGAAAATATCGCGCACCGCTCTAAATTGACCGCAGTTGTTCAAGTGTTCGTTTTCCAATCGAAAGAAATTCCATACAAATCGACTGGTTTGAGGAGAGGAGTGTATAAATAGATGTATAATAAATCAGAGTCAACAAATTGAATAGATCGTTCAAGTTTATACCATCTCTATCACAATACTGGGTGATAGATGGTATATGTTTCCCAAATGTATCGTTTCTATATATATACTAGAGTAAATTTTTTCTAACTTATTTTTATCGCTGTTTGAGCGATAATCAATCTTCTGTACGATTTTGATCAAAGTGTAACTGGTTTTAGTATGCTAACTAATAGCAACAGTGTAAAATTCCTAGTTTCCAGTTGATTAATAATAATAATAATAATTATTATTATTATTATTAGCAAAAAATAGTGAAATTTATGTTCCATCACATTTTGTAAACATATAAATACATGTGTTCTGGTTAACATCTGATTTGACAAACAAACACAACATCTTCATTGTGCTCCAAACTAATCTTATTATTTTTATTACTTTAAGCGTTTTAAAAAAAAACATCTTTTAGCAGCCAATATTTTAACAAAGTCGAACGTGGAGCCGTATTCAGTGCCGGTGGTGGGAATCAAAGCCAGGTTCGAGTTGAGCGCTGTGCCGCAAGACTGCCCTAAGATAAATAATACGCATGAACGCTTTTCTAATAATATTAATAAATTAATATATTCAAACACAAGTTATTCGTCAATATTTGTGTTTCTGCACTGAGCACCTTGTATTTTAAATAGGGGGGGGGAGAGGGGCTTTCTCCTATTTAGACTTGGACAACTTATCAATAATAGCAGTTTTTAAAAACTTCAATCCTTTAAAAGCTAAGTTCACATACGTGTCAGTGTTGCTTTTAATAAAATATCAAGGCCAATATCAATCTAATAATTATTATCATAAACATATATATATATATATAATCGTTTTTTTAAATCGATAATGCTAATGAAATAAATTATATATTTCAAAAGGGTTTAGATAAGCTGAACATTATTATTAATCCAGCGGAGCCTGTCCCAAGACGGTGTTACGGAAGAAGAAAGGTTGAAGTATACGAATAAAATAAACATACCTTTATTGAAAACATCTACCAGTAATTGTGCAAATTAATAATATGCACTTGCTGTTCACTTGTTCCACTAAGATTAAGAAACTTAATTTAGCTAATTGATAGTGTTTATTAATTATAATTATGCAAAACGCAAATACGGCTTTTTAAATAAAACACTAAAACATTTTATACAAAATAATTCAATAATAATAACAATAACTTCAAAAATAATAGATGAAACAACGTTTAGTTTGACTTTTATTTTACATGATTTAAAAAGTAGAAGTATCAATTCATTAATTGATATTCTTAGCCAATTATTACAGTCATATCAATTTAAACAAAAATCTATTTAAACTGTACCATACGTTATGACTTTCTTTAATGAACAAACTGATGCATAGCATCTATCATATACATGCACTACTACCACTACTACTACTACTAATAATAATAAAACTACTTAAAAAACCTTTATTTGTGCATACATTGTAATAAATGTAATTAAAATCTAAAAAATTCTTGATAATAAATCACTCGTATTATTTTAATAAGCAGATTGCAAAGCTCAATGTTTTGTTGGCTTGCATTATCGCCACACAAATAATTTGCTGGCATTAATGATAATCAATATACATATGTATTGTATGCATTCTTTTTTAAAATAATTAACATTTACCTTATTCGTACTACCAGTTTAATTATTAAGTTAACCAGTTCCTTATGTAACTTTGTCATTAGTATTTTTATAAACATTTTCAAGCTATAGAATTACGTAATTTTAAAAATGTATCAACTAATAACATTTGGCATTCAAAAATACTAGATTCTTTATATATGAATTCATCTGCTAATTTCTAATAAAATCACATAATGTCGTACAATCTTTACATTTATGTAACTAATGTCAATGTTATTTAAAACTACAATCAAAGTAGGAATTGCTCCATTATAAAACTATGGCACATGAGTTTAGAGTTTGAGTCATAATATAAAAATAATGAAAATACTACTACTACTACTACTACTACTACTACTACTACTACTACTACTGGGGTGATTTAGCAGTACAGCGCTCGACTTGGACCTCGGTGGGCATGGGGGTTCGAATCCCACTACCGGCACTAAATGAGGGCCCACGTTCGGTTTCGCAAAAATGTCCACTGCTGAAAGATGTTTCCCGTAAACATTTAAAGTAGTAAAAATAAATAATAAAATTATTAGTATTATTAGTATTATTAAAAGAATAATCAATTTTTATTGGTTAAAATAGGATATCTTTGTGGTAATGCTATTGTTTACAAATGTTGACAACGAACTACCACAACCGACATCCATGACTTAAAATAAAATCCAAGATATACCGCTTTGCACTCGGTCCCTGCCCTTTAGTCTTAATGCAGGAGGGAGCTTTGCAGTGAAGAGTATATTGCACACAAAATATTGACTCAAAGTGTTTTTCAAAATCAAACCACCTCATGAACAAATCAAATCCATTTACCGAAATACTTCCAAGACAGAAAATACAGTGACAAATAGTTCAAAATTTTGATGGTTGTCATAGTCGAGTATGACTCGCGGTATCCACGTAAGTCGAAGTATTAGGTCGCCAATTATAGCCATATAATAGTAAGCTTTGTATCGGTAGACCAATTCGTCTCGCAACAACTTGCTGTCGGCCGAACAATCCATAAGACCCCAATCCATGAGGATATCCCAACTGTACGTGTAGGCAGATTGAATAATGGCCGAAATGACGTACAATATCAACGATTTTAAGGCTAAAATATTAATTCAGTTTTAGATGTTTAGTGACAGCAAAAAGAATTTAAAAATTTAAGTAGTCCAAAAAATAAACATGGAGAAAAAGATTATTTTTTATTCCAAAAAAATTCACTGGTTGATTCATTGTTTGTGTATAACTCGTACAAAATGGCGACAATTAGAAACAACAAAAACATTTTTTTTTTAAATGTTTTGCATTCTAGTAATTTCCAATTAAAATTATACTTACACGCATGGAGAAATTCAAATAAAGTAGTTTACTAATCCAAATCATTGCTTTTATTTTTTGGATGTAAATGCATATATTATGTTACGTTTTTAAAGTAAATATAAACAATTTAGTCTTTTGCAAATTCAATTCGTTCGTGACTACCAAAATCAACAATTTTAATACGCAGTTTAGCAACAATTATTCATTGGCTAATAGATTTATTTCATTTGTAATACAGTGTCAATATATTATTTGACATTATCAATTTAGTGCATATTTGACATTCCATTCCCTCAATTATTGATTTTTATCCATATATATGTCTAAAAAATCAAATCAAATCAATGATTTCTTAAATAGGATCTTTCAATAAACTATCTCGATTAACATTGGAGTTGTGTGGAATACACTGTGTCAAATGTTCTTACAAATTTTTGTGTATATTGTCAGAATTCTAATAATTTTAATTGATCCAAGCCTTTACATGGAGGTGATATCCAACGGATTAAAATTAAATACCGCAGTCCAAAATCAAGAGCTGTTAAAATTAAACAACTTCATTATTTTGTATTCAGTATATGGTTCCAGAAGGACAAAGTTGTTAAATACCAGAAATGAAACTGGATGGGGGGCAATGATTGGAGTCCCACTACCGGTACTAAATGTAGGCCCTCGTTTAGCTTAGATAAATATCAACTTATTAAAAAATGTTTTTGTTGTCAAACAATCAAACGACAAACACGAAATAAAAACTTTAAAATAAAAAAATTATAGATTTACAGCCATTTCAAAAATTAATGCAAAAATTTATAAGTATCAAATCTAAATTAATTTGTTATGTTCGATTGTTAATTTGTAAAAAATAAATATTGAGAATTAAAAATAATGTAAAGTACTTAATTGTTCCTCTATATATACTTAGAAATATTTATTTAAAAAGGCTAAGTCGGTCAAAATAGTATATTTTAAAAGCTACTTCTATATAAACGTGGCTAATAAGTTGAAGTTACATAATTTTTATAATAATTAGCCTATTATTAATTTGTGTGCTTAATTTCATTAAAAATGAACAATGAGTAATCGTTAAAATTAATGTTATATGCGCATTCAACTCTGACCTAATTGTAATGTCATAATAATTATCAAAATAAACATTTAATTATTCCAATCTATATAAATAAAAATAATTTTTATAATTTTTAAAAGATTTTAAATAAACATTTAAAAACAAATCGAATAATTTATTATTTACGTTTAACCTCGAGATTCCACTCATCCGCTCATTTCGCTTTCTGTCTGCGTTGTTTGTGGGATCGACAATAGTGATTTAAATGTTTTCATTTTACCGAAAATGAATATCGTATCATCAAATAATCAAAAAATAAAGGATTTTCACCAAAAGAATTGGCGAATTTATACAGAGTTAACCTTTCAACAATTTATCGGATTATTAATGGTTAAAAACCTCGAAATTATGATAATGTTAAAAGAAAACTTATAACAACTATAACAGATAATCAGAAAATTGTCATAGAATTAAAAAATTTTAATAAACCTATTTTAGAAACTAAAAGAAATAGTTTAAACGATTTTGCGTATTCTACAATTAGAAACAGGGAAACAAAATTTGGTTTAACACTTCAATCACCAAAAGTTAAGCCATTTATTGCTAAAAAACAAAAGGATGATAAATTAGCCTTTTGTAAACTATGCAATGAATGACACCTTTGTTATTGGCGTACCGTATACTTCTTGATGGAACAATGATTCGGGACAAACCATTTGGCTTTAAAACAAAGTGTTGTGCGGGTCCAGTTTTCAAAAACATTTACTCCCGGTTGTTAGAAAAAAAGCTCGACAAGTAATGTGTTGGTTTGGTATTAAATATAATCAACCTATCAAATGGAAAATTATATCTGATACCTTAAATAGTGAAAAATTAATTTCAGTTATGAAGGATGTCTTTCATTATGAAATGCAGCACACTTACACGGGGGTTACTACTGTTTTTCAGGACAATGCTCAATGTCATACGTCCAAAAAGGTAACGTCATATTTATCTAGATTCACTTTATTTATTTTATATTTACACTTAGACAGTAGTGAGACTAAAATCGAAAAAGCTTTCTTTCATTCAATTACCACCTAACAGCCCGGACATTAATGTTATTGAAAATTTTTTCAGTATGCTAAAGCGCAACACCAACAACCATACTAAAATTGAGAATTTATGTGAACGCATTCGGTTTATTGTTCAATATGAAACAAGAATATATCAACACTCCTATCGACAGCATTCAAAAAACGCCTAAATCAGGTTGTTAATTATTTTACTCCATTTTCGATTTTACACCAGTTGATATTTTATACAATATATATGTATATATAATTATAGTTCTTTTCAATTATTATATAGTATTGTATATTTTATAATTGAAGTGACGTTTCTCTTGTATGCTATATAGTTGCTAGAAATGTTTTAGTTAAATAATCACTTTTTGCGGTAATTGTTGTGATGGCTGTATGTAGATGTATGGTTACTCTCATTAAACACAATTTCAAATCTCACTACCAATACTAACTTGTGATAAATGTGCACCTGCCTACAAATGTTTCCCGTACTAAATTTCAACAATAGGGATGTTAATGATTCTGAGGATTTGAGTAATGCTTATAAAGTGCCGGGGTGGTCTAGCGGTACAGCGCTCGAATTCGGACCTCGGTGAGCATGGGTTCGAATCCCATCACCAGCACTAAAATGCGGGCCCACGTTCGGCTTTGCTAAAATGTCCACTGCTGAAAAATGTTTCTCGTAAAACATTCAAAGTAGCAAACATAAAATAAAAATAAATAAATAAATAAATAATTTCCAATGATAGTGATATACCTGACTGTTCCTTCTCCAAGTGATGCATCCTGAGCCAGGTGCCTATAAGCATCTAGACTAATAACAGCAGGGACTGAGTGCACAGCAATATAACTGGGCTTTCTCTAAATTCCCGTTTAGTGAATGGGTGTTAGCATACACCCAAGAAGCTTAAAAGGTATCTCAAGGTAACTATTTACTATATGTAGCCAGTTAGGCTTGTGGATCCGTCAACCGGCGTCAACCCTAAAGAAGATCGTCTCGTCAATTCTTGTGAACACTGGCGTCGTCGCAAGAAAGAGATCTTCTAGCCAAGACACCTCATTTATCCCTCCAGGTTCAATTCGCATCCAACAACCTTTTCGTATAGGAATTCGAAAAGCTATTAAAACTTGAAATTAATGGAAAGGTGACTCTGCCACCCGCTTACGTTATGTTATGTTATTTCAACGATAAATCCTGAAGATACATACCCAATGTAAAATAGGTTATGCATTCTATCTAGCAGACGTGTATAAAATAATAATTTTATTATTTGCAAGCGAATATACACATTGACTTAAATAAATTGTAAATAGCATTTAAAGCAATCGCAAAGTTTGCTGGAATAAAGGAAATAACAAAGACATCTATAACATTTCTAAAAATATGCATTCCCTAAACAAAACTATTCAAGTGATTAAATTTTACGCTGCAATTTCGGCATACACTTACCAAACTTCGTTTTTATTGCAACTTGTATTGACAATTTTAAAAAAAATTAAATAAAACAAAATCATATTTGCTTTGCAAAATATATAAACATTAACACACACAGACAAAAAACTTACTCTGATCGTAACTAAACCAAGCAGTAGTAATAGCCAAAAAAAACGAAGTCGAATACTTTCCCGCATTTAACAAATGTGGATTGGCTTTTTTAATTTCCATATCTCTATAACGTCTCAAACATTGAGCAAATCGGAACCAAGCGGGTAATGTTTTTAAAATAGGTTCAAGACCAAATAACAATCCTTCACATTGACATCCCTCAGCTAGATATATATATATATATATAT
This sequence comes from Cardicola forsteri, assembly GCA_025895645.1. Lineage (NCBI taxonomy): Eukaryota > Metazoa > Platyhelminthes > Trematoda > Strigeidida > Aporocotylidae > Cardicola > Cardicola forsteri. The sequence goes on from JAKXYG010001440.1 coordinate 811,964, forward strand.
ATATATATATATATATATATATATATTAATGTAACTACATCTTTAGAAATTCAATATGTACTTTAAAACGTTTTTATCGATTTTTAAAATCCTGTATGACCTTAATGTTTGGCCTAAAAAATACAATATAATAAGGGATTCATATTTAGATTTTGTGTGGGAAACAAATTTTAAGTCGACATATTTGAGAGTGTAATATAAAAATTATCAGGTTTAATAAATCCAAAAACTATGGTTACGTATCGTTAAACACGTTTAAATTATTTATAATAAACATTCAGTTGAATTAAAATAAGGAACTATCAAAATAGGAATTTCGGAATTCAGTCATTATAATTAACAACCTATTGATCCTAATAATTGCAAAACTGTTTGTTATTAAAACATTGGATTATAATTATTACAAAGCTGGGATATCAGTTTTTAGAAATAATTTGATTCGTAATAATATACAATTATACATTTAACATTTAGAATGAATATTTACAATACTTGTACATAAATAACTTGTATTAAAAATGTATTCATTCTTGTAAAGGAATCTTTACATTTTCGTTAATATATACTATTTTTCTTTTACATACATATATATAAAGTTAAAATAATTTATAAATATTTATTTATAAATTTCTTTATTTCATTTTAAAAGCTAATATTTAAAAAGCATTAACCTTATTTCAATGCTTGTGATATCCATATATATATACTGAATACACCGGTTAAAAGAATACTAGAATTGTTGACAGTAAATTATTATTGAATGTACTTGGGCTCAACCGAATATATTTTTTATTCGCCGAATTTAAAATTATTAATAGTATACAAATTATAAAACACCCTAAAAAATCCAGTAATAATAATAATAATAATAAACATGAGAATTATTTTCTATAATGACAAGAGATAATAAATTGTTAATTGTTATTTAATTTAATGGAATTACAATTGTCTAGATCTTAATTAGAAGCTTGTCATGGCGTTGTGGCGAGTTGAAACTCATGATAAACTTAAACTGGGTTTCGGCCGAAAGCGCTAATTTTAGGAGGGACAGTTAATAAATTTTAACTATTGTTAATGTTTGCTTAATGTTAAACACAAGATTCAAAAGATTTAAAAACTTGGTCTCTAATCTAACATTTTTTTATAAATGACACTCAATACTTCATTTCGTTTGGAATCACTTAAATCAACATTGTAATAATGATTTATGTTTAAACAAGCCACAAAAAATGTTTAACACAGATTGCTTGATGACAAAATTACCTCCTTGTTAGTTCATCAAGTATTTAAAACAATCCCCATCTTCAACAGACTTCGAAAAATAGAAAATTTTCTTGTAAAGGTGTTGTGTCCATAAAGGTTGTCAAAACGCTACGTATAGTAGTAGAATAATTTGACATACCTTTTCAGCATTCTAAGTGTATGCTTCTGTCCATCTCTCAAGATATAGTGATGTGCACTCGATTTCTCTTCCACGCTATGTAGAGGTACAGAGTCAAAAGTATTACTGTCATCAGAACTGAAGACTACACAAAAACATTTCTTTAATACTCCAAATCATTATTAAAATCTCTAACCCAGGTAATTGAAGAATAAACTTTCAAAACGTCTCATCAAAGTTCCACAAAAACAAATAAGCACTTTGCAATCATCTATTTTCATTTATGCAATTGTGCATACCTATAATTCGATTTGTTGTTCGAGCACAAACAGGTCCCGTGAAAGTCATATTGGTAGCTTCTAAAGGCACATAGGCCAACATATTGGACCAGTCCAATTGGAAACAGTAAAAGCAGATAAATAATGCGAAATCAAAGAAAATAAAATTCAAACTGTTCAACTGATCTGCCAGCCAAAAATCGGCAAATGAAACTTTGGCAAACGGAGCACGAACAATTCGAAACTAAAACATATTTGTATACCAAAAATATTTCTATATAATGTTAGACACATTTTTACATAAAATGGATAATAAAAATAGCAGTTGTACAAGTTAATATCAATATTTTTAAATTTAAATTTAAATTGTTTAACTAGATTAAATTTTGGGCATATAGATACTCGGCAGCGCCAAATGAAAAGCTATATATAAATTTAATTTTTAATTTTGGTAAGTAACGTAATCACCTATTCATTATTTTCATATTTCCACACCACACCAAAGAATCGACTTCTATAGTTTCATAAGCGTGATAAACTTAGGAGAATAATAAAGTTGGCTGATGAACGGCATCCTTCTAACGGTGCCACTGTTCGCAGATATTGACAAGATCGCCTGATGTTTTGCTAAGGTTATCCCTCTTAGCCCAATGGCTGTATATAATGGTAGAATCATATACCGAAGAAGAAGTCCAGTTCTACTGTAGTACACTGAGTCCCTGTTGTGGTAGTCTAGGTGTTTAAGAGCACCTAACCCGTAATGCGCCACATAAAGTCGACAGCCAGGAATATTACCATTATTGTAAGTTAAAACTTTATAAGCATTACTCAAATCACCCGGATTATTCACAAAACAGTTTTAAAAAACACTAGTCTAAAATAAAATGTCGATACAATTTTGCCAAATTCCAATTATTAAAAATTATCAAACAAAAGTTTTATAAATAAAACAGATAATTTTGAAATAAAGCTTATAAAAACAAATAATTTATCTTCGAAATCAATTAAACATACTTAAGTAACTTAAAATGTACATTTTAATAAAAGCATTTTAAAAGTTGTTTGTTTTAATCCTAATGTCTGATTATAATTCGTTTTAAGATAAATTGTGATAAATTACAAATAAAACTTAAAAAACGAATATTTGAAACAAGAAATAAAATTTTACAAAAAATAAGAATATTTGAACCATTTGGTGTACAATTATTGTATTTTATTTGTAAAAACGTTCTCCAAAATTAAACAAAAAACCTGGCATCCATTGTTTAAAAATCCTAAGCTAAAATTGCTTTAGTAAACATCACTTCAGACAAAATATTATTAGAAATTAGGTATAGATATTCAAACATCAAAATTAACTAAATAATTACATAATGTGCAATTTATATATATATATATATTGCGATAATCGATTAATTATAAAAAACAGAAAAATGATAGCTGTTTTTTAACTACAAATATTTCAAAAATCTGTTCTGAAACTTAAATCAATCTCACTATCAAATTATTGTTTGACCATAAAAACATTAAAACTTTTAACAAACTGTCATTGTTTTTAAACAAATAATACCAACAAATTTCAAAAAATATCAAAAATTCATTTACAATTTACGTGGTGTTTCCTGAATAAAGTAAAGTACAGTACATTTGGGCTTCCACATTAGCAAATATATACCCAATGCACCGATAATATACGTAAAGGTATACCAATACCAGTACGTAACTATTCAAATAAAGTAGTACACTCCGAGAAAACGTCAGACAATCCCGACTATCTTTGTAAACACTGGTGCTGTCAGATTCTTTAGCTAAGAAATGTTATATTTCTGTGTTAAGTTTGAGATGTTCGCTTGTCACAGGATACGGTTGAAACGTTTTAAATGCAGATAATAAAAATTGGCTAAAACATTAAACTCCCAGGTCGAAAAGCATATATTTAATTCCCACCATCAGCGCTACATTTGAGTCCCCATTTTGTTTTGTTAAATATGCACTTACTGAAAAATGTTTTCCGCGAAACAATAAAAACCTATATAATAATTATTTTTTATATCATCCGATGTTACAAACATGAATAAATATCTTCAATATAACTACAACAATCACTTTGCATCATTTAACTTGTTTTAAAGCCCATAGTGCACTTTTTAAACGTTCATGCTGTATATCGTTCTTAATATTGACAGTCCGTCGGATCCAAAACACAACAATTAGGGTCATTAACCGCAATCCATAAATAACTAAAACATTCAACTGCAAAGTACCAAATAAATTACTGTTAATTTGGTTCCTACCCTACAACTTTACTAGTATTGAAAACCCTATCAGCAAAATTTTAATTATCCAATGCACCTCCATACTAAGATAAAATATAAAAGTATTTTATTTGAATCAGAAATAAGTCATCTAAACGATCTTAATAAATTTTTTTCCAGTTCGATAGTAAAGTTTGCTTGCAATAATAGTTAAAATGTTTGTACGCCAAACAACTTAACATCACGATGCATTTTTTCAATGCAGACAAATTGAAAAATCTTTGAAAAATAGATATTGACAATTTTTTAATTTTGTATTTGAAATACAAAGTTTCTAAATAACTTGTGATTACCGCCTACAAATTTTATAATTTTTTAAACCTATTTACAGAAATAATCATATATAAATTCTTTCTTGCATATTGACTAAACCTTGACAATAGTCTCCAATTAAATTTTAAACATGTAACAAGTCATAAATGCATGAAAATATTATTCAAATTAAGTAGTAATTGAAAAATATTTAAATCTTTTCACTAAATCAGACAAAGTACATTGGAAATTAGTGAAAATATACTATACCAAGTCATTCAAAGTAAAGACTTGGTAAAGACGTTCAAAATACAATTTACATTATACACAAAAATGAATTTCAAAAACACTGATTACTTAAGCATATATTTTGCTCTGTAATGAAAAATATACATCTTATTCTAGTTAATGAACGCTCAGTTTATTTGTTTGATTTTTTATTTGCTTTTTACTGCTTACAATGTTTCATGCAAAACATTCATTCAGCAAGCGAACAGTATTCGATTCGAACTTGGGTGGTCATGAGTTTGATTTCCATCACCGGACCTTTAAATGGGGGCCGACGGTCAGTTTGGCTAAAGTGTCCACCGCTGAAAGATGCTTTAACGTGAAACATTTAAAGTAGTAAAAACTAATAAATAAATAATAATCAGCCAGGTAAAATGAGTACCAACATGTAGTAGGCCGGTGTTAGAAGTCAAACTCATGCCTGTCCAGTTTCTAGCCCTATCAATTCTGCTACCCTAATACAAGGTTTGAATTGTTGGATTGTAACGTAAGCAGGGTAGATAAGCAGACTAATGAACGGTTTGTAGCCAACAAATGTGCATACAAGTGTTCAAATCAATTTTTTCCTAATTCAAATAACATTTTAGGAACTACATTTAATAAACTAAAACAAATCTTATTCATAAGACCCAATTAATCTTTCAAAAGTACAACTAACTACACACACGCATACACATTAAATAAATTTAGTGTTAAAATCACGGATCTTGTAAAATACCATATGTTTTCAAAAGACTTAATTTTTGGACATAAGAAGACCATAGCAAATATATATATATATATCATCCAAAAACGATAAGCATGCTTATTAACCAATTTTTAACAAACTTTTAATCTCTTCATGCAGTAAAACTAAAAATATATGTCAGGATAGTTCAGTGGCTAATAAGTTGAACTTTTCCAAATAGACGAGGGTGTGAATCCCAGTTCTGGTACTCGTTTGACTACACTGAATGTCGACTCGCCAAGAAACAGTTTATTGTAAAGCAATTAGACAACAAGAACCACTTTTTAAATGCAGTTTAAAAAACCAGTACTATCAAATGTGGAATTGGAAAAATCGAAAAAGCAATACCTACACTTATAATTGTATTACAATACTTGATTTAATTATATATTGTTTCACAAATATCTATAAATGAATATTACTTTCAAGAATGTAATATGTACATTGCAAATTATACAATACATACAACCGTTTATGTTTTTGAATACTCACCATTATCCTAAATAGCCATTTGCGGGCACCCAAATGTCCAAAGTTGAAGGGATTAATTAAATATAATAATAGAAAAATTACAAGTACAAAAGGCGATATGTAGGCAGGAAAACCCATGACTTCACTGAATATAAAGCAAATGACTGAGAATCCCCAAATCACAGCCATAAAAAATGAAATCTAAAATACAAAAGTTAAAAACAGACTGAACTTAATCAATGAATATCTGTTATTTTAATTTTTTAAAAGCCAGACTGTATTTGTAAACAGTCATGTGTTATTTTATATAAATAAAAGTACTTTTCCAGGGTTTATTGATTGAACATTCTTTTGGCTAGTTAATATTTAACACAGCCATTTCAATAATTTTTATTGTATCAAGTTCATACTACTTGAACGTTTGACGGACATTATTTTTATAGCAAGTTAACATCTAGAATCAAACTCTTGCTTATTACAGTATACAAATCAAGAAACTAAGTTACCCTGACAAAAAACACAAAAATCAATTAAATGCCGTGGTCAACAGGGCAGATACTAATGGCCAAATTCAAAAAACAGCATTCTCAAAGCTCAAACAAGACAGAATGTGACTCGCGACGCTACTGCCTGCTCTGTGAATATTACTTGCCATAATGCACCGGTTAGTAAATCTAGGATTTGCCCATTAAAACCAAAATGTCCGCTTAATGTTGGCTCATGGAACGTGCGCTCACCATCTACACTGACTGCGCAAGATTGTGTTTCTTCCGAATCTAACCGTCATAATGTTAGTATTTTATGTGTTCAAGAAACCTGTCATTCAGGAGCTTGTACTAAAACATTACCCTCAGGATCAACCTTCTGGCGTTCTCAGTGTGATGTTTCTGGATCCGGCAAATATGGTGTTGCGATCATTATATCCTCAATTGCGACGGAAGCTCACATTGATTGGTTCCCTATTAATTCTAGAATTATAACCACCCGCTTTCAAACTGGGAATTTAATTTTAGGTATAATAAATGTATACGCTCCCACATTAAATCACGCTGAGTCAGAAATAAAAACATTTTATAAACTGTTGGCGGTCACAACAACTAATTTAGAAAATAAATCAAATTGTATCACGGTAATGGGGGATTTTAACGCTAGGCTAAGTGCTACTTGCTACTCAGCAGTAGGCAAATGGACGATCAGCAATAGAAATTGCTCAAACGGTGACTACCTTAGTATTTATGCCTCATAACATAATTTAGTGGTCACTAACACAATAACATCATCCACATCACTTAACCACGTATAAGAGACAAGATTGCCGCTCTCAAATTGACTATATTTTTGTCTCTCGTAACTGGTTTTCATCAATTAAAGACATGCGTGCATTCCACATTTGCTGTACTGGAACCAAAAATGGAAGTAATCGTGGGTTATTGAAGTGCACACTCTCACTCAAATTTCGATCCAAACGAAAGTACTTCAATCTCTCAGATTACAAAACTATCAAAAAACTTCCCATAATCAGGAATCCTTTATAAAAGCATATTTAATATTTTAATAACTAATAAAATACTTCAACCATTTTCAGATATTTGTAAGACACTTAACATTCATTGGCCATATATCTCTAACACAATAAGAGAAAGACGATTAAAATAGATTGGCCATGTTTTACATAGATTGCCAACTCATCCAGTCAGAATAGCTATGAAAGCCCATCCATTACCCGGTTGGAAAAGAACCCAGGTGGCCAACAGAAAAATCGGACGGACATTGTAGCACGCAAACTCAGTCGTTTTATTTATGCTATGCCTCCCCGTCTAAATAAATTACTTAATTGGGCGTCTATTTGCAGATAATAGAGATCATTGGAGGGGTGTAATTCGGGATGTAACACTTAAGGTCAGCGCACTTCAAGAGTCATTCATTAAGTGCACATTGCAAGTTGGTGTTTCTTTTTGCAGACTTTTGATAATTTGGACTACCCTGGGTAATAATAACTGGTGGGGGATGTTTATCCCCGATCATGATGATAATAATGATGGTGCAAGTAGTTATAAAAACTGATCTGCACCATAAGTTGCACAAATATATTTAATTATGCAAATTATTGCTTTTAAAAGCATTAAAAACACCCTAGCAATACCTCATTTCAAAAATAGTTTAATACTTGTTAATTGTTGACACAGCACACATTTACTTTTGATAAAATCAACATTTTAAAAATTAATTCCCACGTTTTACAAAAACATCAAATTAACCACAAAAAACATGACAATGTTTTTCCAGTTAATTTCGTATTTTATATTTTGTAAAAAATTTGTAAACTTAAGTACTTAGATACGCTTAATTAAATCAATTAACATTTTTCGCCACGAATATTACATACACACTGCAAATTATACTTAATTAAAACAAACTATGGTAACATTAAAAATCTATCCTTGATTTTTAATGTACATAAGTAAAAGCTGTTTTAATATATTTTATAATATCAACAATATTTATTAGCAATTAACGTTCAGTATATTCTCATCTCCAAAGCTGGAGAACATCTTTAAAAATTTCTCATCGTTTTGTAAACAAAAAGGATTATAATTTTTTTAACAATAATAATAACAAGAACAAGTAATAAAGTATTTTGACTAAAAAAGCATCCTTATGATAACGTCCCCGTTCATAAAAATTGATATGGAGTCTAAATTTCTTCTTAGGTTAAATAGCAACATATAGTATGTTTTTGTTGGTATACTGTTTTTACTATCCTGGCTGTATGTTTATACCCATTCGGTAAAGCGCAACTTCAAAGAGTGTTGTGCACTCGGCTTTCTGTTCTGTTTCAATCTGAGTCGATAATATACAGCCTAGATATAGAGAGATTGAAATATTAGTGATATTAAAACTAGAGAACATAGAAAATGTAAATGTTTTTAAATACCTCCTTTGTGGCTTGACCACCAACTATTATACAATTGTATTACATTTTAATAAAATAAAAACTGAAACAAAATAGCAAATTTTAAAATAAAATTAACCAGAAACAATTATTACCTATGAAAATAAATCCCAATACTTTTAAAATTAATTCTTAAAGGAAATTTTGCTGTATAATTAAAATTACTTCAATTCAAATTCATTGAAATATATGTGTTGTATTTTTTATCTACGTGCCAATTCACCTACAAGTGTTTCACCAAAAGTGTTAAATTGCTTTTTGACACATTTCGTATGTGTTAAAAATTACACAACATTAATTGTTTGTAATTTCTGTTAGCATAAAACGTGACGAAATCTGAAATAAACAACTATTTAAAGTGACTTTTAATAAATTAAATAGCAGCATCCAAATAATATGTTAATTGTCAATGCACTGACAAGTAATATTTACAATGTATGTACAAAAAATTTTAATAACAGACTATGTTAACAATGACACCGAGAAATCATAAAATTGTTTTAAAATATGCTGTTGGTTTTAAATAATCAATAAACAACGTCACCTTATATTTGAATATGAACACAATAAACATATATACAAATTGCTTGCAACACAATTTTTCAAGTTATTTTTTTTCACGTCCAAGTTTTAGTCTTTGATAATCTAATCATTTTGCAATTAGTATAACAAGTTTAGTATAATCAGTCCATATTTTACTTATAAGTATGTTGTAATAAACAAATGCGTTTGATAATTGCTATATTCATTTATAATTTATTTGGAAAGTGTTTTTTATGTAACAATAAAAGTACATAATTCAAAACTAATATTACAAAAATTAACGTTATTCAAATAAATCGTAGGTAATGTTATACTTTCCATTTAATGCAATATTTGATGTGAAACTATGTGGCTTATTAAAAATATAAAAATTAAATGCAGTAATTAATTGTTAAAATACAAACATTAAACCTTTGTATTGATGTAACCAATCACGAGTTCACGTGTCTAATTCCCAAAAATTATTATACTTTCAAATGGCTAAATCCAAGCCAACAACACTCAAGTTTAAAACCTAAAATATTACATTTCAAAAATCATGCCATTCTCCTTTCAAAATCAAACCACTTTAAATAAAACATTTTTTATTCAACATCATATACGTATTTAAAAGTGAAACAATTAAGAAACAACCAAGTACAAAACTTAACATTAAAAAAAAAAAAAAATTTAAAATTTTTACAAATTGAATAGTTTATCATTTACAAGTTTGTCCAACAGTTAATTTTTTTTTCAAATTATTCAGTTAAAAAATAGCAAACTCATTTCGTTTATCAAAACTGTTTATTGGTCAAATGTTCCACGACAGATGCAGCCAAACAACAGTCCCCATTTGTTGTTGATGGAGGATCGAACTTTTGTACCCACTGAAGGAGTACAAGTCGTGTAACTTAGTCACGTGAACCGCGTAGGCACAAGATAGATGAAGCGGGTTTTCGGAAAATTATAACAATAGTCCTTGTTATACTATTAACCTTATTTAAATTTGACATGTAAATACATTATATAATGTTAATTAATTTCAATTTTATGACTTCTACGTTCGTTCATAAATTGACCGTAAAACAAAAATTAAACAAATGATTATTAATAGCCTCCGTGTTAGCCAATTCAGAATCCACGTTCATAAGTAAGGAAAGATTAAAACACATGTATAATCGAAAACAGGAACAGTTTACAAAATAAATATATTTCATTATGCAACAAACCACTGTACAAACCATGCACATCGATCTTACACTAACTAAACACAATTAATAAAAAAATAAGCTATGCACAAAACTATAACATCAATATGGGGTTACAAATGTATATTAGTGTTCTTACCTGTAACAATTCAAAATGTTCTAAATGTGTCCTAGGATCAAGTTCAAAAATTAATACATTGTTGACTCCCGACGATCGCCATCCGTATGTATTTACTCCAAATAAACAAAAAAATATAATTAGTAGCAAAGTTCCACGAAATATGCGCAAAGCCGGTATGTAATAGAGTGGCAAAGGTCTTAGAAATAAACCTGAAATGCAGATATAATTTCAATAACCAACTAAATTTAAACACAATGACTAAACTGATACAGACGAAATTCGAATCAACCTTATGACAACTGCGACTATTATTACATTAGAATGTTAATAAGCCTGAGTTTCCAATATTGTTGATGCCTGTGACTGCCTTGGATGTGATGTAATGTAATGCCATGGGCTTAAATTAAAACGAAACAAAGATAGTACATATAAGCTTACACTTTACACCTTCCAAATAAATAGAAGTATAGACCCAAGGTACATGACAATATTTTAAGATAAAAGAGAATAAAAGAGATCGCTTTAATAAAAAATTAGATAATCTTGTTAATGTTTATAGATAGCAGCGCTATTACAAAAAGACTGTCTTTTTGCCAAAAAGCTTTTCGTATGTTGGTCACACTTCACAAACTTCGAACCAACTGAGAAGTAACTAGATAATCCACTAATTATTATTAATTAAGTACTCTAGATAAAATATATACATGTATACTCAAATACGGTTTATACTATTAGTATAAAGAATAAAACCAAATTTTCGCTTAAGTCATATTAAATAACCATAGCAATTTCGTATTATAAGATTCCCTATAACGCAATAATTGTAATTTTTTTAAATCGCATAAAACACTCGATTAATTAAAAATAAAATGTACATAAAAATGTATCTTTAACCACTACATTCCCAGATGATAATTACGTTCTATGTGTCTGTACGTCGATCTATATATATACTGTTCATTTCTAATAAAAAACGGCATCAAATCTTTCAATCGATTGTAAGTCACTCATAGTTCACAAATATAAACGATGCTCGGTAAACTTACTTTCTTCAAATCTGTACTTAAACATTTAACCTTATATATATAATATATATATATATATATATATATATATATATATATATATATATATATATATATATATATATATATATAACTAATCAATGCGAATCCATACATTTACACACGCGCACATAAAGAATTTAAGATAATTTCCATTTTAACAACACATATAAATTGTTTGACAATTTAAACGTTACAAATATATTGATTACAATATTACCTAGTAAAATCATTACATATTTTTAAAATCCTAAAAAATAAGGCTAACATACTTATCATAGAAGGAAACTTTTTATTATTTATCCAACTAAAAATATTAACAGGATAATCAATAATATTCAGCTTTGTTAATATTTTTCCGCCTTGCTACTTTTTTGTTCATACCAATTTTTCGTTTATATTTCGGTTTCACTTGTTTCTATTTATCCACTAGAATGACAGAACACTAGACTCAAAACTGAACGGATATGGGTCCAACGCCGGTGCTAAATGCGGGCTTTCGTTTAGCTTTGCTACATATTTCCTTGCTAAAACATATTTCCCATAAAACACTTAAGCAATAAAAACCAAAAAATATATAAATAAATATTATTGTAGTAAATACACACACATTGGTATTCCCATTACCATCGTTTCGTAGTTATCAGAACTGTAACAAAGTTACGTTATTTAAAACTAGGCAGAAAATACAACAAAAAAAACCCAAAACTTTAATCATTGAACCATATTTGTCCATAACCGTTTTCAAACAATACTTTTTGAATAAAAATCTTCAATCATTTAACCAAAGCCCAATTAATAAATAAATCAATATCAATCTAGATTCTTATTTATCAAATATTGATTGACCCACTAGAAAAACCAAATTACAGTTAGTCAATATTTTAACACGCTAAAAACATTCGGTTTGAAAACAATAAACAATCTCTACTACTTGTTATTAAAAATATCGTAATTGTAAACAATACAAATTCCACGTCAGTCAAAAGAAAACTTGAAAATAGTATTTTCATTAAAAAATAATGTTACATAATTACAAATACTTATTCAAACAATATTACAATTTTCAAAGTTTAATCTTTTGTTATCTTTAAATTTTTATGATTGTTTATAAGCTGTACATTACATTTTTATCAACCGTTACAAATTTTAACCATAATATGCCTATGAGATATCAGTAATTTTATACCAACATGCAGATGTAAATTATACGACTAATAAGATTAATTCAGCTATTCTTATACATACCAAACTTTTTAATAATTATTGTTTATCTATTAAAACAAAGTTTTTAATAAAATGCATAGAAGTCTGAACACTAATAATTCTACTAAAATTGATTTCAAATTTGCGTATTGAGAGAAAAGAATAAAACAGTCAATCCTGTCTCTGTAAAAATATGTTATTGCTAGAAATAATAAGAAAAACTATTTACAAAAATACACCCCGCTGTAAAATAAACCACGAAAACTGTAAAAATTAAAAGCATTTACCTATTTTCCAATATTTTACTAAAAAATTAAGACTTTAATTAAACCAAATCAATGTTAATTGGGAAAGGTATAAGTATCAATACGTATTTTTGTTGCAAACTTACAATCGAATGTATGTATACTGTTATTATTTATAATTAAATATATTTAGTTTATGGCTTGACTTACTCGAATGTTCAACACGGAAAAAACATTTAGCAAAACCCTAGACAGGGATCCACATTCAGTGTCGGACGTGAAACTCAAGCCCATACCCAGCAGGCTTCCAGCCACTACTGTCTCGTTAAAATCTTTAACATTCTGACAAATACTTCTACCTCTACTCCAAACTCAAATTAATAACTTTTAAATGTTTTTCTATAAGAAATTGTATATTCTATTAAAAAATCCCAAATGTAATGATAAAATATTATTACTAACAAAACGTCGTCATACAAAATACAATTATTTTTTGTGTTAACTAATAACATATATAATAATCCAACGCCCATCTAAAGTTATGCAAAATGCACCGAACTAACAGATAAATAACCGATTCCGTAATAATCAAATAGAAAATGTTTATTTTTGTTACGTCATAATAACAAATAGTAGTAGTCACAATGAACCGATTCATTAACATTTAAAAAAGTCATTCTACTTATTAAACACATATACTCAATAACCAAAAAAGACATGTACATTTATCTATTGACACAAAAAATTATTCACTATTAACTTTCGAGTCAAAAATTATAACACCGATTTGTCTACTCGCCAATTATTAAACCATTTGTATTGTAATCAGTACAATTGATGTGTAAAAACTCGTTATATTGAATTATCATGAACTCAAATAACCAGGTCATTGTGTTGAATTTTGTGCAAAACATAAATGTTACACAAGAGCTTTTATTAATTTTAGAATTGATGCTGTTGCAGTTAGAAAGAATCATAACAAAACAAAAATTCAATCATATATAATTAGTTTAACTTAATTCATACGTTTGAAAAGGAAGAGATTAAAAGCTCAAGGTTAACAGATCAGTCCATATTAAAGTGATCTATTTCTACATAAACCACCCTGATCACACCATTCGAGTAAACAACAGAAAAAAGTGAAAGTACAATTCCAATCACATGATTGGGTGAAAGCCAAAACAGCTCAATCTTTGATATACAAAGTCTTCATTGCTGTAAAAGGTTAATCCATATGAGCACATGGATTATGCTTACAATCTATCAAAGTAAGCAGTTGAAACAAGTCCTTGGCGAGAAGCGTTGAACAGATCAAAAACATTTTACAAATGAAGATTAATTAGTTCTGTATTGCAGAAATAAACAACTCCATATAGTCTTCATTATTTAGTAGAAGACATACAATCGGGTTTCAAGGCAGAAAATGTGGAAAATTAGAAGGGGAAAAGTATTTCATAAAAATTAGTAATAAGTATACAAGATATGCATAAAAGTGTAGATATTTCAGTGACGCCAAGTATGTAGAGTCGATTAAAGAGTTCTAATTGAAGATTGCTTAACATCAGGGTTTAGTTTTAATTCTATATCTAATAGTAAACATAGCAACAAAAGACATAAAGGAAGAGCCGCTATAAAAATGTTGTTTTTTTTGATAATGTTATGCTATGCAGCACCAAACGAGAGGTTGCAAAAAGGATGGATAAATGGAAGAAGACATTAGAAAACCGAAATTTAAAATCAATAGAAAAAACAGTGAAATCAGTGATAATTTAAGGATACTTCTTATACAATTCTATATAATCTGAAATCAATAATTATTATTATTAGTCTAAAAAAATTTAATATATTTTATTGGATCATTCTATATATAACTTTTTTATTTCATATTATACTTATTATAAAAATAGTGGTTTATGCTTGATCATATTTTTAGCAATACATAAGTTACTTTATGCATGGTTATAATTAACATCATTACGTCAGCAATCATTTGCTAAGGCTAATATACCGGATGTTCAAACAGTGCTAACTTAAACATATTTCGTCAAGTAAAAAATAACTTACATACATATAAACCAATGTTTAAAAAATATTTCCAAGTATGAATTTATGTTAATAATATACAACAGTAATATTTGCGCCACAATTGTTTTAAAACATAAAATTAGGTCAGAAAACCAAAAGATGCCGAAATAGAATATTTAAATATGATTTAGGCATTAAACTCAAAACTGGGAGGGCGTGTGTTTAAGTACTACCACCAGCACTAAATTCTGGTCCTCATCTGGTTTTACTAAAAATGCTTTATGTGAAATATTTAAGCTATATATATATATATATATATATGTTTAATACAGACTTCTGAAAAATATGCTGAATATTCTAAATCTGAAAATACTTTTCAACATTTAATAATAAGGGCAAACCTTCTGAATAATGTCAATATCCAAAATTTATTTGTCAATTTCATATCACCTGGTCATTGTGCATTTTAAAAATTTAACAACATTTTGTTACAATAATCATGACTATTTTTTGGAAATAAATAATCTACATTCGTCTACTTCAATTGACAATCTGTTGATTACATGTTTGTTTAAAACTATATAAAATAATTTTGTATAGCAATTACGAACATAAAACGCATGTTTTGGAATTAAACATTTGCATAAGACATTCCCTCAATCATCGCCTGCAAATGTTTACAAATTAGTTAGAATCCAATTTTTAAAGTTGCATATATATATATATATAGTTATTTTATTTTTTATTGCTTAAATTCTTTATGGAAAACATTTTTCATAAAAGGGACATTTAGAGAATCTAAATGAGAATCAGCATTTAGTACCGGGGATGGAACTTCAACTCATACCTAACTAGTTTTAAGTCTAGCGCCCGACCAATTCTACCATCCTACCATTTATAAACATCAATCAAGCATTTATAAATAGTTGTTAGTTAGAAGTGTTTATTTGATTTTAGATTGATTATACATAAATATAGTTTATTGTCAAAATTTCCAATATGCATGCTCATCAATAATTTGCGCAATATTATAATCAATACTAATTCAAATCATGTTATAATATAAAAACAAAAATATTAATAAATATTTGTTGGTTGTAATAATTATTTTTTAAATAACTTACTGATACGAATACATAATCATAATTATTTTAGATCTAAGTGCTACAATAAATGTTAAATGTTCAATTTCATACTAAACGTGTGCCCCAAAACGTTCTACCTGTTAAAACACGTTTGCATACTTTCATAATAATGTATATCTAATTTGACACTTCCATTCATTAATTTGTATTATACATTCATGTACGAAAAAGGAATAAATGCATATAAGCCCTAGAATCAATATCATTAAAAAATGGTGTATCAAAAGAATTAAAAAATACAAATTAATGTTTAATTAGTTGTATCTTTATTACGTCTATAAATCTAGAAAACTTACATGCTAGTATAATAACGGCAATTTGGATAATGAATACTCCAGAAAAAAATCCAAATAAGAAAATTGCTTGTGGCGTGTGCTACATTAGGTAAAAAACGTTACCAAAAACATAAATTTCAATGTTATATATATATATATATATATATATATATATATATATATAGAGAGAGAGAGAGAGAGAGAGAGAACGAGCTGCTGTTAAAATCAACGCAGTACAATTGATTTGTTTTTGTAACAATGTTTATTTATATTAAATACCTCTAACTTGTACTAAACTATTCTTTAAACATTATAATGCTAGTAATAATTAATTATTTTATCAAAAATAACATTTAACAACAATATCACTATTAAGTTCTAATTTAAATCAAAAACAAGAATTATATCATTTTAAAACATTGAAAGATAAGCAAATGAGTTGCTTAAAATTAAATTATATTATAAAATATGTATACATATATAAAAATAGGTAATAAAAGCTACATATTTTCAATATTTTAGGTAATGCTAATTGCTTTCCAAAATTTTCTCAAAGCGTTTAATGTAGGATACCTACATTTTTTAACCTGATGTAGGTTTTCAATTTTTTTTAAATGTCAACATTCTTGTTTTTGACATAAATTAGAATTTTATAATAATATTTGTATAAAATGCTATATTTATAAAATATTTTATTAATACTACTAAAATAATGTTTAAAGTATGTTTTTGTATAATATATAATTAAATAGTGTCACAAAATCGAATCAATTTTACTGTATTGAGTTTGACAGTAAACAGTTCATCTGAAAAATGTAGTATTTTAAATATTGCTTTGTTTAATTATAAAATATGCCCTATATTTAGTTCAATTTTAAATATAGTATTTTAAATATACTAATTCTTTAAAAATTAGGAACAATTATCATAAAAGCTCAATGTACCAAAATAAAGTGCTTTGGAGTGACATAAGTAGCAAAGTCGTTACATATGTATATCCTAGTGGGTAAGAGTTAGATTCCACTACTAGCACTAAATGTGGGCCCTCGTTTAACTGTGCTAATTTTTCAGATGCTAAACATTATTTTAGTAAAACGTTTTGTTTTAATTACAGTTTGCATGATAATTAGTAAATGTTTTTACAAACCGTCCAATGTTAAAATATACTATAAAATAACTCTTTCTAGAAATGCATATAATTGCTTAATTTTTTTGTTCAAACATCTATATAATAAACTTTTATTATAAAAACAACCTTTGCTAGCATTTCCTTAGTATTCTTAAATAATATAAACTTTAGTAGTAATTTATCCTATAGTAAGATTTAAATCTAAATACAAAAAATACACTAAAAATTGAGTTTTGATAATTAAATTCTCAGTTTTCATATATAAAATACTCATAAATGTTTTCAAAAAACTGAAAGTTTGCACAACTTGTAGTTTCATTAAATCAATAAATAATAGAACATGCAAGAACTGAATAAATCAAAAAACGCTATATAGTTGATTTTTTCTGTTAATTATAACTAAAATAAATTTCAAGGTTCCAAAACAAATGCAAATTATAAAACACATCAAATATCTTGCAAATTGTTTTACACAAAGTTGCTTACACGTTCAGAAAGTGGCGGAACACGAAGACGCTTCATAGCTTTTTGTCTATCGCCTTGTTCCAATTTTTCAGTAAATATATTCTAAACCAAAAAAGGATTTTAATCATTTGCTCAACGTATAGTTAATAAGACGCAATTTTGTAAAAATGAATGTCATAGATATTATTCAAGAACTTACTTGTACAATTGAATAATAATCACCATTTAGTAAAAGAAAATATAAAAAACTATTTTTACGTTCTATTGTATCAACTATAAATTATATGCTATAATGTATTCGTTGTGTAGCTAAAAGAAATTTCTTACATAAGTTAATAATTACAAATTTAGGCAAAATTGTAATTCGAATATATTATAATAAATGCTGTAGAATGCAGATTTTAGCTTCCCATATTTTCCAAAATATTTTAGTACAAGCACAGTTATAATATACAGTTACAAATACACTGTCCACAGTTTCAATATTATTATTATTATTATCATCATCATCATCATAATCATCAGAGATAAACATACCCCACCGAGTAGTCCAAGTTACCAAACAAAACTGGAAAATATCGACTTTTACAACGTACGCTTAATGAATGACACCTGAAGTGTGCTGACTTTAAATGTTAATTATATCCCAAATTAAACTCCTCCAGTAATCTCTATTAGCTACAAACGGAAATCAAACGGAGGCCCAATTAAAAAATTCATTTGGACAAGAGGGTTTAGCATAAATAAAAGGAATAAGTTCGCATGCTACAATGTCAATGCAAATTTTCTGTTGGCCACCTAGTTTCTTTTCCATCCGGGTAATGGATGGGCTTCCATAGCTATTCTGGCTGAATGAGTGGGCGATCTACGTAAAACATGGCCAATCTATTTTAATCGTCTTTCTCTTATTGTGTTAGAGATATATGGCCAATGAATGTTAAGTGTCTTACAAAAATCTGAAAATGGTTGAAATATTTTACTAGTTATTAAAAGGTCGCGTTCAATAGAAGACAGCGAGCGAAACCATATGGATCTTAAACATCTTTGCTCAAAATGAACAAGCTTTTGTATATCGACTTGGATGAGAGTCCAAGTTTCGCAAGAATAACGTAGAATAGAACGCACTAAACAACTATGTATTTTTATCTTGGTTTTAATAGAAATATTACTTTTATTCCATAAAGGTTTACTTAAACAGCAGAAAGGCGAATACGACGCCAAACCTCTGAAGAACTGGATCCTTTGTTATTTATGGCAAAACCTAGATACGGGATTTAGTCACCATTAACAGTGATTGGATTTCTAAAGGGGACATTCGCTAAAACCATTTTTAGTATTAAGATAAAAGCCATATTTCCTCGGATTCTACCATAAGAACCGCATCGTCTGCATATTGAAATAAATAAAAGGAGTCTATGCAAAGTTTCAAAATTAAAATTATATTTGTTTGTTTCCAATTGTATCTAAAATAATTTATTAAAACAAACTTTATAAATATCAAGTTAAGCACACTATCCATTTCAATTTAAAAAAAACAAAATTAATTTAAGGGGAAACAAAATAACTTAATAATTGCAATACTAATTGAAAATAAATAAGTAAATAAGCTAACTAAAGTTGTGTACGCTATACAAATTTATAAGTAAGCAATATAATATTTTAAAAATCATTTTGCCTATTTTTACTAGTGCTAATATATAAAAATAAACAAACCGCTTTGCAAAATGTTTCTACTAATAAGCATATTAAAACGTCCTATTTTATTATATTAAAAAATTAATTGTCCATTATCTGCAAAGAAACATTATTAAATTACACTTATACACGGCATGTTAAATAAAATAGTTTTAATATAAAAGATTAAATAGCATTAAGCAATATATTGCATATGTACAGCAATGATATAATCAAATAATGCATTTTGCAACACAAAGCATATTACATGATCATTTCTCTATCAGTTTCCAATTTATAAAGCAGAATAAACAATCATTTCCCGTTGTTTTATATGCAAAAATGTATGCTATAAATGTAAAAGTGGGTTATTTTATTGGCTCATAAACAACAAACTTGCAACAGCACCACTGTTTACAAAAATTAAAGTAACTGCTTGGTTTTTGTTAGTATTTCCCTTCCTAGTCCGATAACTACATATAGTAAACTTATAACTTGAAATAGCATATAGATATCCCGAGTCCATACATGCACCCATTAGATGACTGAAAACACCAATTAGACAACTATACACTCAATTTTTAATCCGTTTGTCTGAATTCAATATTCACCACAGAAGATAAAGAATTAAGAATATCACCATTATTTCTATCAATAAATAATTATTTTTTAAAACTATAAAATTTATATTTAATAGAACATTTTAGATATTTAACATAAGATTATGTTTTTGGTCAAGCGATTCTCCACTGTTTAAATACATGTTATGACTTTTTTAAAAGTAACATTAGAATAGTCAAACTCACTGAATAAGCTGACTAGGGATAGTATACAGCTCTTTCATCCTTCCTAAAAATCATCAGTAATGCATATGTATCAATTCTCATATGGATTTATACCTATACCTTTTTGGTTTCAAACCAAAGCATTCATTTTTCATTTTGGTTGATGACGTGGTCACCTCTTCATTATTTCCCATATTTATACGACATGTAGAACAATCGATTTCAATGGCTTCGCAACCTAGACAAACGTGGAAGAATAACAAAGTTTCTTGGCTGGTAGACGGCATCCTTGTGACGTCGCCACTGTTCGCGAAGATTGACGAGGTCGCCTGATTTTTTGTCAGGGTTATCTCCCTTAGCCCAAGGGCTACATATGGTATACGTATACCTTTAGATACCTTTTAAGTATCCTGGGTGTATGTTCGCACCCACCCGCCGTAGCGGAAGCCCAGTTATACCGCTGTGCACTCGGACCCTGCTGTTATTAGTTTACATGCCTGTTGGCACCTAGTCCAGGATGCACCACGTGGAGGACGAACAGTCAGGAATATCACCATCATTGGAAATTGAGACTTTATAAGCATTACTCAAATCCTCAGGATCATTAGCATCCAAACCAAAGCCATATCCATTAAATTTCAAAAAATTATGATGTCATTAACTACACTTGTTTTACTAATTGTATTGCATACAATAACAATAATGTACATATTATTAGTACTAAACCATTTGTATACTTCGCAAGCCTAGATTGGAAAACATTTTTATTAATAAATATACAATTCTTCACAACATATGACATTCTATTTCATTTTGATCCCATTATTTGTACTACCACTTTTTTACATTGATGGTAAAAATGTATTTTACGCTGAATGTATCTCTAGTGAGATATTGAAGCTTAATGATAATAATAATAATAATAGTAAATACAAATATAATTGTAAAGTATGATTGTTTCCAATTTTATTACTCTACTCAAATATTTATTGCTTCAAATATTTACAATAATTATTGACATGATGCTTATGATTCTAATAATTTCAGTAATGTTTATAAAGTCTTAACTTCCAATAATCATTATATTCCTGACTGCTCCTCCTCAACGTGGTGCATCCTGTACTAGGTGCTCATAGACATCTAGACTAATAACTGCAGAAATCAAGCGCATAGCGGTATTACCAGACTCCTGCTTCAGTGCTTCAGTGGGTGGGTGCAAACATACATCCAGAGTATATGTATAGGTATATATATACCATGTGTAGCCCTTTGGCTAAAGGAGATAATCTAACAAAAAATCAGCGGGCCTTGTCAATCTTTGTGAACAATGATGCCGTCACAAACATGCCATCTATTAGCCAAGAAACGTCGTTATTCATCTACATTTGTTACGCTTATCAAGCTATCAAAGTTGATTGTTTAATATGTCTTGTAAATATAAAAATAATGAAAAGGTGACGTAGTCACAAACAAAATAAATCAATGAATGAAATAATTTTTGACACACTAAAAACTTAAAGTAAAGAATTTAATGTTTACTTGTTTTCTTTCAAAATAATTTATCGTTATACTAAATGTGTGTATACCTCAGTAAAATATAAATACATTAATAAAGCATCTAAATTCACAAAAACTGTATTAAACTATCTATTCTTATTTTTCTCCAAATACTTCTAACGCCAGGAACAAATTAGCAACAAATAAACATTTTGTTGTTAAAAGCAAGTTTATAATAACATTAATAAATGCAAAAACATTTTTATAAATGCAAACCTTTTTAATTGTAACTTATTCATAACAAAATTAAAAGTTATACAATAATTATTTAAATTAAGAGCTACAAAAAAATAAGTGTAACAAAGTAAATAAATAATAAAAACTTTAGTGTGAAAACTCTGGATCCGATTCCTTAAATATGTCATTCTTTCTAGAGTTAAATAACTTGAAATTATCACAATACTACGCATATATTGGCAAAGTTGATTCTACGCAATTCCAAATTAAACAAGATACTCGATTTTAAAGTCCTTTTCATAAAACCACTGACTTAATTTTTTATTATAATTAGAGACAAAAAAACAATTTCATAAGTGGTGTTTTATTTCTAAACTTAAAAACAACAGCTAAATTTTTATACGTCAATGTAAACATTAAGACACTAAAATATATTATAAAATCTCAAATTTTATAAAAATTATTACTATCCAATTCTTTTTAAAAATAAATAGTAAAAATATGTATATATATATATATATAAAACTTACTTCAACTGCTGTGATAAGATCATCAACTTCTCGACTTGTGTTAAAAAGTGCCGGTTCAATTTCACGTTGTCGCCACATAAGACCGGTATTTCTATGCAAAAGCTGCAAAATAAATTTTTACATTAATAAAAGTAACAACATAACATCTTGCCAATTTTTAGCTAAACATACTTTATCATGCTTCTTCAAAATTTTCCTAAAACCCGTAAAGTTGAGTGTTTGGAAATTTTGAAGTAAGACAAGGCTCAAGTAAAATTCACTAAAAGCCAACTTTAAATCATGTAATTTTCTAACAGTTTTCTTTTTCTTTTTAGATTTTATTAAATTTTTAAGATCCTCTGATCGTTTGCGTGTTTGTTGACGATTTTGGATCTCGGTATTCTCATCCAAAGTAAAAATTGCATTGTTTTCTTTATGATTCACAAAAGAAATTTTTTTAGAATTTTCTCTATTAACTAACGTTTTATCAACAACTTCTTTAGATCCAATATCCGTATGCTTTTTTGAAATAGAAGAACGAGAACTATTAATCCATACAGATGTTCTGGAATTCAAGCTTTCAATGCATTGTTCTAGTTCACCAACCAAAGCAGAATATTTTCTTTTTGCTTCAGCAAGTTTTTCTAAAAATAATAGTAAAATTTAAACAAACCAGCAAAAAATGTTTCTATTGTTTTCAATGCTCCGTAACATAGTCTAAAAAATTCTTCATCACATTCACTAAAATATTCTTGTACGTCACCCTCATCAGTTGCTTAAAAATATAACAAAATAAACATACATAATACAAATTCTGAATCTTGTACATATCTATATAAATGTTCTTTTAGTTCCTTTAAAAAATATTATTAAAATTTCTCACATCATAATCAATATATTGTGTTCTCCATTCTGGTGTTAAATGTGCGTTTAATTTCTCAGCAAATTTCATCCTAAAGTACAAAAATAACTCAAAAAATAATTGGAATACATACTTTTATATACGGCATACCAAAATAAAAACTCGCTTTAATCTCTAAACAATTAAACAGATAATAACTACCAATCACGGTAACAGATAACTTAATATAAGCGGTTTACTACTTTTTACATGAACTCTTAAAATAAATATATGCATAAAATTATTAAATTTGTTAAATAATTTATTTAAAAAATTATTTAAAATTATTTTTTTTTTAATTTTATAAATAATATGCAGCGGTCTTTTAAATGACTGATTTACAGTTTTAATAGTTGTTTCTACGGCTTATGGTCACTCTTTCGCAAGTGGGATTTTAATCTTATTTTTTGAATAATGGACACTATAAAAAATAAATCAGACATTTTTGTTTTGGAAAATTCAGTTAGTAAATATTTGTGTACATTATGCAAACCACCAATTGCAATGTGTTCTTTAACCAACAGTTCATTGGAACTTCATATTCGGGAATTGCATTCTGAAAGTCATACTATTCGTTGCATTTATTGTTCTCAATTTGTTTCATCAGTTTCTATTACTAAACACATTGATAAGCATTTTCAGCCATCTAACGCACAACCCTACATATGTCCAGTTTGCCCAAAATCGTGTGATACTTTAAAGTCACTTGCTCAGCATGCTATAAATGTGCATCAAATGCGTCAAAACGATATTTTTTTTAAATGTGGTCATTGTGATGAAGCCATGAAATCTCCTTCCGAACTAAAAACACATATAACAACTACGTCCTTACTCATGTATCACTGTTGCTTTCCAGATTGTTTGGTTAAAAGTCGCGATCGTGGTTTACTCGACGAACATCTTGTTAGATATCACGGTTCTGAAAATCCCCTTTATGTTTCCAGTTTGTCGGTAAGTTTTTATATTGTTACATTTATTTTTAGTTTACTTGTTCATGGCCTTCTACATTGCAACCTATTGATGCCACCAAAATTGCATCTCATTTTTACGATCGATCTAAAGTCAAAGTTCCATCATGTTTTTTGTGCAACCAATGCTCGTTTGGTACAATTCATTTGGAAAATTTTGCTCAACATTTGTCATATTGTCGTTCCGTAAACCCAACGAATATTGTTGCTTCTTTGTCAGTCACATGTGTTCTTTATCGCTGCTCCGTTTGTAATCTTACAACTAATGTGCGAAACATATTAACCGAACACATCGAAGAAACTCATTTAGCAGTATCTGAGGTGAGTTTATTTTTACTGATATTTTGGTTTTTAAATGAACTTTTTGAGGGTTTCTCACTGTTTTTTTTACATTGAGTTACAATTTTTGTAATTTTGATGTTAATTTACCTGTAAAGTAAGTAGGGTGTTAAATCTAAACTATTTTTGATAAATTGTTTTGTAATTATTAAATTTTTACGTAATTATTTTACGAAAACTTGAAAGTAATGTTGATTTCAACAAATATTACTTTTAGAACATGTTCAACTGCTACATTTTCCTCTTATAAAAACTTGTTTACTTTGCTATTGATTTTAAGTTGTGTTAACTTAGTCTGATATATTTTTAATTCTGCTCTATCATATTTTAGCTGTAATAATGGAAATTTATCTTAAATAGGTTTAAGCTTTTAATAAAACTGTTTGAATGTGTTTATTGTGAAATAATATACTGTTTCGAAAATTGAACATCTCTTTTAAATAGTCATTGTTAGTTTTTACATATAATTTGATTTATGTCTTCCCGTTTAATGTATACTTTATTAATCTCCAATACATTGTTGTAATTAAAACCAAAATGGTTTTATAAAGTCTAGTTAACGATTTGTTGTGAACATGGTACCTTCTTAGTCTGGGGATTGAAATTTTAATGTTATACCCACACTATTTAAAGTCAACATTTTTCAGTGATTTGAAATATCCGTAATCGTGTATTTTACATTTGAATTCTATTTTGAGTTGTCAATATTCTGTAATGAGACAACTTAACTTTGAGGTTTTTAAAATTTTTGAATAAATCGTTATTAACGGCGGAGATAATTTCTTACGTCAAATCATTATCAGGGATAAACAACCCCGGGCGGTTATTATTACTCAGGATAGTCCAAATTACCAAAAACCTGCAAAACATTAACTTTTAGAACGTACACTTAATGAACGGTAATTCAAGTTTGGAAACGATTACCTAGTATTCTATTTTCAACTAGAATTTAGTTGTTTTATTTAGTGTTGAATTTTACTTTTTTATTATTTAACCGATGGCATTGTTGTATTTTTATAACAAAAATTTTTGTCCTTATGCAAGTGAAACTTTAAAAATGCGATTTTAATTATACAAATACTCCATTTTTTAATATTTTTTACAACCTAATTTTTTATTGAAATTCATAAATAAAATTAGCAGTCAATTATTGTTAAGATGACAAATATTACTGATTTTGTTTATTTTTAAATTTTACAATATTTATTTCATCAATATTAATCAACGATCACTCCTTCATTATTTCTACATTCGTACAGCATATTAAATGATTGTCTTCGATGGTTTAATAAACATTATAATCGTAGGAGAATAACGAAGTTTCTTGGATGATATACCTTATCCTTGTGATGGCTCTATTGTTAGCAAAGATTGACAAGGCTGTCTGATTTTTTGGTCGGTTTTCTTTCTTCGTCCAGCGGCTACATATGGTATACCTTAACATATTTTTAAGTACTGTCGTGAGCTTGCACCCATCCACTAAAATAGAAGCCCAGTTATGCCGCTGTACATTTTGTCTCTGGTGTTTTAATCTAAATTCTTATGTACACTTAGTCCAAGATGCTTCACATAGTGGTAACAGTCAGGAATATTATTATTATTGGAAATTTTATAAGCATTCAAATCCTCAGGATTATTAGCATTTTATCAACGTTTATTCACAAACGGGTATTGTTTACTAAGTTATTATTTGGCGTTAGACTAGATCATGATAGTAATAGTATTATTTGTTATTGTTCATAACAATATTACGTTAGTTTGCTAGTTTTTTCGTTTATTTGCAGTCAATTTGGTTTATAAAATGTTGTAGGGTTTTTTGTTGACAATAATTGTGATTTACGGTTATCTACTTTTTTATATGGTTTTATTCGAAAGTAACGATTCTTCATGATTCTCCAAATACATTTGAAATGATTGTTTTGTTTCCAATTTAGGGTCATAAAAATTGGTTTTTAATCATTCCTTATTTTGATTGTATGCGACTGATTTGTTTGCCGTTATTCACTATAGATCTGGGAACAAAATGTCTAATGTTATTCATTAAACGTTATCTGATTTTTGAAAACCGTTTAAATTATACTTAGGTATTGGTGACTACCTTAATTTGTTATATACAGAATTAATTCAATTGACGTCAAAAAACTTTTTCAACTGTTGATTAATTGTTATATTTGATTAAATCATTTCCCTACCATTTATTTGCTCATTAATGTTTTTCTCATTAGTGAAAAACAAAATTACAGTTTACAGGCGTATGTATTAATTACTAATTTTTATCAATTTAGATTTTTCTAGACAGATACATATCTCAATATTTTAACAAAAGTTTTTTGATGGCGCTGATGATTTTGCCCATTAATGTTTTTATTATTACTAAGTTTAATTCACCGAGAGTGATGACGTTTTGATGTTATATATCTAAAAAGAAGTTACTAGAACTTAAATGCTTTAAGAGTACGGTTTGTCGTTCTGTTGATATAAAGCGTTTTGAAATTTTTTCTTCAATGGTACAAGTGTTGGGTTCAATATGAATTAAAATTTATATATCATTAAAAAGTTATCTTTAATTAAGCTTCATATTAATTATTTAATTAATGTTTGAAAAAATTTGATTGTTAAACATTGAATTTTTCGATTTGAAGTATTTAAAATGTCTAAA
Source organism: Cardicola forsteri (assembly GCA_025895645.1). Lineage (NCBI taxonomy): Eukaryota > Metazoa > Platyhelminthes > Trematoda > Strigeidida > Aporocotylidae > Cardicola > Cardicola forsteri. The sequence continues at coordinate 839,603 of JAKXYG010001440.1, forward strand.
ATTTAGAATCTAACTGAAGCGGGTTTACAAAAACTTTTTTAATTTGAACGAAGCTGTTTAAGATTTCGTTTTGCCCGTTCTTGTTTTGAACGCAGTTGTTTAATAGACAATCAAATTGTTAACCAATTTTCAGAATTTGCAACTTACTAAATGCTGTTTGGTCATGTAACTAACAAAATCAGGAAAAAGCGTTTTATATAGACTGCCCATATGCTAAGTTGTTTTCTAGTTGGATGCAACTAGAATAGCATCAGAAGTCCAACCACTATCCGAATGGAAGAAAATGGCGAATGATCAACTAAAAATTTAGATATATATATAGTAGGGTGTAAACTTAGTCGTTATATTTTTATTAGTTCTTGTCCAAAGGAATTACAGAATTTGGCCTCAAAGTGTCTACTGTTTGCGCTAATTAGTACTCATTTGAGAGCTTTAATTTGAAAAATAACTAACATTTAAACAGTCATTACTTAAAAATACTAACCATTGGGTGCATGGGAAAGTTAATGTTTCACAATTTTTGGGCTAACCTAAGCGAAATAATCGCTGAGGAATTTACTACCAATAATAGTAGTTTATTCATATATTCATTTGATTGATGTCGTCGTCACCCCTTTATTATTTCTATATTTTCAAGGCATATTAAACGAGCAACTTCGATGGCTTGATAAGCGTAACAAATGTAGAAGAATAATAAAGTTTCTTGGTTAATAGACGGCATCCTAGTGACGACGACACCGTTCTCAAAGATTGACAAAGCTGTCCGATTTTTTTGTTAGGGTTAATTCCCTCAGCCCAATGGCTGCATATGGTATACGTATACTTTAAGATACCTTTTAAGTACCCTGGGTGTATACTTGCACCCATCCGCTAAAGCGGCAGCTCAGTTATACCACTGTGCACTCGGTCCCTGCTGTTATTAGTCTAGATGCCTTTTAGCACCTAATCCAGGATGCACCACGTGTAGGACGAATACTCAGGAATATCACTATTATTGGAAATTAAGACTTTATAAGCATTACTCAAATCCTCACGATCAGTATCCCAATTTAGTTATTAGTATTTAGTAATTAGTTTACAATAATTTTGCCATCTTTCAGCTTTAAGGGAGATCACTAGTACATAACTTTATACGTTAGCTTCACTTAGTGTAGGGAGCGATGCATATTAATTTAAACATTGCATTTATTGGCATAATATGGGTTTTTCTTATTATTTAAACACGATAGGCTACAACGTTGTTTATCGATTGCATTAATTGTATGAGCTGGCACGTATATGTGGTGTTGTCTATGTAGAGGATCATGTGATCACGATCACCATACTTTAACAATCGTGTGCAACATTGCTGAGAAAGTCGTTTTTTACTTAGTATACTCAGTAGAAAATGTACGCATGTGACAATAAACAATACTATTTTATTTCAAATTCTAGTTTCTACGTACATTCTTTTTTATTGCAAAATGCTTTTCTAGGATGATGCAATCATTGTTGAAGATTTTACTGTTCCACTTTCCGAAGATTGTGTTAATGAAAATTATACCAATCATCTGCTGAATAGCACCTCCAGTCTGTCCAAATCATTTGACAAAAATGTCATTCACGACCGTCTGCGTTCCTTGTGTTCGCTTCAGCCCGACCTGGCCGCTTGTCATTCGGTTTTATCCAAGGCACTTAATCCCCAACTGTCCATTCCACACGAACCCCATTCGATCGATAGTTGTGAAGCCGACGAAGTTGGCGGTGAAGTCGACGATGCCAATGCCGACATTGACGCGTGCAACGACTTGTCTTGCAAGCCACTTATGAACGATTCACAGTCGTCGGACAGCAAAACGCCAGCCGATTTGTTGAGCCAAGTGAAAACAGACGAATATGTTCAATTGTATTTCAATGAACCGGCATTTGTCAATGCCTATTGGAAAAGTGGCAAATTTGCCAATATTAACAAGGCTGTTCAACAAATGGAATTGGCTGGTATTTTAGAAAAGCTACGCCAATTTGCTAGCTATCGCGTTCCCATCCTCGGCCGGGCTAATCAACGTCGTGTTGCCGGCTGTCCTGAATGCTTGAAACCGTTCAATCACGGCTTTACCGATCTTAAAAAGCATCTCATGGTAACGCACTTGGGTATTCGTCGAGATATCAGTCGTTTTACCATCGACTTTACTCACTCTAGTCGCAACCAATACAATACGAACATTCCACCAAGTTTGGAACCAACTGCGAATAACAATAATAGTAATAATAATAACAACAACAACGGTTTGTCCAACCATCAGCCCAAACCTCTGAACATTCGAAATGCGCGTATATTGAACAAACAATTTCGCAAAAGGCCGATTATTCCACTGCCTTTGACAAATGTTGACAAATCGCCGCTATGTTTGAAAACTGAAGGTGCCGAACGATCGACTTTCGATTCGTCGTCGAACAACAATCTATGTCTAATTTCGGATTCGAATGTAAGCTATTCGGGTGGAGCTCCTGTGCATCGTGTCATTCCCGGAACGGGCGTGTCGGATCATTGCGAAGACTTGCGTTCGGTTGAGGAAGTTTGCAGTCAAGCTCCAGTTGGACGTGGCGGCATTGTTCCGCTCGACGAAATGTGCAACCCTATTGTCGCGGCAATGATTGCAGCCAATCAGTCCCAATCGTCAACATATGCTGGCGGTACGGAAATATTTCTGCCTAAATTTGGCCGACAGCGCATTCAGTTGGCCTACTCACTTCAAGTATTTAAACGTCTGCTCGAAGCCTACCAAGTTCCCATGCCCGAACGTATTCAACTTATTAATCGTATGAACCATTACGCCCGAATGCACGTTATTATGGACGTGCTTGTTCCAAGTGGAGCGCAGAAGCGTTTTTCGTGTCCAACGTGCATGTACACATCGGTCCATTCATTGGCCGACATACGAAAACACATTATGGGTTCGCATTGTGGCATTTCGACCAAACGTTTTCGGTTGTGTTTGCGAGCATCGCGACACGATACGACGACCTATCGGCTGCATTCCGACGACCGAATGATTCGGTTTGTCGAAGATCATCGCCGTCGACAAATCCAACTGGCCGACAATCATTCGACGTTTACCAATTCGTTTGACAGCGACAGCGAAGACGTCGTCAAAATGATGAAAACGGACGAATCCGACTTGGACACTTCCAAACCAACCGTCGAACAAACGGACGTGGAAATGCCTCCAACCGATCAACAAGAGGAACTCGAAACTCAAACGATTGAGACAGATCAATACGAAAGCGGCGGGCCGTTTGACGAAGCCGACGACGAAAGTGACAATCGATTTTTGATTGCCGACGGCGATCTTCTGAATGAACAGACCAATCATGTTCAATCGGACGATTCGAACAAGAGCAGCAGTAACGAAGAATTTCATCGGCGCATTGAATTGCCCTATTCGAAAAGCGTCTTGCACATGTTGCTCGACAAGGAAGGCATGGTTGAGCAGTACGACGATATTGTCAATCGAATGGACGTCTATTCTAAGCACTATTTGACTGTTGTATCGCGAGGCAACCGAATTTACGCCTACATATGCATTTGTGGCAGGCGTTTTGCGGTATGTTCCTTATTGCTTTTTGGAGCAAGTTGTTTCTTTGTTTGATTTTCATTTTGTTTATGCACTTTTTTTCAATATAATTTTTAGGTTTAAGATAATAAATAATGCATTCAATGAGATAATCTTGTGTTAGCCAGTAAATCAATAAGATCATTTGTGCTACTTTTTTAACTGTGCAACTTCTTTTATAACTTCTCGTTTGAATGACCACTTTTTGCGGTATTTTATTAGTTACTATTAATGTAAAGTTAAGTTTAGTTGGTATCATAATTATTTAAAGTCAATAAAATCAAAGTACTAACAATTATTAAATACCCTTTTTCAATGAGAGAAGGATTCCATACCGGTTACTTTTGCTTAGGTTTGCTTACAGCTACTAAAAATCTTTTAAAACTGTATTTTTTAACGTCTATTGTTAGTCAATATCATAAATAACTTAGATTTAATTGTCAATTGTGTTCTAAATTGAACGCTCTGATAAATCCCATCTATTGTAAAAGCACACAAATGCCTAATTTTTATTTTACTCGAGCTAGTAAATAAATAAGACGATGATCGAATACTACAATATCAATCCCAATTTTTCATTGGTTATTCCACTTCCTTTTCTATCTGGCTAGTGATTAGACATTCACCCATTCATTGTTGATGATAAATACTAATACTAACGTTTAATTACATTTATTCTGTTTGATTGAGTCACAATAACTGAATTGATTAAAACACTATACTTTGATGTCTACATTCTGTGTGAATTGGATTTCCATTCCTGATATATTTTTAACATTGAGAAATTGGGCTTCTGTAACCCTTTTTATGAGAACATCACTATCATGTAGTAATGCTTTAGTTGCCTCCAGGGCGATCGCTGAAGAGCACTTAATGTTGGAACTACTCTAATTAATTGCACAAATAATTCACATATTATACAACGTTTTTTTCCAGGTGGTCCGCGAAGAAGTCGAAAGCGACATTCGACCTGCAAGCTTGGCAGACTGCCGACGTCACATTTTAGGTGTACATGCTCGCATTCCCCAAGAATTGCTTACTTTGTGTTGTCAAGCTTCGCGCATATCCAAAGAATCAAGCTACAAATTGTATGCAGACACATCGCTACTGGCAATGGCTGAACAGCACAAATTCCGCACATCCCGCATTCAGACAACACGCAAACTCGAAGGCAGTACTTCGCCGTCCAAACGTCCATTGGAACAACCCATTCTGCCCAACGATTCCAACGTGGACACTTCATCCCAACTGAACACAACGTTTTCCCACTCGGCGCCAAGTCAAGTCGCCATGATGAGACATTCGGCTTCGTATGCGATCAATCACCCGTTGTTACCCATGCCTCGTGCTCCTAGCATCAAACACGAACCTTTTGCGGAAGCGGAGAATTTGTCGCTATCATCCAGCGAACCCAACAATACCGAACTCCTTGTCAATGGCAAGTCTAAATCGAACGACTATAACCACAATCGATACGAACCGCCAGTCAATCCGTACAAAAAATCAGTTGAATCGGGCTTGTTTGAAGATCGTAGCTTTGCTCTAGATTTAGAAGTTCCTCGACGCCTACTATCGCCCGACGAAAGCACGACGTGGAGTCAAAAGCTCAGTCTGCCCGAAGCTTGGACTCTTGAACGCATCGTTCGTCTTGTCTACAGCCCGGCTGTATTTGATCATCAGGTACGTATGTTGCTTCCCGAAAACGACAGTTTCATTACGAGTTTACACGAACGCATGCGTGTCTACGCCAGGCATTCCGTATATATTGCCCGAACGCGTGACACTACAAATCCTTCACAACGCATCTACGTTTGTTGTGCTTGTCTGACACTGTCGCATCATGGCTTTGGTGACGTGCGCAAACACATTTTGGGTGTTCATGCTCACGTGCCCGAACGATTCAAATCGGCTGCAATGAGTTCGAGTCGGCTCAATCGAGACGATTACTCGTTGTATACCGATAGCCAATTGCTCCAGTTGGCTACGACTTCTTGGCGCAGTGCTCACATGCCCGGATCGAACAAAAGTGCAACCAACGGCATGCGCGCTATACGCCGGCGTTTTCGTCCTCTCGAACAGCTCAAAACAATCGACCCCAATTTTACTACTCCGAAGCGCAAGTGTTTGGAAGACGACTTGTCTAACCTTGATCCTAATTCCTTTACCATTGAACAATCGTCGTTATTCGAGTCGCCCATGACTGTCGATCATCCCAACGGACACTCGTCGACTTCCGACCACGTGTCTGACGAATACCGTCCACCGATTATTTTAACTTTGTCCCGTCCCAAAGCGTTTCAGTCTGCGGATCAGTCGGTGGACAACCAATCGCCCAGCATGTGTGTTCCGTATCCGGACATGGACAAAGCGGTAGTTGACGATTTGGTTGCCAGCGATCTGTCATGTTCCACCGGATCTCGGAGCAGGCGCTCGATGATTCTCAAGTCAAAAAGGCCTTGTCCAACGTCCATTTGAGGCTTGTGGTCGGGTGTGGGGGGTGAGGTGAATGATGGCGATTTATTTTCAAAAGCACATGTATTTTTACATTTACTTGTATATATATAATTTGTTTATATATGGCTGCACAAAGCACAATTGTATTTGTACTTTCTATCTATCAATCACTATATATACGTATGGTAGTTAATTTAATTTATTTATTTATTCGTCTTCCTCGGATTTTGTTTGTAAATGTTTTCCTACTACTATTATTATTATTTTATGACTATAGGAATTGTTGTTTATTTTATGTATTTATGACAACATATTGTTTTATCTTTAAAATTCTATTTATTATCTGTTTACTAGTATCCAATGTTCGTTTGCGTGTTGTTTTCCTATTTGTATATTTTTTACCAGTTGAACAATTGTTTTTTGCAAAAAAAAAGTAGGCGAATGCAAATGCGACTTGAGTGGAGTAACTGCATTGGTTTGAAAATTGAAAAAAGTTTACTTTTGCATCAACTCTATTTTGTATGTTGTCTTGTACCTATTTTTTCGCAGTTTTGATTTCATTCTAGTTATGCCTCCCTTTTACCTTTATGGAAATTAACAAAAGGTGTTTGTTTTATTTTCGAAAATTTTTGATGCGTGCGTATATTACACGTGCGGGTACGTTTGTTTGTTGTTTTAGTTATATTACTTTTGTTTATATTTACACATTGGGATGACAAATATTCCAATTTTTTCATTATTATTAATGTACAATATTATTGTATGTTTTGCATTAATTAATCTTCACTATTATCCTAATTTCCAAGAATTAGTTTTTTTTTGTAATGGTTTGGCATTGTTTTAAGGAAAAAATGTTGGGGTTTGGTTTTTCGAATTAGAATTACAAGTTTGAAAGACTTTTATTCATGTGTTTGTTTTATTGAACAATAGTTTGGAATTGAGATTTTGTTGATAAAAACACTATATGATTTAGTTGGTTGGGGTGATTCTTTACAGCTAATGTATGTGGTTGATAATAGACTCTTTTTACAATTTGCCAATGTGTACAGAAATTGGGAGTGGAACTAAAATAACATTTTATGTGCGAGGAGTAGTACGAGTGGCTAAAGTATTCCTGGATAGACATGAATTCCCTAAATACAAGTTGTCGTTTGCGTTTTATTGACATGTCCAAACGTTGAAAATAAGAGAAATGCATACCCAAGGCTAGTTGGACTTTATGAACAATAGGTTTTGGTTTATTGAGTAATAAGTAGCTAGATAGATGATTTACATAGAATTCCGATTTTAGATACATCCGACAAAAAGTTTTAAGACAGTGAACATGGGACTGTAATCGATGTTTAAATCAGTTATTATCATAATAACGTTTACTTGAATATAATTGGTTAGTTGTTGTATGCATATGTTAAAGGCAGCATATCTGATTTACATTCGATTCGGTTTGATTGAGTTGTAGGGTTGGAATTTAAAAACAAAAAATCAATACCTACTTATGACGAAGCAATTTCTCTTTAAACAGATTTATTTTAGTTTTTGTACGCTGAAATAACCTATGTTTTGTAAAAGAATTTTGGCCAGTTTTATGCGCTAGATTGAGCTTTTGTACTAAGATAGAGTTGTCAAGAAAGTATGTTTATTTGCGTATGTATGGACGGAGTATCAGTTCTGGATTTACTGAATTAATTTTATTAGCTTTCGTACTGTTGTTGATTTCATATTCATACGTAGCAGAAAATGCGGGCATTTTCCCACAGAACATTTTGCTTGATTCTAATTTGTTTTAAACTAAAATTTCCAATTTTGTTTATAGTTGCAAGCCATAAATAACTTTTTCGGTTGACAAACAACGCTAATTATGTGTGATTGGAATAGACCAAAGTGTAACCCCCATTGACAATGATTAGCGTGTCACAAACCAAAGAACACCCAAATATTTAGTTGATCACAGTTAGTTCGATTTAAACATTGGTAATTTATTATTATTATTGTTTAGTCAGAGCTAGAGAATTCACATTACCATAGAAAAGCTCAACTGTGAGGCCATTTTGTATTATAATTTTGCACAAATCTGGTGATGGTGATCTAGTAGAGAGATGAGCTAGCTGCTTACCCACATAAACAGAATGTCAGCATGGCCTCAATATTCAAATTGTACAAGGTCTCAACAACCAGTGTTCGATTGTATGCACAATTCAGTTTTCATCTTTGTATACTTGTGTGTGTGTCTGTGATAATGGTCTCCATCTATTGAGACACTTAGAAGGTACAGAGTGCAGTCCAATGTAACACAGCAGTTCTAAATCTGCGTATGTGACTGTGTATGTGTGTTTATACGCAAGGATAAGTGTGTTTGTGTGTGCATGTCCTAAGGCGTTGGATGCGGTCGAAAACGTTGGTTTTGTATTCTCAAAATATATCAATAGCTCACTATGAATTTCATTAAGAATTTGTTTTGTTGTAGTCTCACAGTTCTCACTTTACTTACCAGTCAACCCGTATTTAACAAAAATAACTATTTTGTACGGTCTATTCTTTTTTCAAATATGATAATAATAATAAGAGTTGGATATTCAAACTTAGTACAATTATTCGGATTATAATTTTGTTGTGAGATATCAAATCAATTCATTGTAGAATTGAAAAACAAGATTATCCTTAAAAGAATTATCTTTATATTACAAACCAACGTTTGCACTTATACGACTGCCCAACTGATCAACTTCGTCCCATGTGATGCTAATGTGATCTGAGTACTTTATTCTTTCATTCCAATTAGATACTAACCTCAAATAAAATATAACTTTTTTTTAAAATGATGTGCCAAAATGGTGCAGTTATTCAACAAAAACGGAGAGATCTTATTTAAAATGATCAATCTGAGTAATTATATAACAACGTTATGTAATAACAAGTGTGCTATCAAATGACTGTGGGTTTCAGTTTAGATCAACGCAAGTGACTTAACAGGCTTTATAATGGTGCCTTATTATGAACATAATCGACGTTATCTACAAGATACACTATAGTGCTGCTTTACTCTATATAATCTATGTAGTGTAACAAAGTAGAGTAAATAATGATAATAATACTTTTATTGTTGCTGCGCTGGATCTTTTAACGAAGCCGTAAGAGGCACCGCATTTAGTGTCGGTGGTGGAAATCAAACCCAAGTTCGAGTAGAACACTATCGCTAGGCCACTCCGTTTTATTGCTCGAATGTTTTACAAAAAAGATTTACTCGGCGGATGTTTAGTAAGGGATCCCTGTCTATCAACTTTTGTGTTTATGTCATCTCAGTTGATTTTTTTATTGTTACGGCTTCATTGTTCTACTGGAAACATTTTTTAACAAGTGGGCATTTAGCAAAGCCATGAAATGGCCTACATTCATTGCCAGTTGTGACACTCGAACCTATGCCCACCCAATTTTAAATCTAGCGCTCTAATATTTCCTTGTTATTAAGGACTGCAATAGTGTTAAGTTTCTCAATTTTCAATATGAAACAGCCCTTTGGTATACATTCTACAACCCTCATTTAATATTCAAACCTCCAACCGCTAAGTTATGTCGGCATTTGTAAACTGAAAAGTCAAATGCAAGGCTACACAAAAAATGCAGTATTTTATTTAAATCAACAATAACACCAACATGCTTTTCAAATAAAATGTATTTTGCCAACATAATTTGTATTACAGTTTGTATTTTTTTAACAAATCTATCAAAAAATGTAACATGTTTTAATAAGGCGAATATCCTACGCTTTGTGTAATGAAATACAACATTTTTTCAATTAGTTTGTAAATACAAACTATGAATAGATGACGCTCAATTATTACTTGCTGGATTATCTGTAGTACTTTTACTTTGATTGCAATTTTTGGATTTCATAAATGGCAAATGCCTAATTTAAAAATTGTTTGGTAAAAACGTATGGCAGTCTGCGGCTTGATGACAAGTATGTTGATAGCAAACTCCATGTATTTTTATTCCCAATGCTTTAACTAAATTTTAAAATATAATCAGCATGACAGGACTATTAATAATAATAATAATAATGCACCGCCTCATTTAACATGACACTGCGTCAATACTGTAATGGTTTTGACTTAGATAAAACTATAGTTATTTCTTTTGATAACAAGGTTCGTGTAGATTATTATTACAGAATTCTGGTTTATTTACAAGCCACACCTAAAAAAACGGAGTAGCAACACTGCCAACATAAGTTGGATAACTTTTTCTCACACAATGTCGAACAACCATTTCATAATAATGTACATAACTTTTGTTCCCAAAACAGAAGTTAATTTCTGCTACAAGGTGTTCTAGTAATTTGACGTTTTAAAAAATTAATCCATTAGGCTAACAACATTTGATAGTTGAAGAAAAAGATCGATGCTTTAAACTATTTAGATGTCGTTTGAAGCGATTATTATTATTATCATTTCACAATGTTTGTAACAATAATTTACCGAAACATTGTTTAGTTAAAACGTCGGTCTAGCAGTACGGTGCTCGACTCGAAGCTAGGTGGGCACGTGTTCAATCCCCACCATAGACATCGAATGAGGACTTACGTTCAGCTTCGCTAAAATATCCACTGCTGAAAGATGTGTTTCGCGTACAACATTCAAAGTAGTGGAAACAAATAATAATAATTTTCAGTTTACTGGCATTGTTGACAATGTATTAAAGCACTTGGTTTCTTTAACAAATCAATACCTATTAGAACAGATTTAACTTTTAAAAATGTCATAATCACTTATCGTCCTTTTCGTTAACTTGAATAGACATACGCAAAATCAGATGGCTAGCGATAATTTCAATCCTAATGTAAATCACAATTTTCAACAAATTTTTAAAATTGCAATATAATTTTCTTTTAAATTTAGATAGCCGCACTATAGATTTTATCACATTGTTAAATGTGTTTCAAAGTAGATTGTTGAGGTTTTATAATTTTAAACCCCTTTTTTGCTAAAACTTAAACACAATTTTGCGGTCCTTGTAAATATTATAATACTGATTACATATACGAATTTGTAATAATTATGAATCCGGCATCAACTGATGCAATACTTTAACGTAAATCAATAATATTTATTAAAACCCAGGCATATACTGCTTCAGAGCTAAGTCATCACAAGATTGACATAGCTTGTCTTCAGGAAACAAGACTGGATTGTTCAGAGCCGTATCATCTTCCTACAACTTCCCAGTCTGTTGCATTATTTCTCCCACCATCTTGTGTATCAAATCCAGCACAGTACGGGGTAGCATTTTGTTTATCTCCAACACCTTCAGGTGCGTTAATTGACTGGAAGGGTATATCTCCACGATTAGCGTTTGTGCGCTTTAAAGTATCCAAATACTCAATGGCCGTCATCAATGCCTATACTCCAACCAATAAAAATCTTGATGCAATCTCACGTTCCGTCACTTTGGCTTGTCCAAATGCCGACTGAAAGAAAAGGAAAGGAGGTTAGAAACGTACTTAGATGGATGCTGTTCGGGACGATTTTTACTTTATTTTGGTCGAAACTTTATTTTGGAAACAATGACAAGGTCGTTGGACTGACATATCTGTGCAAACCTCCGAAAACCGTGAACAGGGGAAAGGAATTATTTGAGATGCTATGAGAACTTGGAACCAATAAAGAGGTGGCTTTGCCACCAACTTTTATTATTATTATTATTATTATTATTATTAAAACCTTTTTAGATCATTTTTGTAACATACGTTTTACACCAAAGACATTTTTAAAATTTAGCTGTAAAATTATCTTTAAATTTACAAATAAAAACAAAAATTTGTACTTTAATTTGAACAAGCCCAGTTGAAAGGCCTTTATATATTTATGTCAGCGAAACAAGATTCTCTTAAAAAATGATGTTCATTTTCGACTGCGCAGCTACGTATTCAGTTTTGAAAAGTGTCAGTTAAAAAATAGTATCAGAATTCAAAATGCAAATATTATCAGTTTGTGTTTGTTTGTAAACAAAATGTGTTTTTCGTGTTTGGCATCTATTCAGTAAAGTACAGTCCAAGTACTTTCATTACTAAAAGAAATGAACGAGTTTGCAATTGAAACAACTTTTTGTAATTTATTTATTTTTATTGTAGTTGTTATTATACTTGATCTAGCGGTACAGCACTCGGCTTGGACCTGGGTAGGCATGACTTCGAATCCCACCACTAGTACTAAATGTGGGACCACGTTCGGCTTCGCTCTAATGTGCACTGCTGATAGATATTTCCTGTTAAAACATAAAATCGTTTTATGCGAAACATTTCTCATTAAGTGAATATTTAGCCAAGCCAAACGAAGTTAATGCCGGCAGTAACTCCGACACCCCAGCACCAGAGTGGACTTTTGTGTATCGCTTTTAACTGTGATATATTTTTTACAAAAGTGATCGCTCCAATTGCCGTCCATTGAGTTCCTACAAGCTAGAACGGTTTTTATTTCTAATATGTAAAGTGTAACTAATTTATTTTTGTTAATTTTACGCATATAATGCCAAAATACCTCTGCTACTATAATAATATTGTGTTATTATTATTAGCGTTAATATTAAATATTTGGATACATCCAATTGCAATATATACTTATTCCACCATGTACTAACTCCAACTAAACGGTGCACAACTCATTGATGTAATAATTCTCAAAATAATATTTTACTACAACTACAAACTTGTTATCTTTTGACATTTTAGCGAAGCCCGCATTTGATGTCGGTGGTGGAGATCGAACCGATACCCACTCAGGTTTAAGTCGAGCGCTGTACAGCTAGATCATTCCGGCAATAAGGTGTTTATTATTCAGATATTCCTACCAATTGATTAATTGTCACCCTAAACCCCCATTCATCTGTACACATACCTAAATAAAAATACACAACACGCAAGTAGCTCACTATGTAAAGCTCTGATAATCGCAAAAAATCCAAATCTAGACATGACATTCAATGTCGACTTGTAGAGATTGACAGTTTTTTTTTAAATTCATACACTACAAACGTCCCAGTTGGCTACGACGTTACAACGTGTTGACAGTTATGTCTGTCCATTATATTTAATAACAACAAAACATTGTCGAAATGAATTCCATCAAGTTGATTTGTTGTCTATCTTTCATTGATAATTGGATAGGTTATTCGAACGTTAATTATCATCAACATCGTCTTCTGCATATTGATCCAATTACTTATATGATTTGTACAAATAGGCGATATAGGTAGCCAATGTCACGTTGATCATTTCATGTCCCATACACGAGGAATAGACGTGACGAATGGAAGATTTGACCAAATATTTTGTTTAGACAATTGAAAATGATCGATCGTGTTTGACTGTTCGCGCATAAAACCAGCACACACACACATACTGCTTGTTATAAACAGGCACGAGTAAAAATTGGGGAACACTAGGTAGACATTTGCACATATATATACTGTATTTTAATTAATTATACACGTTGAAATTTTTATGATATAATGCTACTTCAAGCTATTTTTGAGCAATATGCTTTTAGTTATCATAAATTTCATCTTTTCCCTCGAGACCCAAAATTGTCAATCGCAGCTATTACTATCAACTATAATTTTGCTTTAAAAAAGATTACAGTAGATTAAAGTGAATAATAAATGATGCGTTGTAAAATCATATCAATTTCAACGTAAAACAAACACAGATTCGTTTTACAAGCAAGTTTTGAATTAGATTTGTGCATTAATAAGTAATGATAATGTGGCTTTTTAGGTAAATATGCGTGGCAAAAGCATAAAAAATTCAATTTTTGTATGTATATTGATAGGTATGTACGCCGCGCCCTTAATTAACGTAGTTGGTTAAACCAATCGTATAATTTAGTCAGTTGAAAAGAGACTGTGATTGTGTGTTTGGACTTGGCTGTAGTCAAATATCATTATTATTATTATTATTATTATTATTATTATTATTATTATTATTATTATTATTATTATTATTATTATTATTATTATTATTATTATTATTATTATTATTATTATTATTATTATTATTATTATTATTATTATTATTATTATTATTATTATTATTATTATTATTATTATTATTATTATTATTATTATTATTATTATTATTATTATTATTATTATTATTATTATTATTATTATTATTATTATTATTATTATTATTATTATTATTATTACTATAAAGACTTTAGTCTATAAAAAGCGTAGGGCAACCAGATAACAGTAATAGAAAAAAATAACAACCAAGTCCCATAATTTAAACAGAACATGGGGCAACAAAAGGATTCCATGTGTTCGAACATTTTGCCAAATTTTTTGTTCGATCCTATGAGACATATTCCCGAATGGTACTTAGTCAATTTTTTTTGTGATTTACCAACCTTTTTTTGCCATTATTAGTTGTCTAATACAAAACCTTTCTTGCTGGTTTTTCGGGTGGCAAACGTAGAATTTGACCAAGAAATTTGCTTCGTTTAATCGAAGATTCAGTTTTCTTTCGGTTTCTACTCAACTCTGTCATCTGGGTCGTGCTATCACTAATTTGCTGCTGTTTACTGTAATATTATCCTCTTATTGTTTCTGTGCTAAATATAGATTTTTATAAAGGTTAAAGTGCTAATCTTGCACTCAAACCCACCTCCTTTATCCAGGCTGAGGACTATCTACATTGGTTTATTTCTGATCTCCTCTGGCTGGATTTGTAGTTAAATACAGTTGAATTAAATGAACACCACTCTAACCAATCCCACATCTGTGTTAAAAATGAAGGTGAGTTGCGATGACAACCACAGCCATGTAGAAAAACATATTAATGCTGAAGAAAAATGGATTTACGAAAATGTACACCTCAATGTAGAAGGAACTTCTCAAAATTGTTGCAAGTTGGAAAACGTTATCTGTTACTTCATGTCCTTCGGACAGATGAAAACACTTGAATTGTACTGAAGTGAACTAACTGGAATGACTGAATGTATGGATAGGATTATTAGTTCTGTGTGCTAACCCTTCTCTTTACTCATTGCGAACTCACGACCAAGTTAGCTTAATTCAACTAAATTTTATTTCAAAATTTACACCATACATTCAATTTGATTTGCCTATAGGTTTGATTTGATTTCTATCGCAAAACAAACCCCAAGCTCCGCCCTAAAATAAGTTTTAGCCACATACATCAACTCTCTTTCAATTTCCAATATCCTTGATTATTTGGCCATCATCCTGGCTAAGGTCACGATTGATCTATTCTGCATATCTCGTCTATGCGTGTGTATTCGTCTCTATGTTGTGTATGCATGCATGTGTTTTTGCTTGTGATGACCGTATTTTTCATGCTTCCCACTCACCCGGAATCCTCAATTCCCCAATGCACAACTAACAACAACAACAACAACAACAATAGGAAAAGAGGCAAATTTCCTATAAAAACTAGTGTAGATGTATGTTGACGAATTGATTCGTTTCCACATGAATATATCTCAACGCGTGCGCACCCATATATATACACACACATACAATTGTTTATTGTTCTTGTTGTTGTTGGTATTGTTATTATTGTTGTTGTTGTTATTCTTATACTTCTTTTTTCTTATACATATATGTATATAATTCTTCCTTGGTGTGTCGTTTTTGCTTCTCTTTCTTTTTCTGACCCTATCGATCTTAGAACGGCCAAAGGAATGGATAGATTTGCTTATGCTTGCTTGCTTGCCTGCTTCATCGAATCTATGCATACAACACATGCAGATTGGATGTACAAAATAGCGTCAACAAGCGAAAATCACCACAGTACATCAGCATTATCGTCATCATCAGCGCTCCGGGGGTTGACCAATGCTCTGTACCTATTTTCTTTTTGTTATTGTTGTTGAATGAATTAGCGGACTTTAAATTTGGCCCCCTAAAAGCACATACACACAAATTTGGATATTCAATTATCCTATTTAGTCGAACCATTCGTTTATTTTTGACGATTGACTGTACATGCTGTTTCGCTTTGAGCGAACAGTTGTTTGATAGTCGTATGTGCAATGTCAAAACATTTGTAAAGCAAATGGTTTTTCATTTACAGATTACAACAGCAAAATAATACGTATTATTAATATTATTATTACTATTATTACGTTTTAAATGCACAAAAAATGAAGGTTTAAATGTACTTGTTTAAAAAATAATATTAAAAAATAGGTTTAGACATGAAAAATAACATTATTAATCTGTCAAGTCCCAATCTTACTTCATATGGTACAAACACATTTAGCTTGTTTATAGTTAACGCTTCGTCAGTTTTTTAACCGCAATAAACTACAATGAACTAGTTCCACCCCCACATCCATTTGGCTAAGCAAGAAGCAAAGTTAGAAGCCTTGTTTCTGTAAAAACTACATATTGTTACAAAAACAACAATAAGTCAATCTCGGTAATGCAAAATCTTCAATGTCAAGTTGGTGAAAATAATACTCAATTTATAAATAATTTTGTATATCTGGACAGCAACATGTGTAAAAACAAAATATTGAAATCGATGTTAAAATAGCAGTTTTCGACAGACTGTAATCAAAATTGCCATTTTTTTTCATTGACCAAAAGATAAAAGGTTGTACTTAATTATTTTTTTTACTACTTTGAATGTTTTATGGGAAACATCTTTCAGCAGTGGGCCTTCATTTAGGACTGGTGGTGGGATTTGAACCTATGGCGACCCAGGTCCAAATCGAGCGCTGTGCCACTAGAACACCTCACCACTACAGATCAGTTGTTATTTCCATATTTTCCAAAAGTCGATAGTACCACTTAAATGACAGGGTTGAATGGAAGTCAAAATGAAGCTGAATCTTCGATTAGACAAAGAAAATTGCTCGATGAAATTCTACGTTTACCGCCCGAAAAATGGGCAAAAACGGTTTTGGAATTGGCAATTGATGATTGCGAAAAAAGGTTGGTAAACCACAAAAAACTTGACCATTCAGGAAGATCCGATCGATATGAATGTCTCATGGTAAATCGAACAAAAATGTTGGCAAAATGTCCGAACACATGGAATCATTTTGTTGCCCCATGTTATTTTTAAATTATGGGACTTTGTTGTTAATTTTTTGTATTACTGTTATCTTGTTGCCCCATGCTTATTCTAAAGCAAAAGGGTTTTGTAATAATCAATCAGTTGTCATTTCTACAACCTAGTATGAAGAAAAGCTTGAAAACAAACAAATAATAACTTTGAATATTCACACTATTTTTGCATAAGCTATTAAATGTAGTTTATTTGAAAAGAAGAATCATCACCGCATTTATTTTTCTAGTGTCACCATTGACCATTTAATATATATATTAGCTGATGCAGGTATCTTGGCAACTTTTGGCTTCTTGGGTGTCTTAACCTTGAGCTTGGTGGTCTTCGTTTTGACAACCTTGGGTTTCTTAGGTGTAGCTTTAGCCTTAGCGACCTTCGGTTTAGCAACCTTGGGCGTAGCAGTTTGGATTAGAAATGATTCAATCTAACCATTCCCAAGCCTGGATAAAGGAGGAGGGTTTGAGCGCAAGGTTGGCAACCTGGCCTCTGTAAAAATTTATACTGCTGCGGAAACAATGAAAGATGACGTCATTCCGAAAAACAACAACGTTTCTGAATGGCAAAGTTACCAGATGACAAGGTTGAGTGAAAGCCGAAAGAAAGCGCAATCTTCGATTTGCAGAATATTTAACGCCAACGAGACTTTGTTATTGTTGTTGTTGTTTTGCTGTAAATGTTGTCTTATTGCCCCATGCTTATTCTTAAAGCAAAAGGGTTCTGTATATATATATATATATATATATATATAATGTTATTTTGTAAACTTTTTTTAATGTATTTGTATTTTATTTTTCACACTATTCAACATTAATAATTTTTATCATTTTGTTTTACTGCACTGGTAAGCGGTATTGTTACTGCAACATGTTTTTCAATTATATAATCTTCAATATAATATTTTCCATTTTCGTTTGTCCTGTTGTTTTGATAATTCTATTGCATTTATTTATTATTACTAACTTTAGACTATGGTACAATTTAATACATCTTTTATATTTCAATATTTGTTTGTTTGTTTTATCGAGTTCTTGTACCATGATTTGAGTTAAGTCCAGTCGTTCCATAGAGTTACTAAATATTCTGGATTTTTATATAAAACGTTGTATGCAATTCAAAGAATTCATGTTGATGTTAATAGTAAATAATCTTGCCAATATGCCCAATCTAAATGAACACTAATTTGTCAAAAATAGAAACATTTGTAGAATAAAATTACTCACAAAAATTATTGTCAAACAAAACAAACGTAGAGAGTACACACATATGGATGTATACAAGTAGATTTTATTTAGTTGTTACGCTTCGATTTTCTTTTTTCAATAAATCATACAATATAATATGTATGTATGTTGCGGAAGTGGGATTGATGTGGTGTGTTTAATTTATTGACGATTAGATCAACAGTATGCAATGTGGTTAAACAGTTATGTACAAAAATTGGAACAATCTCGCTAAGCAGTGGTAGTAACAAGTGGGCGTCATTTCTGATATGTAGATTCCAAATCTAACCAGTAGTAGTAGTAGTAGTAGTAGTAGTAGTAGTAGTAGTAGTAGTAGTAGTAGTAGTAGTAGTAAATTGAAAAAATGGTGGATTTAAAGTATATCAAGTTGCGGTCGATAAGTTTGCATTTAGAATTGGGCACAATGTTAAAAAGTGCACCTACATGGAATAACTTGTTGTTTGTATAAATAAATAAATAACTATTGTTTTTCATGTAATATATATAATATATTGTCTAACCACTCTTCAAAATACCCTAGCACATATTATGAACTTGACATTAGATTAACTTGTAATCCTTTAGTGCAACCAGCTTATGGCGTTGATGATAAAAACTCGCATTGTGGCATTCGAATATTCACCTAACGTAAACAAGTCCCGTTCTTGTTGCTAAAATTTGCTCCTGTTTTAAAATAAAAAAACACTGCACTTTAACATACTACTGACGTTGCTAAATCGTTGTGCAACAAACAGAAACTTCTTTTATTTTATTCTTTCATTTTTATTAATGGGATTAGTATTTATCTGTGTTTCAATACATTAGGTTTGGTATATAAAAAAATTGCAATCATTTGTTTATTTATGAGGGTCACAATAATTTTAAACCTCCCAAACGTTGGCAAGAAAACAAAATTAACATTAAAAGTTTTGAATCTCATGCTCAGCCAAATTATTATTTATTGATTAAAAATGATATTATTTCAACATAAATTAATAATAATAAATTTGGGAATGGTTTAATAGTACATAACTGGACTCAAACTTGGGTGGGCATGGGTTTGGGTATCATTGGTGGCACTAAATGCGGGCCCCCGTTTGGCTTGGCCTAAACGCCCCATTTGCCGAACAATCTTTGTCGTAAAACATTTAAGCAGTAACAACCAAAATAAATAAATATGTTTCACATTTATGTTGTGACATTTTTTTAAATTAAAAAACCTGACGTTTGAACATTCTACGTACGTGTCACAAAACCCAATTGACAGTACGCGTGTTCCAAACCCTAAGTGGTTTAGAAATTGGAAAAAAGCACTGCGCTTGTGCACATGTAACAAATCGATTTGAAACCAGTAGATAAAAAAGATAGATAAACAGTTATGCATATATGTATGCATAAAAGACGTATCTAATTACACCGTGATTATAAGAAGTACATGTGGAGTTTGTATTCTTCACCAAACTGCACTTATATAACCACATGATTTAGAAAAGAGATAAATCATTAGAAAAAATTGAACTACTAAATTTTATGTTTTTTGTTCTAAACATGATCACATACTTCCTGGAAGTATGTATTTAATACGGGTAGGAAATGTACAATTATATATATAGATATATATATATATATATATAAAGCGCGCTCGTTTTATGCATTTGAATTAGGTTTTAATTGTTTTACTAAATAAGCGTGAGATATTCAAATGTACATTAATTGCGCGCATTTTGTATTTATAAATTGGATTTTAAATAGTTTAGTAAACACACGTGAACATACTCAAACATACATTATCATCAGCATTAACCATATGACATACAAAGAAAATATATAGACACATATACAATTAAATAATTTTTTATTTATTTATTTTATGTTTGCTACTTTGAATGTTTTACGAGAAACATCTTTCAGCAGTGGACATTCTAGCGAAGCCGAACGTGGGCCCGCATTTTAGTACCGGTGATGGAATTCGAACCCATGCCCACCGAGGTCTGAATTTGAGCGCTGTACCGCTAGACCACCCCGGCACTAAGATGGATAATTACCGTAGATTAAGTTAAAAAACCACATAAGGTTAAGTGTACGTGGCAAACTTGTGTTCTAGTTGTTTCTGGTAGTACGTTTAGGAAAGCAGTATACGACATATAGTAGTAAAAAGTTACATTGTGGTTTATTGAAAATAATTAAAATAATCACTTTTTTTTAAAAAACTTTTATATAAAAATAATTTTACTATGAGATGTTTTATTAAGCATATGAAGCAATCAACTACCCCTATAGGAAAATCAGAATTGAATCATAAAGGTTTGAGCGCAAAGTTAGCATTCTGGCCTCCGTATTTAAAATCCATATTGCTACAGAAACAATAAGAGGACGCCACTCCGGTAAACAACGGCAAAAAGTCGATAGTACTACTCAAATGACAGGGTTGAATGGAAATCGAAAAGAAGCTGAATCTTCGATTAGACGAAGAAAATTGCTCAATGAAATTCTACGTTTACCGCCTGAAAAAATGGGTAAGAACGGTTTTGGAATTGGCAATTGATGATTGCGAAAAAAGGTTGGTAAACCACAAAAAACTTGACCATTCAGGAAGATCCGATCGATGTGAATGTCTCATGGTAAATCGAACAAAAATGTTGGCAAAATGTCCGAACACATAGAATCATTTTGTTGCCCCATGTTATTTTTAAATTATGGGACTTTGTTGTTAATTTTTTGTATTACTGTTATCTTGTTGCCCCATGCTAATTCTAAAGCAAAAGGGTTTTGTAATAATAATAAAAAATAATATTTCACAAAATTAAGAAACTGTTTTCAGTATTCCAGCAAAATGTTATAATTTCTAAGACAAATTTTTAATGCTTATGTAAAATATTTTAATAAATATACATATATATTATGTTATACAAATACTCATACAACTACCTTATTACCATTATATATCCCTATTTGCAAGTATCGTAATATTGCCTATAAAAATGAATAAAAAAAATTAAATCCTCAAATCAAACTTGAAAACTCTCAGTTTATACAACATAGCATACATTGTGCCGGGGTAGTCTAGCGGTACAGAACCTAACTTGGACCTGGTGGATAAGTGTTCGAATCTCACCACTGGCATTAAATGCGGGCCTACGTTCGGCTTTGCTAAAATGTTCATTACTAAAAGATGTCTTCCGTAAAACATTCAAGATCTTAAGTCTTTCTTCTAATAAGTGAATAAAGCTAAATCATAGAACTAACTACTTCAACATTGTAAAGAAAACATTATTATTTAAAAACGACACAAAAAACAATGTATAAAAAGTGAATTCAAGGTATAAAAACACAGGAAACTGTAGAAATCGGAAACGCTAGTCCATTTTTTGACATTTCTAAAAGGACCAGAAGACTTAAAGTGGATTATCAATGGTGCAATTTTTATAAACTAAACAAAACATGATAATGCTTTCAAAAAAACTAGGGTTATTATTTATTAATTACTAACTATAATTGGTATCCAAAATCATTGATATATTATACCATATACAACATTTAATTCTTTGTAAACTTTGTAAATTTTATACTCAAGTTATTAAAATTAAAACAAGCTTAAATAGTTGTTTTACAAAAAGGCATGACCAAACTTGACAAAAAATCTTTTTGTTAAACTACATAAAATCATAGTTATTTAGTTCACATCCAATTTTTTCGTTATCAGAGGAGCATCAGAAAATAAATAATATTAGTAATAATAATGATAACAACAAAAGTAATAATAATAAGAAGAAGAAATATCGTATTACCAGCTAATCTAAACAATGAAAGTATTAATTTTTTAAATTAGTTGCTGCTAGAAGACGTAATCAATATAAAACACGTTACATCGTATCGTTTTGCTTTATATAATTTAAAGAGTATATACAAAAATATCACAATGACCTAAGAAAAGTAAGTAGTTAAAAAATACAAAAAATGTTTCATTGGAAAATCTTTTATTTGATTGCTGACATTTTAATAATTAAGTACATTTAAAATAAAACAATCAGTCAAATAATTTCTTGTTTAGAAAATAAAAAATTGGTCAAAAAAATGTTTTTTAGTCGCATGTTTAATTTTGCAACATTGTGTGTTCCAGTTGAGCAGTGTTCATTGAATATTGTTGTTTTTTAAAAATTAATTGCTTTATTATTTTAGTAATTTTAATATATTCAATACCACAGTGTAACATTGGTTAAGTAGTCAATTTATATCTAGAAGTTTTAATCTGAATAACGCACAAAATTTCCGTTCGTCTAAAAATATTTTTGTAAAACATTTAAACAAAACCATTAATAATAAGAGCAATATTATTATTAATACTATTATTATTTATATTTTTATTTATATTTTTTTATTATTATTTATTAATTATTATTATTTATTTATTATTTATTATTATTATTATTATTATTATTATTATTATTATTATTATTATTATTATTATTATTATTATTATTATTATCAATAATTTCCGGGTTTTTTCGAAATATATAACTAGATGTAGTTTACTTCGTCATTGTATTTTACGTTTACAGCACCCTATTTTATTGTATGATTTGTACGTTCAGTTCATTTTGGTTTTAATCTCTGGCACACAACATGTGGGCCACAAGCAATTTTTAGTTTTTCCTTTCTACGTCAAAATGCTTTTTATGAAAACAGCTATTTTCTTCTTCAATAGCAACACATTTTGTACAAAATAAAACTTTTTCTTCCCACGCTTCAACGTTTCAGCCTTTTTTATTACAGGTTTGAATTATGGCCAAGGTAGAATGATCTATATGATAACACCCATTGTTTGGTTAAAAAAAATAATAATTTTTCATTATTAATTAAAACACAATTCTAATTTTTCTGTTACAAAAAGAACTATCCAATATCCTCCAACATTTGTATTATCCCCCTTTTCCGTTTTGTTTGAACATTTTTAAACCGACATTTTGTAAATTATTAACTCAATCTCCCATGTGACAAAAAAAACATTTTTTTTAATTCGTTTGTTTGACGACAAAAAACTCGTTTGATACATTTACAATAACTGATCACCATCCATATAATAATAATAATAATAATAATAATAATAATAATAATAATAATAATAATAATAATAATAATAATAATAATAATAATAATAATAATAATAATAATAATAATGATAATAACAATAATAATAATAAAAATAATAATAATAATAATAACAATAACAAATCTCATTTGAATATATATATATATATAAACAAAAAACGTTTTTAATGCCGCGGTGCATACACACGTATGCACCATCCGACATATGAGGATGGCGTTTGCAAGCCATTGAAAGGTAAACAATAATCCAATTGTCAAAACTCTACTTACTCACGTAATAATCAATAGAAACAAATTAAATTGTGTCGGTATAATACAAAAAACAACAAATAATTAGATTGCCTGAAAGATTTGGTAATAATTATTACATTAATTGAAGAATTACAAAATGACTCAAACCAAGTGAATCTATTATTTAGTGATTTTGACAATTTTAATATAATCCTTGTAAGAACCGTATAATAAATATAATTGGACAGTGTCATATAGGCTATTAAACCTGTGCAGTACATCAGGACCTGTATGGCAAAAGTCCTAGTGGGAGGAATCATTCACATGCTTGTTAGTAGTAGTAACGCACAGATTTATTATAGATAATAAATTTACAGGGTCTGTTTCAACTACCCGTAGCTCAGACGACTAAGGCTTTGATCTAAAATCAGAAAAAGTGCCAGTTCAAATCCGTGTAAGACTTGGAAGGCATGAACTGTTTATGATTCCAAACAAGGATATGAAACACCTGTACAGTGGTCCTGGTTAACCCTAACCCTCAAACCGCCCTTAATAAAAATGGCTTTCAATTTGAATTGGAACTAATACGTTGGCTTTAGTAGTAGCTCGACTCCCACTACACATGTCGACCTCTGTTCACTGTTTCATTTCTCCATTAAAATCATCTTTTTGAGCATCAAAAAACATCAAAAAAGACTAAATGATTTGACCATTATAGCGTGCATCATTTCCACGGCTATCTAATCAATATATTTGCACATGCAGATGTGCACTTTGGAAGTAAACCGACCTACCGACTGACCGACCGATTGTAAAACAAACAGCCTTTTTGAATGATGAAATTTAAATGTGGTCACACAAACACACATACCATTTTTCACATATTTTTGGAATCAATTCAATTCAAGATTTTGGTTGAACATGTGTCCAAACTCCTGTGCATTATATTAGAGTTATTAATAAGTGTTATGGGAGTTTAATGTTGGGTTGTTGATTTTTATTATTTATTTATTTATTGTATTTTATTTATGTTTACTACTTTGAATGTTTTACGGAAAACGCATCTTTCAGCAATGGACATTTTGGCAAAGCCGAACGTGAGCCCGCATTTAGTGCCGATGGTGGGATTCGAACCGATGCCCACTCAGGTCCAAATCGAGCGCTGTACCGCTAGATTATCCTGGAACAATACTTCTCAATACTTTTTGCTAAAATGTTATTCGTTCAAAGGCTGCTTTTTTTGCTAAAAGCCTTCTCTAGCGAATTGACATTTATTTAAACCAATGGAGAGCTTACATTTAGTGGCTGTAGGGATAACTCAAATAAAAGTTGGCATCAACGCAGGAAATGCAATCTTAATTGGACATTTTGTTATACTCCAATTTAGTTCAATTTAAATCCTTTCGAATCATGTTACAAATCATTTTACACCTTTGAAAAAAGATAATATTGCTGATTTTATGTTGCTATATTTTTCTTTATAAACATAAACTTGGGACTGGCTGTGAGGAAGTTAACTATTCAACCAGACAGAATAAACCTGATTTAATTTTTTTCAATTAGTCAAAACAAATCTACTATTTCATTCGTTTCTAAACTAGCCCACTTGTCATTCCACTTACATTTATTCTAGAATTGCAATATGTATGCACATGATTGTCGCAGCTAGTATGTATGGCAAGCGTCATTGTATTGTCAACATCACAGATAGTATAGGAGAAACATTTTTATCAATATTTCTGTTGCTGTTGTTGTAGTTGTAGCAATGGTAGTGATGACGTTTCCGTGGTCCGGTTGAGTGTTGTTTTTGCTTCTCTCTCTCTCTCTCAAACACACACACCAATTTTCCAAACTACTACATTTTGATAGGCCAACGCCCTAATGTACAAAATCCATCTATCTTTCGTTCGATTCATGTCGACGTAATGGCGACGTGTCCATAGACACACATAAAGCAAAAGAATCCTATTTTCGTATGCATTTGTATGCACGCTTATGTATATATATATATATATATATATATATATATACCTATCCATCCATTTATTTATCTATGTATATTCATGTGTACGTGTGTTGCACAATGACGTACATATTGAGCCTAACTAATAACACACCCAGACGGGTAAGAAAATTCTCTCGGTGTTGGCATGACCACCTGTCAGGTCATTTGGTTCTTTGGTTGGCCCGAGATCTGCATATATCCCGCGGCTTTCATTTTCTTTTTTGCCAAAAGACACGCCCATATTTGGGTGTGTTTGAACTTGTGTCTGTACTCATTCTCACTATGATCATGCATACATATACAACCACGCGCGTAAGTAAGTATGGTCGCTGTGATCAATACAATCAGCTACTTTGTAAAACGGTGTTGGCAATAAACGACGCCCTTATTCATTCATTTGTGTCTCTCCATTCGTTTTAGCCCAATGCGGCGGTAATAATGGAAGTTTGAAATGACTCCTTAATGGGCTTCCATATTCTAGTTTTTGTACACACGACATTAGTCCTCATTATTTATTCATGCACAAATAGACATGCACAAGCGCATGCCTATAGCATCAGCAAAAACAACAAAAAGAAAAAATTTCCCCCGCAAAAAGAATGAATTTCCAAGAATTGTTGACTTGACCAGTCTAGAAAAAGTCTAATATCGATTAGTTGGATTGGGATAATAAATTGCTGTCTGAATGCTTTTTGAAATGCTGTTTATAAACAGACTACTCTAAATTATTTATTATTATTATTATTATTATTATTATTAGTAGTAGTAGTAGTAGTAGTAGTAGTAGTAGTAGAAGCGAAGCTGTTTAAATAAAATATTTCAAATCTGTTCAATTTTCAACAGAAGGCAACGTTTAGATTGTAACTACGTATTACCGTATCTATAATACTTCAATTAATTATAAACAGGATATTCATAACCTGTAAAGATTTAAATGTTCTCAATGCTCATCATCTTGAGTTTATGTGCAACTAATTCAATGGATAACCCTTCAAACATCAACGACGGCTCAATCTTATGCATTTAGCTAAATGTTGAGTCGTGTTTCCATTGATCATAAACAACTCACTTTTAAGTGACCAATACCGACTAAAACAAGTATTATTTTTAACGCTCAGATTATTGTTTTTAACTTTTAAAAACCCTGGTTAGGTGTATCTTATATTAAATCTAACGAAAATATGTTAATTTTAAACAATAAATTAACTAATAGACCAACATAAGTTTTGCAATCGCTGAGATGGTCTAGTGGTACAGCGCTTGACTCGAACCTTAGCGGACATGGGTTCGATTCCCACCACCGATATCAAATGTGGGCCCACGTTTGGTTTCGCTAAAATGTCCACTGCTGAAAGATGTTTCTCGTAAAACATTTAAAGTAGTAAAAATTAAAATTAGGTATAGTTACACACGAAGTATATTTGTATATTAAGAAGTAGTAATAATTATAAACAAGTACGCTTAGAATGATTTCACCCCAATAGGTATCATGTATTCGTTGAGAAAAGAGAAGTTTTATGTTTATTATTATTTCTAAACCTTTTCACTCAGTAAAGCAAGATTAATCCATATCATTGTATATCAAATGTTCGCCTTTGAAGATGGTGCATTTCGAAGATTGTAAATTTATTCGGATTTTACCGAACCCCCTTATCGAAATTATCTTTTCACTTCTTTGCCGTAATTTAATGAAATGGTGGCTTCTTGTTTTTTTTAGCAATCTTACCTTTTTACAAAAGCCAGGTTGCTAATCTTGCGGTCAAACCCTTCTTTTGCAATCGGACTTGAGTATGAGCTACGGTAGAGCTCTCAAAAGCTCGGACCAGCAAAATTGCACATTGACATTAAAGATCCCGCCTATTGAATATTGACCTTTTGTTCTCATTTTGCTAGACCCAGTCACCAAAATCCTGTCTTCACTTCTTTACTATAGTTTAATGTAACGGTATCGTCTCGTTGGTTTTTAAACAATATTTTAAAAATGACCAGATTGCTAATCTTGCATTCTAGCTTTCTTCCTTTCTCAACCGGATTCAGGATCGGTTACAGTAGAGTTCGTAGTACTAGTATTTCTACTGTTATAATGAAAAATAGGTCACCGTTGAACAGAAAGAACGATTTTTAAAACACACTACTAAAAAAATGTTCACCAAGAGTGATACTAATTAACAGCTTTTTTCTGATATCTGATATTTCCTTCAGGATAAGAAAACACTCAAATTATGACTTATATTTATTTAATTGTTTCGGTGTTGCAATAAAACAGCTTGATCGTATAGTAAAATTTTAAACAGACTAGCAGTACAATTACCTTTTCAAAAGACTCCAATATTGTTTGATTTTTTAAACTGCAGTATTGATAACGTTTGAATTTCATTACATGTAGAAAATATTGAATTTTTAATCTCAATTTTGTTTTCAACTGACCAACAGTTTGTAGCAACTACGTTTGTCTGATAGACTCAACTCAGCAGCAGATCGAAAGATCGAGGGTTTTATTCTCGCTTCATGTCCTCTGTCTGGTTTTCAAAAAATAACAACGTTAAGGTTTATACAAGCATCAGTATTAATAATAATTATGCTAACAATAAATAAATAATACATTTCCCCCTTTATTTTTAAAATGATTGAAATCCGACTATCAGTCATTTATTTTTCAACATTTTCTAGATTGACTGAACGTTTGATACAAAATGAAATAATAACAATTTTATATTATTATTATTTATTATTATTATTATTATTATTATTATTATTTATCAGCATTGACCTAAACAATTATCACTGTAAAAACCTATATATATATATGGTTTTTATTATTTGAACGTTATCAGCAAATTGACATTTAGCGAAACTAAACACGGATCTCTCTTTAGTGCCACTAGTAGGACAGAAACTTATGCTCACTCAGTTTCGTAGCTAGCTCTTTACCCTCTCTGTTACCCCGGATGAGAGCGACAACAGACTAAAACAATTTACAAAAATACACTGCGATGTAAAGGAAATCACCAAAAATTATAGAGACTTGAAATGTTTACCAATTACTCAATGTTTCTTTAGACAACATAAAAGCTTAAACTTGACATAAAAAGAATAGCACTGACAAAACTCGTTTTCACAAAATCAAAACGACTATGACACATTTTTTAACTAAAAGAGTATGCATTTTAGTTTTCACCATTCAGACATTCAAGAAGTCTTTATGAAAATTTTCAAAACAGAAAGTATACCTTAATTACATGATTGATTGATAATCTAGCAATCAAAAGGAGAAGTGCATATTTGAAAAACCTCGAATTGATAAAGAGTTATGTCTAAATAATTGGAAGTAGAATCATATATTACGGTTTCTTTATTACAGTTAAATGAAAAATGAAAAGTAAATAGGTTGATCCATTGCATTAAAACGTTTTCGACGTTTATTACTCATTTGTTGACATGAATAACAATTTTTCGTCTAGTGGATTTTTGTGCCACTAAACGGCGGTCTACAATTTGTATCTCTGGTAGGATCAAATTCCTTTTAATTTTATTGACTGGTGTCAGGAGTGTCAGTGGTGGCTTGAGCACTAAACTCGATAGCGGATTTGGCATAAGTATCACCACGGACCACCGTTTGACTTAACCAAATCTCCATTTACTAAAAAACGTTTTGCACAAAAAAAATTAGGCAGTAAGTAACCACATAAAAGTATACAATTATGTCACATTTTTTCTTAATAACAATAATTAATTCGATTTAGTTAAACATCACTAATAGTCCATGTCATCAATAATAATAATTATTATTATATTATTATTATTACTATTATTATGTAACAACTAAAGTACCGTTTATACGCATTAAGCTATTACTATTACTAGTATTATTATTATACAATTTGAAATTTTTGATGAAACCAGTGAGAATGCAATTAACGCCCAACTATTTTTTCAATTGTCCATATTTATTTGTACAGGGTGGAGACAGATTTAGGAAAGAATAAAATAGACCTGTTTTTGTGTGGTAGGCAACTGAGATGTTTTTTCGGTTTACGTATGAATGACCAACAACTGGATGGGTGGTCATACAGCTTTTTTTTACCATCAACCCCACTTTGTCGTTTTTTTTTAAATTTTTTTTCTAAACGAGTTATATAGATATATTCAGATCTTTTGACAAAACACTTCTTTAAGATAGGTAGATTGTTTAGATTGGAAAGACCAAACGTACAAAGATATTAGGTGGATATGGGATAAAAAATAACAACAAAAGTGGTCGAAAACAATCCAGATGGCTAAACAATTCTTTTTGTCTATTTTTATCTGCATGTGTGGATGAATCACAACATTGAAACTGAGCACGACACTTTGTCCTACCTAGTCTAACGTCTTCTATTCTGGACGTATTTGGTTCCAAACACTTTATCCCAAATCAATACATTAAACAGTATATTTTTTTTGTTTAAACAATACACATAGTTGCACTTAAGCCAATTGTTGGTATCCTTTCAAAAAACAAACAAGGTATATAGTTACAAACCGAGAAACGATTGCAAATTAATTTTTAGACGATTGAAAAAAGACACACGAAATTTTAAAAATTGTTGAAGTCTATTGCCAATAATTAATTCTATTTTTATTTTAAATGTTCATGTATAAAAAAATTACGTACAATGTGTTGTTCTGTCTTTATCGTTATTATCATTACTTGGCAATGTTGTCTTAATCAATAAATTGCTTATTTTTAATTTTTGCACAATATTCCAGATGAAGATATTGACAGTTGTAGCATTGTAGGAGAAAACGTGACTTATTAGTAAAAGATTTGGCCAGTAGTCTCGAATTTACATTTCTAACAAGTGACTTTAGACAACTTGAAAGTAATACAAATTTTACAAATAATAACGTAGTTGGTTGATTGACAGGACTTGCTCATGTACAAAGTTGTCTACTTACTGTTGAAACAAAATGCTATTTAATGAACAAAATACTTATTTAAGTATAAGCTTTAATTTCTCCCCAATTTTTCTAAATATACAAAAGTTAACAGTAAATTAATTTTTAACAAATGCAACAATACCAATTCTGCTTTTCAATATATCTAAAAATATATATTGCTTAGACTATGAACGCTGCGTA
This sequence comes from Cardicola forsteri, assembly GCA_025895645.1. Lineage (NCBI taxonomy): Eukaryota > Metazoa > Platyhelminthes > Trematoda > Strigeidida > Aporocotylidae > Cardicola > Cardicola forsteri. The sequence goes on from JAKXYG010001440.1 coordinate 870,428, forward strand.
GAACTATATATATATATATATATATATATATATATATATATATATTGATAAGTGTTTCCATAAATAATATTGAAGCATTGAAAAAAGTAAGTCCTACTCACAACGCGCCAATCAAAAATGGGCGTTGCAAAATCCTGCAAGAATTGAAGTTGATACATTTTTTATCACATTGAAAACATGGTTTTTTTTTCGGAGAGAGAGAGAGAATACGCCCATAAAGTTATATATTTCATAGTTTTGACTTTTATTCCAAATTTTGCATTGTAACTAATGATAATAGACTGGAATGTATAGTTGAATATGGCTATTTTATTTGTAAATAAGTTTATGTATTTATATAATAATAATAATAATAATAATAATAATTGATAATTATAATTATTATTATTATTATAATAATAATGTATTTATAATAATAATAATAATAATAATTATTATTATTATTATTATTATTATTATTATTATTATTATTATTATTATTATTATTATTATTATTATATAACAAGAGTTGTAGTTTCTTTACATTGCATTTACTAGGTAGCTGTTTTTGGCTTCGTATTATCATTGTTTAAATTTTTATTGTTTTTTTTTGATAATACGGTATTATCATATTTTCTTTAGCATTTAAAACTGTTAATAAGGCTTTTTGTTCCAAGTAGACAAGAATTGTATTACAATTTAAATTTTTTTAATTATATACGATTTACTAATTTAGACTTTAAATGAAGTGTTTTAATGTTAGCAATAATAATAATAATAATAATAATAATAATAATTAAAAAAAAATTTACACCTATTTATACGTTCACTACATAATAGCATTACAATTAGACAAAGAAAATTACTTAGTCAAATTCTACGTCTACCACCCGAAAGACTAGGAAGAACGGTTTTGGAATGGGCAATTGAAAATGGTAAAAGAAAGGTAAACCACAGAAAACTTAGCCAAAAACCATTCAGGAAGATCTAATTAAAATGAATGTTTCATAGGATCCAACAAAACATTTGGTAAAATGTTCAAAAACATGGAATAATTTTGTTGCTCCATGTTAGTTTTGAATTCTGACACTTTGTTGTTGTTTTCTACTGTAATTGTTATCTTATTGCCCCGTACTTATTTTTAAAGCAAAAGGGTTTTGTAATAATAATAATTATTATAATTATAATAATAATAATAATAATAATAATTATTATTATTATTATTATTATTGTTATTATTATTATCATTGTACGATAAAATTAATAGTCTTGTTGACAGTAATAAAGTAGCTCTTATACTAAGTTCTAATTAATAGCAATTTATTCTTCAAAACAATTAAGTCAAATCAAAACACTTTTACTATTTACAAAATTCTATTTTAATAATCTTGATTAAATAAATTTGTGCAACTTTTTAGCCAAAGCTGTTCGGTCTAACATTCTTTTTTGCATTTTGATGATTATTCTTGCTTGAGTTAATTTAATTAATTTATGCACGTTAATGATTGTTCCTATTTGAAGCTTTTGTTATCAGACATTATCAATATTAAAATGGTTTATTATTTTCAATTAATTAATGTCAAATTTAGCAATAGATTATGAAATTATTTAATTTGTAAACAAACATGTTGACAACAATAATTAGATTTTTTTTAATTATTGCTTAATTTGATAGGTATCATAATCTTTTATAACGTTTTGTTTAATTTAAATAATATTTGGTGTAAAATAGTTAAAAAAAGTGGTTGCTTTCATATTATTCGTTTAGAATATGTGAGGATTTTTATTTAAAAGAAAGTTAACTTCATAATTAAACTTGGTTAACCTAAATAATAATTATTAGATACATTTCAAATGTGCAAAACACGTCAAACAACCTCCTTCCACCATTTTTTTATACAAAAACTGTCTTATATGTTCAACAAACGTGGAAAAGTCATAAAGCTTATTCACATTTTTGTGACATATTTTTGACAATTCCGCATGTTTTGTCAGGATGGCTAACCGTAGTAAAATATAGCAAAAGATATTATATATATATATATATATATATATGCCTTCAGTGTATGTTTGCACCCATCAACAAATGCTCTGTACACATTGTTCCTACTTCGTTTTAGTCCCCATCAACAAATGCTCTGTACACATTGTTCCTACTTCGTTTTAGTCCTAATCTAAAAATCAAAAATGTTTATATTATTATTATATTATTATTATTATTATTATTATTATTATTATTATTATTATTATTATTATTATTATTATTATTATTATTATTATTATTATTATTATTATTATTATTATTATTATTATTATTATTATTATTATTATTATTATTATTATTATTACTAAGAATTTAAACGTTTCTCAATTATTTTTTATAATGTATAAAATAATAATTTACTTTACTAGCGATACAGAGCATAGGTTTGATCCCCATCGTTGGCACAAAATGTGAGCCCAAGTTCCGCCTAGCTCAAATGTTCGCCGCTGAAAGATAGTTCTCATAAAACATTTAAAGTAATAAAAATAAACACAGAAACTAAAAACTTCACCGTCCCAAGTTGAGACAGAAGGAGGGCTTGAGCACAAGGTTAGCAAATTGGTTTTTTTTTAATATTTTTTAAGAAACAACACAAGAGGACGCCGTTTTACTAAATCATAACACAAAAGTGAAAGCAGCATCATTCCGATGACGGAGTTCAACGAAATTCGAACACAAGTTCAATCTATAATATACAAGATTATCAATGCCCAAAATTCAATGTGCAATTACATGGAACAATCCTATTGCCCATGCTCTTTAGAGAGAGACGTTTTTAAAGAATAATAATAAATAACTTTTTTGGTATCAATTTTGTTAACTACTCTAGGTTTTGTACAATCTGATAATGCCCCATTGTTTGACAATTAAAAAGTCTGTGAAGTAGGAGTATTGCTTTTTATTATATTTACAATTGTCTTATTTATACAATGCACTTTTTAGTCAAAACAATCATATGCAAAATAATATTCGGTTCGAATAAAGCCAATTACGTAGATCATCTAACTGTTAAAGTACACAATGTTGATTACCGACACACACTACACCACTTGAGTACAGTAAGGACAAATGAATAAAAGTACAAAAATAAAACGACAGCGTTCAGCACACAAAAATCGAAATACAAGAAATTGTCTTTACACTAACATGTCGTAGGTACGTCGATACGTTTTTGCAATTAAATCAATTGTATTTTGATTCTGTCATATTAGACGTATTTATTTGAGTGAGTGCTACAACTTTCAGTACAATTGGAGTGAAATCTTTAAGTTGTTCATGTGATACAATAAACGATTGTACTTAAATCAATTAATTATTGATTAAATGCACTTGGAGCAATACTCGTTGTGAGATTAATTCGACCTAGTAAGTATTGTTGGTAAAAGTACTACTAACAGCATGCGATATTAACTTGAGCTACTGTCAAATTAATTTTTTTCTAAATTGTATTGAAAACATTTAAGAGTTAGGGTGTGAGATTGACCATTTCAGTTTTTATAAAATAGTTGATTATTTTCCTAAATAGGCAGTGTGTAGAAGAATGCTGAAGAAGCAGAAGTGGCTGAGAGCACTGGACTCAAAATTGTATAGAGATTGGTTTAAGTGTCACTTTCAGTACTAAATAAAAATTATTGTCCAAAACTTAACCATTTGCTGAAATGTGTGAACCGGGGTGATCTAGTGGTACAGAGCTGGATTTGAACTTGGGTGTGCATGGGTTCGAGTAAAACTATCGGTACTAAAATTTTAGTTCTTTATTTGGCTTCGCTAAGACGACCATTTGGTGAAAAATGTTTCTCGTAAAGCATTCAAGTTAGTATTGTTATTATTATTATTATTATTATTATTATTATTATTATTATTATTATTATTATTATTATTATTATTATTATTATTATTATTATTATTATTATTATTATTATTATTATTATTATTATTATTATTATTATTAGCATTACCAATACCTCGGTGTTTAAATATGCTACTAAAAAGCAAAAGTAATACCTCGGTGTTTAAATATGCTACTAAAAAGTGTACCAATTGAAAATATTTACTTGATGGCTAGTGGTATCTTTCTAGCGGAAAGACTGACATTTACCAGATAACTGTCAAGTTGCAAAACGTTTGGAAACGAAAATTAATGATTGGTGGTTTATCCAATAAACAATGTACATGTAAGTGGCAAGAAATAATAATAATAATAATAATAATAATGATAATAATAATAATAATAATTATTATTATTATTATTATTATTATTATCATTATTATTATTATTGTTGTTGCTTGAATAAACATTTTTAGCAAGTAAAAAAAGTTTTAGCAAAAAGCAAACCAAGGCCCGCATTAAGTGCAGATTATAACCCACAAACCCAGACCCATCTAAGTTCGAGTCCAGTGTTGTACCACCCCAGAAAAAGAAGAAATATTTTCTTAATTCTTATGCAAACTGATATTTTCATATTACACACCAATTTTTATAAAAATATTATATTAATTAAGTCAAATTAGGTCTATATATATAATAAAACACAAATTCAGTCGTTGTTTCTCACATTTACCTAACATGTTCAACAAAATTACTTTAAGTTTACTAACTATTGGACATGCTTTTTTCCTCCCATTTTTCGACCACTATACAACGTGCAAAACTTGAATGGGAAAGATTTAACTAAATGTTAGAAATCTTATGTGTATGTAATTTTTTTAAACTTAATTAGTGATTTGTTGATGTACCGATTAGTCAGATTCACATGAACCAAGTTACTCAGCGGATGGGAGGTTCGATTTTGCCACTTTTTCACTTCGCTTCCTTATTCAAAAGATTTGCATAAAGCGCAAGAATTTGTAAATGAAAAAACACTTAATAACGTTTGCAGTTTTACATGGTGTACAGTTTTTACAAAGAATGATGGTCTTATGCTTTAACACGAGTTTCGGACTGACTAAAGAATGTGACTCATATTATTATTATTATTATTATTATTATTATTATTATTATTATTATTATTATTATTATTATTATTATTCATTATCATTATTATTATTATTATTATTGCTTAAATGCCTTACGAAAAACATTTATTAGAAAGCGGACATTTTAGTGATGCCAAACGCGGTTCCACATTTCGTGCCAGTAATTGTTCTTAAGCCCATGCTTACCCAAGCTCAAAATCAGTGTTGTACCATTAGATTAACCCGACACCTTTAATTTATGACATTGAAGAAAGACAAAAATATTTAAAAAAAAATTTTTCTATTTTTTAAACAGTCAATATATTATTATATATACAATATGCACAAAAAACTAATAATATGCGCTAAATCTATGTATACAAATATATTCATATTTAGGTAACAACCACACCATGAGGTATGTAATTACCTAAAGCTTCTGAACTGCAGTTTTGATGATTAAGTTCAAATACGTCGCATACCAGTATAGTTTAGTAAATCAATAATCAGAAAGTGCTGTAGTGATTACAAAAAAGGTATTTCTATTAGTTAAATTTTTCAAACCGATGTTGTAAGTAGTAAGAATGAGGGCTGAAACAAAGAGTTGATGCGGGCTTTAAACGTACTTGTAAACGAATAGTTTATAAATCCATTCAGTTTACTGTTGTTGTCAATTTTATTTGCTTAATTCTTTGACAAGAACAATAGTACAAGTTATTGTACCGGGGTTGTCTAGCGATACATCGCTCGATTTGGACCTCAGTAGACACAGATTCGAATCCCACTACTGGTACTAAAATGCGGGCACACGTTCGGCTTCGCTAAAATATTTACTGCTGAAAGTTGTTTCTCGTAAAGAATTCAAGTTGTAAACATAAAATAAATAGAATAAAATAAAATAAAATAACCAAATGTGAAATATTAAAAAACATTTATGCTACAAATAATTGCAAAAGTTTATAAAAAGAGTTTTTGTTTCTTGCAGTTTTTAAAAGTTTTATAAAATTCTATTTTTCACTACTGACGATTGACATTATCTCATTTTTCTACCATTTATTTTAATTTCATGTTTTAGTAATATATTTAAGAATAGCCAATGTCTATACCAGATTGGATTAGTAAATACGATGAAATTATGTAAGCTACTGACAATGTATTTACGAATCTCGTAAACATGAAATGGTATTTGACTATTTTTAAACAACCTATTGAAATAGCGTTCTATTGAAAGAAGTTGTGTTAGTAAATAATTTAATTTGTTACGCACCGAACTAAATAGTTAGAACTGCTGTCTACATTGTTGTTGTTGTTATAGTCAGCTTCAATTTCGTTTTCTAAAAACTAAAATGACGGTCTTTAACGCATTTGCAAAACAATATAAATAATGCAATTCCAGCATTCAAATATATATTTGAAAAAATGCTAAATTATTCATATTTTAAATGAAATCATACATTTGGAAAAAACATACATCACGTTTGTGTGACAATTTGACCGAATATACAGTGCACCCAGCCAGTAGTAGTAGTAGTAGTAGTAGTAGTAGACTTCCACTGCATGTACATGTACAAACCTAAGGATAAAAGTTCACTTGGTAACAAATATTTGTTGTGTGTACACACAAACACACATGTTCAATGTTTTACTGATTCACCAACCACACATTTGGATGTCGAACTTGAAAAGCTTGTTAATTTTGTTACAGCATAACATCCAAACTTTTCAAATACATTTTGAGGTATGCGTATTGTGCAAATCTATTATGTACCCATCATATCGTATGCCAGTAGAAAAAACCTTAAAAAGTAGTTAAATTGCCAAATTTGACCCAAACATCATTTTCCCTCTATTCGCTGATGTGGAAAGAATTTGTAGGAAAGCGATAAAAAAGATTTGGTAATTGAATGTCATTAGTTTAGGCCATGCTTTGTCGGGTTTATTATAGATATATGTATATATAGGTAGATAAATATTTTAAGCACATTGAAACGACATTTTGTTTTAGAACACATTTACCTAACATTCACTTTTTCAACTTTTTCAAAATCAAAAATGTATTGTTTTTTCCTTATAACTTTAATACTTCATTGTTTGACAAAAAATATTCTTTAGCATGTGGACTAGTAACGAAGCCACATAATTATCCCCATTTAGTGCTAGTGGTAGAACTTAAACCAACATGGTTACTAGACTGATATCTACGTTACTTTTGCCACATTTACAAGTTATTATTGTTATTATTATTATTATTATTATCATTATCATTATCATTATTATTATTATTATTATTATTATTATTATTATTACTATTATTATTATTATTATTATTATTATTATTATTATTATTATTATTATTATTATTATTATTATTATTATTATTATTATTATTATTATTATTATTATTATTATTATTATTATTATTATTATTATTATTATTATTATTATTATATTATTATTATTATTATTATTATTATTATTATTATTATTAGTAGTAGTAGTAGTAGTAGTAGTAGTAGTAGTAGTAGTAGTAGTAGTAGTAGTAGTAGTAGTAGTAGTAGTAGTAGTAGTAGTAGTAGTAGTATTTTAATTTTATGTCTACTACTTTGAATGTTTTACGAGAAACATCTTTCAGTAGTGTACATGTTAGCAAAACCTAACGTGGGCCCACATTTTATTACCGGTAGTGGGATTCGAACCCATGACCACAAAAATCCAAATCGAGCGCTGTACTGCTAGACCACCCCGACACAGTAGTAGTAATTGTTTTAGTTCATGTACGTTAATAATAGTAATTCGTAATATTTTGAAACTGAAGCAGTTTTAATTTAAACAAATATAATAAAACAGTCTCTATGTTGATTACACAAATAGATACATTTCTTGTAATTAAGTAACTTGGATGCACTTAGATGATTCGGCTTATACAGAAACCCAGCCGGGTTAATCTGTAGCAATAAACATGCAAAATTGTTTTAAATTAGATAAAAATCCCACAATTATGAAAGTTTGTGCATGCCACGTTTTTGAGCAATTCATTCAAAATCCAAAAAAGTCTAAACACACATTACAGATGTTATTTTAATAATTCTATTTCACTTACTACTTTACTACTTCCGGGGTGATCTAGCAGTACAATGCTCGACTTGGACCTGATTGACATGGGTTCGAATCCAACCACCGACCCTAATGTGGGCCCATGTTCGGCTTCATCAAAATGTTTACTGCTAAAAGATGTTCCAAAGTGGTAAATATAAATAAATAAAATGTTGCACGCGATGGACATTTTAGCGAAACCAAAGGTGAGCCGACATTTAATAGCGGTGTTGGGAATCGAACTCATGCCCACCTAGGTTGAAATCGAGCGTTGTAACACTAGACACTATATTTACAACTTGTATTAAAAAAAAGTTTTTACGTAAAATTCCTTTTTTTGGATTATGCAATAATCACAAGTCCTACTATGACCTTCACCGTGACCTTCCAAAATGGCTACTTAAGCTCAACGCAAAAGGTCACACACACTGTCTGACACCACAATCCTTTGATGAATTGGTAAAATTGATCACGATTGTCGTAAATCCAAATAATAAATAGTCAACTTTACATTATCTAATAAATCGATTCAATGGAACATGTCTTTTGTGTAGAACCTAATGACGCAGATAAAGCTACAAAAGTAGGGTTAAAACGATTGTTTTCAAAAAAAATTTCAACAATTTTCTTCATTAAACTGATACTGATCATCATTTCCAATCATCATGCAATTATCATCAACACACACACACATAAACAAATAATCAATATTTGTAGTATTTCAATCAGGTACACGCAGCAAATCGATTCATGCGCACACGTCTAAACTTCATGACTGTCGTCAATGCAGAAATTTATTGCAATCCATGATCCTGACACGCATTTTGTGTAAGCATGCCAAGGACACACACTGGTTTTGCGTCAAAATCATAATATTAGAAACGTTGTCATTACCAGCACTTGCAACATAATGCTGGCACTACGACTGCTGTTTGTATGTTTATCAACAACACCAACAGCGAAAACGACAATCTGACCTATCTTTTGACATCTACCAATGCGTAAACAGACACACATACATATTTATATACATATCCATAATTTGAAAAGGTAGTTTGTTCATTTGGCGCACTTTGAAACATCCATTCGATGTCTGATCTCACAATGGTATAATTATACTCTTTTGTTTAGTTTTACATTTGGAAGTGCTAATTTTTGAATGCATAACTTTACTGTCAAACATTTACTCGATAGGTAGTGAATTCAAGAGTCGAAATATAAGCCTTTTCAATCTACAACTGACACCATTATTACTGAAATCAAAAGATTAGAAGAATATTACATAAAGATTTTATTATTGAAATAATATTGTTTTGCATCCAGTGGTTTAGCTATCTTATTACCCTCCGATGGAATATAAATTAATTTGTATTAATTAGTCTCATCGAAACGCATAAATACAGATCATTAATCAATATATGTTTAGCACAAATTTGCTAAATCGAGTTCAATTCCATCACAGACACTAAAATGCGGCACTCTTTTGACCCTTACAAATGCCCCTTCAAAATATTTATTAATTGTTAGAATTTTTTAATGTTATGTTTTATATTTTGTAAAATAGTAAATCCACGTATTTTTATTATTTGATAATTGTGACAATTCTAGTATTTTACATCTTATTTTGAGTGAAACTTTGATGGCGTATTGGTAATTATTAAATACACCAAATCGATGTGTATTGAACGAATCCAACTTTTAGAACTGTTGAAGTGGCTGTTCTATTAATTTAGCGCCATTTGTCCACTTCATCACCAATTGTGAAATAAACAATACACAATCGATAAACATGCTTATTGCCAATTCGTTCATGTAGATTTTCGCAAAATATTCAAGTCACGTTTGGCTTAAAACGCACATTTACGTTGGCTATACAACGAGATGTCGTTTGTGAAGGCCGATTGTCTCGTGTGTTTCGATCAAACAAACAGATGGATGGAAGGATGGAAACAGACATATGTCACTGCTAGTAGTTGGTTCGGGCCAATAGGTCAGGCTATAGGATAGGCTATTGAAAATGACTTCGGTTGTGTGTCTACACGGCAAACAAAGCCCTACTTTTGAATTCGTCCGTATGTGTCCATATGCCTATCTCTTTCTCCCATTTCGTCATGACGAGGAGGAAGAAGAAGATGATGATGATGATAATGATGACTCATCAACGGACGTGCACATATCCTACAACTCGTAGCGCTTGACTGTCAAGCTGCATGAGTGACCCTCATCTTGCATGTTATAGACAATATCTTGCGCATATACTTTAGTTCAAGCATCAATAACGCCAACAAAATAACAACGCGCACATACGCACACGAACACATTTGCTTCCATTGTTCAAGCTGTGCATGACTCATCATCCAAACCGATTGATCATGTTGTCTGAAGGTCGTGTGTGTTCGTGTCACGGACACTAGGGTCGAACACAACGCCACATCATCTAAACCCCGAGAGAAAAGTGGAGTGTAGCACCATACGCACACAAACATGGTTGTATGATTTTGGTCATCTTCTATCTATAGACCTATGACCTCGTAAATTTAACTCAAGGGCTTAGAGATCGAAAATTTAACATTGGCTTTGTCTACACAGTCCCTCTCAAGTCTTTGTCTAAATGGATTGCAACCACAGCTTTAGGTTATGAATAAAACGCGTATTGAATGTAGATGCTTGGGTTTGCATCGATTATATCTGGTTTGTGTCAGACGTCGTTTTCTATAAACATTGAATGAAGTCATTTTATATATGTTTACCAAACATTATTATTATTATTATTATTATTATTTAAATAGTTTTCTGGAAGGATAATATACAAATCTTTTTTCTTTTACAGCTGTTTCTGGTCAATTTCCTGCAGCAAACGCTTCTTTTTTATTCAGGCTTGGTTCATTTCTGATCCTCTCTAGGTGGATTTTAAGTATTATATAGAAATACACCAGCTTTGTATTTGTATACGTATAAAGTCTTAGTCTGCCAAATTTACATGGATAAGTTAAAAGTCATGTTTAAACTATTGACTATACTACATTAAGAAAAATTGAACAAGGCGATTATTAGTCGGAAAAATGAAATCTGATTGGTTTAAGGTAATACGCGAAAATCATCGATACCATCGTATTTAACACATGTAATATTATTAATATGAAAAAATATCAATTTACTCAAACATGAAAATTTGACCTTATTGAGTCTTTATTGTTGATGAGCTCAAATTCTTATAGGCATTGCCCCTAAATAAACTTTTGACGATTTGGGAGCAAATGGGACAGACGAAATGAGCTGCGATGTTATTGGTTTGTTTTTATGCTAGCTTAATTGCTCATATATGTAGGTAGTAGTATGTACGTTGTCAGCTGTTCTGAATGAATACAATGTGAACACAAGTGTAGGGAGAGACAGAAAACAGAGAATAGAGAAAGGAGGGTGTATATATATATATATATACATATATCAGTTTACGCATACATAGGCTGGATTGATTAATTTCAATATGTCGACAAAAGAAAGATAGAAATGAACAATTGAAGAGAAAGATTTTTTCCAAAAAAAAATAAGGTGAATGCTGGGTTTGGGACTGTTTGAACTCCAAAATTTGGCCTGAAATAACCTAATTTGATTAGTAAGAATGATGCTATACGTGTTTCGATAAAATAAGGTCTAATGAAATTTACAAAAATATCTAAAGCTGGATGTGGGATTTGGGTCTGGACTCAAACAATTTACTTGTCGTTCCAAGATTGTTTATTATTTATATTTCGTTCGATGTAGAATACAATAACTCTTTTTTTCTCTTTTGTGATTGTTTTATAATAGATAGAAGTTTTTGACTTAGTTTATGAAAATTGTATTGTCATCATTATATTCGTCTGTTACCGTTTTCCTCCTTATATAAAAAGTTTTTAACAACTTTTCTCCATTCGGTTTTGTATCAAACCAATTTAAAATATTATGATTACTGGTGTACATTTGTTTACTGTCAGATGTCCTTCCTTCAAAAACGCTCCTATTTACCAGAGTTGGGATTGGCTAAATCGGTTCATTTTAATCTTTACTAGGCTGAGTTATAAACAATTTATCATATTAATAGTATTATTTATCAATCAATCGTACTGTCTTTTGCGTTATTGTAAGTATTACAATTTTTTAAAGATTAAATAACGCAATTAAATATACTGCAATTGTACTGAAATGTTCTTCAACTTAAACATCTGTCGGGTTGGTAGGATTAACTAGAACGTTGGATTCAACGTTGGATAAATACAGTTTTAAGTTTGACCACTAGCAATAAGTGAATCTTTTTGATTAACTTAGTTAATTATTCACTTGCTAAACAGAGCTTTCTGTTCAAGCAATAAAAACCATGTAATAATAAAAAAACACATTTTTAAAGAGTGAGAGGTAACAGTCATTGATTTAAATTATATGACTTATTTTAAAAATCTCTTGAATCACCGGCTTTAATTTCAACTAGACATCATTTTATGAAAATTTATAGAAAATCTCAATAATTTTGATAACGATAATGATGACCGTTTTTAGCATCCTCCTAATCGCATAATTACAATGATACGTGCACATCGTAATTCAATTGCACAATTGCGACTAAAATTAATTGCTACGTATGTAAGCATGGGCGTCAGTCTAAGTTATGTATTGTGCAATAATAAAGAACAATTAAGATTACATGACGTTTGACTTTTTATCTTTTATTTCACGACCAACATGTACCTTGCAGCTTATATATATGCCTTTCTGTAATTGTGCAGATCAATTATTTTTAGTATTCCGTTAATGAAAGCTTGCTCATTTTGGTGAAATTTGTGTAAATTAAGAACCAAACTAACAGAAATTATCTAGTTTTAACGACTACGTCGTTTGATATAATTTAAGAGCAAATAAACCCGCTTGATCGCTTGCAAACAATCCATTAGTTTATTTAAGTAAAATTAAGATTATTACTTTCTATCTGAATGTAAAGTACCTTGTTATTTAATTTTTACCATATTACAAGAAACACTTTTTAACAAATGGACACTTAGTAAAGTCAAACAAAGACCTGTATATAATGTCTTTGTAGTAAGACATGAAGTGATACCTAATGAGCGGCGAGTTTAGCCCTATAAACCAACTCTAACACCTCTGTATTGAGTGTAGAATATGTGTATAAAAATTTAATTAACTGTCCACTTATGGCAAATTAATGGTCAATATCAAAATATTGTTGACAAAACTGTAATTTTTGGTAGTTCAAGATAACAAAACATAATTTATTTTCAGGTCAACCATCAATGAAGACAGTTATACAAAACCATCAGTTGTATGATGGCATACAGCAAAAAAAACACGATATTAATTTAATAAATAGTTAATAGTTTATATTTACACATCCAAACATAATCGCAGTATCCACAAATTAAATAACAAAGTATCTATAATTGTATTGGATATGATTATGCGTGAAGTCTTTAAAACATTAAAACCAATAACAATAACAACAATAATAATAATATGATATAATATAATATAATATAATATAATATAATATAATATAATATAATATAATATAATATAATATAATATAATATAATATAATATAATATAATATAATATAATATAATATAATATAATATAATATAATATAATATAATATAATATTAGCTGATAATATAGCCACCTCTTTATTAATTGCAAGTCCTCATAGCATTTTTAATAATCCCTTTCATAAATTTCGAATTAATATTTTTTATTTTATCACGATGTTAATCGCAGCTGAGACGCTAATGTTTTTCAAGCAAACGGTAATCACTTTGAATGAAAAAATTATTTAATGCTTTTGTTTTTAATTTTATCATAAATACATTGTTTTTATCTAATATATATATATATATATATATATATATATATATATAATAGAATAACTTATTGTTAAAACAAAAATCTTTTTCTTAATTTTTATCTGTAAACTCTGTAAATTCTTTCTAGAAAATGCAGTGACGAATTATCGAACTTTATATATTTAAAGTACAGTGCTGAAAGCTACTTCTACTGAGGTATCTAAGCCAATTACCATAAATAAAATAAATAAAAATAAATATATGTGTTTTGTACATTATTTTGTATTACTTTCTAATTATATTTTCTAAAACAAATTGCGAAGTAAATATTAATTATTGTGGTTAAAAACAAGTAGGAACAAGAACTCTTTAAATAAATAAAACTAGGTAAAGTTTGTTAATGTATGGATTATTTACAAACTTTAGGGTTTGAATGTCTACAATATAAATCAAAGTGGTATAGTAGTTAAAGTTGGGCCCGAATGATCTAGAGGTATATCGCTTGACATGAACCTGGGTAGGCATGGGTTTGATTTCCGCCACCGGCACCAAATGCGGGTTTACGTTCAGCTTCGGCTGAAAGATGTTTCTCGTAAAATATTTAAAGTAGTAGAAAAATTATTATTATTATTAAAGCATAAATACAATGGAATGAACTACAACTTACAACAAATTTTAAATTACTAACGTACTACTTATAAGTAGATGCATCAAATATAAGTTCAATTTATTTATTTTGTACCATAAGAGAAACATATTTATTTTTAAATTAATTAATTTTTTTTAATGTATTAAATAAAAAAAATGTAATAATTTTATACAAATAGTTTAGTTATAACCCATCTCATGCATTAATTTCATATTCCGCAAATGTTGTACATCATATCCATGTGGTTGATGCTATATTAAGCAAAATTACTGCTAAAGGTTTTTATTATATAAAAGCTTGTTGGCAACCGTTTTGTGTAAATCAGTTTTTATTAAAATAACAGTTGTGAAAATGTATGTCCCACTGAGACTACTAACGATAACCAAGCAACATCTTTCACAACCAATTTTAAAACATGACACTAAGCTCTATTTGTCAGAGTTTAGGCGATGTGGCTCTACCAAGAAACGATGGATTTCAACAGTTTTATGCAATTGCTACAGAGACACGTCATAAATGTTTTTGTTTTTGTTTCTACAATTATATTTTTACGACATGGTCTAAATATTAGGAGTACAATATCAAATGGAACTATGACGTGTTGATTGGTTTAGACTAGGTAGTTAATATGCTAGAAATAATGCAAAATATGGCAACACATTTCTGTGATACATGTTTTTGGGTTGGGCTACATACGAATTGTTAGAAAATTAAAAATATGCACAAATCTAATTAATTATTACATGATTATTAAAATTGATAGATAAGATATTGAATTTATTGGTAACTTTACATATGTAGCAGCCAACATTTATAAAACCAAAAACTGTAATTAATGTCAAAATTGGACTTGAAAAATCGATGACAGTTTTCAATAGACTAAAACCGAAATTGTCATATTTTTTCATCCGCCTCAATATAAAACTTTGAATATATATAAAACAAGAAATAGATGATTTTTTTGCCAGCAATTTAAAAGCATTCTAAAAACTAGTTAATCCGATTATAGTTAGAATAATGAAATCATGGAGGGAACGGATTTTCGCTTGCTACATGACATTAATATAATAATTAGACAGAAAATTACTTGGTTGAGTTATACATTTACCGTTTGATAAACTAGAATAACGGTTTCAGAAGAAAGGTAAAAAATGGACTAATTACAACTCGGTAAGTTGAAATTTGAAATAAATGTTATGTAGAATAAAATCGGGACTGTACAAAAAAGTGCACTTATATAAGGCACTTGCTGTTTCGTACTCTTTAAAACAAAAGGATTTGTAATAATAAAAAACTAGACAAATTGAAACAGTAGGCAAATATTCACATTTTATTATTTCATTTTTATTTATTTTATTTTTACCGCTATGAATGTTTCACGAGACACATCTTTCAGCAGTGGATATTTTAGAAAAGCCAAACGTGGGCCCTCACTTCGTACCGGTAGTGGGAATCGAACGCATGTCTACCCAAGTTAGAGTTAAGTGTTGTACCGCTAGACTATCTCAGAACATCCTAACTGTAGCGTGTTAGAGAAAAAAGTATTTTTGTATTTGTATTCTGGATTTTTATATAAAAGGTTGTATGCAATTCAAAGAATTCATGTTGATGTTAATAGTAAATAATCTTGCCAATATGCCCAATCTAAATGAACACTAATTTGTCAAAAATAGAAACATTTGTAGAATAAAATTACTCACAAAAATTATTGTCAAACAAAACAAACGTAGAGAGTACACACATATGGATGTATACAAGTAGATTTTATTTAGTTGTTACGCTTCGATTTTCTTTTTTCAATAAATCATACAATATAATATGTATGTATGTTGCGGAAGTGGGATTGATGTGGTGTGTTTAATTTATTGACGATTAGATCAACAGTATGCAATGTGGTTAAACAGTTATGTACAAAAATTGGAACAATCTCGCTAAGCAGTGGTAGTAACAAGTGGGCGTCATTTCTGATATGTAGATTCCAAATCTAACCAGTAGTAGTAGTAGTAGTAGTAGTAGTAGTAGTAGTAGTAGTAGTAGTAGTAGTAGTAGTAGTAGTAGTAGTAGTAGTAGTAGTAGTAGTAGTAGTAGTAGTAGTATTAGTAGTAGTAGTAGATCAAGTTGCGGTCGATAAGTTGCATTTAGAATTAGGCGCGCGTACACACATACAAACGAACGTGCATGCAGAAAACACACACCCCAAAAGAGATTTGTATATCCATGTAGGAGAGTCAAATTATAATGGTTTGACAAAAATTATTATTTGGAATAATTGGAAGTTTTTTACTGATTATTGCAAATTGAACAATTTAAGGACAATCTAGTGGAAATGGGAAGATGGCGAATATATACATTTGGATGTACATTTGCACTATATATATTTCATTCAGTTCGGCATTAGCTTACCTACTTTTATCTAAAGCAACATTAAAATGCATTTTTGTAAATTATTTCCATGTCGATTTTCGAGTAAAATGATTTATTATTCTATTTTTACATAGAATGTACTGTTAGTTCTACGTTTTAACTCTCTCTCCCTCTCTTCAAAATTAAAGTCGGCAATTGCATTTTTGCAAGAAATATGTTATTGTCAAAGAAACAACAGGGAAAACAGTTTACATGAAGTCGATTTTTTATATAAAAGTAATTACTAAAATTTATTAAAATTGCTCAATAATCCACTAGACGTAAACAAATTGAGAAAAAACGGAACTCGTACTATTTCAATAAATTGAATTTTATTAAAACGTTTTTTAAACAAATAAAAAAAATTAATTAAAAAAAACAACTTATAATATGAATAACTTATAAAACTTTAAATTTGCTGAAAAATGTTTTTGAGTTTGCAACCTTTTTGTTTGTAATTATATAAAATTTTCAATTATTTATTTTCACTATTTTGAATGTTTTACGAGGAACATCTTTCAGTAGTGGACATTTTAGCGAAACCGAACGTGGGCCTGCACTTAGTGGGCCGATGGTGGGATTCGAACTCATGCCTAGCCAGATCCATGTTGAGCGAGATTACCCCGGCACTAATCACCGTGAGATTACTCCACTGATAATTAGTAATCATCGTAAAATTCAACCCGCCAAAGTGCAATAGCGAGCCTCCACCAAGTCAGAACATTTGTAATCACTCTAAACCCGGCGCTAGATAAGTTAATTAATGATTACTTATATAATTATAGTTTATAATTTTTTTAAGAAAATTAAAAAATCTGTTTTTTTTAAAAGGTCTATGTAATTTGTTTTGTTCCAATTTACAGAAATGCAAAAATATTATTCCGAGATTAGCGAGTAATAATAATAATAATAATAATAATAATAATAATAATAATAATAATAATAATAATAATAATAATAATAATAGTAATAATAATAATAATAATAATAAAATTTATAAATTTATTTGTTTTAGGTAGAGTTTTCAAAATTGCATTCAATACTTATCAAAAGTATTAAAAATATATTAAACAAAAGTTTAAAATTTAACAAAATTTGTTTTGGTTAGTACCATTTTACAAAATTGCGACTTTTTTCTATTCATGGATTAATCTAGAATTGACAGCTCAACACAAATCTATCTCATTTGTTTGTATAAAAAAGTGTTAAAATAGTGAATGTGAAAAGTCTAAAACAAAGTATTATTTTTAACTTGGCTGTCAGTCACAATGTCAAATGAAAAAGGTTTTTTAAAAACATTGGGACGATGAATAAACACCAACGCTAATAATAATTTGTCTTAGTTTTATCAACGCCAATTAAAAACGCTATTGATTAGATTAGACTAGACTAGAATTGCCAATTCTGTTCTAAACTTTTTATTGCGACGAAAAAATCAATTAAATTCTAAAGTAATTTTTTTCACTATTAAATACTCAAATTCATATAAATGGAAGTGTTAAATTAGTAGTAAAACGAGTGGACGTTTAGCGCAGACATATGATGATGATGATAATGATGAATATGATAATGGTGTGACTCAAACCGATATCAACTGGGGGTGGTACAAGTTTAGAAGCACAGCTACTTGTTCTATCGCAGCACATTGTGTTTACTTTCTTTTCTATGCAAAATGTCCAAACTTTGATTTATCCAATTTGTGCAAATTTGACAGTACAAAAACACAAAATATAGCACCATTTTAAATCTATGGTCAATTATTGAAAATACACTTAAAAGTGACACGTTGCACTGCTTCTGTATAACAAACAAAATCTGTTGTAACAAATGAAAGAAAGTCATACATACGTACGCACATAGAGGATATCGCTACGCTTGGTATGAGTATTAAGTTTAATCTTGGTAAATTGTCAAAAATTTCATGCAAGTCTGTTGTGTATTGGATAATGGACAAACATTTATTGGATAATGATGATAATAATAATAATAATAATGATGATGATGATGATGATGATTCACTTTCTAATAAAAACGTCGCTACGTTTTAATGGACACGAGGGACTGACATACACACGCACATCGTCGACATAAACAACGCAAACACGGATTAATAATAATTTTGCGAAAAATTTCAGATTTTTGGTTGAAAATCGATGCAGACAGTGGATAAAATAAATTGTGAATTGGCCTATTTTGTACACAAGACATGAGTACATTCTTGTCGTTATCGGTGACCAAATTTATCGGCTGGCATTGTCGCGATGTTTCTTGCTGGCTACTGACTGATAAATTTCGTTGCAAATAGCCGAAACAGTTTCGAAAAATTTCTAAAACATAGAAATAATGTTTAAAAAAATTGTAATTTTTAATTTTGGTCAAAGTAGCTTTTATCAATTGTAGAATAACCGGTCGATAGTCCGCAGTAGTTAAGTTTTCTCAAAAATTGTAATACTATTAAATATTTTCTAATGTCCTTTTTCTATTTATTTGATAGTTACAGAAAGCATTTTTTAGCCAAACGGGGTGGCAGCATTCGAACCCATATCTACCCAAGTTTAAATCCAACGTTGTACCACTAGATTACTTCAAAATTGTAGTATGACAAAACAAATAAAAGCCAACATTTTAATACCATTGGAATCTCTGCCATCCTGACACAAGTGACTAGACAGCGGACGGCGTCCAGATTCAAATTATAAATCATCAGGTCAAATATGTGATTTGTTTTGTAAGTAAATTAATATATGTAAAAAAAGCTTATTTAACCAGTGTCAAAATACAAAGAGTCA
Organism: Cardicola forsteri; assembly: GCA_025895645.1. Classification (NCBI taxonomy): domain Eukaryota; kingdom Metazoa; phylum Platyhelminthes; class Trematoda; order Strigeidida; family Aporocotylidae; genus Cardicola; species Cardicola forsteri. Next base: position 890,171 of record JAKXYG010001440.1, read on the forward strand.
CTTAATTTGAGCTAATTGAAACTCATGATTATATAATAGTTGTATCTTAAAAGTGTATAATAATTAATTGTTTCTATAAAAAACCTACATTACTTGTATACAATTAGAAAATTTAATTTTGTGCACGCAATGTTTAAAACTATCTATGTTTAACTGCAACTAAAATTTAAAAATATAATCCAAAAAAAAATTATTCAACGCATACAATGCGAAAGCTTTTTTTAAAACTTAGATATTGTATTGTCTAATTAATATTACAAAGCAACTTTACTTGTATGCACTTTTTTCTAGTAGATATTAGTTCACTGCAATAAGCATTCTATTTTATGTTTATTTAATTCACTCGCAATATCTACACTGTTAGAATATTTTGTGTTTGTTTATTTAATGATATAATGCTAAAATGTTGACCATGTAAACTGACATCTATAAACGCATAAATAAATAGGTGAATGTATTTTGTTTAAAGAAAAATAGTATGAAAAGTATTAAAATGTATTCACTTCTATTTTCTTAAACAAAAATAATTGAAAACATAAAACAAACTGTAAACACACATAATTATCATGATTGTTTGAATTCCGGTTATGCAAAATGAATATTTTGTTAAAGTTCTGTTTTTAAGATAAGCTTGATGGTGTAAATATGCAAATATAATTAACTTATATTTTACCGTCTTTATATAATTATAGAAATGTTACATTGCAGAAAGGTTGAACAAGCAACTTACTAAAATGATACGTAAATTGGTTTGTAACGGGATCTTCTACATAAAAAAAATCAATAAAAAGTTAATATTAAAAACCTACATTTTTAAATCATTGTTTTATACTATTGATTAATGCATATAAGTAGATAAAGAAAAAACATAATTGTAATAATAAATAAAACTTATAGCTCCACTAAATTTGAGAGAATAGTAAAAATTTATTAACTGTTTAAATAATTAAAGACATCAAAGTAATAATTGTAAGCTTATGTAAATGCTAGTAGACCAATGAAACTTAAATATTAAAAATATTTATGAAATGTTTTTTGAAGAACAAAAATCGGTTTTTGAAAAATGCTTGTAGTTATATTTACATAAACGACTAAGATAAAACTAGTAATTTTTCCTATACTTGAATAATGTGTGGTTTTTAAAACAATGCAGTAGGTTGGATAAAATAATGGACTTTGTATAGGTATTGATGAAAACATTGATGATAATAAAATTTTAAATAATAATGTTAATGAATATATTAATGTATGATTTAAATAAAAGCAATACATTCAATATTTCAAAAAATTGTACATATAATTTTTGTGTTTATTTATTTTCCTGTGGTCAAATATATTTAACTGTATCGTTTTATTTGATTGTTATTGCAAAAAATGTTAATATTAAATAAATAAAATTTTACTTGTTACAATAAAATTTTTAAAATAAAATGTAAACCTGTAACAATTTTAAAAATGGCTGTTTATTCAACCTGAAATAATTATTTAAAAGTTTGAAAATTAATTAATATTTTAACATACGTATTGATTTAAAACCGGCTTAATTTGAATAGTACTCAAACCACTGCCTGCTTTTTCGGCTACATTTTTTAGGGAACGAATTGCGGTAAAAAAAGAAATGCACTACAAAACAAAATAAAATAAATTGAAATAATTAGATATAATGCATAGAACAGCATACAAAAATATTAGAAAACGTAAACTGTGAAATGAATTTATTTCGTAAATTCTTTTCAGTTACAAACCTAAACTTTTGATCTATATATAGTAGGTGCATGGTCTAGTGTCAAAATTAGTTCAGTATGATTGATTAGTTTTTATAACATTACTTAACTATATTAAGCACATCTACGTTATACTTAAGCATTTTCAAAACACTATTATAGTAGTACTAATAATACAATGAAATAAAAACTTTTTTTTACCAATATTATTATAATACTCTAATTTAGATCAAGAACTAGAATTTCCACATTTAAAAAAGTAAAAAAGGGCAAATTACTTGGTTAAAAATAAATTTTATTATAAAATATTTATAGATATATCAAATATATATTAAAAATTACATATTTTTAATATTCTATATAATGTTTATTACTTTCCATAATTTTCTCTAACCGTTTAAAATAGGGGTTATTCAGTTTTTTAATTTAGTGTTGTAAAATATGGTTCTTAATTAGAACATTTTGTTTCTTAAACCATTTTGCATTGTATTTTAAAATAATAAATAATTACAATTATATTGTTGTTTAGAGGTTATTGAACAATTGTGACTTTTTTGCTAGTCAAGAATTTTGTTATTTATATAAATAAAAAATATATTTATTTTTAAATTATCGTTAAAATTATACTATCTTTTCAAACATATAAACAAGGAGATTGTTTTTATTACATGTTGCATGCTCTAAAGATTGAATAATATTAAATATTTAAAGAATTTTAGTGCTATCTAAACAATCACTAATTACATTATATTTTTATAAAATTGTGGATTAAATTTTGTAATATTTTTAAAGAAAAAATGGGTTGAAAATTTCATAATAAAAATATAAAGTTTAAAAATATTTACATTAGAAATAATTTTAAAATACTCAGTTCAATATTTATGCACTACATATCACACTTTTGTAAATAAAGCTTATCTTTTATAACGTGTTAAAAAGTTTGCATTTTGCTATTTTATTTTATAATGTTATTAACTTTAAATTAACCAATTTTCTTTTTCTTTGTACTTGTAAAAATTAAATATTTTAAAATATAAAAAAATATTAATACTATATTAAAAAATTATCAAAATTTTATTTTTGTAATTGTAAAACCACTATTTCGTTTACTAGTTAATAGTCTACATAGAGTCGTAATTGTTTTTTAATTATTTTACTCTTAAAAATGCATACTTATTTTATGTGTTTATTTTACAAACATATTCATTTAAAATAATTAGTTAAAATAATTCGTTTTATTAGTTTTTATTAATTAGAATTACAGTAATGCGGTTGTACAATTTAACTGCAAAATATTCAAAAATGCTTTCAACATTAAGTTAACAAAAAGGATAATGGATTAATTAAACAAACTATAAGTTTTCAAGTACAATCATTTTTTGTTTAATTTTTTAAGCAATAAATAATCTAAAATGTTATATATAATAAAATTGTAAAAATAAACTATTTTATAAATTATTGTCATCTGGCACAATTTTCTTTCTTTATGTACACACTCATATTTTAATAAATAATTATTTTGTTTAAAGTTACAGTTGCATAATTATTTTACTTAGTTTGTTTATTTTTTATATTAATTTCAATTATGATTGACGTTAATGTTTTTTATTTCAATATTATTTATTAGACAACCCCCAAAAACAATTAAATTATTGTAACTAATAAAAGCTATTGTAGAATAATTATTTTACTGAAAAGCTTCATTACGTTCAATTAAAACAAAAATAAAGCGTTTAAAATCTATTGACAGTTGTCCGTACCTCCACTACTTATATATATATATGTATATATATATATATATATATATATATATATATATATATATATATGTATATATATAAATGTGTGAATTTAAACAGGTTTAGGATATTGGAAGGTTGAGAAGTCGTGAAAATTCTAAAACAGTTTTTAACATCACTCAAATAATTCGTTTGCAGCAGATAAACGTAATATGCAAGAGGGGCGTAAACTTTGTTTTACAAAGATAAGATTGGTCGTCATATTTTTTATTAACACAGACTTAGGACTGGATATGGCTAAGTTAATAAAACAATGATTTAAAATATTTTATTAAAAAAATTAAAACTTTAAATTTGAAAAAGTATAAACTTATGTTTTGTGTTTTCAAGATATCAATAATCAAACGTCAATTTTTAGAAATTAATAAAATAGTAACGATGATAATGATGATGTTAATTTAATTAAGTGGACGGTTTGTTAGAGGTAATTTTAAAAACAATTGCATTATTTTTATTTAAAACCCTTCGTATTTAAATTTTTTTAAATATATATGTGAAGCAATAATACTAGTTAGGTTGTTTAACTCTAGACAATATCGGTACCCAAGTTCAATTCTTACAATTTTTTTATCTATAGACTAAAGCTTAACAATATATCCACTCACGTCCTTTAAATTACATTAATTTATACGTTTTAAAATGCTACATACTTGCATTTTTATTATCCAGTTGATGAATTATAATTAAAATGTTAGTATATTCTACTTTCATAATCATTTTCGTAGAATAAATTAAGGTTTTTAAACATTTTAAAGATATACTACTTATTTCAAAATAAGTATTATATAAATGCTGTTTACTTGTTCCAAACATTTATTTCGACGTTTATCATAACCTTCAATGCATTGTCTCAATTGATCTTCTTGCGTTTGTTTTAAATTGGCATTGTCTTGCAATTTACTACATTGGGTCAATAAGCTTTCTGTCCATTCGAGTTGGCTGTCAATCAATTGTTTCGTTTCTTGGCGAATCTGTCAGGATACACGTTCGATTATCACAATTATCACCGTTTGTGCAATTTGTCAAACAAAAATTACCAACGTTGCACATTTTTTGTGTTTGTTATTTAAGTATATACATAACATAAGTTTGTGGTAGAGCCACCTCTTCGTTAATTCCAAGTTTGAATAGCTACTCGAATTCCTACACGAAAGGTTGTCGGATAAGAATTGAACTTGGGGGAATAAATGAAGTTTCTTGGCTAGAACACCGCTTTTTTGCAATGGCGCCAGTGTTCACAGTAATTGACAAGGCGGTCTTTTTAGATTTGACGCTTGTTAACGAATTCACAAACCAAATCGGCTATATATGGTAAATAGTTATATTGAGACACCTTTTAAGCATCTTGGGTGTATGCTAGCACTCATTCACTGAACGGGAATCTAGTGAAAGCCCAGTTATATTACTGAGCGCTTGGTCCCTGGCTCAGGATGCATTACGTGGAGAAGTAACAGTCAGGAATATCATTATCATTAAAGATTGAAACTTTATAAGCATTACTCAAATCCTCAAGATCAATAGCATCCAAAATAAACATCCCCGTGATTAATGATTAAACGTTTTCTGATTAATAGTTGTACAGTACTATCTAAAGTATTTGTAAACGTTGTATATTTATAAAATAAACAAGTGATTAATGTTGTTAAGCAGTTTAATATAAATTCTATTGATCACTCTAATTTACAAGGTTGTGAATTATAGATTATCAATAAACAAAAGCACAAAATTACAGTTTCTTGTTTTTCATACAACTCGTCAAACATCAATTTGTTCATCATTTCGAGAACTCTGAATCGGGCAATTAAACCGTCGGCTGGATTTGCATTTGTCCGAATGTAATCTATTATAAATGCAAAAAGTGCATTCTTTTTACAAAATTATATCTCTGAGTAATCCAATAGTTTTAATCTATTTCAATATTTCAATTACATTTTCTATTTTCCATAAAGTGAACATTTAGTCTAACCAAACGAAAGTTTGCATTTACTACTGTTAATAAGGTGTGAAAGTTTGTTAACTAGGTTTAAAATATAATCAGGTAACCAGTCTGTTACCCAGGCATATTTTTGGCTCAATACAATCGTGTTTTTTTAAATAACTGAACAAGCAAATAATTTCATTTTTCATTGTGGTTTGTAATGTGATCACCTTTTCATTATGTCTATATTTGTACAATATATTAAAAACTATCGATTTTAATAAGTTTTTAAGGGTTACAAACGTAGGAAAATAACAAAGTGCTTTGGGTAAGACACCATCCTTATGACACCACCTTATGACAACGCCATTGTTTACAAAAATTGAAAAGGGTTATGTCCGCTGGTATACATATACTTTAAGATACTTTTTAATTATCCCGGGTGTATGCTTGTATCTATCTACCAAAACGGAAGTTTAGTGTACATTCGGTCCCTGCTGTGTAAGTCTAAATACTTAGATGCATCTAGTTTATGAATTGCCACGTGAAGGTGACAGTTGGGAATATCATAATTATTAGAAATTGAGATTTTTAAGCATTACTCAAATCGTCAGGATTATTAACATTCCCAATTGAATAAAAATATGGGGAATATATATATATATATATATATATATATATATATATGAACAGCGATAACTACAACTTAAAAATAGTTGTACTTATATATGTACATATTGAAATAATAATAATAATAATAATAATAATAATAATAAAACGTCAAATAATTGAAGATATAAGTAATTTTATACAGATGAAAATTAATTAATTAATTAATTATTTCTTGCTAATAAAATGTAAACATATACTTTTAAAAATATAAGTATAATTTAGCAACTTAACATTGGTTATCTCCAATAATGGCTTTATTATGGTTATTACAGTATTATTATTATTATTATTATTATTATTATTATTATTATTATTATTATTATTATTATTAATGTTTTTATTTTGAAAAATATTGATAACAATTGTTGTTGTAGAAATTTTAAAAAATAAAAAAAAAGTTTATTAAAAAAAATTTTAATCTTATTTTTAAATCAGTCATCTGTTCATATTTCATATGTAACACATGTCAATGTTTACTCATTAGTGTACTTTTAAATATATTGTTAAAAATATTATATATTAAAGCATTACTAAGTTTTTTGATAAAGTTAATGCTGTAATTATTAATTTAACACAAGTTGAGAACGAAAGCGCCAAAGTACAATTGTTTCGATTTTTATTATTTTACACGAAACTTTTAGTTAAAAGTAGAAAATTAAAACGAACTTACTAGGAGGCAGCAAATTGATGGTGTCCATAATAAATGTTTCATAAGATCGTAATCTATCGACACCTTCCTTAAGTTCATTATGTCTAAAACAATTTAAAATGGCTATTAAAACAAATATTGTAGCTAAATTACGTATTTTTTCGACAAAGTTTTATAACTTTAACAGTTTATTAATTGTATTTTTTATCAACTGGATATTGGTAAAAGGCATCATTCACTTGCTTGTTAGCCGCAGTAACATACAATCAGCATTGATAAATAATACAGTAACATAAATAATACAGTAACATACAATCAGCATTAATCACATTTGCTGTAAATAATACAGAATCAGTTTCTATCACCCGTAGCTCAGTGGTTAAGGCATCGGCCTGACACCAAATAGGACAAAGATTCAACCACCAAAGTCAATTGTTTTGTATACTGTACAAGTATAGAAATAATTAAAAAGCTACTATGTTACCAACTAAATCAATAAATAAATGAATTAAATGTTGGTGAAAGCTGTTCAGTAAGTAAAAATTGTGGTTTTGGTGTTTATTGAAAAGAAAATACCTTTTGGTTTTTTCACTTATAGCACTAAGTACTGTTTCCAATTCTTTACAACCAATTTCTTTTAATTCCATACTTTTTTTCAAAGATTGATCTTCTTTTTGAATTTTGGCCAAATTATTTTTGATAAACATTTGAGAATTTTGATGCGTTTTTTCGTATTGAGCTTTTTGCTCAATAAACAGCTTATTTTGTTTTTCATAATCTATCATATCGCGCTAAATAAGATATTATGTGTAAACAAATGTTACTTTTGATAAAAAATTATTATTATTAAAACTTTATTTCAATAAAATAAAAATGCATGTAAATATTTAAAATAAATGTTACTTTTTCTTTTAATTCCAGATCAGAAATAATTCAATCTAGCCAATCCCAAGTCTGAATAAAGGAGAAGGGTTTAAGCGCAAGGTTAGCAACCTGGCCTCTGTAAAAAATTTATACTGTTACGGAAACAATACAAGAGGACATCATTGTGGCAAACAACGGGAAAAAAAATAATTGCACGTATCTGGATGACAGAGTTACACAGATGACAGGGTTGAGTAAAAGCCGAAAAGAAGCTCAATCTTCGATTTGCAGAATCTTCAATGCCAGCAAAACTTTGTTGTTGTTGCTATTTTTTGCTGTAATTGTTGTCTTATTGCCCCATGCTTATTTTTAAAGCAAAAGGGTTTTGCATTATATATATATAAATATGGTAGCAACTAGTAATAATTTATTTTTAAAAGTTGTTCGTGACATAATTTTTAAATATATTAAAATTAACTAAAATTAAATCACCAGTTTATCAAACAGAACCTTGCAATCTTTAATTTTGGCTTAAATTAAAATTCCAGTTAAGTTGTCCAAGTCTATGCAAGAAACGATGCTCAAAGTACTGAACCCATTCCTGTAACCAGAAAGCAAAGTCATTAAACCATTTGAGAACTCTGCTAAATAAATTTCACTTTAGTTGGTCCCAGGTATGTATAAATATTTTTTGGTCAAAAAACAACGAAACAAATGTACAAAATTTGTCTTGATACAAACGAGCCCCAATCTTTTTTTTGGGACAAAAAGGAATTGAAATGAAATGAACATACATTTCATATATATATATATATATATATATATATATATATATATATATATATATATATATATATATATATCATTCATTTTGTTGATGACGTGGTCACCTCTTCATTATTTCCCATATTTATACGACATGTAGAACGATCGATTTCGATGGTTTGACAAGCGTAGACAAATGTGGAAGAATAACAAAGTTTCTTGGCTGGTAGACGGCATCCTTGTGACGTCGCCACTGTTCGTAAAGATTGACGAGGCCGCCTGATTTTTTGTCAGGGTTATCTCCTCAATGTTTGCGAACAGTGGCACCGTCACGAGAATGCCATTTATTAACCAAGAAACTTTTTTTCTTTTTCTTTATTTGTTACATTTATGAAGCAATTGAAGTCAATTATTTAATATGAGTACAGATATAGAAATAATGAAGAAGTGATTACGTCACCAGTTATATATATATATATATATATATATATATATATATATATAGATATATAGATATACCAAATACACCTCATTGTTAGACTTACTGAAAAGGTGTTAATGTTTTTATAAAGATCAATTTTCAGCATCTCTGCTTCCAATTTTTTCTCTTTTAAATTGTTCCAACAAAATACTGTTTCGATTTCGTTGAGTTTTTTTAAACTTAATTCGTAATAAAAGAAATGTATTTAAAGCATTGGCAAAACATAAAATGAACTTGTACAATTTGTTAAATTAAAAAGCAAATGTTAAATTATCTCCTAATTTTCCGCAAATTACTTTAAGGTTTTTAATAGTTACATAATTTTAAATATGAAAACAGTTTTATTATATTTAAAATATAATGAAATAATTATTTAATTGTTACACATCATTAATAACAAAATTTCTAATATTAAATTGCAGCAGGTTTATAATTGAAACTTGAGTAAAATTATCAACATAAAATATAACATCATATGTTAAAATAAATACAAGGTATGTGACATTTTAAAGTCATCAAATAGTTTGTTGTATTATACACTACCAAGTACTTAATAAGTGTAATTATCATCATCAACATTAAACACTGAAACAATATAATAAAATTAGGTATTTCTTGTTTGAATTTTAAGATTTATTTAAAATGCTACAAAAAAATGCTAAAAAAAATTTTTATAAAAAAAAATATTGTAAAAACTGGTGCACAAGTAAGCTAAACGCCTTCTGTATTTTAGTTATTAGGGAAAATAGGAACTGAAGGGTGAAGTAGAAAGGGGGAATTTATAACAACAGAAAAAATTGGAAATTAAAATGAAAAACGGAGGAATATAGTAAAAATATTTAAATTAAAAATTTTAAAAAGTAAGTGAAAAAAGTAGTAAAAATATAAGAAACAAAAAGTAATTATAAAATATTTTTTATAATGCAAAAGTACTATAATAATTTTAGAAGGCAAAATAAAGAAAAGTTTAGACAAGACCTCGTTTTAACTGCAGCGTAAAGGGCGTTTTACTTCTCCAGTTTGTCTTAGCAAATAGTAGTCTAAATAATAATAATAATAATAATAATAATAATAATAATAATAATAATAATAATAATAATAATAATATTAATACAACTAAAGCAGTAAAGGCACTAATTTATAAGTTATTTTTATTCAAAACTTTTAAAGATTGACAAAACAAGTATTTTTTTAAATTAGTTCTTTTCTGGTAAATTAGTATACTACATGGTAAATAATATAAAATTTAAAATCTAATGTAAACATGTTTACTGTATATATGATAAGTCATTATAATAGATTTTAGACGATTGACTGTAAGGATAAAGAATTGACTACGCGTAGCAAATTGAACTAATACAGCTTATACTTTAAAGATTTGATCCGCCCACCTTAACTGGATAAAAAAGACAAACAAACTGGAAGTGTTTATTGTTTGTTACAATCAGTCACGTACACAAAACAAAAGTGAAGCTAAGGGAAGCTTCTAGAAAACTCGTTACATAAAACAACAAAAAATATATACAATAATAATAACAATAACACTAATAATAAAAATAATAAAATTAATTGTTATAATAATTAAAAAATAATAAAAAATAGTTTAAATTAATTTCTTTTATAAAAAAACAAGTCCGCTACAAGATTTTTTATTTAAATTTTTCCATATTATTATATTTATGTTACGTTACAAAGTAATACAATTTTTCTATTTGTTCTTAGAGTATAAAATTAATAAATTAAATAAAAAATAATTTAATTAAAATACTTACAGTTTACTGTTATCTCTGTAAACAAACGCTTCTTTTTCATCTTTAGAATCCATATTTATTTAATTTTTAATTAATTATTTTTTGCAAAACAAGAATAACAAAATAAAAACAATTATATTATTATTATTGTTATTATTATTATTGTTATTATTATTATTACAATTATAGCAAAAACTTCAATTTTTGTTTATTGCTAAACGGTTAACATTTAAAATAAAATATGTAATTAATCAATATATAATCAATTAATTGAAAATGTTTTATTATTGTCAGTTAACTGATTAATTAGGATATATATATATATATAACTCCGCCTAGTTTGGATTAGAAATGATTCAATCTAGCCAGTCCCAAGCCTGGATAAAGGAGGAGGGTTTGAGCGCAAGGTTGGCAACTTGGCCTCTGTAAAAATTTATACTGCTGCGGAAACAATAAAAGATGACGTCATTCCGGCAAACAGCAACATTTCTAAATGGCAAAGTTACCAAATGACAAGGTTGAGTGAAAGCCGAAAGAAAGCGCAATCTTCGAGACTTTGTTATTGTTGTTGTTGTTTTGCTGTAATTGTTGTCTTATTGCCCCATGCTTATTCTTAAAGCAAAAGGGTTTTGTATAATAATAATATAATAATAATATATATATATATATATATATATATATATGTATATAATTACATTAATCTTTAATATCTCACAAGAGATACATTTAGCGTAAAATACATTTTTACCATAAAACGCAGAAATTTAGGCTTAAAAAAATTTATTTGTTAATGCCTTTAGTAATGATTTGAGCAAAACAAGAATATTGAGTATCAACATTATTTTCAACTGAGAGGATTCCGTTTGCTTAAATAAGGAAATTACGTAGACCAGAAAAATCTGCTTTACAGAAGTCAGGGATTGACTCGATTCTAGGTTTAAGTACCAGATTGGTAGATGATGGCAGTGAAGGACAGCAGAGAGTAGTTACTCTTTTTGAGAAGAGGCAAGTGTTTAAAGCTATTAATTAAAAAGGGGAAATTAGAAAAGATAAGATTTAAGCATAAAGGCAAACATTCAGATTGGAATCATGCTGAGTACAAGCATAATTAATACTAAAGTCAAGGAGCTGGATATTAAAAGAATTAGTAAAACTAGACAATGAGTTTTAGTTTATCAAAGGACTGTTAAAATCGCCAAGGATAATAGAATGTTTGTAACAGGCAGAATATATGTGTTCTCATTCTGCGAACAGAGCCTCATTAGCTTCTTTAGTGAGAGAAGGAGGCCCATAAAGTAATGAGAATAGAACTCGCAAATAAATTGACTGCCAAATAAAAAAAGTTGTACCTAGCTCGTTCCTTAAGAGTGAAAAAATAAGCACAGAGAAGTTAATGCTCATCTTAACATAAATCAGACATCCACCACATCTATCTTTATTGGAATCATGTCGGATGAAACTGTAGCCAGGAATAGCAATTTTACTATTCAAATGTCATTTAAAAGCCAAGTTTTAGAAAACCCTAGAACATTGGTAGATTATAGATAATTAACGCTTTAATTTTATTAATTTAATTATTTTATTTTGTGTTTGCTACTTTGAATGTTTTACGAGAAACATCTTTTAGCAGTGGACAATTAGCGAAGCCAAATGTGGGCCCGAATTTTAGTGTTGACGATGGAATTTAAACCCACGTCCACCAAGGTCCGAATTCGAGCGCTGTACCGCTAGACCACCCCGGCACACGTTTGTTAAGCAAACTAAAAGCATTGGTATAAAAACATTTAAAATTGGGGGTGGGGAAGTAATGGAGTCGATCTGCTTAATTTGTAGATAAACGGGGGCTGACTCAGAGGCGTTGAAGGAAAATCCTGTATATCGGAGATACAGGAGTTATTGTCTAATCTAATAGGAGTTGACTTAACTAAAGGGATGGATGAAAGTTTGGAGCACGTATAATTGGAATGACTATTATTTCTTTGTACAGTTGGATGGTTTTTATGTAATCGGAGCTTCGGGAAACGAGAGCGCACCGAAGACCAATTACTTAGAATTTCGGCCACAGTTTTTCTGGAATTGCAAGTAACAATTATAGAGGGGGGGGAGAAAATATGGGATTGTTTACAAGTTATGCGAATTACCTTAATATTTATAAGTGTTGGATGATAGGCAGTTATAGCGTCAGTGACTACTTCTTTGCAGTTTAACGCAGACTTAGAGATGTCTTTTATTATAACATTGTTCTCCCTCCTTTTATCAGCAGAGTATTGCTTAATTACTAATACAATCTCTTTTTTTAAGAGAAATGTAAAACAGCATTAGTAGCTGAGTAAGGAGAACATTGTTTATTTCTGAAGTAAGCTTGATAATAGAGGTCTTTAATAAACTTATCTCTTCTATATTGTTAATAGAACTGGTGATAAGTGAGCTTTGTGAGCTTTGAAGTTATTTTACAGACCTCTTTAGTGCTAAATTACTGGCTGTTAATTTTTTGACCAAACTGATAGACACATCTAACTCAGAATCGAATGTAGAAGTAGCAAATGAATGGTTGCTAGACCGTAGACAGTTCCTGCAGATAAACTCAACACAGCTGTTGGCAAGGTCGTAATAGTAAGCTTTAGACAGCCCTGGACACCTTTCGTGAAACACACTTAGAACAAAACATACATGTCTTTACTAAATTACTACAACCCCGATAGCCACAAACTAAAAGCTGAGAATTTATTATCATCAGTCAGTAAAATCTGAGAAAATTGTAGTAAAAATAATAAACAAAATATCACAATGCAAAATCAAAGTGATAATCAGTTGAACATGTAATAAAAAGGTTTAAAGCACAATATATAAAAACAGATAGCACATGATCAGGCAATTAAACAACACAAATTGCACAAATGCACACAAGGCTACACAAAAAAAAACAAATTTACACGCCACACCAAAAAAACACTGAAAACCGCAATTAAAAAATAACGCGTAATACAACGAACAAGCGCAAAACAAAGTAAGCTACTTTTGATTAGTAATGCCACGCAAACGTATTGCACCAATTTTCGGAAAAGAAACTTATCTAGAAACACGTAGCCTAAAGACAATATCTAAAGGTTTATATCTTTATTTTAAAAATCAAATAAACAAGAGGTATGTAAAAAGCAAAATACTTTTGCCGGGATGGTTTAGCGGTATAGCGCTTAAATTTGGATCTTGGTGGGCATGGGTTCGCATTCTACCACCGGCGCTAAAATGCGGGCCTACGTTTGGTTTCGCTAAAATGCTCACTGCTGAAAGATGTTTCTAGTAAAACATTCAAAGTAGCAAACATAAAAAATTGCAATTCTGAACATCCAAAAGCTTACCATATAATATTAATTGCTAATTAGTTTAAAGTATTAAAAAAAAACAATTTAAACATAATATTTGTTTAGTAAAGTAACAACAAATGCTTATGTGAAACAGAGTTAAAAATGCTAAAAATTAAATTCAGTAAAAACATAATCAGGATTTATTAGTTTTGGTGTTAACATTAACGTTGTAGTATGCTACATAATTTATATGTTATCAGCTTGTTTATTGATTGTTTATATACGGCGTTTAAACTAATAATAATTAATTAAAAAACTAACATTTTAAATCAAAAGAATTTAAGATCTAAGATTTAAAAGCAAAACATTATTACCAAACTTATATTTGTTTGGTAGTGCCACGGATAAGTTTCAAAACCGGGTAGTTAATCTTTTTTAATAAATTTTACGGTTTTTTATTTTAATTTTGTTATATTAAAAAAACAAAATAAAAAAAAATTATTTTATTTTTAAAATTAATGTACTTTATTAATTATCAGTTCTCATTCTTTTTCTTTTACAGCCATTCCCTCTTTCATGTTTCTGTTCAATTTTCTTCATTTGGATTTGTATTAAACCAGTTTGAAGCATTTTGACCATTAAATAGTTTTAGCGTAAGTTTGTAACTACCGGCTGCTTTTTATACAGCAAACTTTTTTTTCTTATCTTGGATTATGACCAACTAATCAGTTCATTTTTTATACTCTCTAGGTGGAGTTTGTTAATTCTCCCGTGTCTTCTAAAGTTTATAAAGCGTGTTTAATTATATGTTAAATATTTAAAATAAGTCTAAATAAATGTTTTTAATAAATTTTGTATAAATAGGTTATTTAAAAGTAAAGATAATTGCTTATATAAAACTGTATCAAGTGTTATTCATTAAATTCATACAAATAATAGTATCTTTTTTATAATAAAAATTCGACTAATTTTATATAAAATATTTTTTGTAAATACAGTTTAAAATAAAAATAATTTAAAGTTATTATTGTTAATTTAATAATTTTAAAATAAAATATTAGTTAATAAAAATTACCGCAAGGGTCGGTACTAGGTCTTTTCCATATTTGATTTACACTTAATAAGTACAGTGAACTCGATCAAAGATTTAGGAGTTCTTTTTACCCCCTCCCTCAATTTTTCCCTTCAACATAAGAGTGCCGCTTAGTTAGGTTTTAAACTAGGCAAATTTTTTGTACGTAATTTAAGACTTATTCTTAATAAATGTTTGCGTTTAATTTTTATGTTGTATGTCAGGCCACACTTGGAATATTGTATACAGGTCACTGCTCCTATTCTAAAGGATGACATACAGCGTCAAGAAAGTGTTCAAAAATTCTTAATTAATTTTTTAAGTAGCTTAAAGGGTAAATCCTATCACGACAGATTAAAAATTTTAAAATTATTCCTCTTGAGTGAAAAAAGACTCTAAGGCGATTTAATTTTAGTTTACCAGTTACTAAAAACAAATCGTTTGATTATTTTGATATTGCGCTCAGTCGTTTGAGGGGTCATGAGTATAAAATCAATAAGCCTAGAGCTCTGACTCTTATTAGATTGCATCATTTTATTTATAAAGTAGTTTCTGCCTAGAATAAGCTCTCCGTGCATGTTATTTCAGTCCCAACCATTAATTCTTTTAAATCTCCTTATAATAAATCTATCCTTCCGAATTTTATTTAATTTCCTTAACTGTTTTTGGTCTTTTATCAGTATTTATTTATTTTTATTACTATATTTTATGTTTAAAAAAATATATTTACACTTTTAGATATACTGAGAACCGAGGATCAAAGGGAATATTTTTTTTCCTGCGCGATTTTCGATTAACGATAAGTTTAAATTTTTTGCCCTCTCTTTAATCAGATTGCATTTTGCATATTTTTAAATATATTCTTTGGTTTTTTCTCACTATTTGTTTAGAAATACCATTGTTTCTATTATTGAAAATTAATTTTTCGTTTTGTTCTCGTGCTTATACATAAATGGACTCACACGCAAATTACTGTGGACGGCGTAGGTGCAGTAAACCTGTAAAAATTGGGATGATATGTTCCTCATGCGATTTATGGTTCCATGAATGTTGTACGGGACTTTCAATAGCTAGTTACGCTTTTTACGCCCATTCGGATGAAGATTTTATCTGCAGGGAATGTTTGCATAAAAAAATGCAAACCCACTAAAGAAATAGGAGTATTGTTTGAGAATAAAGTGGATAACATATATAATTATTTAGAAAATAACTGTAACAACACTATAGTGCACAAGGAAATTTGTGCTCTTGCACAAAAATTTGATGCATCCACAATCGATATTAGGAATATCTATGACGAAATAATTGAGTTAAAATCTCATATCGCCATGCTCGGTCCAGCTAATGCAGCTGCAAACTGTGCCTTAAAACTTTCTCAGGAAGAGATTCTAAACGCCTCTAAAGATATTGTTACTGAACAACAAAGAGCATGTAATATTATCATTAAGGGTATGCCCGACACAGTGACAAATTGTCACCAAATCATATCTGATATGTGTAAGGATTTTCTCCATCCTGCACCTTTAATTAAAGTAAGTAGGATTCATTGTAAACTAGATCATTCTGCCCCTCCGTTACTTGTCAGTTTCCCTTCACCTCAATATGTATTAGACATTTTTAAGAGCTGGCCTAGTATTAGGAGTTCGCTACCTTTCAACTTAAGACTTTTTAAAGATCTACCACCAGAAAAAAGGCCCAAGCGGTCTTTTCCCTAGGTAATATCCCTAACAATGTGTTAAATCCATCTAAAGTTCCAATAGTTGAGTTAACACCATTAAGACTTGATAAAATTCATCAGGATTTTCCCCATACGCCTCGGGGTCAAATTTACGTCCCATTAAGACATCGACTAAGACAAAATTCACCATTACTAATAACTCCGTAGCACTCAAAGTTGTATACACTAATGCACTCAGTCTTAGGAATAAGTTGTCTGAGTTCAAGTGTCTAGCCACCTCTTACAAACCACATATCATTGGGGTTACAGAAACTTGGCTCACTGATGAAATTTTAGATAGTGAAATAAGCATTCATGGATATAATATTGTTAGGAGTGACTCTCATAGGGGTAAATGTGGAGGGTGTGTTTTTTATGTCAAAAACTCCCTACAGTTCTCTATTTTTAGACCAGTTTCAGGTGATACGTTAAAGGGGTATGATCTTCTGCATTTAGAGATTCCATTGGCTTCGGAAAAATTAGCTCTTTTTTCTATTTTGTATAGACCCCCTCTCTCTCAAAAGCTTTAGATAGATCTCTTGTAAAAGAACTCTCCTTCCTCACCTCCCTACCACATAAATACATTGTTTTAATGGGGGATTTCAATGCTCCCTCAATTAACTGGAATTCCCTTGAGGGGCCTCAACTATTCTTTGAACACAGTCTGCTAAATTTTAGTATCGAACACGCCCTCAAACAGCATGTCCGTTCTCCCACTAGATATAGAGCTGGATGCAATCCATCTTGTCTAGACCTGGTCTTTACAAATATTCCATCTCTAGTAGACTCTATCAAGTTTCTCTCTCCATTGGGAAGGAGTGATCACTCAGTCCTATCTTTCTCAGTTTTCTTCCCCACGCCTATTACTAAATTGCAGAAAAGAAACATACTACCCTCTCCTGATTTTAGGAAGGCTAATTTTAAGAATTTACGCGAGTTTTTCCTTAATACCAATTGGGATCTACTAGGTTTTGATAATGTAAATTGCCTATGCTCACACATAACAGACATAATTAGTCGTGGCATTAGGTTATTCGTTTCCTTCAAGATTCAAGCCTCACACAAAAAGCTATTTCCCAGCCGTATTAAGAGGTTAATCCAGAGTAGGAACACGGCATTTACTAAGTGGAAAGCTACGAATTTACCTTGTTTCCATTACAAATATATCGATATTTGAAATCAAGTCGTGGCAGCTATTAAAAAGTTTAAAGCTATAAAACTTAACACATTATTACATAAAGCCAAAAATGATAAAAAATTCTATTTAATTTTATTAAAAGGAAACGATGTTCGGAAATTATTCTTCCTAATATTAAAGACAGTAATGGTCAGGTACTATCAGCTGAATCCTCGTGTGAAGCTTTTAAGGAATACTTTAAGTCAGTTTTTTGTACTGGAGAGTTGGTTGCCAGCTGTTCTACCGATCCTTCTACTTATTTAGGTAATTTCAATATCACTAAGGATATGATTTGTAAGCAATTTAAGCATCTAAAATCTAATTCATGCGGGTCTGATGGGATTTACCCTAGAATTCTTAGGGAGTGTGCCGATGTCTTGGCACCAATTTTCCATCATTTATTTAATGTATCCATTCTTAGGGGCAAGTACCTGATGTCTGGAAATCAGCCTACATTAGGCCAATTTATAAAACAGGCAGGAGATGTAGCCCTGATAGTTACAGGCCGATTAGCATTCTGCCTGCATCTAGTAAAGTAATAGAAAGACTAATCAAAGGATATTTAATAGACTATCTACTGGATAAGAATTTAATAAATCCTGCTCAGCATGGATTTATCCCTTCCCGTTCATGTCTAACCAACCTATTAGAATTCACAAACGGGCTAACTAGGGATTTAGAACAACACTCAAGTGTGGAAGCCGTCTACTTCGATTTCTCCAAAGCTTTTGATAAAGTCACGCATTCCCTCTAATAGCTAAGTTAAAGGCTTTTGACATAGGTAATCCTTTATTAAATTGGATTAGTGATTTTCTGAAGGATCGATATTTCAGAGTTAGGCTCGGCAACGTTATCCACCCAGTGCAAAATAACATCAGGTGTGCCACAAGGGTCAGTCCTAGGTCCTTTACTTTTCATATTGTTTGTCAATGACCTATCTGCAAAAGTTCAATTAAACATTCTGCTCTATGCGGATGATGTTAAAATCTGGGGTACAAACCCGGAACTTTTGCAACAAGATGTTGATAATATCTATCTGTGGTCGGTTAAAAATAGGCTTCCTTTAAATTTAGAAAAGTGCAAACATATAACTTTTGGACGACCTTTGGGGTAGCCTTCATGATTCGGGATAAACCTATTACAACAGTAAAAGTGGTTAAAGATCTGGGGGTTACATTTACGTCATCTTTAGTCTTCTCATTTCATCATAAATTAGCGACCCAAAAATGCTTCAGTATGATTAAGTTTTTCAGACGAAATTTAGGCAAAATTCCGATAGATAGCCTTCGACTATTATTTATGTTATATATAAGGCCACATTTAGAATATTGTATCCAGGTAACTGCCCCATCCCTGAAAGGTGACATATGTCAACTAGAAAGAGTCCAAAGGTTGCTCTCCAGACTCCCTCACGAGCTTAGTTTTAAATCATATCCTGAACGTCTACGGAATTTAAAATTATTCCCTTTAGGAGATAGGAGACTCCGAGGCGACTTAATTTTAATATATCAGTTATTCACCAGTAATAGGATCACGCACTTTTTTAATGTTAATAATGGTAACCTTAGGGGACATTGTCGGAAGATTCACAAGTGTTAGACTAAATCATTTCACACACAGATTCATTACAGAATGGAATAAGCTTCCAAGTCATGTAGTTAATTCTAATTCCTTAGGTTTATTTAAGATAAATTATGACAAACACAAGCTCTCCAATTTCATTTAATTTCTAATTTATTCTTTCACTCTTCTCCACCATATCTTTATTATTTCCTTTCACAATTATTTACTTTTCTTGTCCCAGCTTCTTCCTCCCGCTTTATTCTCCCCAATTTTAAATTTTCAAATACTTTGAGAACCGAGGATTAAAAGGATAAAGTCCTACGCACCTCGTGTACCGTCCTGATCCTGATACCTCGTGTATTGTCCTGTTCCTGTTCCTGAGAATTTCTAAATAGGGTTTTACAATTAAAATATTTTTAAATGCACATTTTAATGCATTAAATTATTATTTATTTTACTAAAAAAATTAATTTTAATAATAATTAAGTAAAAGATATTTTTCACAAATATAATAATGACCTTGGCTTTTATGATACAGGGCGGGTGAGGAAATTTTTGTTAGATGTTGTCTGTAGGGTAGTGTTTTAAATATTATTTTGGTGAAATATTTAATGTGTGATACCTTTTCAGTAAATGTATATTTAGAATAAATTATTTAAAAACTTATTTACTATATTTATATATTGTAATACATTAGGGCCAGAAGTAATTAGTACTGTTATGGTTGATTCTTCTTTATGGAAATCTACTATTATATCTGCTTTAAAAAAGCGTGATTTAGTACAAAAGAACTATTTTTCTGAATTATTTGATAAATGTAAGTGCTGATATGTTATTTATTTTTGTAGACGCAGATTACAAAAATCGTTTGGTGTATTTATCAACCGAAAACACACGTCTTGACCGCGAACTATCAATATGTAGACAAGAAAATTTAGAAATTCAATTAAAACTTGAAAAAGCGTAATTATTACATTTTATTTTACTTTTTGTTCACAGGAATGCACTTAAGTCGTATGATTACGAGCAAAAGGTTTTTCAGATGCAAGAAGAAGTTACAGACTTGCATCGTCAAAAAGGATCGGTAATTGTTTTTTTAGTTTTAATTATTATAATAGCTGGCTGAGAATGTAATTGAGTTGAACAAAGTAGTACAAGAAAAGGATAAACAAATACTTTCGGGAAATATGAAGTTAGTTTATAATTTATTTGCTTACTCTAAAAAATAGAATTTCTGAATTAGATAATGTACTAAAAGATGCTCAAAAATCAAATTATAAACTATTGGAGCAAGTTAAATATTTGAATGGATTAAAAGATGTTTTGACGGATGAACAAGCTTCAAGTTTGCTCGCACTTAAAGCTATGGAGTCAAAATCCAAACAACTTGAAGATGATAATGTTCAACTAATAAGACGTATGAAAGTTTTACAAGATACAATTGAAAAATTGAAGAATATTGAGTACGATTTACAATACAGGTATTTTATATGAGTTTAATATTGTCTTTTAGAAAACACCAAGAAATTATTCGGAAAAATTTAGAGGATGCTGCTAATTCAGTTATCAATGTTTCAGAATCGTACGTTTAATGTGGTTTATGTAATCTTTTAGTGGTTTGGAGGGGTTGTTTTTACCATGCAGGTCTTCTCTTCCATGTACTGTTTTAGCTAGAGTGGTACGTTATGTTTTATTTATTTATTTCTACCAGGATGCAAACGAAGGTGATGTTAATTGTGTTCGTTTTACTCCATCCGGACATTTATTTGGATCAGCTGGTTTTGATAGAAAATTGAGACTTTGGACAGTCTATCATGGTAGTTTTCTGTTTGTTTTATGTCGCATTAATTTTATATTTTATTATCAAGTATACATTTAATAGAGTACATTGTTTGATTATTTGTTATAGGTAAATGTGAATTGCATTCTACTTTGATTGGATGTAACGGAAATTTAAATGCAATTGATTTTGATCCGAATGTGAGTTTAGAAATTGTTTGATGGGTTTACTTTTTTAACATTTTTAATAGTTTTCTAAATTATTTTTACATTGTTTATTATTTTTGACTTTTTAAAGTAAATGTATTTATTAAAAACATTTTTAAAGGAAACATCAGTTTTGGGCGCATCTAGCGATTTTTCTTGTCGAATTTGGACTTTAAGTGATTCCCGCTTAAGAGTAAATTTAACAGGCCATTCTGAACGTGTAATATCGGCTAAATTTATGGGTTCTACCGACCGTGTAATCACTGTTTCATCAGATCGTACAATCAAGGTTAGTTTTGTTTTATATTCAAGATATATATTTGTATTTTTTTAACTAGTTGGATATAGTAAGGTTATTTAAATTGCACCTTTTCGAATTTATTTATTTATGGGCATTTTAATATAATAGTACTTAATTGTGATTTTGAAATAAGATCAGTTATTTTCAGTTTTTTTGTTTATAAAGGCACATTAAAAAAGAAGTGAGTTTTTTCATTTGCACGGTTTTTGATTGATCTTTTACACTAAAAACTTTTTTAAAATTTTAAGTGGTACATTTTTTGCACATAGGTAAGGTTACTAGTTTTACTCTTTGATCTTTAACACTGGCTTGAGATTGTCTGGGGAATGGTTGACTTGAGCAATAATAAGATGATTATTTTAAATGTTTTAAAATTTTAATACGACATGTGGGGAAACAGATTTATTAATAAGAAAATGTTATCTTTTTACGGCACTAAATTTAGTTTAGAAAAAAAAAATTTAAATTTAAATTAAATAATTTTATTTTATATTTTGTTTTTTAGTGTTTTTTTGTTTATTGCTAATAATGCAGTGGTTGAGTGTTTAAATATTCACTATTTTGGTGCATGATATATTTGATTTTAATAGTTTTGGGATGCCAATAAATGTCTTTGTAAAAGAACGATTATGGTTGGATCAGCTTCACAAGATGTAGTATATTCTACTACTCTGGGCGCTGTGATTAGTGGACATTTTGATCATAACGTGCGTGTATGGGATGAAAGGAGTGGGGTGAATATTAATGAAACGAAATTATCTGGACGTGTTACTGGATTGGATATTTGTTCAGGTTAGATTTTTAATGTGTTTCTATTAATAAATATTTTAATGATTAATTATATAACAATCGTTTTTAAATATTAATGTTTGTTTGGAAACATGTATGTATATAAAGGTAAGTTAAGTAGAAAAACTTGAATTCATTAATTTTTTTGAAATAATTGGAGTAGACAGATGTCTATTTTATCAGTTTTACAAAATGAACTATGCAATGAGACCATTTAACAACAAAAGCAGGTTGTTCTAGATTGAAAAAATATTTGATAATATAAATAAAAAGGTCAATCAAGTATTTAAAAGTTAATTTTAATGAGTCCGAAATGGTGTGGGTTTGAATTTCTCTCTAGTCACAGTACCTTTTGGGAATCTAATAATTTTAAGGATTTTAGTAATGCTTATACAGTTTTGATTTTTAAAAGTGGTGATAATTCTGTTTCCATATCTCTAGGTGGTGCATCATATATTCATATTAACATTAATTACAGATCACACGTACAACGGTGTAACGGGATTTCTGCTTTGGTGGATAGGTCCAAGCTTACATTTAAGGTACTCAAAAGGTATTTAAAAGTATACCATTTTTGGCCGTTGAGTTAAGGGCGATAATTTTGATCAATACATCAGGCGACTTTGTCAATTTTTGGGAACAGTGGCATTGTCACAAGGATGGCGTCTATCATACAAGAAACTTCGTTATTCTGATACGTTTGTTGAGTTTATGAAACCAGTGGAGTTGATCGTTTGATACGCTGTACAAATAAAAAACAACGGGAGAGTTTAGAATTTACTGCCAATGCTGAAATCATACTTAAATAGCATGTAGCTCTGGTCTACTTAGTGAATGATTTACCCGTTAAAATCAATTGAGTTATGCATGTATTGCTAAACTAGCTAATTTTGGTCCCACCCAACAGTTTGGATATTATTTTGTTATTTTTATTGTAACGTATACTTTGAACACGTGATAATGAATTATAAGAAAACATTCCAGTAATACAATAGTGTGAATTATGAAATTTCCTACCTACTACAAATAATTTATATGGAATGATTTGTTTCTATGTTTTAAACTAGATATGAGTAGTGTTTTGGCATGCACACGTAACAACACGTTGGAAATTATCAATTTGCGAATGAATCGTGTTGTACAATGCTTCAAAATGGACGAATTCAACGTTGGTTCAGATATTGTTCGGCCTTGTTTTTCACCCGATTTTAAGTATGTAGCTGCTGGCGGTCAAGATGGTGGTGTTTACATATGGAATATTTCGAGTGGCAAACTAGAAACATGTTTGCGTGATCATGGGTACGTACTTTGTTTAAATAGAATGTATATATATATATATATATAACAAGTGTTTTGCCGCTGGTCACACAATTATGTTTCAGCTCCAAGCTCAATTGAACAGCAACTTGAAGTGTTTTTGTGAAGTCAGTAATTAATATGCACTCTGTTGATCACAGTTATTGATTTTTTTATATAAGAGTTTTAATTGCGAGTCTATAGACCGGTTAACTGCAATCAGCCAATTTATTACGAAAACTGTGCAATTTGTAAACCACTTTTTTGGACTCTTCTGTGACAAGTGAACAGCAATTTCCTTCAATGGGGTTGGCTATCTAAAGGCTGTTGTATGCAGCTCAATCCATTAACACTTGAATATCCAGTTGCTGAAAATGTTTTCTATTAAAACACAAATATACATAGATGTAATTAGTAAAGATTAAACTTTTTTTAATACCAATTTTACATGTTTAAAAAAATTGTCAATCTAGGAACGTGGTCGTCTGTTGCCATTGGAATCCCGTTGGTAATTCTTTTGTTTCTTGTGAACGAACAAGGAAAGCAGTGGTTTGGGGCAACTAGTTACAATGATGATTCTAACCCAATAAATATGTTTAATTTAAATTTGTTTTATAAATATATTGCATATTTAGACAAATTGCCATAAACGCTGTATAGAGATACGTAATTTGTATGTGATTATACGCACACACATACACACACACACACACACACACACACATATATATATATATATATATATATATATATATATATATAGGTAGATTGTGATATTTTAATGTACATTATTTAATAAAATGTTTTTATTTATTATAAAGACTTTTTAATTTTTGTTGTTGTTTGTCTTTGTTTGATTGAGTTAAAACAACCCCCTGGGGATGCTAATAATCTTGGAATAGGTGCACCTAAACACTCAGACTAAGGGAGATCGAATGCACAGCGGTAAAATTGGGTTCCGCCTTGGCGGATGGATGCAAACATACATCCAAGGTACTTTAAAGGTATCTTAGATTGTACTTATACCACATGTAGCCGTTAGGATAAGAGAGATTAGTCTAACCAAATATTCTGGTGGCCTTATCAATTTTTGCCAAGAAACCTCATTATTCTATATTTATTGTGCTTATAAAGCCGTTGAAGTCGATTGTTTATTATGACTACGTCACCAACTACAGGGAAAAAATAAAACACCCTCGAAAATGCTTTTAATTTAAAATCAAATGTTTGCATGTCACAATTCTTGATGCAAGTCAATGGCAATTTTGTTTCCAAATATACATCTTTTGCACACTATTTTTGTCATAGTCAATTTTTTGGACACAATAGGGTTTTTGTTTATTGGATAAGAATAATTAATTTATTTTAGACAGATCAAATTATTTTCAGACATCGATTACGGCATTTGCAATTTTGCAATTTTTTGTCAAAATCAATTTCCATTCTAAAATGTCATTGCAATGCATAGAAAAATATCTAGGGTGGTATTTTGGATTGGTAAAATTTGTACCAGAATTTGGGATTTTTATTGCTAATTTGTATCCAATGTTTGGACACGTCAAACAATGATCTATTAAAGATAGCCGTAACAGTTTGGATGTGGGTTTGGAATCCCATTCTAAAGACTATTTAGCTATATTTTAGATTGGGACATGACAAGTTTTCTATTTTGTACTAGTGTTAAAACGTTATCTTTTGTATTAGTCAATATTTATTCATTTATCTGTTGTGGTTAGTGACATGGCCGCCTTTTCATTATTTCTATATTTTTACAGTGTATTCAACAAACGTAGAAGAATAACGAAGTTTTATGGCTAATAGACTGCATTCTTGTTACGGCGCCATTGTTTACAAATATTGATAATACTAGATATGTTTGCAGGATTATCTCCCTTAGCCCAACAACTACATTTAGTATACACATACCTTAAGATACTTTTTAAGTATCCTGGGTGTTGCTAGCATCTATCTGCTAAGGCGGAAGCCAAGTTATACTGTTGGGCAGTCGATGTATTGTGTGTTAGTCTAGGTGCTTAAGTACTACTAATCCACAATCTGGCACGTGGAAGTGATAATTAGGAACATCACCATCATCAGGAATCGGGACTTTATAAGCATTACTCAAATCCTCAGAATTACTGGTATCCTGAATGGTGGAAGGACATTATTCGGGGTGCTATGTGAACGAAGGAATGGCTCTGATTTAAACTGTCGTTGATTATCCCATTTTAGACAACGTTTATTGATTGTCAATCAAATTATAATTTTAGTACGAAAATGTCTACGGGTGAAAAGCAACCTGAAAAGCGTCGCAAAGAATCGATAATCGATTTGACTAAATACATGGACAAGCGCATCCGAGTTCGTTTTACTGGTGGGCGCGAGGCAGTCGGTCTTCTTAAGGGATGCGACAATTTACAAAATATGGTGCTCGACTGTACAACCGAATATTTGCGCGATCCGGATGATCCACATAGACTGACCGAGGATACGCGGGAATTGGGACTAGTCGTTTGTCGGTGAGTTGGTCGTTTCAAATTATGTAATTTTGGTGAAGGTACTTAATTGTGGACATTTAAATCGGAAGTAACTGTGGATAGATGTGAAGTTTGGCAATAAACACCCTTGAGCGATCACCTTTGTGATAGCTGAAGTGTTACTTTAAGTTAGTAAAGTTTTTATAGATTAGGGGTGTTGATAACGTGTACATACGTTTTTAATGTATATCGTATTTGATTGGTTGATTTCAACGTTATTTAAAGAATCCCAGGTTTGTCGAAGTATTGATCGATCTATTTTTACTGTTTTTTTGTGTCAGTGTTTACAAAGATTGTTTTAGGTTGCCTGATTAGCTGTTGGAGTATACTTTTACCAGATGGCTGGATATGATATTGTTGTATCTTTAGAAATCTTTTAAATATAGGTATATGCTTGCATCCATTTGCGAATGCAGAAGTTCACCTATGCCACTGCAATCAGTTTTTGTTCCGTTTAAATAAAAGCTGGGAATACACTACGCACAGGTACGCGGAGTGTCACTGGAACTGAAGACTATATAAAAATATAAACAATAGTTAAATTTTCAGAAATATTTTTATTTTATTGAACATTATGTATTTTTATATTCTATTCTGTTTAATCAGAATATGTCAATGATTCGGAGGATTCGAGTAATACTTACGAATTCTTAAGTTTCAATGATGGCAATATTTTTAATTCCGTCCACCTCCATGTGGTGCATTCTGGACATAAACTTACACGGATCAGAGATTGAGTACACATCGGTACAACTAGGATTTTGCTCTTGGAGGATGAGTGCAAGCATAGACTCAGGGTATTTATAAGATTTCTTAAGATAGACGTAAACCGCATGTAACTATTTAGTTAAGAAGGCCAATTCAGGCAATTTTAATCTTTGCAGACAGTGATGAAATAAATTATTTTTTTACCGTAACATAAACTGTCAATTACATTTTGTCCAGCTGTTGCAATAATACAACAAAAACCCTTTTTGATTTCAGCGGTCCGTCTATAGAACTTGTTTGTCCAGCCGACGGAATGGAAGCCATTCCGAATCCGTTCGTACAGCAAGAATAAGACCAGTGGTCATTTTGCCGAGTCCATATTTTGTAAAAATAAATATATTTTTATAACAACATATTTTCTATTTGACAAATTGGTAAAAAATTATTGACTACAATTTGGAGGTTAGCCAAGAGCAGTTTTACTTTAATGTATTGTATCTAGTTAAAATCAATTGACTAATGCCAATGATCCTAAGGATTTGAATAATGCTTATATAGTCTCAATTTTCAATGATGGTCATATTCCTGACTGTTCGTCCTCCACATGGTGCATCCTGGACTAGGTGCCAACAGGCATCTAGATTGATAACAGCAGGGTCCGAGTGCACAGCGGTATAACTGGGCTTCCGCTACGGCGGGTGAATGCAAGCATACACCCAGGATACTTAAAAGGTATCTTAAGGTAGCCATTGGCTAAAGCAGATAATCCTGATAAAAAATTAGACGGCCTCGTCAGTCTTTGCGAACAGTGGCGCCGTCACAAGAATGCCATCTGCCGACCAAGAAACTTTGTTATTCTTCTACGTTTGTTATGCTTATCAAGCCATCGAAGTCGATATGCAGTATAAATATAGAAAATAATGAAGAGGTGACCATGTCATCAACAAAAATGAACCAAAATAAGTTGACTGTTCAAAGACAAAAAATTGGCATTGAATACACACTCTAAATAATTGGATTCGAGTGCTACCACCGGCATTAAAGACAGGCCTTCCTTTGGTTTCGCTAAAACTGGTGTTATCATAACAACAATGAAATATTTTGGACTGTATATTTTATACAAAAAAGGATAAATCAAATTTTCACAAAAATAATGACAAAAACAATCTGTTGTCATCATTAAAGTACATCCTTATATTTTGTTAACAAATGCAGTTAGTAAAAATATTTACAAGTATTCAGTCTACACACACGTATATCACAGATATTACTATACATTGGTGTCCTACATAATGAATAGAGTATAAAAATGTATACAAAAGAAACTTGAAAGGTATCAACAGCCTCGAGCTGTACTGGTTGAAGTTTTCTTAGGTGGTAATGGTGGAGGCGATCTACGTTCAGTAGGGTCTTGGGGGTCGTCACCTGTAGTCATGTTTCCACCTTGCTTGATACAAGTCTTTTCATCGTCATGCAATGGCGGTGTACGTTCGGGAGTAGGCAGGGTTCGTGTGTGTGTACGAGGTGGAAGAACCGGCGGTAGTGATGGGTCTGAAACAAATTGTAAACAATTGCAATTATTATTTCAATTTAAAGAAGTGCAAAAACACTCGACAATGTTGGTTCCAACGAGACTATTAACGTGTGGTAATGGAAGTTACGACCAATATTTGTATCGTACTGTTTTGGACAATAAACTAATTGTACACGTGGAGAAGGCTTGAGAGGTTCTTAAAGCGTGAATTATGTTTTGGTAGTATTTATTTATTCGGTTGTTACTGCTTAAATGTTTAACTGAAAGCATTTTTTAGCGGTACAGCGCTCGAATTTGGACCTCGGTGGACATGGGTTCGAATCCCACCACCGGCCCACGTTCGGCTTCGCTAAAATGTCCACTGCTGAAAAATGTTTCTAGTAAAACATTCAAAGTAACAAACATAAAATAAAAATTTAGCGATGTATCGGTGATGGCACTCAAACCTATGCTGACCCCAAGTTCGAGCCCAGCGCTATGCATCGAGTTTATAGCTCCAAAGGTACAATTTTCAATTTGAATCTGGAGTCTATTGGTTTGCAATCAAATAGAGTTTAGTTTCTGTTATATCAGGAAAAGTAATACCAATTCTGTGCTTGGAAAGAAATGTCAAAATTTAAAACCACACAGCAAACTCATTGCTGTATTGAACAACTATCTAGACTATTGAATATAATATAAATCATTTCAGCACTTGGAAATAATTAAGTAACCTTATAACCAACCAATCATAAATAAATACGAATGAGCAAATAGATAAAAATGTTCACAATGAAACTGAAATGATACCTGTTTTTTGCAGAACTACACTTTCTTCTTTTTCTACACTCAATAGCGGTTTGTCTTCGTTGATAACTTCGTCGAGTTTGGGAGAAATAATCAAAGGCGATCGGCTACTTATTTTTCGATGCGGCGCCCTAGGGGGCAAGGATGGCAGCGTTTCGGACAGTGGTGTATCTGAACATATGCTATTTACGACTGGCGTAAAACCTTCGTTTGAATTTGTAATTTTCTTGCTTACTATAAAAACATTAATCAATATAAAAGTCATGTATTTAAAAAATATCTTTGACACAATCGAAAATTATTAATCTGATATAAATGGTATTCATATATATATATATATAGCCTGTTTATTTTCAGTGTCTTCACGAAAACTCAGTAATGAATGCATTATTTGATAAACATAAAGTCAAAATTCGACATACAAACGTCCATTTATATAAAAAAACAGTAGATTTGCAAAACCCAATTATCGACCTCCCTTTAGCTTCATTCCAATGTTTCCCATTAAAAAATTAGTAAAAACCAAATAGATCTCTTCCCAGTGATTCTATGTAACTCGAACTTAACCAAAATACCCAATTGGAAAGCCCTATTTAAGTAACAATTAATTTCCCGGGGTGGTCTAGCGGTACAGCGCTCGACTCAAACTTGGGTAGGCATATGGTTCGATTTCTACCACTGGAACTAAATGTGGACCCACGTTTGACTTTTCACTATCTTAAATGTTTTACGAGAAACATGTTTTAGCAGTGGACATTTTAGCGAAGCCAGACATGGGCCAGCATTTAGTGCCGATAGTGGGAATCAAACCCATGCCCACCAAGTTTCGAGTTGAGCGCTGTACCTCTAGGTCACCTCCACCACATAAAATTGCAAACACCTCATTACAAACCTGATCGTTTGGACACATCAACGGTGTAATGGGGATTTTGGTTTACAAATTGTTCCCAACTCGATTTGTACTGAACCGTTCGGTTGGTCCGAGGCGGCAAAGCGGGCGACAAATTGGAATTGTCCTTTGAGACGGCCGAACTGCCAAATAAACGTTCGTTAGGTGTGGGAAGCGATGGCGAAGACGAAGCCGATCGCGCGTTTCGTGACACATTTGGCGGTTGAAAACGATGTGGCACTGAATTGGCACAAAGCGAATATAATTGAGCGACCGATAATTACAAGAACGAAGCTTAGTGACAAAAACTTCAGTGTCAAGCTCGAGGTGCAAATGGATTGGTAACACAACGACTTCTCTATTATTTCGGCATTTGTTGACCATTATCTCAAACGATTGATAGACTGTATTCGTGTAACAGCACCACTGTTTACAAACACCTGATTTTTTGTTAGAGTTATCTCCCCATAGTCCAATGGCTACATCTGATATTACAAGTACCTCAAGATGGAAGCCCAGCTATATCACTGCACTCGGTCCCTGTTGTGTTAGCCTATGTGCACCTCATCCAAAATGAGCCACGTGAAGGTGACAGTTAGGAATATCACTATCAATGAAAAGTGAAACTTTATAAGCATTACTCAAATACTCAGAAATATTAGAATCAAGGTCAAAGTATCTTGGATTCAAATAGGCGAGCTTCCTATTTCGTATATATATATATATATATATAATATTGGGTTAACTAGTAGCGCAGTCGGTTCTACGTAGCTACTGAAAAATCTGACCTAAGAAATAATTGATTAATTTAATTTGTCAGTGCTTAATGTTCCATGTCCTGTTGTATTAAAACCTACCTAAACTGTATTTAAAGTGTTATTGGACAGCATAGCCACATCATTCATATAAACTATAATATTAATAATACTAACAAATTATTTGCATCACTTACGAGTACCTCCAGTATTCGACGTCTTTACATTCTGACCAGAATCGTTATCAAGTTGGACATCATCAGTAATGTTCAAACAGCCTTCACCAGATGATTGTTTCTGGCCATTGTTGTTAGTAGTATCACTCAAACTTTCTTCACGATAAAAATTTTTCATCTGTTTAGAATCACTTCCAGTCGCAATAGAAGTTCGTGCCAAAGTTTTCGTTGTTGTTGTTGCTGTCGCGGACGAGTTAGCTTCAGAAGCACATGAGGCAATCAATTGTATCATATTGCGGAATTCTCGGGAATCTGCCGTGAGTTTGGCATCGGGAGGCGTAAGACCGAGAGCAGTGCCAATGCGTTGTTCGACAATACTCATACGACGCTCCGGCTAAATACATTAAATCAAGTGGAAAATTTTCAATTTGGAACTATTTCAACTGCTGAGTACATGCAAGAAGTAGAATTTAAAATGTTAAATTATCAAAAAAATGAATTGTTAGCATCATATTAAACCTTTGACACGTTGATAGGTTTAAAAAATAAAATGCAGATTGTTGTACCACAATGTACTTTGCATGTAATACTTTAGAGAAACCATGTACCGGGGTGGTCTAGTGGTACGGAGCCCGATTTAGACCTGAATAGGTTCGAATCCCACCACTGGTAATAAAATGCAGGCCCACGTTCGGCTTCGCTAAAATATCCACTGCTGAAAGATGTTTCTCGTCAAACATTCAAAGTATAAATGAATAAATAACAAACAAGTCATTGTAAGTCAACTATGGTAGCCCAACCCAAAATGTATTCTACTACAAGTATATTTAAAGATTTTTATTATGAGACAAATGCAATGTTAAATTTTGTGTGTAAGAAACATAAATTTAAAGTATTTTAAAAAAAAATAACGACTTTAAGCACATTAATTAATAATATATAAATTGCATTTAATAATTCCGTCTATATAGATTTTGTCATTAAAATATGACTTCCTTACAATTAATTTTTTTTAAACAATTATTTATTATATACAAAACAAAACGTGCAATATTTTATTTAATTTTGTAAACACTTTTCGTTTTTATCATTAAGAAGACTGAAAAAACGAGTTAGATATTAAAATTTTTTAAAATGTTTTGTACTGTTTTCTGACGAACTTGTACATCTGTAAGAATGTAAGTTCTCTAGCATCGCTTGTGCTTCCAAGACTATAGCATATATCTGTTATAATGCCGTGATTTCCTTTGATAGTGCGGTTACTATCTAACAGAATTTTATTTATTTTACCACTATTTAAATGTTTTATGGGAAACATTTTTCAACGGGGGGTCCGAATTTAGTGTCCATAGTGGTAATGAAAGCCATATCAACCCAGGTTCGAGCAAGAAAATGTACATCTAAAACAAATCATTGCAAACAGCCATAAACATACTACAATCGGCGCAGCATCCATTCCTCGTTTGGGTTGCAAATAGAGCGATTTTTCATATGTCAAATCGTCAAAACTGTTCTCGTCTTTCACACCGCTCATTTTGAACAAATCCAAATTTTCCAAAGCTTGCTGAAAATAGACAAAATAAAAAATCTAAATGCACTCAGTCAACAACACAAGTCAACGACTTTGTTTTAATAAAAAACAAAATCGTTGATAGGTTAAAGAAAATGTTTAAAAATTAAACATTTGGTTTTATTTGCTGACGAATTGGTACAGCACTAACCCAACAAAAGTATTCTAAAATATGTTTATTTCCAATTATGTCGGGTAATATACATCTATATATACTTTTTATTTTCATAAAAAAAATTAAAAAAAATCTTTAATACTTGAATATATTACGGAAAATATTATTAAGCCTAGTTTGGATCAGAAATGATTCAATCTAGCCAGTCCGAAGTCTAAATAAAGGAGGAGGGTTTGAGTGAAAGGTTAGAAACCTAGCCTCTGTAAAAAATTTATACTGCTATGGAAACAATACAAAAGGACACCATTGTGGCAAACAACGGAAAAAAAGTGATCGCACGTATCTGGATGAGAGAGTTACACAGGTGACAGGGTTGAGTGAAAGCCGAATGGAAGCTCAATCTTCGA
The DNA here is from genome assembly GCA_025895645.1 of Cardicola forsteri. Taxonomy (NCBI): domain Eukaryota; kingdom Metazoa; phylum Platyhelminthes; class Trematoda; order Strigeidida; family Aporocotylidae; genus Cardicola; species Cardicola forsteri. Next base: position 923,477 of record JAKXYG010001440.1, read on the forward strand.
TTTGCAGAATCTTCAATACCAACGAGACTTTATTGTTGTTGTTTTGCTGTAATTGTTATCTTATTCCCTCATACTTATTTTTAAACAAAAGGGTTTTGTATTATATACAAAATATATATATATATATATATATATATATATATATATATATATATATATATATATATATATATATATATATAATAGCTCGGTTGCTTCTACAAAACACAAATAAAAACACAAATATTTTAGTAGGAAGCTCTGCTCGAAAATCAATTAACTAATTAATTTAGTTATAGTATAAATAATTTGTATAATTATTCGTTTAAATATTTTGATAAAAACGTTCGGAAATAATAGAAATAGATGATTAGCATTATAATAATAACAATAAAAAGATTGTAATTTTTCTAAACAGAAAATAAAGCTTTAATTTAAACACACAAAAGCCTGTTGTTTGATAAATAATTTTTGATCGTTAGGCTATTGTGCACTTAATAAAAAACACCATTTACAGTCAACACCTATATAATTCAGATTTGTTAATAAAGAGAGAAGTAGGATTTTCTGGTATAAATTATTACTATTACCACTACTACTACTACTACTGCTACTACTACACAAATATTTTAACTATTGAATGTGTATGGTTACATTCTACGGAAAAAGACGAATATCGGCAATGGAATTAGAAGGTAAAAGAAACCGAAGAGAAGATAGCTAGAGGTAGATATGGAGAAAAAGGGGCTGTCAAAAATGGACACTGCCGATAGAACCAAATGGAGAAAGTCGACCAGAAACAACAATAAAAGACGGAAATACTGTAATAAAAAGAACAATGTGCGATCAATTAGAAATTCACTACATAACACTGCCATCATTCAATCAGGCACTATACTGTTCAACTACACTCTTCCTCCGAACCTTTCATAACCCATTAAAAAGATTGTACATATTTATTATTATTATTATTGCTGTTGACTTGGATACTTCAATGGAAGTTGCTTTCATTACACAAAAATAGGTACAATTAGCAATATCCAACATCGGAATTCAAAAATATACTTCCTCTTTCAATTGTACCAAAGTGGTACAAGTGATCAAGTAGCAGTAAACCCCCTCGTCCAATAAACCATTACTTACACGTATCGTCAAATCTACAGAAAAATTGTAGGCCGTTTGTTGAAAAGACAAATAATATTCCGTCAATTCGGCTAGCTGACAGCATTTTCGAAAATTGATAAGATGAACGGGTCCTTCATTGCAAGACGTCGTGTTGGGATCACCAACAGTCGGCGGTGATTCGGTTGAAAACGCCGCCAACGATTCGACATCTGACGACGCCGTTGTCGTCGTCTTGGCATCAATCCAGTCCAAATATTTCAATTCCAAATGGATCAACTGCGTTTTGTCGCCTGCTCCAATGAAAGGCAGACCCGGTGGATGGATTTGGTGAAGCTTCTTTTGGTAATCTTCGAAGTGCAAATGTTCGTCGTCGGTTTCGGCTGCCAACCGAAGGTTTTCAAAGAAGGCGCGGTGATGCGGTTTAGATTTGGAAATCAGAGCCTGGGCAAAAAAATGTAACAAACATATTGTGGTTAGTCATCTGTTTACTTTTTTTATGTTCACACAGCGCGTCAAACAATTGTTTTCTAGGGCTTACTATGTGAAGGAAATGTCATATAAGCGACAAGTCTGCCGAGGTGGTCTAGCGGTACAGCGCTCGACTCAAACCTGGGTGGGTTCGATTCTCATCACGAGCACCAAGTGTGGGACCCCTTTCGGTTTCCCTAAAATGTCCACTAATGAATGATGTTTCTCGTAAAATATTTAAAGTACTAGTAATAATAATAATAACAAAGTTTCTTGGTTGATAGGTGCTATCCTTATAAAAATGAATAAAATCGGTTAATTTTTATCAGGGTTGTTTCCCTCAACCTAACGACTACATATAGTATACATGTACCTAAAGATACCTTTTAAGTATGCTTGGACTCATCCAACAAAGCGAAATCCCACCGCTATTCACTCAATTACTTATTTACGTTAGGGTGAGACCAGGATGCACCACGTAGAGGTAAACCGAATCATCACCATTGGAAATTAAAACTTCGTAAACATTATTTAAATCTTCAAGAATATTAGGATGGGCATAGTACACGACACAAATAGTCGATTCTCTCAATCGAGTTATTATAACCGCAAAACTATTAAGTTTCCAAAGTGTAATTATAAAGAATCAAACCTAAAATCCTCAGTCGACACCTTCTAGTCTAGCGAAGTCATTTCAACGTTATTTTTAAATCCAATTGAGATCTGTGCAAATAGATCTTTTTCTAGCATCAATTTATCTGTGTCATGTAGCAAAAAATGTTCTTGTAAAGGGTCAGTCATATTTGTACCATTTTTTAAAAGTTGAGGCTCTTGACATTACGTTTGCCGCATCCTGTCTTTTAGTCTACTTTCTATAATGTTAGATAACCACAAGGGTAAAAAGTAGACTACCAATAATTTATAATAACTCACTCTCGTCTAGTTTTGGTCAAAATCATCATTAAAACGCAAATAACACATGACATCTTTAATTACATCACACACAATACACCCTAAAGTGGACAAAATAATTCAAACTAACATCAAAAGTATCGTTGAGACGAAAAACGGGCGAACTCATTAAAGCGGCTTTGGTTTCTTCGACACCCTGAAGATTGTTGAGTTGTTCGAAATACATGAGCAAGTCGGCTACTCGTTGCATTACAATAAGACGATCTTCCATATTTTCATAAAACATAATGGAATAGACCAGCCACCATTTGAACTACAAAGTAAAAGGGATAGTCATGATACCAAACGGCTTTATAGATAACAAAAAAGAGGGTTTAAATCTAAATAAATTAGCACAATATGAAATGAGTCTAGAATGCACTACATAGAGGCACGTAAAATATACTTCTATTAAAGGAACTAGGCTGATAATAATAATAATAATAATTGTTTATTAATGGGATTTAAAGGATGAAATAATTCAATTGTCAGATTCACATAAATAATAAATCCACTTGGTTTCAGTCAACCAAGAGCACTGTACAGATGTTTCATCCTTGTTTGGAATCATCAGCAATGTATACCTTTCAAGTCTCACACACAAACTTGAACCCACGCTCTATCTGGTGTCAGGACAGCGCCTTTAACCACTGAGCTAAGAGTAGTTAAAACCGATCCTGTAAATTTATTATTTATAGTAAATCTGATCAATGCTAATTGCTCAGTATCCTCAAATGCTGTACGTTACTACAGCTAACAAGGAAGTAAATGATCCCTTCCACTAGGACGTTTGTCATATAGGTTTAATAGCTTATACGGCACAGTTCGGTCATGTTCATTAATGGGTTATCAAAGATGACATATTGTTGTCAGATTCACTTAAATAATAAATATAATTATTATTATCATTGCTAATTGCGATTTCACAATCATCATCCTAATTACTATAAACATTTTGAAGTATATATGCATACTGAACTAACCATGTACAATTGGTGTAGTTTACTCAAACTTTAACATAAATATTTACCTTAAACTTTGTATTTATATATATATATATATATATATATAAATCTAAGTCAATAATAATAGTAATAATGATAATAATAAAAAACAGTTTTATTTTGTTGGTTGTTTAAAAAATATGTATTTCATAATAAATACACTATTATCTCATTTATATAGAATACGTCTTAACAATACACATGTTTTTTGTACAATTAAATGTTATTCAGAACTTCAAAAAAATGATGTACATTCATTATAATAACCTTAGACAAATACAATCTTTTACACTCAGTTCGTGTTTTGAGTTGTAAACGAACAAACCTACCACATTGCATTAAATTTGATTTGGGGCTATAAGTGACTTACTTTGTTTGAAAGTTCGACCGAAGCTTGAAAATTGGGAGCCCTAAGTTTTTCTTTCCCACTAACTTCCCAAAATTCAATGCGCGAATACAATTCCCATTCGTACATCGTAATTTGTCGAGCCAATTCAAGTGGATGAACCTGTGCCAATGTTGACAATTCATTTTCAAAATTTAAGTCGGGCATTTAAAAAAAACACATTGATACTATCTTGATAACAATTGTGTATTATTCTTGTTTCAAAACCCTATTTATTACTTCACAAAATAAGCACGGGGCCAACAAGATAACAGTAAAAGCAAAAATAACAACGAAGTCCCATAAGTTAAAAATAAACAACAAAAATGATTCCATGTGTTCGAACACCTTACAAAACGTCCTGTTTGATCCCATGAGACATTCATTTCAATTAGATCTTCCCAAATAATTGTTAGCCAGGTTCGCTATAGTCTATCAAATCTGCCTAGTAAGGACCAGAAATAATCCAATCTAGCCAGTCCCAATCTTGGATTAAGGAAGAGGGTTTAAGTGCAAAATTAGTAACCTGACCTCTGTAAAAAGTCTATATCACCATTAAATCAATAAAAGGACACCATTCTTACAAACAAAGGCAAAGAAGTAAAAGCTGAAAGGAAGCTTAATCTTCGATTTGTAGAATCCTCAATGCCAAAAACTTAACAAGTATGTGTAACTTACAAAATTACTTTTTTATTATTACAAAACTCTATCGCTTTGAAATGTTCCATGTAATTGTGCTTTTAACAAAAATCATCGTTTCATCTCATGTGACATTTATTTTTAACAAGATTGTCCCGAATGTTTCTAAGTTAAGTTTCCTGTAGTCTACCAACCTATATTTTACCATTTACCATCTCAACACTGTTTTTACTGGTCTTTTAAACGGTTAACGTGAAACTTGTTCAAGCAATTTTCCTCGTCTATCTGTGATGGTGTCGCATAGCTGACAAAAAACAATTTTTCCCATCATCATCTATGATTCGTGACATTAAAAAAATCTGACCAATAAAATACAAGCTTATCATTGATTGGTGGAATTTAAAAAAAACAATACGAGTTTGTGAAAAATGCAAAAATCAATCCAACACAACGTACATTAGTCAATCGCAAATCTTCGGGACACGCAACGAGACCCAAATCCAACGTTTTGGGTGGTAGTTGTTGGATGGTTTGGATAAGACGTACGCGATCACCTCGCAACGATTTTCGTATGTTGGCCACGTTGTTGGCTAAGTTGCGTGCACTGACGGTATCCAAAAAGTTCCACAATTTGTCGCGAAATTCTTGATTAGGCAATATGTCCAATTTGTAATAGGACGGATTTTTAACCCATTTTATGATAAAATTCAAAACTCTGTACAGAGATGCGTTGTTTAAAAGTACAAAAACAATGTTGACTATTGGTAATGCAAATAACATAATTGCATTTATATAATTCTTATGCTACACTTATCGCAATATATCTGGATATAATAGGGTATATATTTTATTTTTATTTTTATCACTTTGATGGTTTAAGGGAAACAACTTTCAACAGTCAAAATTTTAGCGAAGCTGAACGCGGGTCCGCATTTGGTGTCGATGGTGGGGATCGAACCCATGCCATCTCAGGTTCGAGTTGAGCGCCGTACGCTAGCCCATCCCGGCACACACACACACATATTTATATATTCAAAATCAACGCACTATTATATTTCAAAACATCTAATACTTGTTTCATGTCTTAGATATATCCAATTAATATAACTTTTTTTCAAAAAAATTGTAATTAAATAATTAATTTTGTAAATAAATTAAAAATTTTGAATTAACAGTGTGGGCATCGAATGGATTTAATACTTTTAGCTATACCAATTAAAAAATATTGCACAAAGTAAAATTTTATAATGAAAAAACCACTCTTCATTTAAAAAATATAAATTAGTATATTCTAAAAATAAAAATGTAATTTTTGTTGTTGTACATTCATTACCTACTATATATAGTCATAAAGCACAATATTCAATAAATGTTCTAAATTTATAACTTGAATATTTACGAGAAATATTTTTAGAAGTAAAAATTAAAAATAACTAAAAGATAACCTACTTTTAAGAAGTTGTTTAATAAGTGCAATAACAGACAGTTGGCTATCAACTAAAACCTGTTTTACAAATACCTAAATACATCTCTAAAAGTATAATAATACTGATATGGTTAAACATGTGATACATCTTTTACTCTGAAAAGCACAGAGCAGTAAGATTGTTTCATGTGATCGTACTTTAAATTCTGCATATCAAAACGTGAATTTTATTTGTATTCTACACTCAATCCTGTCGTTGGAATCAAGTTGCAATCACTTATTTCCCGTCGTTTTATGGGATGGAGTCCTCCTGTTGTTTCTTTAGCATTGTATTATTTAAAGAAGGCAAGTTGCTAACCCTGTGCTCCAGCTTTCCTCCTTTCCCAACCGGACTTGAGACTGGCTGTGATGGAGTAATAAATATTTAATATGTACTTTATTTTTTCTTAATCCAAACTCCAAGCAAGGTGCAAAATAAGTTAAATTTTAGATTGAAATCTGGAAAAACAATCACAGCACAAATGTAAGTTGTAAGGCCATAAGTTTGTTATAGTTAAATCATAGTTAAATTAATCATATTAAGGAATTTCATTAATATATAAGAAAAGTTAAAAATTGATACACTTTGTTATTCTGGAATGATGATTTAGTACTCAATTAAGTTCATTGTTTTTATAGGACGAATTTCAAAATTAATTATTATTATCATTTTCATTATTGCTATTATTGTTTCAATGTTTACCATAAAACATTTTTCAGTAATACCTGTTTTCTCAAAAATAAGGTTTATTACAAACATCCAACTGTAAAATAGGGACAAAAATTCGACATTCAATACTAATTAGCTACTTTTATTCATCTAGTTGAACAATAACACAAAAAACAGCCAATGATGAATTTTTCAGTGTTTATCATTAAAATAAAAACAATTATTGCCAACAGTAGCGAATTAAAAATTACGCTCGGATACTATCATAAACCAGCAGTCAAATGCAATTTTCTTACTGCATCCAAAATGGACATTATTCAGCAGTACATGTTTTGGTATCTGGATTAAAAATACAAACATTCTAACCTTTGAATGTTTTACGGGAAACATCTAGTGACGATGGTGGGATTCGAACTCATGTTCAAGTCGAGCCCCGTACCGCTAGACCATTCCGGCATATGCCGGAGTAGAAGAAGTAGCCAGATTGTTTGACTTAAACCTGAATCCAAGTCACCGTCACTCAATACAGACCCCCATTTTGCTTTAATCCATGTCCATTTACTGCAAAATGTTTATAAAAAACACACGACTAATTAACACCGCAGTAAGTTCCAAACAACTTCTTCTTCTTCTTCAGCCTTTTCCTTTTCTATGAAAGGTCGCTGTTTCTAGTCAGTTATTTCCATTTGGTTCTGTATCGAATCAATTTGAAGCATTATGCCAGTCGAATAGTTTCATAGTAGGTTTTTTATTGCCTTTTTTTGCCAAACAACCTTCTCCTTTATAAGGAAGCTTGGAACTGGCTAGATCGGTTCATTTCTCATCTTCTTAAGGCGGAATTAGATTCCAACTAACTATAATTCACTTATAATATTCAATTAGGAAATCTCGTCCAAAAAACCATCAACATGAATATTTTTATCACAAGACCATTATTGAGTTATAATCGATCAACTTGCCTGTACTGAACACGCCGTTTATAGACAGACCGAAATCGATGTTCCAACCGAATTTCAGCTGTCATTGAGCTGTTCGATTCGTCAGAAGATATCAACGCGTCATTCGCTGCCTTGCTAAAGTCAGGATCGGGCACATTGAAGCGTTCGATTAGCAAATCCAGCAGTTCCAACGACGTTATATAGCGCCGATATGTCTGTTTGGATGGAGTAATAATACGATACAATTGTGTACTGTGGTAATGAAAACGGTAAAACATGCAAAGTTGTAGCTAAGTACACGTGGGTTTGAGTCTTACTGTTGGCACTAAATACAAACTTCCGTTCGGTTTTGCCAGATATTCACTTACAGAAAAAATGTTTCGTTTTAAATAGCCAAGAAATGAAATCGGAAAAGTTGTATGCGGTTCAAATCCCAGTAATCACATGAAGAAACAACTCCGCCTAGAGAGGACCAGAAATGAACCGATCTAGCCAATCTCAAGCTTTGATAAAAAAGAAGTTTAGCGGCAAGAATAATCTATAGTAAAGCTATTCAATGGTCATAATGCTTCAAATTGGTTCAATACAGAACCAAATGGAGAAAAGTGACCAGAAACAGCGACTCTTCATAAAAGAGTATATAGAGAGAGAGAGAGAGAGAGAGAGAGAGAGAGAGAGATGCATTCAGTTCCATGCATATTCAATCTAACTAAAAGATCCAATTAAGATGTCCTTTTGTTGAAAAACGATTGATTCATATTTAGTGTCATAATCAGCTTTCTGATCGGAATGACCGCTAAACTCAAAGGAGTTTCACCGCTTTGCTAAATGTCCACTTGCTGAAAAAAAATGTTCTGTCGTCAAAACAACCAAAGTCCAAAAAAGTACATATTGTACGAACCATTAGAAATACATTGACCATATTGCCGTCAAAATATTCGTGATACGTCATGCGTTCCATGAGTTTCGTCAAGGTAGCTGCACGAATGATAGGCAGCGGATTGGTCGACCCGGACTTGGGAGGATCGAGAATCAAATTTGTATTCGAATCAGGCACGGCGAATCTGCACAATTAAAGTAAATATAAATGCTAAAACGTTACACGATTTAAACATTATTATTACAAAACCCTTTTGATTTTATAAAATAAGCATGGGGCAACACAATAACAAAAAGAGAAAAAATAGCAACGAAGTTCCATAAGTTGAAAATAAGCATGGGGCATCAAAATGATTCTATGTGTTCAAAAAACTTACAAAACGTTTTGTTTGATCCTACAAGACATTCATTTAAATGAAATATTCCCGAATGCTTATTAGCCAGGTTTTGTGTGGTCTACCAACCTTACTTTGGCCATCATCTACTGTACATTCCAAAACCGTTCTGCTACTCTTTCGAGTAGTAAACGTAAAATTTTACCAACTAATTTTCTTCATTTAATCAAAGATTGAAGTTCCTTTTGGCTTTTACTCAACCCTATCATTTGGGTCATGCTATCACTTCCTTGCCATTGTTTGCCGGTAAGGTGTCCTCTTATTGTTTCTGTAGCAATATAGATTTTTTACAGAGAATAGATTGTTAACCTTGGGTTTAAACCATCCTCCCTTATCCTGACTTAGGACTAGCTAGATTGGTTCATTTATAATCTTTTGAAAGGGGAGTAATAAAACGTTTAGTATTCAATGCCTTTTTGTAATCTCTCTTTAAACAGTGGTTTTGCTAATAAGCTACTGTGGAAATAGGAAAGGATTTCATGGGACAGAATTGCAAGTCCCATTCCTTAATGGAAATAACTTTGTTATCTCCGGTATGGAATTCGAGTGCACACTTACATATATAATTACAAACCATTAGTGATATCTTAACCATTGGACTGTAGTGACTAAAACAAATAGAAAATTGAGTGTTTGTTTAAATACAGTACAACAGATTCTTGTCATCATAAAGAAAAAACAATTAATACTCTAGTTATTGTATTGAACATTTATTGTATTGCAAGTTACAATTGTGACCTTACAGCCAAATTTCCAAATTTGTGAAAAATCCTGAATGATTTTTTTCTGCAGTTTTGTAAGTGAGAAATCTTGTGACCGCAGCAACCGTAAATGCAATAAATTGGTCTAAAATGGCGTCCTTTTAATGACGTCAGTATTGACAAGAACTGGAAAAACGCTTAATTTTCTGTTAACAATAACTCTCCTTGACCGTACACTTTTACCATCAGCCAAAATACAATTACAAAGATATAATTGTGTACTCAATCCTTGTTCAGACATAATTTACGCTCAGAATATATCAATATAGAGATATTGTGTCAGTAGTATCATTGTCAGAGCTTAAATAAATAGAAAGTCTAAAATCAATAATAGCATAATAATGAATTCTCAATTACAAGTTGTAGCGGCAAAAGATAGTTTCCATTGAAGTTAGTAATAGTACATTTAGGATAAAATCAAGTTAACATAAAGGCGCTATCAACCTTTTATCTGTATAAATTATTAAAGTAAACAAAGACGTACACATTCAAACAATTATGCTGTACTACTTCAGTTTAAACTGAAGTTTCTTCATTGTTTTTCAAAAAATGAAACCTAATTCCAGTATAATAATAATAATAAAAACAATACAATTTTTTAACTGCATTAAAAAATTAGTCATTTTCAATTGTTTAACACACATTGCATTTTTTAAACTAGTCAAATTTTTAATAAAAAAAAAATCAAACGTACCGATAAACACTGGGTGATGGCAAAATTAGAGGAAGTTGTTGTCGTGGCAGAGTGTCCATATACCTGTGAAACACCCTTGAATATAAACAATGACAATGAATTATTTATACTGACTCTGTCGTACTATAAATTTTTGGCAAAGAAGTTAGTCTATTCTTACAACAATATCAACAACCACGATTCAAAATAGCATAACACAAAAATAACGTAGCTCAAAAAAGGAACGTATAAGTTGGTATTTAATAATTTACATAAATGCACAAAAATGGATGATTTCTACTGTTTTGAACTAACTTCAACCAATATTGATGAAAAGACAAGTTGCTCACGTTTTGTAAAAAAAAAATATTTGCACAATAAATAACTTGTCTTCTAAAAGTTTATTATGTGAATGAATACCGAAATAGCAGAATTGGTAGAGCGCTGGATTCCAAACTGGGCCAACTTGAGTTTGAGTCTCACCGCCGGATCTCTAACTGGGGACCCTTGTTTGACTTCGATCAATGTTCATTTGTTACATAAATGATTTCCGTCAAAGCAACTTAACTACATCCAACACTCCACGTCCCTAATGCACACCAATGGTAGACATCTATAAATGTTCGTGTCATATATTGCACAAATTACAACTCATCATACATTTGCCAATTAAAACCCACCATACCCATTCTCCTCAATTTACAAATGTCGTGCATGTTAGAAGTGTTGATAATTTTGCAGGCTGCTGACAATGATAATGCTTTTTCATTTCGAACTAAAAATTTTCTCCAAAACATACACACTTAACTAGTCTAAGTACTTGCCTCAAAATAAACGTTGTATTGTTTGAATGTTTGACAAGAAACGCATTTTCTCTAGTGAAGCCCTAAACAGTGACAAGTAAGTGGCAGGACTCCAATCCAATGCCCATCCAGTTTGGCACAAACATGCAATCAATTATTTCAAAACACTTTCGCTCTAGAAAGGCAACAAGATTGTTCTATGCGATTGCTTGACTTTAAAAATTGATATTCTATTATAATTTCGCTAAATCCCGTCATACGTTCACTTCTTTGCCGTGGTTCAATGAAATGGTAACCGCTTGTGTTGTCTCTCCAACAATATCATTTTTTTTACAAAAACCAGGTTGCTAACGGCGCGCTCAAAGCAGCCTAAATTCTCAACCGGACTTGGGACCGGCTACGGTAACGTATATTCCAAATTGGCAATAAACACAAACTTGAACAATTGTAAATAAGTCAACGTCCAGATCCAGTTGATTTTGTCATCCAAACTGGCAAAAACAAACGTTAGTCGTTGTGTTGGCCGACACGTTACACTTCCACCAGGTTCGCTGCAATTCGAATCGACAGCAGCATCTTGATTGACATCGTCGCTCGGTTTGGAAGTAAGAGTCGTCGTACTGGTAAGAGTCGACACCGACAGCATGCTTCCGAGTTGTGAACAGTTGGTGCTCAAGAATTTTGTCGTCGATGCCGAACAATCTTGAGTTGGGTCGGGTGACGAAACTTGGATAGAGGTGGGGATTTTGGACAAAAGCGACGGTTTGTCACAAACTTCCCAATATTCCAAACCGAAGAGATAAAGACGATCTGAAGTGTGACAAAACGGAATTATGCAATCAATACACCTTTCGTTTTAACCCCTCCCCTCCCCAAAGCAAAACGCTTTCACATATGCACAAACAGAATTGATTAGAATAACGGTTCTTACTCAATATAGTCGATTGGACAATAACATATCTTATATATTAGTCTGGGCTTTGATAACCTCATAATATACACAGTTTTAAAATATTATTATTATCATCATCATCCGAGAAAATGATTCCACTGACCAAACTCATGTATATCCAATTTTACTAATATAGAATCGTGTTGAACAGTAATCCTTGAATTTTTTACAGAAACTATTTTGTAGTAAGTGGACATTTACTGAAACCCAAGAAGGACCAGCATCAAGTGTCAGTAATGAAATTAAGAAACAATGCTCCATCAGTTTCCAGTCCAACATTCTCCGTACTTCTACCAATGTTAGTGGAATATATTTTAAATAAATACTTAAAAATCATCAATATTCCAAACAACAGCTATTAAGGATCCTGAGGATTTGAGTAATGCTTATAAATTCCAATGACAGTGATATCCCTGACTGATTCTCCTACACATAGTACATCCTGGACTAGGTACCCACAGGCATCTAACCTAATAACAGTAAGTGCCAAGTATACAGCGGTATAACTGGGCATTCACTGGACTCCCGCTCAGTGAATGAGTGCTAGCATAGAACGTTTATCCATGCATGTGGTCAAATGGCATCAACCTTCAATTCCCCTCCAAGACATCGCCCTATCAATTCCTGTAAACACTGGCGTTGTTGCAAGAAAGAGGTCTTCTAGCCAAGAAACTTCATTTATACCCCCTCAAGTTCAATTCGCATTAAAACTGCTTAGTATAGAATAAAATAAAAACTGTAAATATTTCAAATACAACTTTAACTTTACACGATGTCAATAATAATTAATGTCTAAAAATATCCACCACAAGAAAATTAATACTATACAACAATGTCCTTACAAAAATACAAGGCCAAATGAGGCTACAATAATATTATTTATTTAATATTAATAACCGACAATAAATTTATCAAAAAGGAAAAATATTAAAATGATGACTATCAGCAAAATGCCATATCAACAATGACGTAGTCATTATATTGCCATATATAACATTTTCCATAACATATATAAACATCATTTATAAATGAAATAAATTCTAGTAATAAATTTTATTTAAAAAACGATCGATAAAAGAAAACAATTAATAGCATTAAATTATTTGCGTTGTTAACAATTTTTGTTTCTTATAATTTATAACTTTCATAATCATCTATTGTGCAATTGCTAATAATCTTCCAGAGTTGACTAATGCTTATCGAGGCTCAATTTCCAGTGATTGTGATAATTCTGATTGAGTACTTGCATCAGAAGCTGAGTGTACAGTGGTATATCTGGACTTCCACCTGGGTAGATGAATGTAAGCATACACTCAACATACTTCACAGGTATCTTAAGGAATACGCACACCATATGTAGCCGTTGAGCTAAGGAAGACAATAATTGATTAATTTATTTCCTACGTTTGCTGTTTTTATGAGGTCTTATGTGTACATGAAAGGCAATTGTTTAAAATGCTTCTCGAATACGGAACTAATAAAAAGGCAACTAAGTCATTAAAATGAAAAAAAAATTACAGCTTGTACCATCTAAAAATCAACAAAAACCTACAACGTTGGCAAGGTAGTACACTGGCTAAAATGTCGAACGTCCTAGATAGAAATTGAAATCCTACAACCAAGTATAAAATATGAACTTTCACTAAGCTGGAAAATGTTCATAGTATAGAATCCGTCATCTATAAACTGACAATATTTAGCATATATTCGTCAATTCATCGTTTTGCAATCGATAGTTCATAAACCAAATATCTCTTATCTAAAATAGTCATTCAAACAATATCGTTGACGGTCATCACATAAGTGCTTTCTGCCAATCGTAAAATAGAATAAATGTTTTTCTTAATTGTTGTTGTCTCATGCCACATTTGAATTCATACAATTGCATTGTTAACCTTTCTACAAACCAGTTTATAGTTTTTTCTTTTATTATCACATGAGACGCGCTTTTTGTCTAATTATTCACTCATATTTTGCATTAAATTTGGTTGTTCCACATCAGTGTACATTTGACACAATTTACTATCAGTGGTGATCCGGAAAACATTGATATATGATATGAGTTTAACTTTAATATTTTACCCAATAAACGTTATTGGTTTATGCAATTCATTCGTTTAGTTGGTGACGTAATTATTTGTTCATTATTTCTATATTTGTACAGTATATTAAACAATCGATTTCAATAGCTTGATAAGCGTAACAAACGTAGAATAGTAATGAAGTCGTTTAATTGATAGACAGCATCTTTGTAACGGTGCCGTTGTTCGAAAAAATTGACGAGGTTGTCTGATTTTTTGTCAAGATTATCTCCATTCACCCAACGGTTATACACAGTATACATATACCTTTTAAGTACCTTGGATGTTTGTTTGCACCCATCCGCAGAAGCGGAAGACCAGTTGTACCGCTGTGCAGTCGATTCGTGCTGCTATTAGTCTAGATGCATATGGGCACCTAGTCCAGGATGCACTACGTGGAGGAGAAAAAGTCAGGAATATCACCATCAGCATTACTTAAATCCTCAGGATCATTAGCATCCAATCGACACCTACATACTAGCCTTGACAACTTTCACGAGTGCTTGTAATCAATATCAAAGTCAAACATACACACACACACAAATGTACACACTCATTTCTAGTATAAAACTATAACCCATTCGTTGTTGGACAACCGCCGTTCATCACTTACCATTGAGTGATTTTTGTCAGAATTATCTCCCTTCACCCAACGGCTACATACAGTACACATATACCTTTTAAGTACCTTGGATGTTTGTTTGCACGCATCCGCCAAAGCGGAAGACCAGTTATGCCGCTGTACACTTGGTCCGTGCTGTTATTAGTGTATATGCATGTTGACACCACCGCCGTTCATCACTCACTCACCATTGTGTTCGGTAAATTCGTCGACCAAATCGACAAGACAAATGTGATCCAAAAGCCAACTGTTTTTCAATTTGAGTACGTAGTTGCAAGCCGACGTCGATGACGGCACGACAGTGCTCAAGACCGGTCGTTGTTTTTTGCACAACAAAAGCCAATTTTTGAATAGAAATGCAATACGCTCGGATTTTTTGGATCGATTTGAATCAGAGCGCAAATAAATAATTCCTTCTGCAAAATACAATACAAACGAATATTGAGAGCGATATTTGTAATATATTTGAGGCACACACACACACATACAAGTAGAGCTCATTCATTCATTTCATGTAATTATCATTATTATTATTGGTTAAATGCTTCACAAAAAACTTTTATCAGACAAGGGGCCACATTTCATACTGGTGGTGGCACTCGAACCCACGTTCACCTAAATTGATGGAATAGTGATCGCTCTATTATTACCATATTCGCGAAAGGCATTTTCAACAATGTCAGGTATAATAAACCGAAATAAAATGATTTAATGATGTTATCTTTACAAGGAATGCTAAGATTATGAAGATTTAAGTAATATTTACAGTTTCAATTTCCAACGATAGTCTCTGAATGTTCCTCCACGTGGCGTATCCTAGACTAAGTGCACCTAGACGAATACAGCAGGGACCGAATGCATACATCCAGAATACTTAAAAGGTATACGTATACCATACGCAGCCCTTAAACTAAAAGAAATAACCATGGCAAAAAATCAGGTTATTCTTTGGGAACAGTGGCATCATCACAAGAATGCCGTCTACCAGCTAAGAAAAGTAATTATTCTTCTATGTTTGTTACGCTTATTAAGCCATTGAAGTCGATCGTTTAACATGCAGTACAAATATAGAATGAATAAATGATGTAACCATCTAATTGCTTGTCCCTGTAAACTCTCCCAGTCAAACGGCTATACATGATTCACATACACATTAAAATACCTAAACACATTGAGTGCACGTTTGCACCTATTAAATAAGACTCAGTTATGCCGATATACATCCAATATTAGATTCAGAATTCAATATTTGTATACTGCTTTAATATTTGATGGAAAACACATTTAGCAAATCCCATATTAAGTGTCAGCGGTAGAACTCAAACCCAGTTTTAAGTTTAATGCACTCTGCAAAAGTACAAAGTCGAAAGTAATACTTCAAACCATTGTGAAATAGTTGCGATCATGTAGATCGGCTCAGATACTTTCAAAATTTAAAAACCGTTAAAATGTTTATTGTCAAATATCCCTACGCAAAGTTCAAGACACTTTGTCATGCTGATAGCAATGTAAGCATCACAATCGTAAACCCCAAAAAACAACACACATTACCCATGACAAATTCGGACATAAAAATGGGAACTTCGGAAAAGTGAGGCAATCGTCGAAGTGAAGCTAACAAATCTTCCAACTTTTGCCGATGTTCGGTTGGAGGCGTTTCATGACTGAGCGGCGTTTTCAACAAACAAATCAATCGGGGTATGTGCCCTTTGATCCAATCCTGACTCATCAAATTGTTTTGAACGAAAGATCGAGTTTTGGAAAGCATCGACAGTGCGTCTTTGACCATTCCCATTTCGCTGTCCTCTTTGACATGAATTTGGAATGTCTTCATGCGTGGAACAAAACCGAAAAAACCAATTGCTTTTTTAAAAACCATTTCCAATGTTTTACGGAAAGTATCTTTTCAGCAAGTAGCCATTCTAGCGAAATCAAACGCAGGCCAGCATTTACTGCCGGTGGTGGGATTCGAATTCCCATACCCACACAGGTCCAAGTCGAGCGCTCTACCGCTAGGCCACCCTGGTACAGACATTTATTCATATTCAATGAGAGACGAACATCTACCATAATTCGTGCATTCCTTATTTAGTAAGATATTTAACCAACCCTGAACATATAAAGAATAAACTGTTCTTCTGTCTTTCAAACATCAATTAATGTGTTTTGATGTTTTTATTTCAAAAATTGCTTTTCTATTATTCATTTTGTATAACATTGCTTTTTCCTTCTTATTTACCCTCTTCTTTTTCTTCCATATGTTATATGCTATAATGCTAAATATACTTCTATTAAAGTATTTCAGCTGACTATAATTGTAATTGTAATATATATGACGTGGTTTTTACTGTTAGAATATTTTCCGAGAAACATTTTTCAGCAAGTAGACATTTAGCGAATCCAAACACAAGTATCCGCATTTAGCGCTGGTGGAGAGACTTCAATTACTGTCTACTCAGTTTCTAGTCGAGCGCTTTAACAATTTCGGCTACAAAACAGCACAATTATCCCAGTGTAACATTGCAGACCGATAACCTGACTAAAACAGTGTCCAACTTGGAACTAAATTGTACGTCCCACACACAACCGGGTGCTTTAGTGACTCAATCAACCTAACACAAATGTGTTCATTGTCACACTTGCCAATAAACATTTATTTATGCATTTTCAAGGGTGTATTTTTAGAATTGTCAGATACATTTGAACTAATAAACCCACTTGGTTTCAGTCAACCAGTAACACAGTACAGCTGTTTCACATCCTTGTTTGGAATCATCAACAGTGCATATCTTTGAAGTCTCACATATGCCCTATCTGGTGTCAAACCAATGCCTTAACCACTGAGCTACAGATGGTTGAAATTAACCGTGTAAATTAATTATTTATAACAAATCTGATTAATGATAAGTGCCCAATAAACATTTCGCCATACAAAATAGAAATCTACATTTGATGTCAAATCTATATCCACAGCAACCTAGCAAATTAAGCAGTTGTGACATTGAGTCTACTTCAATTCACACAAAAATTAAAATTTTGTTCCATCATCATCATGAACACCAACAACAACAACAACACGCACCTCAATCAATTCGCACAAATACAATAGTTGAAAGTTGGGTAACAGCAATAATTTGGGCAACAAATAGCGAAATGCAATAACCATTCGATTGCACGATCCCAGCTGACCGTTTGCTGTGTATAACTTGGGAATGGACAACCGCAACGAATCGTCGTTAAGTCCAAACGACGATGACGACGACGATGATGATGACGATGATGACAACGACGAAGTATGGCGCTGATCAAAAATTGGTGGAGGTGATGGATGAGCCATGTCGTCACATGGAAGATTGGTCGATTCGGACATGCGAACAGGAAATGAAAAGGAATGTAGCGAAGGCGAATTGCTGACCGACCGTCGTGTCATACTGGGTCGTTTGCATCGATTGGACAAGGAAGACGAATTGAACAAACGTCGGGGTTGTCGCGAATAGGAAATGGGTTGTTGGTAGGATAGCGATTCGGTCGATATCATGTTGACCGAGCTGGCTACACTACTCACTCCGCTACTTGTTGTTGTTGTTGTTGTTGCTGCTGCTGCTGGCAGTGGTGGTGGTGGTGGTTGAGGACACCAGAAGACATGTGAATGATCAGAAGGATGCGACGTACTTGAAGACGATGATGATAATGAAGAATTGGGATAAATGCTGAGAGAACTCAAATAGGCTGGTATAGAATCAACAGGATTGAGGGTTGTATTGCATAGATTGCACGAATGTGTGTTGAAATACTTTAATTTCCATTCGGAACTTCGCCAATTTGACGTCTAGTTAATCAGGCAGTAGAAGAAGGAATAGGAAATGAAATAAGTGTAGGTCAACAAACTGAATATGTACAAAATATTGTCCAATGATAATTGGCTTCATCTAGCCTACAATTTTTATCTTTTAGACCCTGAAAAGAATTATTCCACCCAACATTTGCCTAGTGTGTTCATCAAACAATTGCCAACAATGCTTAGTAATGGTAATTGTTTTAAATAATAAGCGCCTACTTGCAGAATTCAATCAACCTGAATCTGACTTCAAACTCTAAATAGCTTTCAACCTACGCCTCCTAAACTATTACAAATAAGTTGCAACTTGATTCTAATTAGAATCATAATTGTCATAACCTTAAACCTACTCTACATTTCATTTTCAAATTACGAACGAAGTATGATTGTGACCTTGTTTGTAGGTTCATGACGCTTAGATTATGTACCAAGGCTCGGTACGGTAGTTTTAAACTTTGAATTGGTTCGAAATGCGCTTTACATATATTGCAAAATAATTTTACAAAACTGAACAAATTCCAATTTTCAATTTAAGAATAAGTAGGCTGGAGGATACATAAGGTAGATTGTGTGAATTATTCTTAAAAACCTGCATCAAAATAAAAATAGTAAATCATCTTTTGGAACAAATTTGACATTTTTTCAAAAACATTAAAAATACAAACGTCACAACTTATTTTCTCAATCTCAAAAGTGAAATGTACTGATTTTTTTGTTAGTTAAAGGTGTTTCTATTGTATGTCTCTAGTGCAACAATAGTAATTTGAAAAATTGCTAATATTTTTTAATACAGTCTTTAGTTTTCATAATGATAGCACTGCTGAATTCATACGTGCACATAATACATTTTAATAGAAACGCAACAGAAAAGGAGTGAATAACAATATATTTGAACTTCTACTAATACAA
Source organism: Cardicola forsteri (assembly GCA_025895645.1). Classification (NCBI taxonomy): domain Eukaryota; kingdom Metazoa; phylum Platyhelminthes; class Trematoda; order Strigeidida; family Aporocotylidae; genus Cardicola; species Cardicola forsteri. The sequence continues at coordinate 943,014 of JAKXYG010001440.1, forward strand.
ACAAATGAAAGCATAAACCCAAAGTGTCTACATGGTTTCTATGCCATATATAGTCATTGAACTAAAAGAGGCTAAGAATCTTAGAGAAAAATGAGAAAGTCACAGCAATCTTTGTAGACATTGGTATCGTTACAAGGACTCCATCCTTTAGATAAAGAACGGTATCATTATTTCACGTCTGTTAGGTATACAACCTTTTCTTTGTACAAAAAAGGTAGAAGGTCGTTCAAAATCATCATTATCATCGGGAATAGATAAACCCCTTATCGGTTATTATTACCCAGAGTAGTTCAAATTATCACTGAATATTGACTTATTTATATTCAGAATTGAAGTTCTCTAATAAGCTATATTTACAGCAAAAGGTAAGCAGTTATATACCCGAATTTAACAATTGACTTGGACGGGAAGAGTTGTCATAAACGAAATTAGTGAGTTTGCGTGCTACTATACCAATCCAAATTACCCGTTGGCCACCCGGCCTTCTTTTCTATCTGGGTAATGATTGGCCCTCTGTAACTATAGTAACTGGATGTGTGGTTAAACTACATAGAATATAGCCAGACCGCTTAAAACATCTTTTCTTATTGTATTGGAAATACATAACCAAATAACAAATAGTTCATCAACTTGGAAATAATAAAAAGAAATGACCTTGTTTACAAACCAACCAATCAGTCAATGCGAAAAAAACAGTTTACCTTGTCCGAACTAGCCAATAAAATTCGATTAAATTCGTTTGTCAACAGACGGTGTATGCTGGGTATTTGACTTATAATATGGGTCCACTCACGACAATCATTTAAAAACAAAGCGTTTGAATAATGTTCAAAACTGTGAAATGTTTTATCTTCGGCCGGTTCCTAATTGAATTGTAAATTACAACACAAGAAATAATAAATCAGTTTGAAAAATTGTTAAAACATCACAGTCTGTTGGTATACAACTATTTGGGAAGTGGTCTTGAATTCTTTATCCTTAATACAAGGTTATCAACACTCAGAGATAAACCTTGCAACTCTATCATAAAAGTCGTTGCTAACATGCAGTAACACTAATGCTTGTATAAAACAAAATATGGCTAAAAAAACAATTTTTGGTATATATAAACAAAATGTGGTCAATACACTCAATTCAAATTAGAAAAAAAGCAGTAAATAAAACGCGCCTTTCTTCATCCAATCGTATACTTGAATTGTCAGTTATGATAATGCGAATAATGACCTTCACGGATTTTTCGCTAAAATAGCAGAGTTAGTTTTATGCTATACTCAAAATTTGAGTGAGCATGGGTTCGAGCCCCACTGCTGGCACTAGATGGGAAGCCTTGTTTAGCTTCACTAGATGTCTACTTGATAAAAAATGTTTTCTACAAAACATTAAAGCCGTATAAATCAAATAAAATTATATTTACTATGCCATAAATTATATCTAGTTTAGTGGTGGTAACGTGTTGGACTCAAACCTGGATAGGTATGGCTTTGAGTGCTTCCGTCAACACTAAATGCAGACCCTGATTTAAATTTTGTTCAAATGTCCACTTGCCAAAAATGTTTCTCGTAATGACAATGACAACGATTCCATCTATCCACAAAACTCACCAGCAAACACGTCCCCAACAGTCGCGTTTGATCTTCGAACACGTCATCGACACATTCGCTCAACAAAGTCATGTGATGATACAACTTTTTAGCATGACCCAAAACCAGCTGAGCCGACGTGACCGACTGGGATAAAGCTCGGACGATGGGGTCGGACGAATAGCAATCGTCGCTGAGCATTCGCTGGGTCATGTGCTTTACGTGAACCAAATCGTCCATAATTGGGTCGGCAAAAACGCACACAATCACACCCAAATGCTCGACACTTGCCCGAATAACCAGCTGAATTTCTTTGGCCAATCCCTTGTAATCGGTTAGCTTGTGTTGGATAAAAGCGAATGACAAATGGCATACGGGCGAACGAGACAATTTGGGTTGACCGTACAAATTGAAAATGTGCTAATTGGGGGGGGGGGAGAGGAAAAAAAGGGGAATGGTTATTTGTACATGCAGACGTGTGGAAACGCTCGTGTAGAAACACGACATGATCTAATGTGCATCCACGTGATGCATTCAGGGTAAAAAGACTGAAGTGGGATAGGGACCACTCCAAGGTATTGATTAATAGGTATATCAATACCTTAAGTAACCATTTTGATAATGGAAGTCTATACTGATAAATCGGGTGGTAATACCAATTCCTGTGAATCCTCATTTTTCAGTCAACAATTCTTATTTGCTTAACCCCCTCCCCTACGTTTGTTACATGCGAAGCAATGTTTGGGCAAATAGAGGTAAAAATGTAACACCAGCAAACTCATCGTATAAAATATTTGTAACCAGATTAATAGTGTCTGTAGGTTTAAATAATCATTTATATCCCAATTAAAATATAAAGTTATTCATAACGGAGAATAAAAACGTACAACCCAACCAATAAAAATCTTGTATTTCCCAATTATATTGTTTAACTAGAAACAAACAAGAAGCACCTCCTACTGGGATGCTAATAATCCTGAGGATTTGAGTAATGCTTATAAAGTCTCAATTTCCAATGATGGTGATATTCCTGACTGTTAGTCCTCCACGTGGTGCATCCTGGACTAGGTACCCCTAGGCATCTAGACTAATAACACCAGGGTCCGAGTGCACAGCGGTATAACTGGGCTTCCGCTACGGCGGGTGGGTGCAAACATACACCCAGGATACTTAAAAGGTATCTAAAGGTATACGTATATCATATGTAGCCCTCGGGGCTAAGGGAAATAACCCTTACAAAAAATCAAGCGGCCTCGTCAATCTTTGCGAACAGTGGCGACGTCACAAGGATGCCGTCTACCAGCCAAGAAACTTTGTTATTCTTCTAGTTTGTGTTACGCTTATCAAGCCATCGAAATCGCTCGTTTGCTATGTCGTATAAACATGGGAAATAATGAAGAGGTGACCACGTCACCAACCAAAATAAATGAATGAATGACTTTTTAGTTTTTATATATATATATATATATATTCGAAAATTAAGCTGCCTTCCGGATATCACTCAACCCTATCAGATGGGTTTTAGTATCAATTCATTACCGTTGCTTGCTGATATGATGTCCTATTATATCTGTAGCAATATATACTTTTTATAGAGGCAAAGTTGGTAGCCTTGCGCTAAAACCTTTCTTCTTTCACAACCGGACTTGGGAATGGCTATATATATATATATATTCAAATATAAAGTGTTCCAAATTTTTTAAAAGATATACTAGTGCAAATGACAATTGATTTATAATATCAGTGCTAAATATACAAACACAACTACTTAAAAAGCTAAAAAATAATTGCAACAAATGTTTAATAAGAGCGTTTCGAGTCATATTTGTCAATGTACGTAACTTTGCTAAAAGTCATGACAACAATATAGACAGATATTTTAATACTTTAAACCATTTGGTTATCTTATTATTGCACAAATATCTAAATCAATTGGCGAAAAACCTTAATCAATCAATTAATGAAGCGCAAAATAACAGGATTGTCTAGTCGGGTATTTACGTTCAACTAACTTTACCATTAGTTGGTACAGAATCCTGAGGATTTGAGTAATGTTTATAAACTCTCAATTTTCAATAATGCTGATAATCCTGACAGTTCATCTTCTATGTAGTGTGTAACCTGGACAAGGTGCCCATATGCATCTAGACTAATAACAGCAGGAACAGCGGTATAACTGGGTTTCTACTATGGCAGGTGGATGCAAACTAGGGTACTTAGAAGGTATATGTATACACGACTACGTCACTAACCAAATGAATAAGTTCTGCAAATACCGATTTGTATACGCTTGGACAACCTAAAAATAGTACACCTCTAATAATTAGTCATATACATACGGAGTTAAGTAATGGCACAGTTGGTTTTACGCAACTACAACATAGATACAATGACATGTTGGAAAGTTTTGTTTAAAAATCTGGTAAATTTGTTTTTTTTTCATTTTTATACTACCAGGTTCTCCCAACCTAAACTAAAAGCAGTGGCCAAGTTTAAAAATTAAAAAATCCCAATTTGGAAACTAAAATTCTTAACATTAAACCACTGCAAAACACAAAAAACATGCTTTTAAAAGAAATGCATATTTTCATTTTTTAAAACTTTTACTACCTTAACTGTTTTTCGCAAAACGCATCTATCAGCAGTAGGCATTTAAGCGAAACCGAATGTGGGCCCGCATTTGGTGCCGGTGGTGAAAATTGAACCCCATGCCCACCCATGTTCGCGTCGAGCGCTGGCATTATGCAACTACGTTTAATAATTCTCTAATCCACATCTCCATGCGAATGCTACCAACTATAATGATTTAAATACTTACGAAAATCATAATTTCCGGTTATAATATTCTTAATTTTGCGTACCTCTGTAATACATTCTGGACTAAGAATAACACGAATTAAAAATGCATAAGCCCTCGTTAGTCTTTGTAAATACAATGCCGTCTATCAATCAAATCACTTCACTACTATCCTACATCTGATTATTATTAGAGGTAATTATTTAATATTTTTACAAATATAGAAATAACTTTGTAACATCTGTTAATAATAATAATAATAATTAACTGAAATAATAAAAAGGCTCCTAATTAATAGACCAAAAACTATTTTAAATATTGCATAAGTAAGATTATGTTCAGATAGCAAAGAATCTCATATCATATCTGTCGTTTTTAAATGCCGGGTAAAATAAACCCTCTCTTTTTCATTTGTTCCCAATTACAGACATCAAATCATGGCCAACCTTGTTAATAAATGTTAATTAGGCTTTTAATTAAACACCTGACTGTAATGCATGCATGATACATACACACATATACACTAATTGTTTTCCGATAAAAAATAAACTGTTTAAAAAATTAAATCCAATTTAAAATAAAAACGAAGCATTTTTTAAATTAAAATGCTATGTATAAATAATATATGCATGTTTTAACCCGATTTGTGTATTATAATTTTATTACAACACATTTATTAATAACGTCCTTATTATTTATATTATTATTATTAACAAAGCGCCATGTAGAGAACGTAGTATTCTGTACAAGTGACAAAAGTAACTAAAGCAATAGATTCATGACTGGATAGGCATGGGTTTGATCTCCATCACTCGTATTAAATGTAAACCCACACCTAGAGCTTCACTAAATGTCCACTTGGCAAAAAATGTGTTTCTGTCAAAAATACATTTAAGCAAGAGGTGGTCTAGGAATACAGCGCTCGATTTGGACCTGGGTGGCCGTGGGTTCGAATCCCACCACCGGCACTAAAATGCGGGTCCACGTTCGGCTTCGCTAGAATGTCCGCTGCTGAAAAATGTTTCCCGTAAAAAATTCAATGTAGTAAGCATAAATAAATAAAATAACAACTTACAAACTTAAGAAACTACCACAACGTAATGTAAACATAAGCGCAAGTAAATTTAAAAGATTCCGAGATTTACGCTAACCAACATGTTTCTCCTGGATGTACGATTATCTATGTCAAACAAGATGCTAGACTGACAATGACAAACCGACTATCTTGAGAATAAAGCTTTTTAGAGAAAAGCATTCATTGAAAACTCTAAACTTTTTCCAGTTTTGGTTTAGGAAACCCAATAGTACCAAGTTTACACACGACACATTACTCATTTATAATGTATATTATTTATAAGCATTCACTAATAAACCTTACATAATTATCTTATCTTTACTTTTGTTTATAAATCCTTTCACCTTAAAGTACACCCACATGTTCCATGTAAATAATAACAAATTATGTTTTAAAACAAAACTTAAATCTAAAAAATGCTCACAAAAACGTTATATTTTGCATTCGCCAGTATCGACAAACTGAATGTCATAATAAATAAGTGGTTTAAAACACCAAACTGCTATCTGGTAGCGATAAACTAGATTCAAATTACACAATTTTTGTAACCTAAAATAAAATTCGTAACTTCATTCTGATAAAGGAATAGTTTAGCGTTTGTTTGTTTATTAAAAAACCAAACTTTTTATTTTGTTTTATCCACATTATAGAAAATAGTTAATCAAGAAGCTTTTAAAAAATATACGTAAATATTACATAAACATTGTTGTTATTTATAATAGTGCGATACATCTTTTATATTAAAAAAAGTTACATAAAGCATCAAATATATTTTTAAAAATCTAATCAATAAAAAATAAGTATGCATAAGTGTTTATTGAAAAATATACTTGACTTACAAAAAACAATACAACTTATAAAAATCCATGTTAAACTGCTTATCTACTTCTACAATCCATGTACACAACAATAAGAGTAATCTAAAGCAATTTAACACTAACAAAAATACGTAAATCTTGGGATGATAAATGATCCTAATGATTTGAGTAGTAATTATAAAGTCTCAAACTCCAATGATGGTGACATTCCTAACTATTATTCCTCCATGTGGTGCATCTTGGACTAGGTGCCTATAGGCCTATAGGCATTCTAGATCAATAACAGCAGGAACCAAATGCACAACAGTATAACTAGCTTTCACTAAACTCCCGCTCAATGAATAAATGCTAGCATATACCTAAGATGCTTAAAAGGTGTATCAAGGTATCCATTTATCATATTTAGCCAGCTAGGCTAAGGGGGTTCATCCTGACAAAAAATGAGACCTCAGGTGCTTATTCTGTGCAACCAAATATGAAGCTCTGCACGAACAATATGTTACGTGATGGAACCCTGTTGAAACTTGTGAATCTCTTGCGTACTCTGTACAAGAACTCAACTGCTGCCATCCGCATTTGCAACAAATTTACTACAAACCCGTTTAAAATTTGCTATGATGTCCATCAAAACTGTGTGGTTGTTCCGCTTTTGTTCAACTATGCAATCGATACTATATTTGCCAAGGTTTCTGGACATATGGAAAGTGTGTATATTGGTACAAAGAACATCACCAACTTGGAATACGCTGACGAAGCTGTTCTTGTAGCTGAAAATAAAGTTCAACTGCAGCGTGCATTGTAAACGTTTTGAGTAAATATGGTCTGAAGATCAACCGAAAAAAATTAGTCATCATATCGTTACAAGCTCCTGATGCGAGGATTGTATTAAATGATTGATGTTTCCCAATGTAAAAAAATTTACGTATCTATGCTCTTCAAATATTTCTAACAGTGGCTCATCTAATAAATCAAATATTCAAATTTGCTTAGTTGCAGTTGCGTTTGGAAAAATTGCCAATCCACTTTAAAATATTTTAGAATTATAGATATAAACATACTTGTATCTTTTATTACCCTCACCTGACTCCTAAAATTTGCATTGTTTAATATTTTTAATCATACTTTTAACCTTTATAACTTTAAAATAGTATGTAACATTAAAATAACAATTTCATGGTATTTCAATTAATTTCCGCCATAACAAACATAAGTAAAAACTTAAAGAATATTTTAAACTTGAACTCTCTTTTCTCTCAGTAATTTAGTCTCATATACTATCGATGTATTGGCACAATAAATAATCCATTTCAATTGTAACCATCTGTTTAAAAATAGAAGTAATCTAGGTTAACAGATAAAATTTCTTTTGAACACTTTTGATACGTGTAGAATGTTAACAAATGTAACAGTCAAAGTAAAACTCGTATTTATATTCAGTATCTGGTTCCGATAATAGTGACGCCACTTTTTTCAGTTACTAATAATTATTAAAATTTATTAGTCAAAAGACTTCTACCAGTTATCAACCAGAGTAACTGGTTATTGATAAACAATAGAAAAATATTTGTTTGAATATAATTTAAAATGAAATGTCATGTATTATCTAAAACTTTAAAAAAATATCCAAAACATTATTAAAAACAAGTGATTAACGAAAAATAGAACTTAAATAAGCATATAAAATAGTAATTAATATTATCGTTAAAATCTGTATAAATAATTTAGTAATATCTTGTATAATATTTTATATATTATTAATAAGAAAAACAATGCATTAAATAAATATTTCATAAAAATAAAGACAAATGTCACTAAAAAGTTTAAAAAAAAGCATTAAACTGGAAAACCAATCTCATCTGCTTCCTTAAATCGTTATTTCTTAAAATGCAAAATGCAAAATCATGTAACGTTTCAATTTTAATGTACATTTCAATACTTATACTTCAGAAATTATCTCATTTTAAACCAAAATATGTGAACTAAAGTCTTAAAAACATACAAAAACTATCTCTAGCTAAATTTATAATTACAAATTACATAAATTTACATTTGTTTATCAAAAAGTATTTTAAAAATTTTATTATTAAACAATTAATTAAAATAAATAAAAATATCCATGTAAACGTATTTTTAAATACCACAAAAAATATAAATTATCAACTTTTATATATTCATTAATAAATTATGTTTATCAAATACTATTTACTCGTATATCCGTTTCATCAATCACACCCGAATGGATTTTAGATTCATAATTTACAGCTAACTATAAAGCAAATACCAGTAATTAAAAAATATAAATTACTTGTATAATTTGAGCGAGAGTATGCTCAATCATATAAGTTAGAAATAAAGAGACACATGATTCAAAACGTGGATAAATAGACTAAAAATATAAATTTTAAAAATCAACTTACTTTAAAACAAGCAAAAACTTTATCAGCTGGTACATAGAGTGTTTTCTTTTTCCCTATTTCAATCAAAACATGAAAATTCTCTAAAACTTCAAAAGATGGTTTCAACTTTTCAGGAAAACTATAATCAATACGTTCTATAATATCGTTAATAGTAGAGGGGACTGTAGGATCACAAAGACCTTTTACAATACCGATAATTGAATCAATAATATATGTTTTTGCTGAAGAATTTAAATACAATACAGGTTTTTTGGTTTTGCTGCAATGTGCTTCTAACAATTTGAGACAAGCATTATCTAATAAACCACCATGGAACGTGCGCTCAATAAATGAATAAATAGTTGAGGCACTGTTACTATGATTTTGAACACATCTATTCATATTTCAGTACAATCCTAAATAAAAAATAAACATTAAATATTTAATTAAAAATCAAAATGCATTAAAAACAGAAATATCCCATTGAAAATTTATAACTAACAATTATTATTAATATTATTTTAAACAAATTCCCATAAATTTTATAAAAACAATTAATAAAATAGTTAAAAACAAATTACAAAAAAATACACATTTTAAAATATATTAAAATATATACATTTAAAAAATATTAATACAATAATAAATCTAACTAAAAAAAAATAAAAAAGTATTTCTTGTAAAATTAATTCAAAGCTACTAAAAAACAAATTAAAATAAAATAAATTCATTATATTAATCAAATAAATTAAATTCCATACAATTAAATTAAAATATATATTCAAAATATACACCAATATAGTGTAATTAAGACACGGTTCTTGAAATAAATAAGAAAATAATTTCTTAACAGACGTAGAAGTAAAACATGTGCTGAAAACCAAAAATAAATACAACATTTATCATTCTCGTACTATAAATTATAATAATCCTTTTAAAATACACGATATTACGCACTTAATAAAGGGTAAAATAAAACATTGTATTACAACACTAAAATAACATAAAATAAATAATTTAGAATTCAAATCAAGTTATATAAAAATCGTATAATTTAAATAATAACCTAAAATGCAAATAATAAAAAATATTGCAGTAGTACACTAAACACGTTTATTATACTAAATATTTTAATAAATTAACGTTTTACATTTTAATAAAAAACTTCGATATAATTGTAATTCTAAAAACATTAAATTAATTGTCAAAATGTTAAAAAACAAAAATTTGTATTAATCAACAAATATTTAACAATTACCAATAGATCCCATGTTTTAATACTATATAAAAATGACCTTGTATAATTATATATTGCTCCAAATTACAAATAAATAAAACAATTAAATTTAAAAACATATATAATTCTAAATTTTAAAAAATTAAAAAATTAAAATAAAAAAATGTTAATTTTATGTAGTAAAAAATGGTTTAATGCAAAATATAAATTTGAGGTTGTTACACGAGTTGAGTAGGAGATACGCCTTTGATCTTCGATTCTGGTGTATCTCAAATTATTAAAACAAAATAAAAAACAGTTTGAATTAAAAAATTAAAATTAAAACAAAAAACAGCAATGAAAAAGTTAAAAATTATGGAAACTGAGTAAAAATTATAAAGGATTCAGGATTTTTCACGATTTGAGTAAATCAAAACGCCTTTTAGTACTCGGTTTTTAAATTGTTTCAAGTTTTCAGGAGTGAAAAATAAAATGGATAGTGAGGTAAAGGCGGATTAATCACAAAAAAATATTTGAAGTTAAGACAAAATCAAGGTAGATAGTGGATATTAACAAATATATGCTAAAGTAATTATAAAACAAATTACGTATTACAATGCAAAAACGCTGCAATAATTAAAAAAAAATAAAAAATAATTAATAACGCTCTAATAGATGTGATGCGCGCCTTACCTTGTTATGATATTACAAGATTTGTACTATAATGCAGAAACACGAGAATAATTTAAAATATATATATAAAATTACAGATAATAATTAAAATTTGTATTTTATAAATGGAATGACATTAAGTATATATATGCATAAATATCTATTAATGTCCACTTCTAACTCACGAAATGCTAAACTAAAAATTTGTAAAAATGTAAAGATGGCTATTAAAAGAATCGCAGCGTTTGGGTTTTAATTCTTATTAGTTTTTATAAAATATATTGATTAATTATAATTTATATTTTTTAAAGTTTTATACTAACTTATGTTTTATGATATTATGCTTAGTGACTTTTTTCGGGATACAATATTTATCAATTGTTTTTGATTTTACAAATTTTAGAAGGATAAATCTGATAAGTAGATGTAAAAGTCACATTATTTTGAATGTTTCTTTTTTGGTTGTTAGATATTTAATGAGATATTTAATGTTATAAATTTGGCTTTTACGTAAATTTTTAATAGAACCTGCTGTAAGATCTTATTAAGATCTCGGCCCTGGTTTTTTTTTATTTAACTTAATACTGATATTCATTAACAACCCTAGTTAATTTTAATAAAAACATCTCTTGTGTGATCTAAAATATTGTTTTTCAATTTTTTATTACAATATAATTCAAATTTACACACCAATACTATTTGCCAACAGGAAAAACAGGTTGTGACAATACTTATAAAAACAATGTAAAAAAATGTAATTAAAATAAAAATTTATAAAATAATCGTTGGAATGTTTTTTTTCTCACAGTAACACTCGTTTTTAATATGAACTGGTCAAGTCGTCAGTACAATAGCTGTAAAATGTAGAAAATGCAGCCAAAAAATTTGAATTGACAACTTATTTGGATTTTTGTCACTACTGTTAAAAATGTTTATAATGGAAGAGATTGCCCTTATTAACACGTCAATTTCCGCTGCTCCGAATTTTAAAAACAAAAATCAAAAAGTATTACTTAGCTGAAAACTAGGTACAGCGATTCAGCGGTACAATGCTCGATTAGGACCTTGGTGGCCGTGGGTTTAAATCTTACAACCGGCACTAAAATGCGGGCTCACGTTTGGCTTTACTAAGATGTCCACTGCTGAAATATGTTTTTCGTAAAACATTCAAGGTAATCAATATATTTTTTTTAATATTTTTATATTTTTGTTTATATTCTAGAATCCTAACTGTTTCGTACAATTTACTGTGCGGTTAAAAAACAAGAAATAGTCCGTTCGGAAACTGTTATTATTTGAATAAAATATTCATATTGGAGCGCATAAAATAGCTTTAATGTTTTTGAAACAATGCGGTTTTTTCAGTATAAAAAATAGAAGATTACTTACCACGTTATTTAATTAGAAATATGTAAAAAATGATTGTAACAAAAAATTTAACAAAATATATTTGTATAATTTAAAAACAAAATTGTGTGAAAGTATGATTATATTTAATGTAATTTGTAAAATTTGTCCATTTGACTAAGACATTGTCTTGTTTCCAAGAAAAAAGATCTGGTAGCATATAAACGGAATATAAACAACACATATTTTATAATAAATTTTTGCTACAATTAACAACGAGAGTTGTACAAGGTATTTCTGTAAAATGTAGATATTTATTAGTGGTTACCGTTGTAATTTAATTAAATAGTCAGTCTATTCCGGTTATGCGTAAATAAACATAAATATAATAATACTGTATTCCTTTAATTTATTAAGCTTAGTAAAAAATTTTTTTAATGTTCTTTAATTTGTGTAAGTTACAAAAATAATATACGTAAAAACCGATTAATTAAAAATATAAATAAATAGGGAAATAATACTTGTAGTGTTTTCGTAAATAAAAAACTATTAGTTAAATAAAACTTATTCTATTTATAATTGCTATTTGCAAGCTACAACCTTGGTACTAATTATGGTAGCAATGAAAACATTTTCAAAAGCAATAATAGTAAGAATATTCCAAATAATAATACATAATAATAACAATAGTAAATATAATGCCTATTTCTTACCCTGTTTTCAAACTGTTTTTTATAATGTGAACTATTTAACAAAATGGTAGTGAATTAAAAGCAAAATTTTTTAGTAAAACTGTTGTAAAAAGTAAGTATAGATGTTTAAAAAACATTTTCAAAAAATTAATAAAATTAAAACGACATTAAGAAATACAAGCAATTTGCTCTAAAAAAGTTTAATTTAGAAAATGTTATGTATGAGATTCGGGATTCAAGATTGTATACGAGTTGAGTAGGTAAAAACGCATTTTGGTATTTGGTTTTAATGTATTTTAAGTCATCGGGAATAAATAGGAAATGGAAAGGACAATAAACGAGGGAATTTGTAGCTGAAAACGTTTAAAAATTAATATAAAAACAATTAAATACAGCGCAATAAATAATTAAAAATTATGAAAAGTAAATAAAAATAATAAATTAACATATATATATATATATATATATATATATATATATATATATATAATAAAAAATTATGATATATATATATATATATATATATATATATATATATATATATATATATATATATATATATAATAGAACATATTTTGTAATACAATGCAAAAACACTGTAATCAACTTTAAAAAACAAGATAGAAAAATATAAACTAGCGCCTACTCGACGTGCGTGTTACTTCGTCTTTTTTTTTAAATATGTCATTAATAGGAACATTGTTTTTAAATATACTAAATAGAATACATTTTTTATCTACTGTAAATATTAGAAATGTTTATTGTAATTAATATTCTGCTTGTTTATTAACAAAAACTTAAATTACCCTACAAAATTATGTAATTTAAAGTTTTAAAAAATAGTACAAAATTTATTATTAACAAGTTGACACAGTTGAAATATTAACATCTCTTATTTAAATTACCTAAAACTTTTTCAACATGTTTTTAGTAAATCATAAATACAAGAATTGCTTAAATTAGCAATCAATGGATTTATTTTATAAAAATGCAAGGCAGGTTCTTCCCGTCATACATCAAAATAAACAATTTTAAGTTTGTTCAAAACCAACCTTATTATAACAAATAGAAATAATATTAGGATAAAAAGATAAATATTTTTTATCCTGATTTACTGTGCCTGAATGGTCTAGCAATACAGTGCTCGAATTGGACCTGGGTGGGCATGGGTTTGAATCCTACTACTGGCACTAAATGTGGGTCCACGTTTGGCTTCGCTAAAATGTCCACTACTGAAAGATGCATTTCCTGTAAAACATTCAAAGTAGCAACAATAAATAAATAAATAATTGACAACAAACAACCACTTTGTTATTAACTGTATACATAAATTAAATACATTACTGTAAATAATTTTGTATAATAAAACCAAATTAAATTTAATCCCTCTTACACACAAGGAACCAAAATTTAGTAATTGGCTTTTTTCTTTGTATTTTTTATTATTAAAAAATATTTTTTGATTATAACTAAATTGGTTTTTAATATAAAATCAATAAGCAGTAATTTATTTCAAAATGTATAGTATATTAAAAAAAAACCTATTTTGCATTTTTATAAAATAAATTCATTGACTGCCAATTTATATAATTCTTAAATTTATGAGTTAGTAAAAACTTGTTTAAGGAGTTTTAAGTAATTTGAGTATAAATTGTTAACGTTTTTAATTGCACCAACATGTTTATAATAAAGTTTGTACTATTTTTAAAAACTTTAAATTACTATTTGCAATATATAAATAAAACGCCTAATTGAAAATAAAAAATAAATAATCGAGACACAAATCAATGTTGTGTAACAGCGTTCTTTTTAATAAAATGATTTACTAAGTAATTTGCGTTACACACAAAATTATGTAGTATACCTACACATTGAAACAAAACAATAACGGAATCTTAACAAGTACCTGTGTATCTAAAAAAAAATTGGATTGACATTTATTCTAAATCTTTGTGTTTACATAAATCACTACATCGGATGTCTGAGTACTTAATCTTTGTGGTAAACATAACTTGCTAGTAAATTGTTAAATTCTAAATAACACTAAAATTTAAAAATAGTTTATAAGTGCATGTCATGTAAGATACAATTTGTGACCATTGAGCTGCGAAAATGGAAGCACTGTAATACTTTGTAGCATCTTGCTCTAGTTACTTATCTTAGACATATATAACTGTTACTAATACATACCTTAGATAATGCTTTAGCATTAACATCAAGTAACATTATTCACAAAAATAATTTCTAATTATTATATATAACAACATCCATTCTTGCGATAAAACATAATACCACTATTTGCTAATACTTAAATCAAAACAACACAATTCGTTAAAAAATTAATATTATTGACTAAAATACATCAATATATAAAATAAATGTTACAGACTTATTATTTCAGTATTCAAACGGTTAACCTCGGTGTTTAATAACACTTGTAAAAATTTTCAATACGAGTCAAATCTGGTATGTATATAATCAACTGTAACGAAGGTATAACTTTTTACTTTATTCCACTAGCTCACTACACACACAAATAATATAGTAAATTAAAAGTTATGCTAAAAAAACACATTACCTCTTTTAAAGTATGAATCGGCGCGTTATCTTGAATAATTGTTAAATGTCCTGAAGCATTTTGTTGCAATTCGTTATTAAAAATTTCCTTGAAACTTTTAATAAATTCTCTGCTATTAAGGTTATTACTTGTACGAATCCATTTTGGTGTTTGATTGTACTTTAAAGCAAAATATCCTTTAATGCAGGGTGGATGTGCCACTTTACGAGCAATGCAGGTGTCATCAATGGGAAAATTTTCACCATAAATCACTCTTGAATTTTCCGTCCATGGTTCATAAGTGATAGCACACTCGTCTGTGAAATACAACGATCTCCGAAAACACAATGGTTTACCATTGTACTTCTTAGCATATTCCACTCGTTTTGATCTATTTATACAACTTAAAGGAGGTTTCCTAATTGCTTTCTTTAACAATAATTTTGCTGATTTCATGCGTCTTCTTATAATCGAATAAGAGAAATTTTCTAAATATCGTCTATTTATTTCCCTTATGTTCATTGTTCTGTGTCTTTTCAGTTGAGTGATAATAAAATGGTTATCTTGCGCACTTGTCGATGGTTTCTTTCCACCTGCATGCGTTTTGGGACAAGTTTTACTGCTTATCACTCTGTAGACAGTAGATAAGTGTATTCCAAATGCTTTAGCAATTACTTTAGGTTTTACATCATCTTGATATAGACTTTGAATTTCTTTGTACTGATCAGCCCTTAAAAATGAACTTTGATTTATTTTACGCATTATAAAACTGATAACGGATGATAAGGAAACTAAATTTTGAAAAAACCGCCAGGTAGCAGACTATTAACTTCATACATGTAATTGTACATTTTATTAGAAAATAATCATGCGGAAAAAAAGTTGTTTTAAAATTATTTACACTAAAATTTTAATAAAATGGAGTAATAATTGGCCAATCAAATGTTTGGTGCAAATTTCTTTGTTTACATGTAGGCACGTATTTTTAACATAATAATATTTTTTTGTAAAAAAAAACATGTTTGTAATAAAATTTATTTTTTTATTATTTAATTTTATAAATTTATTAAAAATTAAAACATTTAAAATTTTTCACTTCGAAGTCATTTAAGTTTGAATCTTGCAGGCAGTTATTGTTTTTATTATAGTAAATTTAAAAAAAAAAATTTCTTTTCAAAACAATTTTTTTAAAATGTACATTTTTATTATTATTTTAAAAATACTAAATAATGTATTTAAAAGACAAAAATAAAATTTTTTATATGAATTCTTGACTGAATAGCTACCTATTGTAATAGCTTATGGAATTTCTTGTGGCTCTAACTATAGAAAATCTACTTCTCTATTAAAAAGAAGGTCACATATATTATTTAAAACAAAAAAACTAAAAACGTTTAAAATATTTTTAAAATACAGTAATTTACAAAAAATAATTAAATTAAAAAAACGTATGATAATTCGTTAAATTAATATAATATTTCCAGTGTGACATAATTGTTAAGTATGTAGATTATAGGCTTAAAAATAAACTTTCAAAACTAAATGCTATTAAATTTGTTTACAACAGAGCGTTTTTTATACAAACATAAAAAATAACATATTATGTAATAAAAATAAAGAAAAACCATAACATTTAATAATAATTTTAAATAAAAATAATTAAAAAATAAAAATTTATTTTCTAAAGGTTTTAAAAGAAATACTTTATTTAAATTTGTAGATACAAAGCAAACGTTGAAATTTATCAATTTTAAACAATTAGTGTGATGGCAACACACGTTTTTTAATTTGTATCAAATCGTTTGATTTAACCACTGGTATTAAAATGCAAATCCTCATTTAGAGTTACGTCAAATCCTGGTTGCTAAACACTAATTTTAGCGTAGACATTCAATTAATAAATTCACAACTTAATGTAATAAAAAGTAACCGAATTGTTTTGACTACATTATGTTTTTCTACCGACTGCACAGTTTTAGTGCAAATATATATTTAAAAAATTATCAAAAGAATGTTATTTAAGTTTTAAAATTGTGTCGACTGACTTATGTATTTGTTTGGCAATTATTAAACTTATTTAGTTGACCAAAGAAATATATTTTTCATCGTTCTAAAACTTTGATAAATCACATTGGATTACTAAAGTGTCTAATCATATTTGCAATTTTGTTCATAAAAATTATTCACACACAATAAACGAAAGGAGCCAGTTTTAAGTCTGGATAAAACAGAAGAGTCGGAGCGCAAGGTTAACAACCTGACATTCGTAAAAATCTATATTGTTACAAAAATAATACGAGATAGTTTTACTGATAAAACGTGATAGCATAATTCAGATGACAGGACCAAGTAAAGGCCGAAGAGAAGCTCAATCTTTGATGCCAAAACTTAATCAGTGTTGGAACATGTAATATGCGCACACTTTTTGTACCATACAGTTAGAACAAGCTCTTTGAGAAATGACACTAGTTCCTAAGTTGTTCTACGAATTAACTGTTCAAAGACGAAAATATTCTATACAAAGTCAAATGATTAACAAAGATTTTAGCAAAATGTTCAAACACATGGAATAATTCTATTGCCTCATGCTTTTTTAAAGTAAAAAGGTTTTGTAATAACAACAACAACAACAACAATAATAATAATAATAATAATAACAAAAACCGCGTGCATAATCTTAACGATTTAATCTAATACAATACATGGTAATATTTTTGAAATACATTATAGTGTAGTAAAAAGAAAACGCTTTGATCTATTATACTACATCTATATTACTTCATTCAATTTAAGTCACGTTTAAAGTTAATTTTTATTGTCAATCAAATGAATAAAACTTCCTCTATGTCTGTGTTAAGAAAAGAACTGAGCTAAAATCTATAGAACTATAGTGATCCTTCCATTGTAAACAATGAATATATTATTAGTAAAGAAATAACACAAAAATTAATTCATACAAATGGACTTAGGTATGAAAGAATTCACCAGTAAGGAAATATATTCAATACTTGTTGTCCAACTCCGCCTAAAGAAGACCAGAAACGAACCAATTTGTAGTTGGATCCAAACCTGGCTAAAAAAGGACGATTTGAGCGGAAGGTTAGCAATCTGGTCTCTGTAAAACATTTATATTGCTACATAAACAATAAGAGAACGCTATTCAGAAAAACAAAAGGAACAAGGTGATATCACAACCCAAATGACAGAGTTTGATAAAAGACGAAAGAAAGCTTAATCTTCGATTAGACAAAGAAAATTACTCGGTTAAATTCTACATTTATTGTCTAAAATACCAGCAAGAACGGTTTTGGAATGGATAATTGATGATTGCTGAATAAAGGTTGATAAACCACAGAAAACGTGACTAAAAATCATTCATGGAGATCTAATTAAAATGAATGTGTCATGAGATCAAACAAAACTTTTGACAAAATGTTTAAATACATGGAATCATTTTGTTGCCTCATGTTTATTTTAAACTATGAGACGTTGTTGGTTTTGTTGTTACGGTTATTTTGCTGCTCTATGCTTATTTTAAAGCAATATGGTTTTGAAATAATAATTTGTTGTCTATTACACCCTTGTAGACTAAGCAAAAGTTTTATATCTATGCTGTTATAGGACAGTTGAGATTTAAGTTGTACTTAGTACTGGTCACTAACATACAATCTAACACACCGGGTCACTTTAACATTTTTGAAAAAAGGGGAGCGTGCCAAATTTAAAAATCTGGTTATGCTAATTAAATTTGGTCTGTAGTATGTAGTTTTTAAACAGAATACAACTCGGAAATGTTTACAAATGACATCTTTAATTTATCTTTCGGCTTTTCGTCAAAAAAACAGTGCTTGTTCTCAATAAACTACAGCAATTTCAACTTGCTCCCAGTTGACGTAACAACTGCTCCGGAAAATTTTCCCTGTAAAATGAAGTACACTCACAAATTTCCACCTTGTATACAAGTTCAGTGACTAATAGAATTTATTTAAGTATTAGTGATAGACACCACTTACACTAGTTGATAAAATTCAATCTAAGATCTTTCACATATTTTAAAACAATAAACACTGGCAGCTTACATTGGACATGTCTAACATTTACAAATGTAGACCTTATATGGGATGTTAATAATCCTGAGGATTTGAGTAAAGCTTAAAGTTTCAATTTCTAATGATGATGATATTCCTAACTGTTCATCTTCCATGTGATGCACCATGGACCAGGTGCCTATAGGCATCTAGACTAATAATCCCAGGGACCGAGTGTACAGCGGTATAACTGACAAAAATTAGGCGGCCTCATCAATCTTTGCAAACGGTGGCGACGTTACTTTTCCGTTTGTTACTCTTTCCAAGCCATCGAAATCGTTCGTTTTAATATTCCGTAAACATAGAAATAATAAAGCGGTGACTATGTCACCAGTCACGATAGAACAAAACTGTAGCTTTACTCATCAAAAATAATATTTAAAAATCTAATTTCTTCTTACAACATACAGTATTAATTCTAACAATAAGTACCGGGGTGGTTAAGCGGTACAACGCTCGAATTTGGACCTCGGTGAGCATGGGTTCGAATCCCATCACCGGCACTAAAATGCGGGCCCACTTTTGGCTTCGCCAAAATGTCCACTACTGAAAGATGTTTCTTGTAAAACATTCAAAGTTGTAAACATAAAATAAAGTTATACATTTTCTCCAGCGGATAATCTATCATTTGAGAAAACCAATAAAAAACGTTTAATTCAGTCAGGTTGATCAAGTCATTAAAAATTATATTAACCTGTAACAGTCGACCAAAGTTTTCTACAAAGAACTGCAGCAGTTAGCTTCTAGCAAACCATTCCCTAGCTGACGAGGGCCATGATAATACTGTATAACGGCATAGTTGTATATCTCACTTCTAAATAAATCGCCCAGTCTACCAAAGATAAAATACCTATGGTGTCACAACACCACCGATTAAAAATGTCAGATAAAAGCATTATTTTACAAATTGCACTTCGAACTAGCACCAACCAGTGACGTCGAAGTTGTACCGGTGTTTAATCAAAGTACCTAACTGAAATGTTATGATGCAATGACTGTTCATTGACTCGGAATGAAATCAAACTTTTTGACACAGTAGATTTTTACATCTACCCTTATATGCAGATATATATATATATATACCCGCACATATTTTATGTATGTAATAAATCAATTGTTACACCCATAATTTAAATAATCATAACGTATCATTATTATCATACACAACCAAAAACGTTTTCAATCTATTATTTGGCTATGTTAGATTAGCATTTAAATTCAACATAACTCAAGTGCACAATATGAAAGTTGATGTTTTGCTGGTTTTGGTAACTTGAACTACCTTAGGCGATAATAATAATCAATGGAGAATAATTATCCTCTTGATGATGGACTATTTTATTATAAACATTTTTCGTCAAGTAGCCACTTAAATCAATCGACGAGGATTCGATAGTTACATTCAAATATCCACTCCCATCAACTTGGATATTAACCTGGAAAATTAGACAGTATTAGATACCACATTGCAATGTATTTAAATGCAAATCACAAATATAATTTATAAAACCGTTAATATATATATATATATATATATATATACAATACAGTATTCCATCAAAACATTCCACACATAATATATTGAAATCTAACTGTACAAAATCAAATAGAAGAAAAAAGCAATTTGGTGAACCCAAATGAAAAAACATCCAACAATTTTTGTACAAAAATCTATCGACGACAGTGCGTCATCGTTGTACGTGTGTAAATGTACACGCTGGTCCATTTCGACAACTGCCCTGTTGGAAAAACCTGCAAGGCTGACTTGATCGTTTCCGATTGCTGGATCGACCACCTCTAGACGGTGGACCTGGCGGTCTGTAGGACTTTGGAGGTTGAGGTTGACCTTGACGAGGATAATGCATTGGACCACAAAATGGTGGGCGAGAAAAGCTACTGGGAGCACACATGCGGCCATTTTGCATCGGACGTTGGGAAACGAAGTCGGGAGGCGGATTGCGAAACGAAGGTCTCGGATTGTAGCCCTGATGCTGCTGATGATGATGGGGAGGAGGAGGACGTGGCATAAGAGCGGAATTGGAATTGCGAAAGTGAAATATGCCTTTGGACACCAATTGATCCTTGAGCGGTTCCAACAATTCGCGAATGCGTTCGGCACTAAGATCGTGTACATTCAACTCTGGATAATTGTGTTCTAACACATCCCACAATTCGTTTTGGAGCATCTGATTTGGACTCGAAATGGGACTTGTTTGTTCGGGTAATTCATTTGACTGGTCAAAAGGAACTTCGAGGACAGAGTAGGTGGGTAGGGTCGGTGTCATGGGGTTGGTAGGAGGTTGGGATGAATTATGATGATGATTAGGACCGGTGATAAGAACGGAAGACAGTAGACTTGGCTCAGAATCTGCACTAGTCAAATTGGCAGCTAACGATTTGACGAGATTGGCAACTTCCGGATTTAGTGAAATCTTTATGAAGAGTGTAGAATCAATAAAATATTAATAAGGTACATTAATATTTAATTATTATTATAATAGAAAATTATAGGAAAATAACTCAAAGACGCTAGGTCTGCATCGGAATTTGGGGTCTCACTTCTAATACTAGATGTAAGCCATCATTTAACGTTTTGATAAAATATCCACTTGTTAAACATTATTTCACGTACAATATTCAGGCCATAAACCAAAAAAATTAAAAAGTATTGACATACAAATTAAATTAAAAGGTTGTAATGTCAATCACCTTGATAAAAATTTGTGAGTAAACTTTTTTCATTAGCTTCTACACTATTATTATTATTATTATTATTATTATTAAAGAAATGTTAGAATATGCAAACAAAAGTGGTTGACCTATAAATATCGTTTATAGAGTAGTTAGCCCAAATTGTTGACACGAAATTCAACGAGATTATCATGACCAAGCAATGTAATGCACAATCTCTCTTTTAATATAAAAGCATTTGCATACTTAATCATCCGGTTAACTATGGACAATTTAGTTCATAATACTACGTTCAAGCAAAGTAATTTATATAGAACTCACTTGTGAATTTCCAAAACCATCTTTCATAACTAACAGCTTTTCAGATTGGGCATCCAGTGCATGATGATGATGGTCTGAATCATATATTGTCAGCTAAAATACAAATGACGGAAAATTTTGGTCTCAGACTTGTCTAACAATGTAATTAGGTCAATTTATAACATATAAAAACACAGGTATTGATTTTCTAAAAGGTAAACAATAAGCACTCAGAATGTACGATAAAATCGTTTTGTTTACATTAAGAGATATAGTATGCAAAAGTAATTAAAATCGTATTGCGAGGAAAAAATCTATCAACAACAACAAACATAGTACATGAACCGTTTACATTAAGGCCTACAGTTTTAGACTGAACAAGAAAAAGTGCAACAAAATATAACAATACGTTAAATGTATCTTTACTAGAATATCATTTATACAATGCTAAACAAGCTATTAATTTAAGTTTACATTGAAACGACGTGATAGAATAAAGAAAAAAGTAAAACCCACATCCTCCAATGGAATATCGATTGATGGTTTGCATTCAATAGTGTCGGAATCCGGTTCTTCAGGCGAGTCGGGAATGCTTTCTTTCGTGAAATAAATAGCCTGTAAAACGTATCGTTCCCTGTCTAATTGTTCCTGTTTTTCGACCGATTTATAGCCCTGTTCAACCAAATACAAGCGTTCCAACGGCTGTGGAGGGTACCACTAAACGATTTAAAAAGATTAATTTTATACTGCATAACTTGAAATAGATAATAAGCTACAAGCCTATTTATAAAATATAGCCTATTCACAAAACCTAAATTAACCATTTTATACACCCCATAAAAATGTATATTAGGCCGAACATGTGTTCGATCCCCACCACCGACACCAAATGCGGGTCCATGTTCGGCTTCGCTAAAATATCCACTACTAGACGACATTTAAAGTAACATAAAACGTAAAATAACAACTTAAAATAAACGTTACAATATTTGTTGTACAATCCAATCGCGTCACATTATTTTTCTTATTGATTCCAATTTAATGTTGATGTACATAATTTTATTTTATTAAAGTTTCATTAATTTAATGAAAAACATTAGCGTTCAAACGCAAACAATTTATATTTTTGGTTAAAACCAAATTAATGTTAATCTTCAATATTGTCGACTCATGTATTTTATGGTTTTGTAAAACTTCGATTTTTTGAATAATAATACGAATGACTAACATTTGCGCACTATACTCAATGCATTAAGCTCATGTACACTACTAGAGATTTAACAAAACGTGCTGTCAGATTTTAAAACAGTATTAGTTACATAGTTGGACAATAATAAAATAACAGCATTATTTGTGTAGGATAATAAGCAAATAGTACAAAAGTTTGTCACAAAATTAGGACAAGAAAACCGAATACAACAAAACGTCTCATTTCTTTTTGTATTCAAATAATATTTTTTTATTATCGTTTTAAGCATAATTTCACTTTTGCATATAACGATTACTTGATAAACATTCACACATTTGTAACAGGATCAACAAAACCTTGTATTAATTGAAATAGCAAGATAACATTTTACAATGTGTACGCAATTAGGAAAGTGAACAGAGAAAAAAGACAGTATTATTAACAAGAGATTAAAAATGAGCTTTAATTAATAACAGCAACATCTGTTATTACAAACAAGTTTGAGATACAACCACTGAATCTTCCACGTAAAACAAACCTTTGGCACCGCATAAAGTACACTAAGTATATTCAGTGCGAACTGAACACATCATTTTTAAGACTGCATTATGTGAACGTGTTTACTGATTTTTCTCTTACTATTTCGCACAAGTTTCATTGTTTCGTCAGCATACCCTATATTCCTTATCATCTTAATTAGCTGTATTTGCATTTTTTGATAACCAAATTCACTTGGTTAAATTTTTATTAATACTTTGTATTAATAGAACTATTCAAACTGTTAATATTTAAAATTATGTATTGTTAGTATAGATATACCCATCGACATACTAATTACTCCATCACGCAAATTAGTTGAAATCCCAACTGTATCATTTAGAAAAAAAGACAATTGTTCAAAAATAATTTATTTCAATAAATAATTTTGAGATCACAATTAATCTATTGCACAAAAATTGCAAAGTTTATTATGATGCGCAAAACTTTAATGAAGATAAATTATGAACATTTTACATCCCTTCATAAAACAAAAACTTTAAAAAAACATAAATTTCTTAAATGTAATAATTTTATTTACATCTATCTATTCCCTCCACCCTCCAAATTCTAAAAAACTCAAATTTAATCAGTCCAAAGACCTTAGTAAAACTCGATTTCATTTTTGTTTCGTGCCCTAGAAGACTCACCTGTTGAAAACCAATAAGAGCGTCATCAGTGGGACGCTTGAAGTGTTGTCGTTCCATAAAATGTTCTCTGCGACGACTGTCCTCAATAGATATTCGATTGACATTTACTACACAAAATATACGGGGCGAAAGTGTTAATTTGATTTTGAAGAAAAGATTAATTATTATATCGAGTCACAAGTAATAAACACTTGCGCCCCAATCTGTAAAATTTTAATTTACCTCTTTCACTCTCATCTAATTCGAAGTAATGAAAAACTTGAAGCTTATCTTCTTCAGCCCACGAAACGCGCTTTTTAGGCTTATCCTCGTCAGCATACACGGAAAAAAGATTAGATAAAGATGACTTTTTAGAACTTAAAGTTTTGGGTGATAAGACTATTGATGTTTCTTCAATTAGACTGTTTGCCGATGTATCTAACGAACTGTCCAATTTAATCTAAAAAATATACACTGATTAAATAGAATAAAAACAAACATTAGTCTCAGAAGTAACAGAAGGTTCGTGCTTGATTTGTAATTTCCGCTTCTTCCTAACAACAGGATTCGGATTTGTTGTGGTAAGCGCATTGATAAAATCTGAACTTTCGTGCAATTCGGGTACTAAGAAAAATGTCAGAAAAACGTTTCTTTAAAAATACCTTTTCGCGGCTCGGTAGGAGTAACTGTAATTTTTTGATGAAAGGACTCAATGTGATGTTCGATTTGGGGACGTATATCTTCCAGTTTGCTAAACAAAAATAAGTAATTAGTATATTCCAAAATACCTCTTTTTCGTCACATCTACTCGAGATTTGGGTTGGGGCTGTGTGGAAATATCTTCCAAGCCTGCAGTTCGCATGTGTGTAGGTGGCATCTTGACAGTTGTACGGCGCTTTTTTTCATCTTTTTGATGCAATTCAGCAATAACAACATCCTTAGTAACAACAGGTTTAGTAGATTGATCTAATTTTGGTTTTTTTGTGCGAGGTTCTATATGAGAAAAAAGGTGAAAGATTATTCAGCAAAATTGCAACTTACGCTCCATTTTTCTCGAATCCAAACTTATCACTTCTTTCCATTTTTTAACTATTTCAGATGCAATCGCTTTCACTTCTACATAAACAGATGAAAAAAACAAAATTAGCTTTATTAAAATAACCAACTAACCTTCGTTGTCGCACCTCTTCGTCAGCGAATTGATTAATTTAGGACAAACATTTTGTGTCAACTGCTCCAAACGGACCGGCAATTGATGATAAAGTTTTAAAAGCTCTAACAAAAAAGCAAAATTATCCTCTTTCAAAGCTTCTTGAAGCCATTTAAGCAATATATCCCATGCGCCTTTTCTGCAAATTTCCAATTGAATTTCCGGTGTTGACGACGATAGAATGGATAACGAAATGCACTTGGGAACTAGTTTTTGATTTGCCGAAGACATTAAATTTAGTATTTCATTTAATGACTCAGATAAAATTCCTCCGCTTTCGGAAAGATGACTGTTGTAGGCCTCTAGCAGCCGTTGTGGCTCAAGTAAAATCTGAAAATAAGATGGACGTACAATTAACAATGGAAATTATGAAAAATGCTTTGAAAATACGTAACAATTACTAAGTTACTCAATATAGTTAACCCTTTCATTGTGATATTTCAATATGGTGGATGAGTATTATATTTGTACTATAAATCAGTAACCACCCAAATGTCTGTCAACATCACACATTTTAAAAATTACATGCCGCTTTAATTTCAGAAAGCTGAAATAGATGCATATTCTGAAAATTAATTAAGAGCACATTAGCAATAATAAAAAGTGAAATAGAGTACAATGAAAAAAAATGTAATACGGAGGTTAACGAAAAAATCACGTCTATTATTGAAAATACCTTGTCATGTTCAAAACCGTTGTTTGTAAAACTGATTGTAGATTGGACAGAAAAAAACACTGCAATCACCAATTCTAAAATAGTTATTATTCTAGATTTGAGCACATGTACGCACCCAAAATGTCTTGTAGAATAATGACTGAGCAATATCATTTTATACACGCACATGGGCCATTTAAACCAATTTAATTTCACCACTGCTAATTTATTAAAGAATTATTTTTTTTCTTTTTATAAACCACGCATCTCAAATCTGTAAACCAATTGGATCTCGTTATTGATAGAAATACCAATAAAAATATTGTAAAATCATTAAAATCTTGCTTTTTTTTATAACACAGTGGTCTTCAAACCAGATACCAAAAATATTTTATTTACTACTAGTGCTCGCTTTGTTGTTTATTGTTCATTCTTTTGCAGAGCGAGTTCAATTTTTTATTCAAAATAAAAATCGTAAACAGACAACTTTTGAGACATCAAAAAGTAATAAAAACAGAATATTTCATCAGCCACATTTATTAAGTTAAAGTACATCCCATCACCTATCCTCTAGTTAAAAATCCGACGCTAACATACTATAGCCAAGGCATGACTATTACGATAAAATCGTTAATGTAAATGGCCCTTATCGCACAAAACATAATGATTTTTCCCGTTTGTAAAGCGTACACAAGTGAAGTTTAAAATAGCGGAAGATTATAAAGAAACTGTTGCTTTTTTATAAATTGACCTTTTAAGCTTGTTCTTAAGTGTCTCCAATAACCCAACCGTGCCAAGCCTCATTTCAGCGCAGGATCGATCCTTAAAAACACCTCTAAACAGTAAACAACGGTAGTAATTGGATTCAGCAAAATTTGATTTCAATATACAGTATGATAGATTAATCTTTTCGCCTCAATGCATCAGAGCGGAAGGTTTTTCAAGAAAGATAACTCTATAAATAATGCGTTACAGTTTGATACATTGATGAAAGGCCAATTTGACGAATTTATGATAGTATATTTGAGTTGAAAGTTGTTAAAAGGATCATTCCTCTCAAGGAACTTGATAAGACCAGCAATTAGTTAGAGGATACTGCCAATGTAACCTAGTTAACTTCGATTCTAACCCAGAAAAACTCATTTTCCATCCCACATATTGCCCAATCCACGTTTAATGAATATGCGTAGACACAAGAACCATAAGTTACATTTTGTCTAGTTAGTAACTTGCTAGAAATATCACTCAAATGAAAACACTTTTCAAACTCCGTGAGTGTTTACTAGCACCCAATTTCTATTCAACGTTTACTTACATCCAAGAACCGCTACATGCAGACTCAGAGTCGAGGATACCACCATTAATGAAATTAAAACTATATAATTTTTCATATCTTCATAATCATTAGCATTTTAAAGAATGAAATTGTTTTACACCATTAGATCATAGCGTCAAATTAAGAAAACTGACCAAATTTTATCAATTAAGATAGTTTTCAGGACACCCCCCAAAGATGCGCCAAGTATTATTTGGTTTCATGTTTATTTTGATTGCATTTCACAATGACCAAAAATTAAAACCGATTGTAACGGATTGGCTATCCAAAGACTACTAATCATCCTCACTTGTAGAAAATGACAATTGATTCATTACTTTCTACTTTAATCAACTCAATGGACCCAATTTGTTTGCTGAATTCAGGCATATTCTTATACCAACTGTAGAAACCTTGGAAGATAGTGAAATTAAAGTTGCGCAAGTGGAATGCTGGGAGAGATAAGAACAAGTAAAACGGTTGTAGATTTGATAATTGCTTCCGGAAATAACAACTGAAAAACCTTTAAATATTTTGAACCATTTATACTGTGGAAATCATGTTAAAACACGATCGTTCGGTAACATTTAAACAATCTTGATCAGTGACTTGATTTGTTAAATTCTCCAATGACTGTAGGACCTATATACGATGAACCTATGTATTACCACTGGATTTAACGGAAAACATCAATAAATCTTAAAACACAGACAATTGCGACAATGAAGTTGTCTTCAATATCGACACCATAAAATCACCATATTCGTTAATAAGCGGACCACCAATAGATACCAGCTCTACCGCAGCTAATTTTATCCCCAGAAGAGAGTTAGAGCACAAGGTTAGCCACCTGGTACCTTTTACAAATTATTATTCTAAAAAACAAAAAGATTTCATTTTAATAACTTAAGTGAAAGCACAATTCCAATTTGGTTAAATAAAAGAAAAATATATCTTAGATGCACAAGATCTTCATTACTGTTGCTCCGCTCTTGAAAACGATAAGATTTTGTAATAAAGCAGAACTGTCAGTTTATTTTGTATATCCGATAAAATAAATCCAACTTTTTCCAAACAAATGCACCTGAAAAAGAAAAAAACTTATCTGCATTTGTTTAAAAATGCTATTTAAGTGGGTGAGATGGAATGAAGCACCGCGATATATCCCAGATTCGTGAAAAAATTTCATCATTCAACGTACTCAGACTTTATGCCCTACTCCCCCACTGAGTAGAATAAACAAAATGCTGCCATGCAATGATGAAGTTAATTTATATGACAGCACCAATGAAGAAAATTGTCTACTTATAAGTAGTTTGTGGTACAATTACACTCCAAAGCAAATAGAACTTGTATCGGCATAACTTGACATTAGAAACAAAACTGAAGTTTGTATAGTTTATCTACATTAACTTTGATTTAGAACAAAGTACCAATCATTAGTAATCTTTGTTTTAATAGTTAGCTAAAATGTGATGGCTTGCAATTGATCATTGAAACAAATTCAATACGCATGTGAAGTGTAAATCACATCCAATTAGGCTATAGAAATTACCCTATCACGAACTAGTCTGCTAAATAATAAGCACATTGATTATAGCTATATTATTGAAAATCTTTATATTTAGAAAACACGGTAAGGCAAATCAATAAAAAATAGCTTGAGATTGAATGAGTAAAACATTAATAAAAAAATTACCACTATAAAAATAAAGGAGTTGTATCATAAATAAACTAAAATAATACCAAAAATCTAACGGATATTATGGTAAAAAAGTTGCCAGATGACAAGCTTCCTAGACATCTGTAAGGACATTACTCAGATACACTATGGAATAAGATTATTATACGCCGAAATAAAACTAGAAAAATTGCGATGCGATGCATTAAGCTACACTTTGTGTAGCAATTAACAACGATTATCCAATAATCAAGATATTGCATATTAGTTTTTCTTAATTGGCATTAAACAAGATTGGTAATGATATCTTAAATTGGACATCCCGAACATTCCAAAACAGTATCTAGCTCGCAATTTTTGCATGACGATCGAATACTTTTCTGTAAAAAAGATTTTGAGCCTTCGTATCTATGATATCAAACCATCTTTAAAAAAGCTGAATATCTTCTCACACTAAATTAATTTGAATTCAATCTACCTCGTCTAAAACGATTGACAGAAGTTTATCAGTCACCCAAACAACAGAGGCGTCCTCGAAAACGTTGGAACATGTTCCTCAGGCTTGATACTTCAAAAGTGCCTCATTTTAAATAGATTGTATATTTTTGAGTACAATACAATTTTACACTAACATTCGATTTTTAAAAAATCATAGACTTAAGATATACATAATGTATCATGTTTCCGACGAATATTAAAGGATTTGATATGATATACTTGTATTTTATTAAAATCGAAATCGACTTGTTGTGTAAAAGTAATTGAGAGAAAACCAAAAGTTGAAACAGAAAAGTCAATACAGGCCCACTTAAACTGACGAGTGATACGAAAAATAAGAATTCTTCCATCTGTTCTTTAACTCCAGTTGTAATGCTTACTAACGATTGATCTGAAAACATTACCATTGCTTTGTCTGTCCATACCTCATCTGCTTACTTTTTAATTAATACAGAATTATCGGCATACTCCAAACCTAAAATTATTACCATTTTGCAGCTTCTCTGATTAGCAAACGTAATTTCCGTTTGATAGACGTACGCAGTCAGCCGTTAAATGTTAAAAACCAAGTTTTAAATTTTAATTCGTTTCTTTAAAGTAGATCATCAGCTTGCATTATCCACTCCCGAAGATTAGACAAAACATGCACGTTCAAATGTTTAGCTGACTTCCAGCTTAGCATCACAAGACTTGAGTAAGAATTTTGATAACTGAAAACAAAATATTCAACTTTTCATAGAATTGATGTATTTGAGTCCATAAAAGACAGATTTTCTTACATTATTTTCAATGTTAATTAAACAATCTACAATAATTCGTAACAAGCGAAGAAAAACCTATCTTATACAAAAACAATACTGTTCAACACAATCATTGAATAGTTCATTCTCATTACATAATAATTCCTTATACCAAATTTGTTAAGCATTCCTGAACTTCACAATACCAGCTGTATGTGTGCACTTTATTTTACTAATAGCACACAACCACAATCCAACTTAGTTTCTAAGTGTGCTTAAATTCGGTAACATTAAACAACATAAAAATTTATTTAATAACCTTGTTTCAACTTTTAAATACCTGAACTCACAGTAAGTATGCAAATTCACGTGTAAAATTTAAATAATAAATACTGTCTACAAACATTTATAGCATTCAGAAAGCAATAACGAATACCATTATTTTTTATTACAATTTGATTGACTTATTAAAAATCACTTGTAGCTCGAACAGCCACTTCCAACCATCACTTGTAAAATTATGAACAAATTAGTTATATATAATACTGCTTTCAATAGATTTACCAAAAATGACCACTTTTATTATTTATTCTGGAATTTTATTTCTTCCAAAATTCATTTTACCAAAAACCAGATTAATCAATGGTTAAAATATTCAAAAAATAATTTATTTGTTTTTACAAATAATAGCTAACATTTGGTAACTTTTACTCTTTGTTTTAATATTTTTTTACTTTTTAAATACTCGAATGTAACTGTAATTGATGAACATATCACTTCAAGTGCTCTTCAACAAGTTGTATTTAAAACCTTTTCGTCACAAAAATGCATATTACTGAATCTCATAATAATCATCAGTAAGTACCAATCTACTCGTACAAGTGTTTCCCTGAAATCCAAATTTTTTACTCAATAAAAAAACAACAGTAAATTTAGATAAACTTTGTAAACAATAGAAACATATAGTAACATAATCCTCTAATGAATCGAACTCAAACACAAATTCCTATCAAAATCGAGAATGCTGGGCCATACGAATGACGCATCATTGATATCAAAACACTGTTTTTATATTTAATAAAAAAATTCAAGGTAAAAATCGTTAGTAAATTAAAAAACAAAGATAATTGCAAACCTCGCCCATAAAAACGTACAACAAACATAATGACATTTAACTTCCCATCAGAATACTAAAATATAACAAACCAGAAGTTTGTGACCAGACAGCACGTTCCATTTCTGAGGATATCATCGGGGATAAAAACCCCGACCAGTTATTATCTTCCAGGGTAGTCCAAATTTCCAAAAACCTGCGATCAGCTTTCACAACGTGCATTTAATGAACGCCACTTGACATGCTGACTTAAAATGTTAGTTAGATCAGGAATTAATACCTCCAATGATCTCTATTAACTGCGAACGGTAAGCAATCGGACGCCCAACTAAGTAATTCATTTAAACAAAGGGGCAAACAACTTCATCAGTGTACGTACTGTGCAAATCCATTATTTTTGACAATTTAAACCATTTAAATAATCAATAGTTAACTTTTAGAAACAAATATATAAAAAAGCACGCCCCTTTTACAAAATAAAAGCAACTTTTTGTCACCTTAAGTTGTAAGATTTTGACAAATAACATTCCACCATCAAATTATAAGACTACAAATTTATTTAGGTAAAAACCACCAGTATGTAAATGTCCTTTAAATAATACATAAATACATTAACGTACACCTTAGAATTAAAAATACAATCAATCGTAGTCAAACCTATTTAAAAAACGAAAAAACCTGTATGAATATCTCAAATATTCTTAAACCTGACTATATAGATTAAAACAATTAAAACCCCATCTGCGGTACAACGCCCGAATTTGGACTTCGATGGGCATGGGTTCGAATCCCACCACCGGCACTAAAAAGCGGGCCCACGTTCGGCTTCGCAAAAATGTCCACTGCTGAAAGATGTTTCTCGTAAAACATTCAAAGTAGAAAACAAAATAAAAATAATAAAGGTAATGGGAGTCCAACCTAACAAATATACATTATTGTGATGTTTTTCTTTTCGATATCCAAAATTTCCTTAATGAATTTTGTAAAACTGCTTTTTAGGTATGAGGGTAATTCTGACCTTCATCAACCTTGCTCTACCCTAATGTATTACTACTAATCCAATCAATTTTTTAAAATTAATAAAAATGGAACTACAATTTTACCGAAATTAAACTACAACCGTCTGCAGTACTTTTACTGATATAAAGTTTCGTACTAATACTTTTTAAAAAGCATTCCCATCAATTTTTTAAGCAGTTTTCTTTCCATTAAATGCAAAACATTTTGCTAACTGCAATGTCTACTATTAACAACCTTGCCCGTATGACCTGCAAAAGATTAAATTTGCCACTGTTAAGTTAGTTGATAGTCTGGCATCAATCTATTCAGAAACTTCATTAAAACATCACCATCATCATCGAGGATAAACATAACCCACGGTTATTATCACCCAGAGTAGTCCAAAAAACCAAAACGACTGCAAAAACGTCAACTTTTGTAGTATGTACTTAAAGATCGACACTTGAGGTGTGGTGACATTAAATATTAATTACATCCCGAGTTAAAACCCTCCAATGATCGCTGTTGGCTGCATAGGATAAATAAACGGACGACCATTTAAATAATTAATTTGGGGGCTTAGCATAAATAAAAGGACTGAGTTCGCACGCTACAATGTTCGCCTGGCATTCTTTTCCATTCGAGTAACGGATGGGCTTCCATAGCTATTCTGGCTGGATGAGTGGGCGATCTACGTAAAACGTGGCCAATAAAAAGTTACTTACAAATATCTGGGAATTGTCTAAATATTTTACTAGCTATTAAACGAGTGCGTTCAATAGAAAACAAAGAGCGAAACCATATGTATCTTAAACAGCTTTGCTCAAAATGAACAAGCCTTCGTGTATCCACAAACGACTAACTCAATAAATACTTGCGTAATTACAATTACAATAACGTTCGGATGATGCACTAATTAATATATATATATAAATATTTGTCTAATGAAATATTTCATGTAGTTATTCGTAAGTGCATAACCACAAATACAAACTGATAATCATTTGCATAAAATCTGTAACCCAAAAATATTAACAGGTACGGCTTAGAACTTTTACATGAACAAAACTTATCTTCATCTAATTAAAATCTGTTTTTATATAAAATGCTATTACGTTGCATAACCTCAAACATGAGGCGATGATCTACGACTAAAATCCCCCATCTCTTAACGAATAAACATTATTACTTCTACATGTCTATTAAAGATGAAATTTTCTTTGCATAAAAAAATGTCACAATATTGTTCTCTAACAAAACTGAAATATCAGAAGTAACTATCACCAACCTATTTCAGTCATTCACCACTTACCCCAGAGTTTTCACTACCGAAACTCTCGAACAGTGCTAGCAAGCATGTTTAAATATAACTTCAATAACAACTTTTTCAATAAAACAGATTTCAATAGCGTTCGACGTTAATAAAAATAATTGAATACAAAGTTAAACGTTAAATACTTTTACAATTCATTAAACATGAAAACCGTCAATATTAATTAAATGTCATTCAGTCGTTAATAACACTGCGTATTATATTCTAATGCACATAAAATACTTCTATTTAAACAAAATATAGATCATTAAATCAACAAATGTAGAAATGGTTTATATGGAATGTTATAAGAACTTGTACACATTCCCTGACTGATACGGCATACTTAACAACTCAATTTCGGAATGACCGTGGTTATAGCACCCAAATGGTGAATGAAAACCAACAAAATGGAAATGATCAACCTTATCATAACAAATTTATAGCAGGATTTTAGCTGCTTAAAACATCACTAAAAAGAATATTTAAAAAAATATATAAATAGGCATTTACTAGAACATTAAAAAACATATATACATAAAAATTATTGTTTAATTTCATGCTCTAAAACAATTTCATCCAACTTGTGTACGATCGATCACCAAAACTATAAATAATCGAAGGTACAAAAATCAATACTTTAAATACCTAAACATTTACTTAAATTAGCATAAATATCTCAATAAACATGCTACATATGTAGAAGCAGTGTTAATGACCGAATGCACATATAAAATCATTCTGGTTTAAGAAAACTAAAACATAAATACACAAAAACTCGATCACATCTCAAAAATATTACACAAATTGCTTTGTTAAACTATTAAAAAATCTAAATAAATAACTACTATAACCTGCAGCCAAACATGAAAATAAAAATGTTGCTTATTTAGTTCAAATTGAGATTTTACTAATTAACAGCTTACTCAAAGTTTACTACTGTCATTAAATATTCCTCAAAATATTTATTGCAACAAACGATCATACAATAACAAAGTTATAGATGTTAACGAAATACATGATGCGTTATAATTTTTTATACAAACTTGATTAAAATTGTTAGTCAGGTAGCTTTATATTATAAAAATAAAAGTTCAAAAAGAATTATATGCGTTATTCAACTCAGAAGATCGAAATCGCCAAACCGCAGAACCTTACCCTCTTCATCGGGAAAACGTCGGAGAGGAAGCTACGGGAAATGGATTAAGAAACGAAAGCGAAAGCGACAACTTGGTCAAATGCTCGCAGAAAAACAAAAAATGTAATAATTAAAAAAAATATTTAAAAAATAATTAATATTTTTAATTAATAATTTAAATTAAAAATAAAATAATTTTTATTAACAATGTAGTGTTAATAATAATAACAGTTATTATTTTTATAGTAATAATAAAATATTAGTAATATAAATATAGTAAAAAAAAAATTAATATATATAATATTTTTATTTTAAATAATAATAATAATATGATAATAATAATATTTTAAAAAATAATAATAATGATAGTAATAATAATAATAATAATTATTATTATTATTATTATTATTATCATAATCATAATTTTATTTAAAAGAAAAATAAGATTAATAATAGTATTTGCCGTGGTAATAGTAGTAATAAGAAATATAAATCTAGTAGAACTAATTTAAAAAATTATTTTTTTAGCAAACGTTAAAAATTTTTAACGGAGTTCATGTATTAACATGGATTGTTTTATATTAATAACTGCATAATATAATTGAATAACTTTTTCTAGAAATGATCATAAATAATCCGATTTAGTTTTTAGCTCGGCTGTAAAAAAACACTTTCAAACATTTAAATGCTTTTAATCGTTCAAAATAATTTTAAAACGTCTCTTATAAACGACGCACATAACCCTCAAGTGAGCATCAACTTCCCAAGAGCAATCTAGTTAAGGATGGGTCAGACTGTTACTTAGGGAAAAAACGTTAAAAATTATTATTTTATTAATTTTTGTTTTTAAATACAATTTTTAAATTATTGTACATTTTAACAATTTAAACATTTTTTGAACTTCGTTTTAACTCGCATCTCTTTTCGTATTTGACTTTATTATGTGTTATTGTGAATGTATTTTTGTGATTATTATTATGTCCTGTTTTTTCTCTTGGTAAACAGTATTAGTGTGTAAATTTAAATTATTTTACAATAATTAAATACAGAAAGATAATTTAGGTCACACAAGAGCTTTTTTGATTAAAATTAGTTAGGGTACTAATAATTATCCGTATCGAATTAAATTAAAGAAAATGAAGGCCGACATCTCAGTGAGATCTTACACAGACTAAAAAATGTAGTCTAACAGAAAAATATTCAATGGTAGCTGAAAGTAAACACTTTAAATATTGAATTGTTAGCAGGCAAAAAGAAAGAAATTTCTAAACTAATAGATAAAATAGCTGGAAATATTCTACCTGTAATAGACAAAGTTAAAATGCAGAAAACCAAAAAATATGTATAGAGAGCATATTGTAAGACGTCATTGAGATCCAGGTCCTGATTTCCATTTATTTAACATGATATGAACATTTATTAACATTTTGAGCTAATTTCAATAAAAAGCTCTATGTAGTTTAAAATATTAAAAAAAATTATTATTATAAAATAATACAAATTTACATACCCATACAGTTTACCAACAGAAACGTGATAATAATCATAAATTCATAGTCACAGTAATACGTGATTATTTTAAGCTCGAAACAAAATGCCAGTTCAAGCAAAATACAAGTAATATTGAAATTATTTAAATGTACAACAATATAAAAATAATTAATTAAAATAAAAAATTAATAAATATTTAATGTATTTTGCTTACAACAACACATATACTACCGTACAGTAGAGTAACTTTTAGTTTATTAAACAAACAAGTGAAAAATTAGTGTATTTTAAAAGGTTTTGTAAAAGAGAAATAGTTGCAGAACTGAACATAGTTAGTTTATACATTAATGTAATTAGCTCATACACATCTGAAGCTGGATATAAAGATTAAAAAAAAAACATTTTGGGAACACTAAACAGAAAACATCATATTTGGTCTTAATTTAAATGACAATGTAGGTTACTCTAAGAAATATTATAGCGGATAAGGAATTGTAGATAAAAACCACTAAAAATAAATAATAAAGAAAAACATTTTTTCGGCTTTTGAACAATAATGGAACAGGACAAAGAAACAAATATATATATATAATTGATTTTGAATTAATTTTCTTAATTTTCTTAATTTAAATAAAGCATACGATTAAGCTTTAAGATAGAAAACTCAGAAAAGTATGAGAGAAAATAATGCTTTATAAAAATACAGTAAAGCATTCAATTATTTTATAATGTTCCACAATTATATTTCTTGATCTACAAATATTATTTAATACAATAATTTAAATTAAATAATTAAACAGTATACACTTAGCAACTACTAACAAATTTACTAATAATTATTTAAAAATCCGTCGTTTATTAGCAAAAAATGGAGAACAGCAATTTTCAGCTACATGCCGACATTGATAAAACGATTACATTAAGCAAAATCAAAATATTTATATTAGTTAAAATTTGCATATTCCGTATGTAGCAGAATTGTTAATCAATCACAAAAAGATAACAAAAAATGTTTTTGTGTTTTTAAAATATTAAGTTGTGTTTCTTCAATGTTTGTATTATCAGAATTAATTGCTTTGCAAAAATTATTTTTTGGAAGGTTCCTTCCATCATGACTAAAATAAACAATTTAAAAGTTATTCAAAACCGACATTTTTATAACCAGTAAAAATAATATCAGAAAAGAAGGAAATTTCCCAAAACAGAAAAAAATTTGTTCTGTTTTTTTAATTTAAACAAAAGCTTATATTGATTACTATTATTAATTTTAGAATTTTAAATGTCAAATTTTAAAAAACCCAAAAAGTTTTTTAAATTTTTTATAACTATATTATCCAAGTAATTATTAATTTTAACATTTAATTTTTTAGATGATTGTATAGCTTTATGCAATTTTCATCCTTAATTTTTTCCCTTATGTTAATGACGTAAAGTTTTTTGAGTATCTCTTAAAACCAGCAATTAATTTAATGATAATAATAATAATGCTAACAATAATATTAATAATAATAATAATAATAATAATAATAATAATAAATTTTTTTAGCAAAATTAATTTTTAGATAATTTAAAATAAAAATTTAATTATTTTATTGCATTTTAAAATAATTATTATATTTGTTTAATCAAATCATAAATAACGAAAAAGTTACTTGATATAAATAAGCTGAAAATTTAATTGTTAGTTGGAATTAATGTAAATTTCTAGTTGTAAAATATTACTTTATTTTAAAATATTATTTATTAACAATTATTTTTTTAATTTTAACATGTATATATACGTTATATATATTATGTTAAAAGTTATATTTAGAAAAATAATGAATATAGATTTAAAAACGAATGTTTGATTTTAAATTTAGTATTGTACGTGGGTTGACTAGACAAAACACCTTTTTGTATTTAATTTTAATTATTAATAAATTATAAAAAATATAGGAATTAAAGGTTGAGGTAAATAGGGGAGTTTTTAACTGAAGATGTTTGGAAATGAAGCTAAGAAACGGAGAAATACGGTGCAATAAATAAAATTATAAATTATAAAAAGTAGTTAAAATTAATAAGTATATGAAAACTATTAATAAAATATTTTTTTAATTATAATACAAAAGCATCATAAAAATTTTTAAAAGACCGAAAAGAGAAAATTTAAATAACTTCTAATTGGCTTGTGCAATTGGCGCCTCAACTTGTGAGTCTATTAGCTGCACAAAATTGTTTAGCTTTTAAGCTACAAATAAATTTAAAATATAAAATTAAGTATTTTTAATTTTTAAATTATTTAATTATTTCTAATAAAATTATTTTATATTTATAAATTAAATATGATAAAGAAATACTGTAATAAAAAAGTCATTTTAATTTTAATTAAAAATTTTAAAATTCTCAATACAGTAGAAAATTTAAATATTTTATTAAATAAAATTTAAATGTTTACAATTTATTTTATTTAAAATATTTTTTGTATATTTTTGTTTTTGCAGAATTTTATATTATTAAAATATAATGAAAGTGGTTGGTTTGCTACTTAGTGATAAAAAAATTAAAAGTCTTGGCATTTATCATTACTTAAACAACAAGTATGCAAATTTTTATGTACTTTATTTTGTTAGAAATTCTGATTGTTTACAATTTTTACAGGTTAAAATTTAATATTTATTGTAATTTATTTTCTACAGATAAATTTAAATGTACCAATTATTAAACAGGGTTGTTTTAATGTAATTATTAACAAACTTACTGAATTTTTGCCATGTAATGAAGATTTTAATACAAATTCTGTAATTCGTAATTTGATGGTAATAGTGTGTTATTTAAACAAACATTTTTAGAATTATTTAAATAAATATCCTGAAACAATATGCATTAATCCTGTGTCTTGTATAGAACGCTTGGTTAAGCGATTTGATCAATTTTTTATGCTAAAACATTTACTAGAAAATGCACGTTATTGTATGTTTTAAGTTATATATTTTTTAAACATACATATAAATAATGTTTTTAAAATTAATATTTTTATAATTACGATTTTTAATGTTAAATTCCAAATTCAATAATAAAATTGTAGTTAAACATTCAAACAAAAAATGTTAATATATAATTTACCTAATTCCAACAATGATTATATATTTTTATGTACATTTGTATTTGTATTTTAATATATTTTAATAAAATAATTTTATTTAAAATGTTATTGTATTAGATAATGAAATTATAATTCCAAAATTTTGTCTTATTGAAGATATAAACGAATTTCAATTGTATAAAAAAATGTTTTCGTTTCCATTGAGTAAGTTTTGTGCATTTTATTATATAAAAATACGCTTATTAAAAGTAATTTTTTACGTATTTTTAAAATTTTAAATAATTTATAAAGACAATTTACACATTTTAAAATTGAAATAAATGTTTTTTATAATTAAAATTATTAGTTAATATAAATATTTTTTATTAAAATAAAGTTATATTTAACAAAAATGTAAATAACAAGACATCTGTTAAAATTAAATAAAAACATTTATTTTTAAAGGATATATTGTATAAAGATATATTTTTTTACTAGAAAACGTTTTTATTAATTTATATGATGTTTTCTCATTTTATTTTTTATAGTTAAACACGTAACAATTATATAATTAAACAAATTTAAAATAATAATAAATTTTTAATTTAGTATATACTTGTCGAAATTAATATTTTGGTAATGTTTATAAAAGTGAACATTAATTTTTTAGCTTTTATTATTAACTGCACTATTATTTTATAGTATTATTTACTTAATTTTATGATATATATATATATATATATATATATACTTTAATCAAAAATTTTAAACAGTGTTTTTTTAAAATAAACATAAATAGTTATGCTATATTAACATATTTAACTATTTGTTTCTAATAATTATTTGTTTTTATTCCTAAAATTTATTTAATTATTTAATTTTACGTATAAAAACTTGTAAATTTCTTTTACAATTTTGCAATATAATAATTTTTAAAACAGCTAAAAAGGAACATTTTGCATGCAATTATTTTTAAACGTTTATATTTATTAATTGTTTACTAAAATAAATTGAATTAAAATTTATTTATTATCAATAATTTTGTATTAAACAGTATGTAAATCACCTTTGGCTCATGGAGATAAGAAGGTACATGAAGTAAGTAGTATTTTGGTTTATTTACATTTTTAAACATCTTAGTGTTTTATTTATTTATGTTTACAATTTTGAGTGATTTACGGGAAACATCTTTCAACAGCGGACATATAAGAGAAACTGAACGTGGGCCCGCATTTTTGTACCGGTGGTACGATTCGAACCTATGCCCACCCAGATCCAAATCGAGCGCTGCACCGCTAGACCACCCCGACTATTTTTGGTTTTAAATATTTTTATTTATTGTTTTATACAGCCATCACAACAATTACCGCAAAAAAAGTGATTATTTAACAAAAAAACATTTCTAGCAACTAGATAACGTACAAGAGAAACGTCACTTTAATTATAAAATATATAATACTATATAATAATTAAAATACTATATAATAATTAAAAAAAGTATAATTATATATATATATATATATATATATTGTAAGTAATAAAAAATATATAAAACATCAACTGGTTCAAAATCGAAAATAGAGTAAAATAATTAGCATAACTTATTTATAACGTCAAAATTAATAAAAAACGGATTACATACAATTTTTTAGTTATTAAATGATTAAAAGCATTACAAAGTTAAAAATATTAATAATCTATGTGGTTGCTTTTTTTTAAACAACATAATTTAGACGTTTTAGAATGCTGTCAATGAAAGTGTTTATATATTTTTATTTCACTTCATATTAAACAACAAACCAAAGGCATTCACATATATTCTCAATTTCAGTATGCTTATTGATGCTACTCTTTAGCATACTAAAATTTTTTAATAACGTTAATATCCAGGCTGTTAGGTAGTAACTGAAACAATGTTTTTACTATTTAAGGTACCAGATATAATTTTCTATTTGATAAGTTGATTATACTTAATACCAAGCCAACACATTACTTGCCGAGGGCGGGCTTTCTTTCTAGCAACCGGAAGTAAATGTTTTTAAAAACTTGATTCTCACAACATTTTGTTTTTTAAGTCAAATGGTATGTCCCGAATCATTGTTTTATCAGTAAAGTATGGAACGCCAATAACAATGGTGTCTGTCACTCTATAGTTTACAAAAAGTTAATCTATCATCATTTTGTTCTTAGTAATAAATGATTTAACTTTTGATGATTAAAGTGTTAAATCAACTTCTGTTGCCCTGTTTCTGATTGTGGAATAAGTAAAATTATTTCAACTATTTTTTAAAGCTTCTTAAATAGGTTTTATTATAATGTTTTATAATTCTATAACAATTTTTTAATTATCCGTGAAAATTGTAACACGTTTTCTTTTAACATTATCGTGATTTTAAGGTTTTTGCCCATTAATAATTCGATAAATTGTTTAAAGATTAACTTTGTATAATTTCGCTATTTTTGGGTTAAAATCCTTCATTTTTAAA
This sequence comes from Cardicola forsteri, assembly GCA_025895645.1. Taxonomy (NCBI): domain Eukaryota; kingdom Metazoa; phylum Platyhelminthes; class Trematoda; order Strigeidida; family Aporocotylidae; genus Cardicola; species Cardicola forsteri. The sequence goes on from JAKXYG010001440.1 coordinate 985,301, forward strand.
GTTTTATAATGACACAAAACTCATTGTCAGTAAGATGAAAACATTTTTTTATTACTATTATCTATTTCACAAACAACGCAAACAGAAAGCAAAATGAGCGGATGAGCTGAATCTCAAGGTTAAACAAAAATAATTAATAATTTGATCTGTTTTTATCTAAATATTTTCAAAAGTCATTTTTATTATTTTTATTTATATATGTTGAAATAATCACATATTTATTTTGATAATTATTATAGCGTCACAATAAGGTCGGAGTTGAATGTGCATTCAATATCAATTTTAACAATTAGTTATTGTTTATTTTTAATGAGATTAAGTGCACAAAATAATAATAGACTAATTATTATAAAAATGACGTAATTTTAACTTATTATCCACATTTAAATAAAAGTAGCTTTTAAAATATGTTATTTTGGCTGACTCAGCTTTTTTAAATAAATATTTCTAAGTAAATATAAAGGAAGTACCAAGTACTTTACATTATTTTTAATTCTCACTATTTATTTTTACGAAAAAATAATAGGACATATATATATATATAAATATATATATATATATATATATGGGTTGTAGACCTATTTTTATGTTTGTTTTACTGGTGGTTATTTTGTGCGTTTTTTATTACTGTTAACCAATTGAAGTAGACTTAAAGACATGCAACTGAAAAGATAATAAAAATGCCAATTTTTTAAATTTCAGAAAGAGAAAGTACTTAGGTTAAAAATGTTAATTTAGTTTATAGTGCACAAATTTAATTACTCATATATTTCTTTCCCAAAAAAACGTTGAAAAATAACAAAATAGAATTTATTGTATTGTGTTTTTTGAGAGTATTTAAGTTAAAAAGATTTTTTTTCAATTACGAAAGCATTACATTATTTTTAACGTTTTCGTATTTGTAAATGTATATATTAAACATACTTTTACTAAAGTAGTTAAATTAACAACATACGAACTACTTTTACTATATATATATATATATATATATATATATGCAATTTATTTAGATGACTATTTTATTTAGATGACTATTTTATTTAATGAATCCAATTTGAATTCACTGATTTATCCCACATTTGTTCAAGAATTTCTGAATCACAATAGTAAATTATTTAAATTGAAAGTAGTTGGCTTACAGTATTGCATAACTGAAGTTTCTTCAATTAGAAATCTTACACTTTCAGGTAAATGTTTTGCACAATTGTTTTCCCTTTTTAAGTTAGTTTATATAAAATATTTTACAGTCATTAAAACGATATAAGTAATTTTTTAGACTGTCCTCAAATGAGGACAGTGGGATATAATGGGTTAAACTGTTTTTTATTAAACAGTATTTACAAAAGGTGTTGAATGAAAATAAAATACGTGTTCATTGTTTTGGTAATTTTTTAACTTAATTTTTTGTTGATTAATAACTCATACTGATTTGTCATTATTATTAAGAGTTCAAATCAGGGTAATATTTATGTATTTTGAACGGTGAATATATTGAAAACATCTAATTAGAAACATTTATTCTATTGTGTTTTTGAACAAAAATACTGAATCTAAACTAAAATGATGCTTTTAATATATTTGCATTTGTATATTTAAAACAAACAAGAGCACATTTGTTTATATTATTAAATTGCTTATTATTAAGAATCTTGATTTTATCAATTACGCCGTGTAGTTGACCTTAAAATCTATGCTGACAAATGATGGGAGGGGGTAAACGTTTTGGGATGGCAATGTCATTGAATAAAAATGTTTAACAAACAACAAGAAAAACGAATTGCAACAATACACTTCAACCTAAAAGGAATTATTCAAAATTATGCAACTCGGAAAGGTATACTTTTTGTTAGATATTTTGCTAAGAATAAAATAAACCTAAATGTTTTAATTGGTTTAGCAAATAAAATTGTAAGGTTACACACAATTTATTTTATATATTTTATTTTCTAGTTTATTGCAAGTGGAGATTTAGCAAAGTCAAATAAATATTTGTATTTAGTGTCGGAAGTGTTAGTTAAGCCCATGCCCATCCGGCTGCTACGCCAATATGTTAATTTTTAAAAGTTGTCTGATTTTTAATTTAATTTTGACTTCAATTTGCATAAAGATTAAATCTAATTACTGCACGTGACATTATGTTTGAGATAACTTTTAAATATCGTTGCAAATTGTTGATGACATGTTCACAACAAAAGAATTTAACAGCTTTGCCAATAATATAATTTGATTAAACTATAAATATTACCATGATAATCTTAATATAAAGTTTGAAGCATACCAACATTAAGTCCGATTCATGTTAATTCTTGTTTGTCTCCGCTCGTCTTAATCTATTCCATAAAGGCTACAAAAAATCAACTAATAATCCGAACTAACAAACAACTCTAAATAATGATACTTAACTCGGAAAAACGAAACAAGCAATGTGTTCCAAAAATTTATCCACTTTTACCTTTAATTGACCTTGAATTAAAGTGGTCTGACAATACTTATTTAGAAAAGGAAGACATTTTTATGAATATTATTAAAATTGATTTTATTTCAAAGAATATACGAAAATGTATGAATTTAAAGAATGGGGATACACTTTAAATTAAGATACGGAATAAGTAATGGTAAACATTTAAACTAATAAAAATAGGTTGTAACAATGAATAAATTATTTAGAACGTTTGAACCTGTCATACTTATTAATTGTAACACTGAGTTAATGGTATATATGTAATAGTACCTACATAACATGTTTTTAGTGTAAAATATAAAACTTAGAAGTGAATGAAACAAAAAAGCAAACTGTTTTAAAACATTGTTCCAAACTTTAGAATTTACACAAAATGTATTTTAAAAAGTTTGACAAAAGTTCGATTAATTTTTTAAACCGATTTCTATAAATTGGAAAAATAACTTTCACATATGGCTACACAATTTGCAATACATGACATTGTTATTAATTGAGAGGTTTTAAACATTGGATACGTTTAGTAATTTAAAGCTCATTTATGGCATTGGCTAACTTAAATATGTCAGAGTGGCACTATGGCAAAATTGCACGATTTTGTAGTTCAGTGAATAGCAACCACACTTTAATTCATCTGGGATTCTGCCGAGTGTTTGTCTAATGAACAATGTTTATTGAAAGACATTCGATTAATAAAGTGGAATTACAAATACATACTGTATGTTTTATGTAACAAGAACAATGGTATACTTGTATTGATAATTATGTGATTTACCCAATGTGTTGAATAATAAAAATAAAAATAAAACGATTAATAAAGCTTATGTTTGTGTAACAATTAAACTGATTTTTAAATTAACTTTAAATGATTAATGGTGGTATCAAATGATTTAGGTAATAAATCATTTTTGTAATTTTAAAAGTTTTATTTAATTCATACATATAATTTAAACAATAAAATTTAGGTATTGTATAAAAAGTACTTAAATACATTTTATTACTTCCACCTCCCATTATTTCTTATTTACACAAACTTAAAATTTAAGATCATTGTAGAAGCTAGGGTCATGAATATTTTGTATATACCTTCTATGCAATGTGTGCCTGAGTGGTCTAGCAATAAAACGCTTGATTCGAACTTGGGTGGAAATGGGTTCGGCTACTACCAGAAGCACTCAATGTGGGCCCTCGTTTGGCTTCACTAAAATGTCCACTTGCTAAAAAAATGTGTCTCGTGAAGCATTCTAACAATAATAATAAAATTGACTACGAAACCATAATTGTTTAGTTAAAACTTATTCCAACATTTACAAATACTAGAATTTTGTTATTAGTTAATTATTTTTTGATGTTCTATATATTTTATAATTATACGTAAAATGCATTGAACGAACTTTTTCTAATTAAAATAATTTGAGATTTCGGTATTACATGAAGTCACTGTTTTTAGTCATAACATTTATTATTATAAACGGTCGTGCAATTAATAAATTTGTTAAAAGCAAAAAATTAATTACTTTAATTTAAAAATATACATATTATTTTTCTTAAAATATAATTTTTGCTTGTTTCGACAAAACCAAATGATTGTAGTTCTAATAGTAGCCTTGAAAATACCATATATATATATATATAATCAGCATTTTTTTAATTAAAAATTTTAATAAAAATAGTTTTGAAGTCCAAATAATAGCCCAGCAAACCTCTTTTGGTATTAATTAAGACGTTTTGTTTAGATTTTTTATTATTATAGTGAAATATTGGGATATATATACCTTTCTAATTTGTAACCATGTGGTAAAATTGTTGGTATCAGAATTAATTGGTATATAATGAAAAACCCTTAAATACTGCATTCTGACACTTTAAGGCAGCCACATGAGGACTTGCATTTGGTGCTCCCAACTGGGATCTTCCTTTTAGCAGAAAAAACATGTAACAACTTGTCCATTGTACCATTTTTTGTTATTAAATAAAGTATATGCCATTATAAAATTGAAGGATTATAAAAGCAAAATAAAATTTCAAAAGGATTTTTAAATTCATTAATAATCATTAAATGTACAAAAACAAATACTTTGCCCAAAATAAATTATTGCAATATGTACCAATCTTTATTTCATTTAAAAATGTTACAATAACTTATTATTTTGTCATACCGTCTTTGAAGTCGTCCCTTCTATTATGATTTGCAGAGAAACGATTTACAATTGTAGCCATAATTTTGTTGTGCCTAATTTAAAACTGGGTAAAATGGTAAAAAAATGCTTGCGCGCTTGTACACACATATTTACAATTTATGACCATTGACGTGCGAAAATGGAAGCACTATGATACTTTGTAGCATCCTTCTCTAGTTACTTATCTTAGACATATTTAACTTTTACTAATACATGCCTAAGATAATACTTTAACAATACACATCAAGTAACATTATTCGCAAAAATAATTTCTAATTATAATATACAACAACATCTATTCTTGCAAGAAAGCATAATACCACCATTTAGTAAAACTTAAATAAAAAGCACCTGAGTCGTTAAATAGATAACTTTATTAACTAAAATATATGAATATGTAAAGAAAAAGTTACAAACTGTATAATGTCATCAATTTAGGGAATATTCACTGTATTTTATAACTTCTGCTAGCCATTTCCAATCTCAGTCCATCAAGGTACCAATAAAATCCTTTGAAACTCGATTTTTCATAACACATACAATATTCTCTATAAGTAATACGTCAAAAAATTATAAATTTTTTAATTAATTAATTTAATAGATATATTGAAAATTAAAACAATTTAAATTTTCCATTGTGAAATAATTTCAGTTTGAATATTGTAATCATTGTTTTCATTATAATAAATTTAAAAAATAACTTTTATTTACCAAACACGTTTTATAAAATGCAAATTTTTTTATTTATTTTTAAAATGCTAAATAATGTATTCTAAGGACAAAAATAAAACTTTTTATATGAATATGCACATCGATCGCTCCCTATTGTATTTATTTTTACCACTTTAAATGTTTTACGAGATCCATCTTTTAGCAGTGGACGGTTTAACGAAACCGAACGTGGGCCCCTATTTACTACCGATGGTAGAATTCGAACCCATGCCCACCTACCTCCAAGTCGAGTGCTGTACCACTAGACCACTCCAGCATAAAAGAAGATAAATGTGTTTAGACTCCATTCTGCATTTCTATATGGGTGTCTAAGAGTAGTAAATTTCATTTGTCAAATTTTAGACAAAATTTATTCTATGTGGTATAAATAATTCAGCAACTATTTTTTCTAATTCATCCTAAACAAAACAACCGATTAGAGTGATGAGTTTATTATTATTTATCTATTTCAAAACCCATTTGCTCTAAAGAGCAACAAGATTAGTCCATATAATTGTACATTGAAATTTCGATGTTGAATTTTGTGCATATAGAAAATTGAAGTTCTATTTGGATTTCGCTGAACTGCGTCATAGGAATTATGCTGCTCTTACTTCCTTACCGTTGTTTACAGAGATCAGGTTGCTGATCTCGCATTCAAAACCTTTTTCTTTCTCAACCGGACTTTGGTGGAGTGATATCTATAATAAAAATATTTAAAAAATTCAATTACTGATTTATTTTAATCCTTAATTCTATCATATATAATATTTTTAAACGCAGGTAATCAAAACCCAATTTTCTTTCATTCTCATACCATTTCCAAAGATGGCTGTAATTCACCACTTTCCGAAGTACGTGTATAATTTATTTATTTTAGTACTTTTTGAAAGCATTTTGAAATGTATAAGTGGTTTTGTACCCTTTGTATGGCGTATGGAGGCGATGAAGGAATAGTTCAATTTTTATATTTCTGGTCTCCCGAGCCAAACATATTGCTATTAAAATTTTAAAACCGCTTATTTGGATTGGAATAACTTAACACTATTAATGATGTTACTAATCTTGCATAGAAGAGAACATTTTAAAAGTGATATTTTTAACATTGCTAAAACTCATATAGTCTATCAGATCAGAAAAACATTTAACAAGGAGACTATCAACAGTTTTGTTTTCCTTGTAATACATGATAATATATATATATATATATATATATATATATATATATATATATATATATATATATATATATATATATATATATATACATATATATGCGGTGCTTATTTGTTCCTTAATCTGTAAAGTATATCTTTGTCTCCCTATACTGTTGCTCTTATTATACACAGTTGATTGTCCATGACATGTAAATAATGAACAACCAAGCCACACAGTAGTGGCAAAATGTTTTGTGTGCTGAAAGCTACTTATACTGAAGTATCTAAGCCTATAACCATAAATAATAATAATAATAAATTTATTTTATTTTATGTTTACTACTTTAAATGTTTTACAAAAAACATTTTAACGAAGCCGAACGTGGGCCCGCATTTTAGTGCCGGTGATGGGATTCGAACCCATGTCCACCGAGGTCCAAATTCGAGCGCTGTACCGTTAGACCATCCCGGCATTAATTGAATGACTTTGTTATCCAATCAATATGCATTCCACTCAGATTTAGTTTACTACACTGCCTTTTATTACATCTTTGATTATGTTTAATCCAAATTCATTGACTTGGATAGCGTACAAAGTCCAATTTTGACTGAAACAATCAAACTTTTGTGTTTAAAACTGATACATTCATTCTAGGTTTAATTGTTATCTCTTTCTACATACATGCGTTGGACCATTGCATTTTTATTATTGCAGTTTAAAAAATCAAAAACGACTCCAGTCATTCACAATGATCTACTTTTGGCCGAACTGGCTCAAGACATCCGTCGATATCTTGGACTTGACATATTCGGCGTGGATCTCATCAAGTGCACCAATCCGAATCGAAACAAGTCTAACCAAACCAAAACACCATCCAAGATTTACGCCATCGTCGATTTAAATTTGTTTCCAAGTTTGTGTCTACTTGTTATTGTTTTTACCCCATCACGCGTAAATGTTGATTACTTCAGTAAAAGTGTATTTAGTGTATATTTGTAGATAGGGTACATACATTTGACATGTTACATTTTTTAGAACATTTAAAGTCTCCAGTTTTGATTATCATGATCCATCTGTAATTTCATCTTTCTGTGTGGTGCATTGTGGAGTTACACACACGCACACACATAAATAGACACCAACAAAGTAAACAATAGTATATCTGAAATTCCGCTTTGATAGATGAGTTTAAACATACATAGAATTTGGCGGCACCTCACTAAGGTAGTCTACTTCGATAAAAATTCAAGTGATGTCAGTTTTTGTAAATAATGACACTATTAGAGAGACGCTGTGCTTTAACCAAGAGAATTTGCTACTTCCTTACGTGTATTAAACCTATCCTTACTACTGGCACTAAATGTGAGTCCACGCTCCGCTTCGCTCCAATGTCCACTACTGAAAGATGTTTCCGGTAAAATATGTAAAGTAAAAATAAAATAAATAATTATTTGTTTTACACAGAAAACAGTAATAACACGTTATTGGGAACGTGTTACAAACTAGAAAATAATAAAAATGTTGCTGTTATCAAACACAATTTCTTTAATTTTTTTTTAAAAAATAAGTGCCTTTTATAACTTCAATGAACAATGTTTTAACAATGAGTAACAAAAACAATTAAGTTGATAAACGATATCAAATACCTAATTCAGTTTGGAATCAGTTGGTTATATATATGCTAATAGGTTACCCATATCTACACTTAAAACAGAACTAAAATTTTACAATCTGGAAGTGGAAGTTCTCATTGTTCAATCACTCCACCAAGCCAAATAAGCATTAGGATAGTGCCAAATAGTTGTATTTTTGTTACATCCTTCGAATATCTATCAACTCCTTAATCCGCTGGTAATGCTGAAAATGAACTGGAAAAATTTAGAACTTATATATAAAAAACTTGCAAACAAAATTGTTTGTGCTCGAAATATTCGTATTGCTTTGCAATAAAATGACAAGTTTCTTTTTTGTAATGAACATTTCATTTCTAAACGTTGCTGTTGTGATTTTCAATTTCATAGCTAGACCATCACGATAGACTATTCCGCTAATTGTACCAAATTAATTTCAATGTAACCATGTATCACTATAAAATAAAAATATCTCTGTAGACTATCACGTTTTTTCTCTTTATATGTATATATTGCAGGTTATGCAGATTTCCCTAACTTTCCACACCATTTTGAAAATCTAATCAGGGAAAAATTGTTTTTACCTCAATTACAATCACTAAAAAAGTAATGTCAAATCATTTTGAAATTTTTTGTATCAATCGGAATAATTTTATTAGTACTTTGTAAAATTAATTATATATTTTCTTTTAAAAAAATGTATTATTTTATAAATGAACGCACAGCAAAATAATGATAATAAACTAGGTGCATGTGATTTTAATTTACACAATGAAACGACAAAGTTGAACAACAATACGATAATCTTTTAAACCATATTATTTTTTGTGGTTGGTAACTTAGTTTCTTCATTATTTTTATACTAATACAGCATTTCTAACGGGATTTCTAAGGATGCTAATGATCCTGAGAATTTGAGTAATGCTTATAGTCTAAATTACCAATGATGGTGATATTCCTGACAATTCATCCTCCATGTGGTGCATCCTGGACTAGGTGCCAACAGGCATCTAGACTAATAACAGCAGGAACCGAGTGCACAGCGGTATAACTGGGTTTCCGCTACGATGGGTGGGTGGAAGCATACACCAAGGATAGTTAAAAGGTATCTTAAGGTATACGTATACCCTATGTAGCCGTTGGGCTAAGTGAGATAACCCTGACAAAATCAGGCAGCTTCGTCAATCTTCGCGAACAGTGGCGACGCCACAAGAATGCCGTCTACCAGCCAAGAAACGTCGTTAGTCTTCTACGTTTGTTACGCTTATCAAGCCATCGCAGTCGGTTGTTTATAAATATATATAAATATAGGATATAATGAAAAAGTGATCAAGTTACCAAGTAAACTGAATGATTTCTAACGGTTAACTTCAATGAATAATAACGGTTTCTTGACTAATAGACGTAATCCTTGTGATGGCGTCACTGTTGGCAAAGATTAACAGAACTTTTGTTAAGGTTACTTCCTTTAGCTACATATGACTTAAGATATCTGTTATGTACTCTAGGTGTGTGCTTGTATCCATCTAACAAAGCGGCAGTCTGGTTATACCACTGTGCACTTGGTCCCTTATTCATATTAGTCCTAGTCCAGGTTGAACAATACGAAGAGATGGAAACAGGATTATCATCATCATTGAAAATTTAAACTTCATAAGTATTACTAAAATCCTCAAAATCATTAACGAAAAAGTTTCTTATAATAGAGTTAAGTACCATTTTCGACTGTTAATAACCTCGTTAAAATTGCCTGAAAACATTTAGTAGTCTAGGGGTCTTAACCCACGCTATCACCCACAATGAAAAATCTGGGTTTTGATATTTATTAAACAAATAAACATTCACTTAATTTGATTGGTGACGTAGTCACCTCTTCATTATTTTTTACATTTATACATCATATAAACGGTAAACTTCGATGGCTTGATAAACGTAACAAACGTAGAAGAATAACAAAGTTACTTGACTGATAGACAGCATTCTTGTGACGTCACCACTGTTCGCAAAGATTAACGAGGCTCTGATTTTTTATCAGGGTTACCTCACTTAACCCAACGGCTACATATGGTAAACGTATACCCTTCCGCTGAAGTGGAAACCGAGTTATACCGCTGTGCGCTTGGACCCTGCTGTTATTGGTCTAGATGCCTGTTGGCACTTAGTCCAGAATGCACGACATGGAGGACGAAGTCAGGAATATCACCATGATTGGAAACTGAGACTTTAAAAGTATTACTCAAATCCTCAAAATCATTAGCATCTTAAATAAACATCCCCGTGGTTAATTATGAAAATTTTTCTTTATTGGGTCTATCTTCATTTAAATACTTTTTTCGTGTAACTAAATTGTCATCTGACTGCACAGAAAAGTTGAAAACATTTAACTGATGTATAACGCGGTTTTGGGCCCCGTCTGACGATAAAGACGAATTGTTTAAAACTAAACTGCTTATTAGCGCTGCGCACTATAACTGTTTACACTGTCATTATGTATTTAAAAGAATGTAAATTACTTTTGAAGGAAGTAACATATAAACTAAAATCCATGAAGCTTAACAAATTTGTTGTTGTTTGTTGTAAAATCCAAAAATTCACATTTTACTAATATCACTGTGTAGACTGTTGAAAAGTATAACTATTATAAACATAAACTTCGTACAATCATTCAGCTAGATTGTAACAGATAATTTATCTAACCCAGTAGCCATTCAATAAATTACAATGAATAGTAAAAATATAAAAGCACAAATGCTATATTTTGATCAATTTAATAATTTACAAAGGCAGGGGTAGTGCATTAACAGATACATAACATTTATCATACAGTTCAGCATACGAATCATCGCGTGTAATGAAAAGGGTAGAAGTGGGAGCATGTGATGCTGCACTTGCTGCAAGATCAAATCTTGAAGGTATGTAGCAATAAGGAATGTCATATTCTTCACAAACCAAAGGAACATGAGATATTAGGTCAATAGGACTAGTGTCACCAGCCAATAGCATGATTCCTGACGCATTCTTCTTTTCAATCGATTTGAGAGTAGTCTTTATGCCAATATCTGTTTTCTTAGCACGTTTGGCCCTTCGAGCTAGTTTTAAAAGACGTTTGGCTAATTTTTCGGACGCCAAAGGTTGAGCAATGACTGATACACACTTCACTTTTTCTTCATATGTTCTTTCATTCAAACCTTCAAAATGTTCCTGTACACTCTCATCCACTTCCGCCATAATCTTAGAAAATAAAAATAGGACCATTTATAAGGCAATACAGAATAATAATAAAAATTCAAAAAGTAACTAACTATGGTTTCATCACAATCATATAGGAATAACTATACAATTTTGCTAAAAAATCCATTTAATGCTTAAGAAACCTAACACCACTTCTAAATGATATTAAAATTACTAAAAATATTTGTTAGACTAAAATAAATGTTGGGTTGTAAAACCGGTATCCTGAATAACAATTAGTGGTCTTCTTTCGTATCATATTAAAAACAAACATTTGCGATGGTTTTCTAGTCAGTACAGGAGTTGATAAAGACACCCTTCAGTACTCTGCTCTATTTCATCTTGGATATTAGGGGATTAGTGGAAGGGGAAATTAAAAGTCAATTATAAAATCAAAAAAATTTGGATTTAAAAAAACAAAAAAATAGAAAATTAAATTAATAATTAGAAAAAACATAATGATAAAAATAATCATAAGAAAAACTAATAAGTCTAATAAAACGCATTAAAATGAAAGCAATGTAACGCCTTACGTAACGAACGAAAAGTGTACTTGCCTCGTACATATATAATACTGCTAATATTTACACTAAAAATATAAAACATACAATCAACAACAAAACCAACACTACCGCTGATTAGTTAAATATTTGGAAATCGTATTTAAAACATTTATTAGATAAAACCTTTTAATACGCAATATTGCTCATTTACTATAGAAAATTGTGTATACTCCTAATTTAGTATATTCATTAATAAAGGTATAAATAAAAAGCAAACACTTGACGTTATTAGAAATTCTATCTAAACTAAACTCACTGCAATAAGTTGAATAAATTGAGAAAACGATTTTTACTGTTTCCCAAGACTTTTCATTAAAATAATTATATTCCTTAAATTGATATTTAAAATACTTTTTACAATGTTAATTTAAAAAACGATAAAAATTGTTTAATAACTATATTGTACATGGAAACTACATTACACGAACCTCAAAATATATCACGTTCTACGATTCAAAAACACGTTTTCATTTGTTTTTCTACTTGTTCGTTAGAACATTACTTTAAAATGTATTATTACAATTTTAAAAATTATATATATATATAATATAATTTTATTAATCTAATAAATAAAATTATTAAAAATAATTCTATTTTTTAAAAACATAATTATTAAAATTATGACATAATGGTCAAATTCAGGTATATTCACGGGTTATGTCTGAGGAAACTTCTTCTGGTTCTTGGTTCAAAATATTAAATATTAATAGAAATAAATCTCGAAAATTATACATATATATATATATATATATATATAGGAATATAAAGTTAGATATAGTCGTGGAGAAAATACTTATCATAAGCCAATTTGAAGGCGTCAATGGAAAATGCTGAAACAACGTGGTGCGGTAAAAGATTTCACGCAGATATAACCCTATACAAAAAATGGTTTAGGCGTAGACGGGATCTGACTTTTGGTTTAGATAATTTAAAAGGATGTCCTCTTCGAGTATCGTTAGTGGGGACAAAGGGTTAATCTGCATAATCAATTTTTAACACAACTTTTTAAAAATTAAATGTTTCATAATAATAACAATAACAAATTAATTAAGAACGTTTGTTTGCTAATTTTAATAATTAATATTTATAACTTATAATTAATTTAATTAATTAGGTTCAAGATTGCACACTATACATATAAAATATGAAAACTGATCAATTTTTTTTATATATATGTATGAAGTGACGTGTGCTGGGTTATGTAAACACTTATAAACTTATGTAAACAATTTTTTTTTGAAAGTTGTGTTGCGTAATCCATTTATGTTTTTAACTTAATATGTATAAAATTTTTAAGTGTGACTATCACTATTTACCCACTTGAATGCAATTTATCCAAAAATTCCAAGACACTTAACTATTTATAATTATAAAAAAGTTAAAACACAATTAACTTTAAGTATTGATAATCCATATTATTTTAGCATAATTACTTAGTTGAAAAAAATATAACTTTCAAGTTAAAATTGCACAAATTGAAAAATAAGAGTTTACTGACAAGTACCATTTTGGACCCTGTAGTTGAATAAACAAAAGCGACTTTTGTACTTGTTTTTAAAGTTGTCTTAAATTATCTGTGGGAAATATAAATGGAAGTTAAGGCAAAGAAGGATTTGTCTAAAAAAAATTAAAATTAAGACAAAAATCAAGGTAAAATGTGGAACAATTCACAATCATAGAAAGTAATAATAAAACAAGTTTCGTATCACAATGCAAAAACAGTGCAATGGTTTTCAAAAAACAAAAAAAGATAACACTCATATAAAAATTATTAAAAACGACTTAAATAATGGAATCACAAAAAGTATATGATTAATTTAAATAAAATTTTAATTTTCAACCTATTTTTTGAAAAAGTTCTAATTTTAATAAAATTTGCAGTAAGTTCAATTTATAAAATCTTATTAAAAATAAATTAGTCAAATTTTTTACAATTTACAATTACAACCAATTAATCAAACATCGACTATTATAATTATCGATTTTTCCTCAGAATGAAAGAACATATTTTAATGATTTTAGAGTTGCATTCAATTGTTCGTTTAAATACTATGGTTTGTATAATTTTATTATGTTAATAATGTTTTAACGTAAATAAATAAACAATAATATCAATTTTGTTTCCTGCTATTATAACTTAAGTGGAAAAACAAATTAAGATGAAGAATACTAAAATTAATAAAAATAAGTAAAAACCATTATTATTGTAAATTATTATTAATAAATTACAAATAACAACAATACAAATAACAACAATACAATTAAATTAATTTTTTGCTAACAAATTTAAACAAGAATTATTTTGAAAGTCATCCAAGTTCTAATCAAATGTGAAAATGTATTTCGAAACCAGATCTCTAAAATATAATAAAGTTTTAATGCGTTAATTACGCTAATTTATATATAATAATATTTTTAAATAGTATTTTTTGTTCTTTAAATAAAACTACTAAAAATTTTTAATGTTTAATGTACAATAAACTTTTTTGTTTGAATGATTCAAAAGTATGTTTATTTTTGAAATCAGTTTTTGAGTTAATACGAAAAGTTACGGTATTTTTGCAATTACTTTTATTTAATTTTTAAAATATTTTTGTTTAATAAAAACATTTGTTTTTAAGTCATTTTATTTTAATTACTATTATTTTTTTATAAATAATTTTAACTTAGACAAAAAATTAATGTAAAACATTATAGTTTATATTTATTTATTTGTTTATTAATAAGTTGTATTTTTTAAAATAAAAACAATAATAAATTTTTGTTTTTAAAATTATTCAGATAATGTTTAATATGTTGACGTTTAAAAATTGCGATTAATTAGTACAAAAAAAATTACTACACGTTTTATTAATTTTATATTTTTAGAAACAGTTTTTTGTTGTATTAAAACATATTACAAACACATATTTTAATTTTTTTATTGTTTTTAAAAAACATAGTAATGTTAAATAACACTAAAATTTAATACTTATTAAATAAGTTTTATTAATTTTAAATAAAATCCAACTTATCTGAGTTTAAGTTTGGTTAACAAAAGATTTCTTTAATTTTAACATCCCAGTTTGTTTATTAAATTGATGTTGTTAGAAAAACAATAAACAACGCTATTTTAAAAGATTACAACAAAAACATAATTCTAATAAAAAGTTGAGTAAAAACCATAAAAACATATTTAATTTGCTTTATGTTTTAGAAAAATAAATAATGTTGTAATACGTTTGAGCTATTTACAACATATATTATATTAAAAAAGAAAACATAAAGTTTAGCGTTTATTAAATAAGTTAGAAATTTAAACAATTATACAAACTGGGGATATTTAAACTAACAATTACAGCTCAAATTATAAAAATATAATATTTGCTTATTTACAAAAATAAAGAATTATAATTATTAATGTCGATTAACTAAATAATTATAACTATAATATGTTAAAAGTAAAATACTTAAATTGTTGTAAATAAATTATTTATAATTTAAATTTATCACATTTCTTATTAAACAAATTGTTAACAATATTTTTACAATTTTTACAAATAATAAATAAGCATAAACTAGTATTAACATTTAAGAAAAAAGTTTAAACGCATTAAAATTTTAGTTGTTAATGATATACTTATGTGCTAAAATGCTTAAAACCTAATGTTTTAAAATTTTAATAATAGTAGTAATATTTAAAATATTTGGTATAATTTATTATGATAAAATTAAAAATTATTTAACAAATTCTAATTCTGTATTATAAAAATTTTTTTTTAAAGTTTTATTTATTATGTTATTATGTACAATTATTAAATGTAACTTTTAATTTTTTAATATAGGACAGTTTTATTTGATTAAACATTTTGAATATTTTTGTTGTTTATTATAAAAAAGGTTACTAAAAATTATATTTTTATTAGAAAAAATGCATCTTTTAAAATACAAACTATATATATATATATATATATATATATATATATATATATTATATATACATAAAATTATACTTATAATATATATTTTATATTTATATTTAAAAAGTCATTATAACAACTAAACTATTCAATTAATGAATACATTTAAATCTTTATTGGAAACGCAACCGGAAACAAATGAAACTATGCTGTCTACTGACAATAATTTAAATGATTGCAAACGGTCTTATAGTACGGCAAGCTTTTTTCAGAAACAAAAATTAATGCAATTAAATTCGGAAAAGTAAGTTATTTAAAATTAAGTTAATTATATTTTATTTAGACTTAATGGAACAAACATTTCCGAACATTCTAAAGTATATTGGGATTTATATAAAGCCACTGAAGCGTCTCCTGCAGAAGCAGATAATATTTTTAATAAAAAACATTTAAATTTTAATAAATTAAATTTGGGTTCTAATTCAAATATTTTGCCAATAAAACAAATATATACTGGTAAATTTATGATTATATTTTTTAAATGCTTTTTTAAACAGAAATTAAACACTAAATAAACGCTTTTAATTTTTACACTTAAATGTGTAGTGTTTTTTTACCGGTTTTTTAAAAACAGGATTACTAAGTTTACGCAATAAATATGTTTTATTTATTACAAGGGATTTGTTAGAATATTATTACAAAAACAATTATTTGCTATAAAAACTTATAATTAATAATTGAAAACTGCATGCAAAAATAATAAATGTTTGTTTTTGTTATGTTAATTTTAATTATTAGCTAATAATAACTACTTAATTTTACAAACGTAGATTTTATTATTATACTAAATTTAACATTTACAGTTTAAACATTAAACAAATAAATTTATTTTTAATAAATGTTTATTTTCCAGACTCAAAAAGTTTATTTTTATATGACAATCGTAGGCAATCAACACCAGTGGCACCAGATCACAATTTACCATTTTTTGTTCCATATTTGCCGAAACATAACTATTCAAAAACGTTTAAAATACAACCATCAAATTATCAATATAATTTTACTATGCATAAACATTCATCAAGGCTATTTGTTTCCCCAGAAAATTTAAAAAATTCAAAACAATTCAATTTTGCTATACACAACAATGAAATTGACAAAAAGTTAAACAATGCAACTAATCAAATAAAAAGTAATTTAATTTCACAAATTGAAAAATTACATTTCTTTTTACTGAGCCAAAAAATGAAAGAAATTTTAAAAAAGGAAACTGCCGATAAAAAACCGACAAATGAAAATGAAATTAGTCAAAAAATATCTGTAACAGAACACACGGAAGAATCTAAAGTATGTATTTGCTTAATTTGTTTATAAATTTAAATAAATATTTTTATTTCTAAAAAAATAAATTATTTTTGTGTGTATTTAAGTTAGATTATTCAATTAATTATTTTAAATAATTAATTGTTTTTTACTACTTTTAATGTTTTACTGGAAACAGTTTTTAGCAGTGAAAATTCTAGCAAAGCCAAACATGAGCCTACATTTAGTCTCGGTGCTAGAAATTGAACTTATGCCTATTCATGTTCAAGTGGAATGCTGTAACGCCATACTTCTAAAACATAAAGTATAAATAAATTAAATTTGTAAAAACGTCTTTAAAAAAAGTTAAAACGTACAATCATTAATGATACCTTTTGTAATTTATATATATATATATATATATATATATATATATATATATATATATATATATATATATATATATAATATATATATTATTGTTACAAATCAACAATTATTATTTTTACAAAAATTAAACTAAACATATTTAATGCATTTACTTAATATTGGAATAAGTATGAACTACAACATAGCAACTTAATAAATAAATGGTTTTATTAAAAAATCTAAAAATTCATTTTAAAAATGGTACTTTTTAGTAAATTTAAGATTTAAAATTTATAATAATAAAATTGTATATTTTTACGAATACATTTTAAAATACTTTTTAAAAAGTAAATTAAAATTATTTTTTTATTTATTTATTACCAATTGCATTTTACTAAATTGTAAACTTTATTTTGACAAAATAGATTTTAGACAATTGCATTTATTTGTTCAGTCAATTAGAAAATGCATTCAACAATCAATTAGAAAAAGAAATGTTTTACTATGAGTTGATTCAAAAAGACAACATATTGGAACCATTAATTTCTCATCTTATGTTAAAACCATTTGATAAAATTGAAACCGGACATATGGACCCTCAAATGCAACCAGATGATTTATTCGATAATTGTAAAATAGAAACTGCTTTAACACAATGTGACGATTTACATAAAAAAATCATTGTCCAATCAGCGCAACTTATTTGTAAAGTAAATTAATATATATTTCTCATTTTATTACATATAAATAAATTTTATTTGTACAGAATAACATACAACAATTTTTAAATTAAATTTAAAATTATTTTTAAAAACGGAACTAATAATCAATTTTACAACATAAATTAAAAATGATGTAAATTTATTTTTAGAAAATAAAATTATTTTATTTTTTATTCTTCGTAAAAATTAATTAATACAAAGTTAATAAATTTAATTTCATGTATTATACCTAACATTCAGTTTTGTGTAATGGCAAAAAATGTTGAGAAATAATTAATAAAACAACTTAGTAATATAAAATTGCAATTTATAAAATATTTAGGTCAAATCACATACGTATTTTGTACTTTGTACCGTTCATTTCCATTTTTCTAACTAAATGTTTATTCATTATTATTATTATTATATAGTAACAATATCGTTATTAATGCTGTTATTATTATTATTGTTTATTATTTTATAGTTATTGTTATATAATAATAATAATAATAATAATTATTATTATTATTATTATATTGTTATTATTATTGCTGTCATTTTTGTATATTTAAGTTTTATATTCAAGTTTTTAAATAACATTAATAATATTGTTAGATTGTTTGAGTTGGAAGAGAAAAAGCCCTTCAATTAAATTCCCAGATCGTTTATTCTAAAATAAATATATGTAAAATATTTTGATTGAATTTAATTATTTGTCACTTTTTTAATTACGTTATAAAAAGTAAGTGCTAAAGTTGAGTTGTTATACAAAACAATTTTACTTTAACTTTGATACTTACACTTATTTATTACAGAAAAACAATGTAAAACTAATTAGTATATAAACAAAAATCAATAAAAAATATTTCCAATTAAACAATTTATAATGTTACAAATATATATATATATATATATATATATATATATATATATATATATATATAAATGGCAACTTTTTTATTTACAATCTTTACATTTTTTTATCTTTACACTTTAACAAATAATTACTTTTCTGCAATATATTTTAATTATAATAATTATGTGCTGCTAATTTGTAATTATGTGTTTCATTAGCATAACTACAGAATTTACACTACATAATAAAAAAACATATTTGTTCTACATTTATGAAATGCTATAAATAAAATCTTGTTACAAAACATTTGTGTTAATAGTATACAAATTTGTTTTAATGTAGTGCAATTGATTTGTTAAAAATTGTATGAACAATTTATTAATTATAATACAATTTTAAATGTCTTACGCAAAAACGCATAACACAAAAAACACATAGTGTTAATTAATTTTTAACATTTATATTAAAGGTGTTACGCCAAAAGCTGTATAATATTTTGTTATACTGTAATTGAACATGTGCATGCATTATAAACGTAGTCTAATTTTATATTAAAATAATTATTAAGAAAATAGTTTTTCAACATTTATTTTATTTAAAACAATAGTTTATTAATTTTAAACATTAAAATTATTTTATTTCAAATAATGTTTTAATATACGAACATTAAATCTTTCCTAATTCATAGCTTCAAAGAAAAAACTTTTAGCAAATGCACGTTATGCAGCTTGTTGTAGAAGTAGCCCATGATGTTATACTATTTAGCATATTTAAAGCTTTTTTTAAATAAAATTATTATTCAAAGGCCTAATGTTGGCAAAAATGGTTTTTAATTTTTTTGCAATTATTTAAAAACTTTGCATCTTTAAAGTTACAATTGTAATTTTTATACATACGTCAAACATTTATATACATATTAATTTAAAAAATATTTAGTGTCTGAATGAACAAATTATATTATATACATGCCTATACATTGTAAATGTGCTACACTTTAAAGCCCAGTTAAAACGTTTTCAAAATTACACATTTATTTAATATAAACATTAAGCACACAATGTATGTGAATAGAGAACTTACAAAAGTTGCAGTTAATGTTATTAGATATAACAAAAATAATCAATATTACACAAATATTTTAATATTTTAATGTTACAAGTAAATTTTAAATTACCGCATGCTAATAGAATAAAATGTAAATTTTAAACTTACATTATAAGCGTTTAAAAATGTTTTACAAAATTGTGAATACAGTTTAAATAGAAACCTTTAAAATATGAAGATATGTAAGGAAACTTATTTTGTAATTTACACTGAACTAAATTTGTTTTGCACTACGTTACTTTACAAACAGAAATTATAGTTATCCATATAAAAATAAGTTACATATATATATATATATATATATATATATATATATATATATATATATATATATATATATATATAAATAATTTCGTTCTTTAAGTTTTAAGTAATAAAAATAAGTAAAAAATACAGAAAATTTTATTGAAGTATAAATGATAATATTTTTAAAACTAAGCAAGGTAGCAAATAGACGTTTTTATTTTGCACTTATTTTTGAACTTAAGTACATCTAAAACAAACATTTTTCTTTATTGTTTTTTTAACAAACGTTTGATTACTAGTCACAAATTTCAGTCTTCCACCATTCTCAACACAAACATAAAACCAGTCGTAACGGAGAGTTATTTAAAAAACACCAATCGTTTTTCAAAATAACATTTAGAATTATTTAAATAAGCAAATAATGTACAAACTTTCCAAAGATAAATAATCATTAATACAGTTAGCTTTGTGTATATACCTTTTGATTTATAAAATTAATTGTGCAAACATAACTAATAGTAAATAATAAATGTTTAAATAAAAGATACAATTTAATACTAAAAAAATTAATAATAATTTATTTATCTTAATTTTTACTGCTTGAATGCTTCATAATACAAAATCAATGCATTTAGTGCCGTCAGTGGAAATCGAATCTATGCTCACCCATGTTCGAGTCCAGTAATAGACTAATGCCAAAATGTTTTCTTTTCGTTTTTGTACAAGTAAACATTTTAATAAGTTAAACGTGAGTTCACATTCTGTGTCGGTTGCTAAGACTTAAACTTAGTTACAAGTCTGTCACTCCATTATATATATATATATATATTTTTTTTTTGCATTTTTAGATTTTATCAGAAATAAATTTAGACAAATTCCTTAACGACTATGAATACGAATTTGATAATGATAAATTACAATTTGGTCCCGACGCTATCAACAATACCAATTGTGAAAAAAATCGAATGAATCAAAAAGATGTTGACATTATTGTTACTTCAGCAATTCCGTCAAACGTAAGTATTTAAGCGGCATTTGTTTACAATATACAAACCTACTTGTTTAGATTTTGGTAAAAGATGAAACAAGGCTTGAAGAAAATGTAGAAAAAGATGACAACGACGAAAATGGTCAATTGGTATTGTCGACCGATAATAACGACAACGATTTATCCAACGTTAGCAAACCGGAAAATCCGATGACTATGCTAAAACGTTTAGTGGAATGTACATGGCATGGTCGTATCAATATGGAAGTATTTGCTTCTTATTTGTCTATAATAAAAGGTATGCATGTCTAACAAACATGTTTAACATAATTCATTTTTGGAATTGTATTTTGTTGATAAAATCAATAATAATGTTTAGGGAATGAATTGAGTTGACACATTTTAACTTTTAGCAAAATATTGGGCATTGTGTAAACATTTTTAATTTGGTGGAATGTTTGTTTTTTAGATTGAATTTTACTTTTGCTTTTGTTTATAAACATGAAGTGGTTGGTCTTTCATTTCGAATGATACAGGTTTAAAACTGTCTAATAAATTATTATGTTTAAATTATTTTAATGTGAATAGAATTGCATTTTGCATTATTATATATACTTTAGTAACAAATTATTGAATAGATACAAGTTTAAAAACAAAAATGTAATGCAATTTAACATTGATTTTTATGTAAATTCATTATGTAAATTTTTAGACAAATTTTTGCAAATACATTTATTTAAAACAAATTGTAATTTATAATGCAATTTTTAAAAGGATAGTTATTATAATTTATGTAATATTTAAATTGCCATATTTACTAAGCGCTAAATATTTCATTTAAGTCAAGTAAAAGCACTATACAACTGATTTATACCTGTAAGGAATTATTAACAATGATTAACTGCTTAAAAATTGATAATGTGTTTTTTTTAGTACAACTCACTATTTAATATAGATTTGATTTATTTAAACATATCTGACATATCTGAAATAAAAATGTAATAAAATTAAAATACATTTTTTATTTATTATTTTATAAATAAATTACATACAAAAAATAATTTGTTTTAAAACTAATTGGGTTCAAATTTATGGCCACTGTAATTATTAAATTCATATACTTTATTATATTTAAAAAAATTGTCTCAACATTTATTTTCAAAAATATTTTGTGCATTTACCTAATAATAAATGATTGCAATTAGTAAAGCATACTAATGTTTCCAATGTAATGTACAATTAAATGTCATTAAGTTGTAAAATACATTATCAGGAGTGCATGTATTAATTTATAAATTATAACTTTTAGTAATTTAATACAAAAACGTTTTTTGTATAGATGTAACATTTATTGATAGATTTCACGCCTTATAATTAATTAAATTAACAAAATTAGACAAAAGAAAATTTTGTAGTTAAGTATGGTTTACATTTTTTATTAATAACAAACATTTTTTAATTTAAAAAATGTAATATTTACGTATGACAAATTTAAATGTATTTAAAAACTTTTTACCTTTTATAATTAACAACTATTTTGGGTTTTTAAGAAAGCATATGTTGATAATAATAAATATTTTTAATTAAAAAACAATATTTTAAATTACAAAAATTATAATGTATGTTACACGTGTTTATACAAAAACGATACTACAGACTGTGTGTAATAAATATGCATAACATAAGTTTATATGATTAAACTTTAATTACGTTTTTTAATTATATAATTATGTGTGATTGTTTAAAACCTTTGTTAAGCCAACATTGCACCAGAGTAGAACAAATAGTTAACTTGCTAAACTTTTAGACTCATATCCAGTGTTTCTTTTTTGTTACCAGACATTAGTAAAATGTGCCGAGGTGGTATAGCGGTACAGCGCTCAACTCAAACCTGGATGGGCAACGCTAAAACTTTTACTGCTGCAAAAACTTTTCTTGTAAAACATTTAAAATATTGGAAATAAAAATCTTTTATAATACATGTTTTATTAAACTGCAAACAAAAATTGGGATAAGTAGAGTTTTGCAAAATGTATAAAGGTTATGTTTTATAATTTTAGAGGAACACAAATTAAAAAATGTGTGTGCTGATTTTACGAATTTTGGAATTGACATTTTAGAGTCATGTATAACCTGGATTTTGCTAGAAGTTACAAATATTTTTCAAAATAAGCGAACGTTACTTGAATTGTTGACATTACACAGTTTGTAACTTTTTCTTTATATATTAACATATTTTAGCCAATAAAATTCTTCCTTTTTAAGAAATTACATGTGTTTGTTTTTAAGTTTTGGTAAACGGAGGTATATGATTTGTTGATGAACAAGTTTTGTTGTATATTATAATTAGAATGTTTGTTTGCGAATTATATATATATATATATATATATATATACGTAATGCGTTATTTTACAAACTGTTAACATAGTGTTTAAAAAACCCAAAAGAAAAATTAATAACTTTTAAATCCGAGTTGTAGAGAATTAAATGTGCGAAGGTCGGTATTTTACTCAACAAGAATTTTGCTGTTTAAATAAGTTAAATCTATAGTAAATGGTAAGGTATAGTAAGAAACACATTACCAATTCTAAAGTGCATTCTAGAGCATAATTTTGAACAAGGCATATCGTTAAAATAGCAATTAAAACGATTTGTTAAATTAAAAAAACATTTGTTTAATCTTTTTAAATTAAATAATTTTTATAAATAACATAATTATTAACAATTTAAAAATATAATGTAAGTTTGCATGTTTTTATGTAAGCATTTTTTTATTTCAAAATAAACATGTAATAAAATTAAAACACATTTTTATTAATTATTTCATAAATAAATTACATATCTTAATGTTTACAAGTTTCAACTAGAAATAATTAAATTTTAGGCATCTCATTACTAGCGTCTGCATCGACATAATAAAATGCTTTAAAATGTATTACTTTAATTAATTTTTTCTAATGTGTAAAATATTTTATTGTTTTAAAAATATGCAATAATTTATTTTAAAAATAAAAATATTTTTGAAGAACTGGATCGATTCAGATTTATTACATACTATATATATATATATATATATATATATATATTATTTGATATTTAACGGGGAAATGTTTTAAATAAGTTAACACTAAGCAGATTCAAACAAAGTCTTATATTTTACGTGCCGGTAATATAGCTTAATCGTGTGCTTACACAGGTTTGAGTCTAGCGTTTTAGTTACCTGTGGCATGTTGATGTGTATGTATGCATGTGATGTATATTTTATGATTAATATTTAATTTAATTTTTTGGAATTTGAATATGTTTTCGGTAATTTTTTAATTAAACATTTGTAGCTTAAATATATTTTACAATTTTTAACATTAAGATAATTTTGCAAAACATTTATTTTTATAATTAAAATTGTTTGTCAAATTGTCAAATGTTTATCGTAATTTTATGTTTATTAAAAGTTGTCATATTACATCAAAATATATTTTATTTTTAACTAAATTTAATCAATTTTTTAAATTAAATTTTTGTTAAAGAAGGTAACAAAATGTAGAATTTTTTGGATATATTTTATTAAAATTATTGTTTTAAAAAAAACCATTTAGATATTAAGATTAATTAAAGTTCAATATTGTTAAAAAACTCTTTTAACGGTTGTGTTTTATAACGACCAAAGATTAATTATGAAAAAAATATTTGTTAATTTATTATTTAATTTTTTTATTTATAGTAAGTGCACGTGTTACTGTCATTAAGAAATTGTTTTTAATAGTAATTAATTTACAATAACTTAAATTTCAACTGTAACCTCCTTTCTATATATATATATATATATATATATATATATATAATGTATTTGTGACTGATGAAAATATGCAAAATAAATTCATTTCACAGTTTACGTCTTTTAATATTCTTATTTAGTACTTAAACCTTTGTTAATTATAATTAATTAATTTTTAAAATACAAAAATATTTACGTTTTTGGACAATTTCGAATAAATAATATTGAGGTATCCGGTTAATAATAGTTACCATTAACGTTTATATTAAAATTTAAATAAAAAAAATAAAACGATTACGTAGTTATAATTGTAAACATATATGTTACTTTTTTATATAAGTATGGATATTTACACAAACAAATAAAGTTTGTCAGATAACATTAATTTATAAGAAAATAATTTATTTTTTAATAGAAAATTTAAAATTATTTATTGTGTAACACAATAACTAAAAAATTACGTCCTTTAAAATTAACAGTTTGTTTGTCGCTTGTCAACTTAACGCATTTTTTCATTTATATTTTTAGTTACTTAACTGAAACTTCCTGACAAATAATAGTATTTTTTTATTATAAAAATAAAAAACAAATAATAAATATAATTTACTTTATTTTATTTTAAAAAGTTGTATACGTAATTGAAATAGGAGGCACTTAATTTGAGTATGTACTTTTTAAAAATAATACAGGTTTTAAAACACTTGCAACTTTACGTACACCAGTACAATAGTAAACAACACATTAGTAATATTATTACAAAAATTAAAATTTAAATAATTTTTTAGTGTAGAAACAATATTTTAAAAATACTACAATTATTTTATGTATATTAAAAAAGAATAAAATCAGTTAAAACTGGGTATGCACTACTGACATCAAGTGCAGGCCCACGTTTGGCTTCGTTCAAATGACTACTGCTGAAAGACTTTTACCCTAAAACATTCAAAGTAGTAAAAAAACGTTGGAAACAAAGTTTGAGAAAGCTTTGCTAACATCATAAAGTAGAAAACAATATATATATATATATATATATAAACTAAGCAACTTGATTTTAAAAATTAGTTTATTTATAAAAATGTGCTGTATAAATTATAAACATTTAATTATGTAATTTTGAAATTATTTATACCGTTATTTTTTAGTGTTTACATTTTTCTAGCTAAGTATATCGTAGACCTTCTTTTTAATAAAAAATATTGATAAAATTAGGTGTAGAAAGTCATTAAATTAAAGTCCAATTTGTAGTTATTTGGCTAGCACTAAATATTCAATAAATTATTTAGGTTTCAATCCCAACATAATGGTATTAAAATTAGGCCGTTAACAAAACAATGTTGTGGTTTATATGTCTAAAACACAACTTCATTTTTAGAGATAATTTTAAAATAAATAAATGTTTTAATTGTGTAAATAACAAAAAAACAAACTAGAAGAAACGTAACATGTAATTGCCTTCGGACAGCTCAGGTTTATATATATATATATATATATATATATATATTGAATCTGGGTAAGCATGGGTTTGATTTTTATTATTGGCATTAAAATGTGAGCCTACGTTTGGCTTCGTTACAATCTTTATTGCTAAAATATGTTTTTTGTAAAACATTCAATGTAGTATATATATATATATATATATATATATATATATATAATTTCAAAAGAAATTAACTTAAAATCATAGTTAGTTAAAAAAACATTTTTAGCAACTACATAACTTTAAAAAAACTTACATTAATTGTACAGCATACAAAACTATAAAATATATAAAATTCGATTATATTTTTATCTATCTATGTATTGTTTATAATAGAAAATATATAAAATATTTACTGGTTTATAAGCAAAAGTTAAGTAAAATCTTGTTGCCTCATGTTCTTTAAAGTAAATAGAGTTATGTAATAAATAAATTAATATGTTTTGGTTGATTACACAAATAATTAATAATAGTAATTTTGGAACTGTGAGTTGGCAATTTAAACTTTCTAAATTTGGTTTTATATAAACTTCAAAAAAGTTATTAACAGGTTTCTAAATTATTTCTTTGAACATTTTAAAAGCTTTACTTTAATTAATAATTAAAGAATACAGGTTATTTATTAATTATTACGACAGAGAGCACACGGTATTTATTGTTTAATAATTTTAATAATTTTAGGCTATTTAAACATAAAAAGAGGCAGTGTTGAAAATTAAATGACTGACTGTTAACTCATTGCTTTAAACTGTAAAACTCTTTTTTTTTCAATTTAAATCTGAGCTTATAACTATCAAATATATTTAAAATAATTGTAATAAAATATGTTTTAATTTTAACAAAAATTAAAATTATTGACACTTTTGGTATAATAATAATAATTAATAAAATAATTTTTATTTATTAAAATTTAAAATTACACTATTTGCACAATAAAAGCCGTGATACATGTATAAAAAATAAAATGGTTAAAATTCCAATTAATGGTAAATAAAATAATTAATTTCTTGCAAAAAGCAAGTGAATTAACATGCATTTAAGTTTATTACTTAAAAAGTAATATATGAACAAAGTGACCTTTAAACTAACATTTTGGCATATATTTAAAAAATGGAATAGTCTTTTAATAGTTGTTATCTTAAATTGTAATTATTTAGTAATAAATACATTCTATAATTGCAAACAGTAACAAATAAACAAAATACATTAAAATTACGAAATTTTACCGTAGCAACATAGGTAGCTAATTTTCTACAATTAAATTTTAGTAAAAGGTAGTTTAACTTGCCTACGAGTTCAAAAATGAACTAATCTAGCCAATCGCAAACTTGGATAAAGGCCAGAGGTGCCTTAGTAAAAAATCTATATAGCTACAGAAATATAAAAGGACGTTATTTAGGTAAACAACGACCCACATAACAAGGTGTAATAAAAGCCAGAAGAAAACTCAACCTTTTAATTTGCATAATCTTTAATTAGACAAAGAAAACTATTTGGTACAATTCTACATTTGCTGCCCGAAAGATTAAAAAAAACAATTTTGGAATGGACATCAAGTATTAATAAAAAACAGATTACATGCAATTTTTTCAGTTACCAAATGATTAAAGATATTACAAAGTTCAACAAAATTCAATAATCTATGTGATCACCTTTCTTTTAAATAACATAATCCATGCGTTTTGGAATGCTGTCGATGAGAGTGCTAATATATTTTTGTTTTATCTCATATTGAACAACAAACCGAATGCGTTCATATAAATCCTCAATTTTAGTATGCTTTGGCATACTAAATATATTTTTAATAACGTTAATATAGCATTGATATTCAGTCTGTTAGGTGCCAATTGAGTAAAAAAAAGCTTTTTCTGTTTTAGCCCATTTATTGTCTAAATATAAATATAAAATGGATAAAGTAAACCTAAATAAATATGACATTACTTTTTTGGACTATAACATAGAGCATTGTTCTGAAAAACAGTAGTAATCCCCGGTGTAAATGTGCTGCATTTCATAATGAAAAATATCCTTAATAACTGAAACAAATATATAAAGGAACCATTAAGTACTTTAAATTATTTTTAATTCTCAATATTTATTTTTACAAAAAACAATCGGACATAACAAAATTAATTTAGATTTCATACTCTTATAAATTTTTGCGTTAATTTTTGAAATGGTAGTATAAATCGTGTAGGCACTTTAATAACTACTCTGTGTTTAAAGCTTTTAGTTTTTAAACCAAAGGTTTTACAATTTAAACATAAGCAATGTTTATAATTTAGGCTGAAACATAATAACAGTATTATATTTTTAAACCAAAAGATAGATACTATATGCCTTTAAAAAGTTGTGTTACAATTGTATGACAACTTTTTTAGGTTTTGAAATAACACAAATGGCTAAAGCATGTATTCTAGTCGAAAAGGATTCAATGTCACAATTGGAACTAAATGCAATTTTGTCATGTAGTTATGCCAAATATCCACTGGCTAAAAGATGTTTACAGTAAAATATTTTAGCAATAAATCCAATGCTTTAAATTGTTAAAACAAAAATGGTTAAAATCGATTATTCAAGTACTGAATAAAATAATTACTTTGAAATGCACAATCGTTAGTGCACAATTATCAAATCAACCTGTACCAACGTTTTATTAAAACTGGACATGCTTTTAAATGAACTAATAGACTTTACAGCTTACGTTTTCAAATATTTTTATTTGGTATTATAAAGGAAACTCCATGCTTTAAATGCATTATTATTAGCATCGTTATTATCGGTTTTAACAAATAAATTATTGCATTTGTTATACAATCTATTTATTTTTCAACAATCTTCAAATGTTCAGTTATGTTAGAACAAAATGAATTGTGGTGTCAATTGGTAGTCACACACGGTGGATTGCAAAGTTTGATTTATGCATGTCAACTCAACGATTTAAACGTTGTGCGTTTGGCAGCTGTTGGTTTGTTCAATCTAGTTGTGTTTGGATGCAACGACATTCAATTAAAGCAAAGTCATGTTGTCGAATGGCTCTATCGATTGACGTTTTATCCCGATCAACTGACAAAATACTTTGCATGTTTGGCCAGTACAATTTTGTCAATTAAGAGGTTTGGATTGGTTTGTGTGTGTGTGTGTGTGTGTATTTAGCAAGTGGTTTGTGTATGAGGATAGTCTAGTAGTACAGCACTAGATTTAAATTTTTGAACTGTCACCACCGCCACTAAATGCAGGCTGTCGTCTAATTTTGCTAAGTGTCTATTTGATAAAAAATGTTTTTTGTAAAGCCTTTGAGTAACAACGAAATAAAAATGAAATTTATAATTTCATTTGTGGAATGTTTGTGATTTTGAAAATTTAAGAAGTTTTTATGTTTTTTATGTAGATTCTAGTTTTAATGACGGAAATATACTTTACTTTATATTTGATGTAGTGTGTTTAATTAAAATAAGAATCAAATTTACAACCGTAAAACTGGACTTTCATTTTAATGTATGAAGGCTAAGATACACCGGAATGGTCTAGTGGAACTGTGGTGGATTCGAATTCGGATGAGCATGGGTTCGAGTATCACTACCGGCACTAAATGCAGATTCTTGTAGGATTTTTGCTTAATATTAAAAAAAACGTTTTTCGTAAGACATTCAAACAGTAAAAATAAAATAAATATTACGTCTATTAACTAAAAAACGTTATTATTTTCTAATGTTTGTAAAGCATATGGCAAAAAATGTTTTACAAACGTTTTATTAACTAGGCTTATCAGGCAGTTTGAACATTTTGTTTTCAAATGAATGATTTGGTAGCAAACAAATATTAGTACGCTATAAATATAATTACTTTAGCAAACGTTTGAATACTATTACCTTTTTACACTATACTGTATTATTTTGTTATATATTCCAAATAAATACATTTATTGTAATTCGCAATTACTTAATAATTTATCATAGCAATGCAGTGACGCAATAATACCGGTAATACCACAATTATTTATTTAATTAATTAAAAAAGTACTAGTTAATTATATTTTATATACTCGTTATTAGTTGTATACTTAATTACAAGTTGTAAAAAAATGTTTATTATACATAAACGAAAAACTTATGTTTCGTATTTTAATTAGACCGTTTCCGAAACTATTATTCAAAACTTTTAATTTGTAACAAAATTAATTGTGTTTCTAATTATGTAAAATTTGGATTAATATAACAGTAGTAGTAATAATTCTAAAAAATATGTATTAAAACGGTGCAGTATGCCAGGATCTATATAATATAAAGCTCTAAGAGAAAAGATTATTTACTTGTGAGCGGTAGTAACATACAACATTTGAGGACACTGGGCAATTCGCATTGATCAGATTTACTATAAATAATAAATTTACAGGGTCAGTTTAAATCAGCTGTAGCTCAGTGGTTAAGGTACTGGTCTGATACCAAATAAGGTGTGGGTTCAAATTTGTGTAGAAGAATTGAAATGTATGCACCGTTGATAATTCCAAACCAGGATAAAACAGCTGTACAGTGCTCCTGGTTAACTAATACCAAATGGATTTATTATTTAAGTAAAGCTTACAATTCTGATCTTTCAAAAATCATTATTAAATATGTACAACTAGTTCTTGAGTTTAATCAAGTTGAAGGATGCTAATGATCTTTGGGGATTTGAGTAATGCTTATATAGTCTCACTTTCCAATAATACTTGTTCATTCAAAGTAGTAAAAATAAAATCGTAAAAAAATAAATAATAAAAAACTTCATTCAGTTTATTTTTTATGTTTGATGGATAGAATTTTTTATACCGAAGTAGTTTACCGATACAGCGCTCGTTTCGAACCTGGATTAGCATAGGTTCAATTCCTACTACTAGCACAATTTTTTGGTCTACATTCGGTTTACTAAAATGTACACTGCCGGAAGATATTTCCGGTAAAACATTTAAAGTAGCAAAAAATGTATTTTTTTTAGTAGCTCTAGGTCCGCATTTGGTGAGGGACTGAACCGACGTTTCGTCGGTCTTGAGCTCTAGCCACATCTGTTACACGGGCACACACACAACATGAATTAAAATACAAAAATGGATTTTATAATTTCGAGTCAATTGAGTTTAATGAAATGTAATGTCCACTTGACAAAATATATTCAGTTGTTTCTGTATAGCATAATGTTCAAAAACAAAAATAGCACTTTGTTTGTTTGTCTTTGAATCATGTCCATGCTGTTAAAAAAAATTACGCATAGTTAAACTAATTTGTTCTTTACAATTTGATTAAGTTCTTTTTTGTTACAATATTTTATTATATGTTTTTTTTTAATTCTTAAATAGTGACAGATGTTATGTTTGAGTATTCATTTTTAGTTGATAGCTTAGTTTCAGCAGGTACGCTATATATATATATATAATCAATAATAAAAATAATATTCCTATTATTTATTTCCCAATTTTGAAGCGACCTTACATCCGCTTTAAATAACTTCGAACTATTCAATCATATTCCCACTTTGATTCAAACCCAATCACCTGTCCAATGTGCTGAACAGCTAATTGAATTTTGGACAAAGCCAACAGTCACGTATCCATTGGTCAATGCTATTCAACCAATTATATTTCACAAATGGATTGAATGCATAAGTCCACTACTTGTTCACTGGCGTTTGTCCGTTCGTTACTTGGTCATTTATCATATGGCCGTAGAAGCTGCATTTTTTAATGATAGAAGTGTAAACAAATGAATAAATATATATTAATTTATTTCATTTTTACTACTTAAAATGTTTTACGAGAAATATTTATTATTAGTGAACATTTTAGCGAAGCCGAACGTGGGCCCGCATTTGGTGCTGGCAGTGGGCCTTGAACTCATGCTTAGCCAGGTTTCAGTCAAGCACTGTACCGCTGGACCACTTTGGCATATATATATATATATATATATATATATATATATATATATATATATATATATATATATTTATTTATTTTTTAATAAAATATATTTATACTTATTTTTGTACACATTAAGTGTATTCTTGATAAAGTATTACGATAATAATAATACTGATAATAATAATAGTAATAATCATAGATTCTTCAAAAATACATTAATCGTTAATTCTGAACTTATTATAAAAACAATAATTATCAAGTCTTTCGTAATAATTATATCAGAACATAAATGTTAGTACTAAATAAATTGAAAATTAAAAATAGTTAGTAATACAGTTGTGTACTACAGAACAAATAAAATAAACGGACAAACTGAAAAGTCCAGAGTTGCACAAACCATGTTGCAGTAAAACATTATAAATAATATTTTAAAAAATTGGGAATTGAAAATACAAAAATATAAACATAATAAGATAAGATTAACAAAATAATATAATTAATAAAATATTTGTCAAGTAATATCAACGCTACAGATAATAGCACGCTTATCTATAAATTAATCTCAATTTTAAAAATGTGAAAAATATTTCTAATGACATAAAAACAAGCATTATTCATGTTGAAAAAGCAAGAGTTTTACTATACTTGAGGGTTTTTAAATTAAATTTAAAATAACTTTTTAGTATATTTCAACTTTGCCAAAAATAACGATTTTAATGTTTTAAAAACCTAGCAAAATATTCATTATAATTAAGTAATTAATTTTCGCATATTGCATTTTCTTTCTTTTTGTTTTAAATTGTGCAGAATTAAATTAATTAAAAGCTTGTTTGGAGGTTGAATTAAATTATAAACATTTTATAGAGTTTGACAGCCTGTTTCAGGTCAAACGTTATTATTGAATCAATTGAACTTAAACAATTGATAGGATATCTTAAATGTACTTTTATTTAAATATTTAAAATATTACGTACATACAAAGCATGTTTTTTCTAAATTATTCAAAATATCAATAAACTTATATATATATATATATATATATATATATATATATATATATATATATATATATATATATATAAATGCATTGCTGTAACCATAAAATTAAACTTAAAAAAGCAATTTTTCTAACTTAATCAATTAAAATTTGTCATAGGCATTGTTTACATTAATACTAATCTTTATAATTGGTAGTAAGTGAATTAAGCTAACACAAATAACTAACATGATTGATTATGAACCCAACAAACAACGATTTTACTGTATCATCGATGTGAATTATAAACTATCGCTTGACTGCCCTAATTGTCCACTTGCTACAAAATGTATTTCTTGTCAAAGTTTCAAGCCATATACCAGTAGTCAAATTACACCTGACTTGTATCGCAATAAAAACAATTGCTTTTATTTCACCAATACTTGCCAACAAATAGTGTATATGTAAGAGCAATTGTGTAATAGATACAAAAAATGCAATCACTATGTTTACATATAAATTAAAATATCATTTTTTTGAATTAAACAAGGATATAATAAATAAAAGAATTTATTTTGTAGATTTTTTATAGTCTCGGTATTAAAGATCAGTTGTACGCTACAATACAAAATTCCATATCGATAGAGGCCGATTTAGCCTCTACAGTATTGCACCTTCTAAACGAAACAATACCTTATCGATTGTCTAATAAAGTACCATTGTGGACCCCACAAGAAGTTAATGCTGGCTACACAAAGTAAGTGCATGTACATGTGATTTTATTTATGTCTATCAATAATAATTTGACATGTCACACATTGTTCAATTTTATTGTTCAAGTTTATCGTTTCATCTAATTTAACTTTAGTAGGTCGTAAACCATTATTTGAAAAAGATGGTTGATCAGCAACTCTCTACGTCCTTTGCAAAAATGTGCGTTTGCTAACGAAACAAAAATAAACAAATATTTTCAAAAATGTAGTCAAATATAAAAAGGAATTTCGCAAAAAACTATTTAAATTAACGACTTTGCCTAAATCACTATTTAAGGAAAAAAATGACTTGAAACAAATAAATTGTTCAATATTAATAATATTTTTAATTTATAAAATATTTTATAAAATGCATTTTAATGTACAAATAGCCTAATTCTTACATTCAAATTAAAAAAGTATTATATTTACAAATTATTATTGAATGTGCATTAAAAAATATTACAATTTTTTTATTTTTACAAAACAAATATTATTAGTAAGAATGAGTTAGATATTCCTATTATTATAATTGTAATTGTTATTATTGTTATTATTATTATTATTATCATTGTTATTATTTTTATTATTTTTATTAATATTAATATAATAGTGTACTAGTTAAAACGTATTATTAAATCAACAATAATGACGTAACTATTCTAGTAATACATAAAGTAAAAAATGCTATATTTATTTATTCAAACAAATGCAATAAAATTGATTATACAACAATGTAAATATTTTTTTTGAATTTAATTAGATACAAGTGTGTTGTGTATGTAACATTTCATTATATGTATATATATATATATATATATGTCACTGGACATTAAGTAATAATTTAGCATTATTTATTAAAAATATAATTTTTATTTATAATATACAAATTTTAATCTACTAATCATGCACAAAAATAGTCTTTTTGATTCTATTCATAATAGTGAAATATAAAACTAGACATTGCAAACAAGTTTTTCGTCTCCAAGGGAAAACTACACAACAAACAATATATCACAACTTTACAGTTTTCCATTGTTCCTTTTACATGTATAAATTGTTCTTCCTGTTATATATATACATGAGTTTCACAAAAACAGCGTAACTAGTTAACACCGCCATCATTTTTCAAAACCTGCTTGGAGTTATTTGGAGCTTAGTTAATATATAATTAATTATAATAAAATCGTTGTAATTATAGCTATTTTGAACAATATATGAATATGAACTTCTTCTATTACTAAACTCCATTATATATGTTGGATAATTTACACCGTTTTATTTAGTAATAAACGAAATAGGTTTTTTTAAATACATAGATACAAATAGTTTTTTATAAAAAATGTTGAATTAATTACTTTTATGTAAATTGTAAGAAAATGCATGATTATGTTATTCATTTTTTGAAATTAAATAATAAGTTGTTACTTTCAAAAGTTTTACAAGTTTGTACTTTGTAATTTTACAAAATATTTCCATTTTTTACTTATTTTATTGAACATACGTTTTTATCTTTTTAAAATATTACATAATTTTAATAATTGTAAATTTCTAAATTTTGATTTACGACCACCGTTTTTCCAAAGTATTTTATGTTTAGCAGTTCTTATTTTATGACAATAATTTATTTATCATGATTAAGGTCCTCCATACGGTTTAACGGACTATATTACAATTTTTGCAATTGCCAATTATTTAAAATGCATTATCATGTACATGCTACAACAATTAATTATTATTCAAACAGAAAGGATTTTCATTTCTTGTTCAACGTGCTCCTGGCATACAACTTGACGGTGATTTGTTGTTAAAGTTAGACGATTCCATGCTGGCTACACATTTGGAAATATCCAACGGATTGATGCGTTTGAAGTAATGTGCATTTGTTTTGACCAATAATTGCTTTTATTCAAGGTTACTTCGTGAATTGACTGAATTGAAAATCTATGCCGACTATTCGTCAATTGATCCGACCAAATTGTACGATTGGTTAAAATTGGCCAATCAGCTCAATGCTTTATTCACATCCATTGATGAAACGATGAAAAAATCGTTGCCTAAGTTTGATCTTTTACGAAAATCAAAATATCCGTTAAAATTTGAAAATTGTTCAAATTATTGTTTGCTCGATACAGACAATGTATTCAACGATTTGACCCAATATACCTACAATTTAATTTCTGGTGGATTTACCAAAGCCACTTTGTCTTTGCTAACTAACAATATTTTGTTTGACGATTGTCGCATTACAAATAACGTCCATCGACAGTTGATTTGTCGAGCAATTCAAAGTAAATTTTGTTGTGGTTATAATTGTTAACAAGCAAAACTGAAACTAGTTTAAATAATTTATCTAAACATGTGTACCAAATTGGTACACATGGCCAGGGCACTAGATTTGTATTGTGGTAAACAGATTATTATTGTTATTATTATTAATCTAGTTCATGTTGTTCCAATGCTTCCTACACAAGGAACGTTTTTAGAAATTAGACATTTTGTAGGATCCAAACAAGAGACCGCATTGTCTGCCTTTGATTTTTAAAATTTATTGTTAGAAAACAATAATCGAATCAATTAACGCATTGTCGCGTTATAGATACAAGCAGATCATATTTTTACTGCAATTTATTTAAATAAAATTAATTTAGACATACAAATCAATCATTTATATTCTATTTTAAACTGTTGGATTACAAAAAGATATGATAAATAGTTTTATCATTTATATAAAACGGGTAGTTTAATTATATAATTAAAATAAAAAAGTTACTCATTTAATTATATTTTTATATTAATTGAAACATTAGTCTAAAGTTACATTATCAACAAATAATTATAAATTATTATTAAAAACTATTCATATATATTTATGCATATAGTGTTGTATTTTTCGGTTCTATTTATTTTATTAAATAAAAGTCAACCTTTAATAGAGAATTATAATCTATATTGTTTAGTCTAAAAATGAATGATTATTATTTATTGTTTGAAATCCTTTTGTTATGAAAAGTATGGGTCAACATTGTTTTGTAGGATTGCATGTAAAATTTTCGACTTTGAAGATCGTACATATGGAAAATGGGATTTTTTCCTGTTTTTGTCGAACCCCATAATCGGAATCATGCTGCTTTCATTTATTTGCCGTAATGTAGTGAAATTAGGCTTTTTGTTTTTCTTTTATTAAATCTTTCCCTTTTTTAACCAGACTTATAGAATAATGAATATAATAATTGTCATAAGAGCAATAATTTTTATTATTGTTATTATAATAAAAATAATATTATTAATAATAATGAATATGTGGTTTTGCAAGTTTTATAATTTCTCGTTTATTACTACTTGAA
Source organism: Cardicola forsteri (assembly GCA_025895645.1). Lineage (NCBI taxonomy): Eukaryota > Metazoa > Platyhelminthes > Trematoda > Strigeidida > Aporocotylidae > Cardicola > Cardicola forsteri. The sequence goes on from JAKXYG010001440.1 coordinate 1,022,918, forward strand.
TGTTTTTGCAGAAAAGATTTTTGAGCAGCTCACCCATTAATTTAAATTGTACAGATTATAAGTTATTATGTAACCAATGCTAAGGCATACAACTTCTAAATACATTTTTAAATTACGATTAAGATAATGTTAAATAGAAAATAATTTTTATTTCTTGTTAGCTTTTTTTTAAAACAAAATTAAAATTTTAAAAAGTATAATAAATAAGATAAAGGTTTTTACATTTTTAATTATATAATTGTTTAGATATATTTATTTTAAGACATACAAATATTTAAAAGAAATCAAACAATTATTAAGAATTGAAATTTAAAATGAACAATATAACGTATTCTATATTATTATTCTATATTAGGCATTCGACTTGTAATTTAGTAAACAGATTATGATTGTTACTATTATTATTCATTACTATTATGTGTTCTTGATGTTTTAATGCTCTGCAATAAATATTTTTAGCAAATAAACACTTTATTGAAGCTATACAAGAGACATAATTTTAGTGCCAGTGATGGTATTCTAAACTATGATTATACATGTTTAGAGTTTAACCACTAGACTACTGCCAGCATTAAATACAAGTTTTTGTTTGATTATGTTGAATGTTTTAATGCTACAAAACGTTTTTTGCAAATTTTTTAAGCAATGAATCAGGTGAAAATGTTATGCAATATAAAGAACTCAACTCAATGATTAAAATGTTTAATTTTCATTTCTAAACTTAGATAATTTTTAGACTAAAAAAATTAACTTTAATTTTGTTTTTTACTACTGAAAAAGAATCTCAACGGTATTTTTTATTATTTTATAGTGCATTAAAACACATTATTATTATTATTATTATTATTATTATTATTATTATTATTGTTATTATTATTATTATATTAATATTGTTATTATTGATTAAAATACTTAAATATTTTTAACGTTGAGAAAAAACACAGTTATAAGGACAAATACACTATTAGGAAAATAATATGTTGGTAAGGAAAAGAAAGAGGCAACAAGAATGAAAACTGATTTATTTACTGTTTATTAAAAGGATACAAAGTAATTTACATAATAATTGACTTCCATTTAGAAAACAGCAACAAAATTAAAACGTTTACTTGCGATCATATAGAACTGAATATGGCAAAGTTACTTCATATCATTTATCAAGCTGCATTAATTTAAATAATACATGTATGTGTTCCAAATTAATTATAAAATAGTATAATGCACGTAGTAAATATAAATAAATGTAAAATATGGCTAAAAATATATATTAAAAGATTAATGAAATGTATAAGCACAAATTGTATTTAAAAAATCCAACCCAGATACACTTATAAATGTAATACTTCTAAATGTTTACACATACACTGATACAAATCTAGACGTGTAGATTATAAATTGTTACGTATAATATCGATTAAATTACTATCAGTTGTTGGGGCTGTAATTATAAACAGTATTTACTATTAAATGATTAGCATAGTAATTATCACATACATGTATGTGCTAACTTTACAATTACGAAATAAATAATCCATTAATTACATTTATACAATTGCATTCCATGTATTACTTTTTAACCTTTCTGGACCTGAAATGGGGTCAGAAATGACCCCAAAGTATGAAATTTTGTAATAATCCTATACTACAGGTTAAATTTATGTAAAATTATCATTTTCTTCCTGAAATGATATGCAAAACACTGACAAGAGGTTTCAATGCTACACGTGTTTTATTTTGCTACTTATGACGTTTTTAAGTGTTTGGGTCAATTATAACCCCATTTTAGGATCGTGTGTTGATGTCAAATATTGATAAAAAACTTATTTATCACAAAGATATTTATTTGTTTTTAATTATTTTAGATACTAACACATTAGCTATGTCTCTTAAATGTCTCAGTGAAAAAGAAATAGGTGAAGTTTTAGAAAATTTAGCCGATATGGAGGTTGATAGTGAAGAAGAACTCATTTGCTATAAAGATTCCAAAAATGAAGACAATATCTTGCCTAATGAAGATTATTCTTTCTCTAGTTATGAAGAAGATTCAGGCAAATATGATGATGGTGAGGATTACATAACTTCAAGAGATGGGACAAAATGGAGGAAAACTTCTCCATCTACTCAGCAAGGAACTTTGAGACGAAATACTCTACGAGTAGCACCTGGACTTACAGCCATTAATAAAAACATAGACACGCCAATAAGTGCATTCCAACTACTTTCCAAATACAGCACTGACAAGACTTAAATTCCTCAAAGATTTGGGTTCTATACTCGTGAAACCTGCTATTAAAGAGAGGGCAAATCCTCCAAGAGCAGGAATACCATTGTCAGTCCAAGCAGCAATAACATCAGTGATGGGGCTTCTACCACAGCAGGCTCAACTACCAATAATAGTTAATTCAGAAAGAGAAAAAAGAAATCGTTGTGCATTCTGCCCAAGATCGAAAGACACCAAATATAGTGCTAAATGTTCATTATGCTCTGCATTTATTTGCCCTAAACATACAGAACCCAATGTAACAACTTGTGTGAACTGTAATGGTTGATTATTTGCAGCCAATATTTTATTTTCCATTTAATTTCGTTATTCCTTGAATATATATATTTTTACCACATTTTTATTTGAAAATAAATCTTTAAAATCTCTGAGCATAACTTTTATCAATTTCCTTCGATTTATGAACCTTGATGATGTGTTTTAGACAAAAAACGATTCGTGTATTATGAGAGGTTTTAGGTAGAGGAAGGTTAAAAACAAATTGTATATTTATCTATTTACCACGAAAATTGTATAATTATTAATTTTTAAAATGTTCTATATAATTAAAAAATACAAAATTTAGCAAGTTTCTTGATTTATAGACGGTTTCCTTGTAACGACGTCGTCATTTATAAAACTTGATAGGACTGCCTAATATATTGTTAAAATGATTTGTCTTAAACAAATATCTACATATGGTATGCGCCTACTTAAATATATTAAAAAGATGCCTGCTTCTATATATATATATATATTGCTATACAGTCCGTTTCTAATCAGTGTTAGTTTGAGTCCGGAATGCACCACATAGAAGTATAAAGTAAGAAACATTTTATTGAAAACTGCAAATTTATAAGTATTAGTAAAATGTTTTTAATTATTAGCAATTTTAAAAGTATATACATTTGTTGTGTCGGTATAATAAAAAAGTCTATGATAGATAAAATGTTTAAACATTTTTTTAATTATTAACATTTTAGTAATTTTAAAAAATTTGTATTAACAGTTTCTTTTAATTTTCTATTATCTTTATTAGATAAAAATGGTATAATTTGATAATGCTTTAATAATTTTATCCAACAGTATTACAATATCAAAAATAACCTATTGCAAAGATTAAAATATAAATTTGAATTGTTATCGTTAAACAATATTTGACAATTTACAATGCTAGGTTTATTCTCAAAAATTTATAAATTTTTAACTTTATTATTAAAAAAATTATTCAATATAAATTAAAAACATTTGTTATCAATTATATATACATATAGCAGAAAAATGCTTCGTTTAATCACATTTTTTTAAATAAATTTTATTACTTGCATGTTTTATAGAAAAGGCTCTTTTATAGTTTTGTATTTTTAATATTATTATTTTTATGTAATTTTATTTTGCCTATTTAAAATGTTTTAAGGAAAACATTTTTCAGCAGTAGACATTTTAGCAAATCCAAACGTGGCCTCGCATTTGGTACCGGTGATGGGAATTGAATCCATGCCTACCCAGGTTTGGATAGAGTGCTGTGCCGCTAGACCACCTCAGCACAAACAAACAAGTGCTTGTATTAAATGCCGCTGTCAAAATCCAAATCTTGTTCGCTAAAATGTAAATCCAGTTAATTGTGCACTGTCTCTCCAATAAATTGTATTTATAACGATATTTTATCCCTCTTTTTCTTGCTTTTACATTTACAAATTTAGTTTACCAATTAGTATATTTGGAAGAACAACTCAACAGTACATTGGTAAAAAACATTTCTTTTGTACCTTGCCAACTAGATGCAATAATTTTTAATTATCCTTTAAATGAATCCAACGTAGCAAGTTTGTTAAAAGTTTATTTGCATCTCAAAGGATTTCGAGTATTTTTTGACAATGGAACTATGGAAGCCTTTCATCAAATTTTATTTAAATTTATAAATTCGAGTACTAAAGTACTATTCGTGCTGGCATCAAACGCTTTCGATAATTGCAATCAGTGGCTGAAAAAATTTCAAAACGTATGTATTTTTTTATAATTAATTTTTTTGCTACAACTTTATTATTGATGTTAAGAACATCATCATCATCATCATTATTAATAACAACGGAACATTGGAAAAATAAAAAATGGTGTGCATAAAAATATTTATTCATTAGAGTGTACATTATTGGGAAAAAAATAACAAAAATACTTTAAAGCAAATAGCGTATACATAATACTTGAAACTTGTGTCAAGATATGCTAATAGTAGTCAAAAGTGTGAATAAGCTTTTCGAACATGCCAAGAAGCATTGATAAATTTGAATTTTGGCATATTTGAATATTGTATGACACTCGTAAATTGATACAACTTGAATGAGAAATGTAACGTTAAACTTGCGGATTTTGAAATTTAGCAAAATTAAATGGACTGAATTAGAAACATTGGTAAGGCAAAATGGAACTTTTGCATTGCACATAATAAGTAGACTTTTGAGTCACTCACCTAAAATAAATAACAATAGAAGACCTTTATCACAGCCCTTAACCTTAATTGATGCAATGGGATATTATTATTATTATTATTATTATTATTATTATTATTATTATTATTATTATTATTATTATTATTATTATTTGTTGTTGTTGTTATTATTGTTATTAATATTATTATTATTAATGTACTTTGATTTAAATAACTTTTATAAACATAACCTTGAGTTGTAACAATTAGTATTTAAATTTAAATACTAAGTAATCTGATTTCAAAATCGGTGTTTTAATTAAAAACTTATTTTCAATATTACTTAATTACCAACAACAATAATTATAAATGCATTTTTATGTATAATATATTTGTTTTTTAATTTAAAAATTAACACAAATTATTAATAATGTTATTATTAAAACATAAAAAATAAATGCAGAAAAGTTTATATTTTTTAACATTCCAAAATTTAAATATATTAATAAGCTATTTAGTTAAAGTGTTTCCAGTTTATAGGAACACTGAATAACAGGTAAAGTTTTGTAATATAAACAGGTTTTATGGCTTTTCTTACGGCCAACTGTATATTTCCATATTATCAATATTAATATACATTTATTGTTGTTATTATTATTATTTGTTTGTTTGTTTTTATGTTGTTGGTACTGTTTTACAGGCAGCCTTTTTCAGTAAATAAATATTCAGAAAAGTTAAACAAGAGCTCACATTTAGTGCCAGTGTTGGAACTCTAACCCATGCTTATCCAGTTTTAAGTTTGACGCTTATCCAACTCTAAAACCTGTCAACTGGCGTCAACCTCTAATTCCCCCAAAGTATATCACCTCATCATAAAAGCAGTTTTTTAGCCAAAAAACTTTATTTATTGCTTTAAGTTTAATTTGCATTCGATAACCTCTTTGTGTAGGAATGCGGGATGCTATACAAACATGGAACTAATAAAGAGATGGCTTTGCCATTAACTTTTGTTGTTACTATTGTTGTTGTTATTATTGTACTAAGCCTTACGTTTCGCTTTTTTCTTAGCAGATGTTTAAGATTGGATTAGTTATAATTTAAAATTGCAAAATATTGTAAAAAAAATTAACATCTGCTAACACTATAAGTTTTTTAGTTTTTTAATTTGTTTAAAAATTATTAATTATACAAATTGTAATTTTAAAACAAAACATATTTAATACATTATAATTTTGTCTGCAAATAAATTATAGTTTCTGGTATTTGTTGTACAACTTAACGTACGTTTTTGTACAAATGCAAATAATTTAGTTCAATACAGTATTCATACACTTTATTAGTTTGCTCTATTTCAAATGCTATTTTGACAACTGTTTTTTCCTCATGTGTCTAACAAAACATTATTTTTTTACAAAAATATAATTTCTAGTTTTACGTTTTACCCATTTTTCTTTGTCATCATCAACATGTAACTGTAATTTCGTTCGATTAAAATATTTTATATTTTTAAGATAAAAAACGAAATTTGTACACATTTTCGAAATGATTTAAATATTAAGGTTTTTTAAAATAAGGGGAGTTAGAAATTATTCAAAAACAACTCAAATTTATTCTCAATAGTGCATTTGTTTTTTAAAATTCTATTTACATGTACATGGAAATATAAGATAGAATTTTAAACATTATTTAAAATAAATAAGCTATCAAGAATTATATATTAATAACATTGGTATAACATGCTTCTCATCTTACATTACAATAAATATTATTTTTAAATAATATTAAAATTTGTGTCACGGTTTGCAAAAACGTGTATTTTTAAACCAAGAAAGGAAGAAAGAATTTTGTTTATAAGTGTACAACACACTTGTAATAAAATTGTTCATTCTTTTATATTTCTGTTATTAAAAAACAAAAAGTTAAACTTGTATAAAATAATACATTTTAATTGCAAACATGATTAATTATTATTACACGTCTTTTGAATCTAACAAGTATGATCCAAATGTAGGTAGTTTCCATGTGAGTACCACTTAAATTTATGCACAACATTTTTGTTTCTTAAAGACTTGTTCCAATTTTTCCATTTTGAAAGTGATTGTATGTTCTATGTGATACACATGTTAACCTTTGGAATTGAAAATCTTGTATATATCTAATAAATTGAGCTCATTTTTATTTTTATTTGACTATGTTAGCTTTAAGTCCTGACTTCCCCCTTTTCCCAATAAAACTTAGGACAGGTTAATCCGAATAGTTACAAACGTTGACTTTAAATTACCTAACGCCAATATATGTTTGCATATTTTAGGAATTATTTTGTACGTATGAAAACAAAAATCAAGTTATTTTTATTACGGAAAAAGATATTGATTGGTCTGAAAAAGAAAATATTTTATTTCCTAAAGAATTAAAATGTCAAATTCCATATAACTCAATAAAGTATGTTTAATTTTGCTATATATATATATATATATATATAACAGTGTATCATACATAGGTATTTCAACAAATAGTGCAATAATTTATAAGAGTATCAAATCCAAATTAATTTGTTATGTCCGATTGTTTTTTCGTAAAAATAAATATAAAAAATCAAATAAAAGTGTAAAATACTCAAAAATTGCTTTATATTTACTCAGAAATATTTATTTTAAAATGTCAAATTAGTTAAAAAATAATTTAAAAGATACCTTCATATAAACGGAATTACTAAATGCAATTTATATGTTTGTTACTGATGAGAATATACGAAATGAATTTATCTCACAGTTTACGTCTTCTTATATTTTTATTTAAAACTAATTAATTTTTAATATCTAGTATTTTAAATAAAAAATGTTCAATATTTTTGTTTTAATGCAATAATATTGTATAAATTATTAGTATATATTTTGAATGGCTTCCCAATAATATATTAAACTGAAAACGCTGTTTCGGTTTGTACTAAAAATATTGATTTGTTTTTAGAATTAACCAAAAATTAATATTTGTAATTTAAAATTAGAATAAAAATGCAGTATATCTTGTTAAAACAATGTGCAAATTACATTAATATTTTTAAAAATATTTAGATATTTTCTTAAAAATATTAAAAACTTCATTTTGTTTGTTAAAAAAATTATTGTGTTACTTAAAAACATTAAAATACGCTAGTTTTTTTTTAAATTATAAAATATAATTAACTTGAATTTAGTTATTTGCTAGCAAGGAGCCAAAAAAAATTGTTTCGACTTTTTAATCACAGAAAGTTTAGTTAATTTTTATTAGAAAACAAGCACCAAAAGATTAAAATAATTTTTTTAATTAATTAATTTTAATTGTAGTTAATAAAAGACTGACGTAAAAGGATTAATATAATGTATACTAAAATAAGTTTCTGAGTATAAAACATTTTGTGTAAACTTAAAATTTTATGGTTAGAGTAAAAGCATTTACGCAACAAATAAATATAATATATAAGTATTAAATAACCCTCATTTAGGAAATTGTATTGATGATTTTACACAGTGGTATTTTTATAGTAAAATACAACAATATTTTTTAAGCTGAAATGTAATTTACTTATGCCACGGTCACAATTGTTTATAAAAAATAATGTGTTGTATCCTTTCAAAATTAATTTTAATTTACTTAGATTTATTTTGAAATGTTCTAGTTAAATAATCACTTTTTTGAAATGCTTGTTGTAAAGATTGTACTATTACTACTTCCTAATTTTAATATAATGCTTTATTGTTTGGGGGGACTTATAAGACTTTTCCATGACCAAAACCAAAACATTTAAAAAAATTTTATTTTTATGTATTATTTTATAATAATTATAATAATAAACATTATAATAATTGTTATTTTATAATATTCATGTTTCGGACTTATTTGCTTATGCAAATAGTGTAAAAGTACAATTTTGTATAGTGATGAATGTACTTTTACTAAAGTACTTAAGCTGACTATAACAATAATAATAATAAATTATTGCTATTATTATTATTAATAAAAAGCTATTTAATAACTAAAACATTTTGACATACTTTATAATTCCTTCAATATTTGAAGTTAATTTTAGGCTGATTATTTAACGTTTGGTTATTTAGTCTATTAGGTTTAAATGTAACTATTTTAATATTATATATATATATATATATATATATATATATATATATATATATATATATATATATATATATATATATATATATATATATATACGATCCCCAAAATGCGTATATTAATCAAATAGAACGATGTTTTTACGAAAAGACAGATAATTTATAATTCAAAATGCTTTTCAATTTATACAAATACAACAAATAAGAACACATTTTAAATAAATCAATTTGGTTTAACAATCTTTATTTTGCAATTTGTTAAATGTATTTAATTTTGCACTTGTTTTATAATTTTTATTTTATTTCATTTTATTTTTCATATTAACTTGTATATTTAATAGAGATTACTTTTGAGAGATTGGTTTGTCTCTCTTAACAAATTATTGCAAGTAAACATTTTGAAACAAGCTGTGCATATAAATTATCACTGTTTTGTTTCTGCTTTATAGTACGTAGTGTTTGGACATGTATGAAATAAAAATTACATTTATATTACATTTTTAACATTTTATATATTTTTAATATTTAAATGGTACATTTTTCATTGATTTAATAAACATCTAATATAACATTCGTCTTCTATGGTAAATTTTAGAATGATCCAGTGATACAGCGCTATACTCAAAATTGGGTAAACACAGGTTTGAGTGCCACTACCTGCACTAAATGCAGGCCCTCTTTTGGCTTTACCAAAATCTTCATTTTCTCATAAATGTTTATTGTGAGGAATTTAAGCAATAATAATAATAATGATAGTGATAATGCATTTTACAAAACGATTTCTAAATTATTTAACGTTTTGTAAAAAAATGAAGGAAGGTTATAATTTCGATATAGCAGTCCTTGTTTGTAAAAAAAAAATTTAACAACTAAAGAAGAAAGACAAAAAACGTGTAACTTGTGGTAAATAAAACAAACCACCCAAAATTGTGCAAATTTAAAGCTTTAACTTATTGTCTTGTTTTCTTAATGTAGACTGAAAATCAGAAACAAAATAAATTTAATGCCACAAAACATTGAAATTTTTAAAATGTGATAAATATATTTACTAATGTGTACACAAAGTACAATTTGTACTAAAAACATAAATAATTGATTTATTTACAACTTTAAAAAGTATATTACAATATACAAAAAATAAAAAATAAACATTAATTTGCTATGGCACTTGTTGCTTATTACTTGCAAAAATAACTTTTAATTATTAATTAATTTCTACTGTACAGAATAACACCACAATTTATTAAGAAGTAAAATATTTCAGATTATTTGTTAAAAATTACAACTCTCACAACAATTACCGCAAAAATGTGATTATTTAACTAAAACTTCTCTAGCAACTACATAGCATACAAGAGAAAATATACAATACTAAATAATAATTTTAAAAAAACTATAATTATATATACATATATATTGTAAGTAAAAAATTGTATAAAATATCAACTGGTGCATAATCAGAAAAGGAGTAAAATGATTAACATAATTTATAACAGCAACTATTAACAAAAATACGGATTACATGCAATTTTTTTAGTTACCAAATAATTAAAGACATTAAAAAGTTCAAATTTTTAATAATCTATGTGATCGCCATTCTTTTGAACAACCTGATCCAGGCGTTTTGGAATTCTGTCGGAGAGTGCTGATATATTCTTGTTTCATCTCATATTGAACAACAAACCGAATACGTTTACATAAATCCTCAATTTCAGTATGCTTATTAATATTGCGCTTTAACAGACTGAAAATTTTTCAATAACATTGATATCCGGGCTGTTAAGTGGCAATTGAGTGAAAAATAGTTTTTTTGATTTCAGCCTCTCTACTGTCTAAATGTAAATATAAAGCAAATATAGTGAACTTAGATAAATATAATGTTACCTTTTTGGACGTATGATATGGAGCATTGTCCTGAAAAACAGTAGTAACCCCTGTGTAAGTATGTTGCATTTCATAATGAAGAACATCTTTCATAACTGAAACAAATTTTTACCCATTTAAGGTACCAGATAAAATTCTCCATTTGATAGGTTGATTACATTTAATGCCAAACCAACATATTACTTGTCGAAGATGGGCTTTGCTTCTAACAACCGACAGTAAATATTTTTGAAAACTTGACTCACACAACACTGTTTTTATAGCTAAACGGTTCGTCCCGAATCATTGTTTGATCGGCAAAGTATGCTGAACGCCAATAACATAAGTGTCGTTCACTCCACTGTTTATAAAAGGTTAATCTATCATTCTTTTGTTTTTTGTAATAAATGGCTTAACCTTTAGTGATTGAAGCGTTAAACCAGATTTAATTACTCTGTTTCTTATTGTAGAATAAGTAGAATTGCTTAAACTATTTCTTTTAGTATCTGAAATAGGTTTATTATATTTTTTAATTCTATCATAATTTTCTGATTATCAGTATTGATTGTTATACGTTTTCTTCCAACATTAACAAAATTTCGTGGTTTTTGACCATTAATAATCCAATAATTGATTGAAAGGTTGTACAATAGTTAAACTTTTCCTTATCCAGGTTTTTATGGTTTAAATAGATTAAATATATAGTTTAACTTTAAGTGATAAATGTTTTATTTAATTGTACACAACGATTGAAACTACCAAAATTTAAAAAAGTAATCTTTTACATTTTTGATAAAAAATAAATTTTAAAATGTCAATGCTGTTTTATTCGAATCATGAACTCAATATTCCAGCGACATGTGTAGTGTGGAACTTTCTTTAAATCACAAATGTTTTGCAAAATATATAAATTATCCATCTAGTCTACACGGTCATTATGCTAAACGTATTTGGAGTTACAAAAATGGATAAATGCTAACAGCTCTAAACAATACAGATTTACATTTAGTAAACATCATATTAACGTTTGTTTTATTTTTACCACTTAAAATATTTTGCGAGAAACATCTTCACCAGTAGACGTGGACTCGCATTTAGTGCCGGTAGTGAGATTCCAACATATGTCCACCAGATCCAAGTCGAGCGCTGTACCGCTAGACTACTTTGGTATTACTTAATTATGTTAATCAAAATCAAGATTATATATATAGATAGATAATTACAATCAACTTAAATACTTCAGTGAAAGTATATTCAACATCATAGCATACAAAAAAAGAAAATAAATAAAAAGGATATATATCTATATACAAAACTAATGTGTTTACTTATAAAAAAAACATTTTTCTATTTAAAAATAAATTGCAAATTAATATTTTTATAAATATAATTTACAAAATTTAATTTATTTGCTGGCAATAAGCAAGTGAATGAAAATATTCTTTTTAATTATTTACAATTTTTATTATAAAACTAAAAAACTAAATTGTATTTTATAAAAAAAAAACTTACATTCATTAATTTTAATTTTTTACACTTTTGTTATGACAACTAAATCACAGATAGAAAAAAATAATAATTAGGATATCAAAAGAGAGTAATTTCAATTCGAGTAATTGAAGAAAAGTCCATATTTGATACAGGTTGTACTGGTCTGGTATACAACACAAAACCGTCGTCCTATAACAAATCATATTAAATAATTTAAATAGTATTATTTGTATTTGAATATATAAAGACCACTCTCGTATATAAAATGCAATTCATTCATGCCAAGATTACAATTGTTTCAAAAAATAATGGTTTGCGTTACGGTTGAACAAAAGTAACTTGAATTTGACTGTTGCCAAGTACTACTAACATAAATGTTACTGATATTTTTAGTATAAAAAACGAAACATTTATAAACTTATTAAAATTAAGAAATTATTTGTCTATATTTATTTCTGAAAATAAGTTAACATAAAACTACATTATCAATTTAATGAAGAACATATCAAAGCGGCTGATAAGCAAATTAATATTCAATGTTTTTTTATTATTACAGTAGACAATATATGTCATTCCAATTTTTTTTTAATATTTTTGTTTTTAAAATAAATTATTGCACATTTTTAGAATAATAAACTTTTTACATATTATAAAGATTTGATTGATGCGCTACATTTAAAAATATATATATGATCTTAATATATACGGTGGTAAGGTGATACCTAAAGTGTAACTTTTTCTATTTAAAATTTATGAAATATTAAAATGTGTAATTTATTTACAAAATAATTATTTTAAAAATATTTTAATTTCTTATAATTTTCATTTACGAAATTTTTAAAAAATAAGATAACTGCTTACACATACATACAAATTTACACTGTATTTTTAAATAATCAATAATTAATTTATTATAAAAATATTGTAATATAAACAATTTTAAAACAATTTTTTCCAAAAAAAATATAAAATTTTTAAAAATAATTTAAGCACAAGATCGATTTGTATTTTCCGTTCCAAAATTTGTAATTTTGATAAAAAGGCTTCTTATTTCCGCGCACTTAATACTTATGGTTGAAGCAGCTCAGCGTCCTTATTTGTCTTCCCATGATTATGAATTAAATCAAAGGTGCATAAAAGTTAAAATAATTGCCGAATGCATGAAAGTAGATGTTTCAACTGTATACAACATTTTGAGCAATAGAACAAGCCTCAGATCACTCACAGAAACGTTTAACAAACAAACAAACAAACAAGATGATTAGTTTATAATTATGCAGCTTAAAAAACACCGAACAATGAATGTAAAACAAAATAAATAATTATAAATTTTTCTTATTTAATTGTAAATAGGAGGATGAAATCTAAAGACTTCATTTTTAAAGCGGCTGTTAAGAAACCTCTACTCTATCGTGCCCATAGGTTACAACGAGTAGAGTTTGCCAAAAAGTACAAACATTATCCATCGTCTTTTTGGAGACCGATATACTTCACAGATGAGTGTGCAATATTTTATGAGCCATGAACTGAACATTCGAAGGTTATTTATGATCCAAAGTTCCCACTCAACCACACTTGTATTGCAATAAAAGTTGCACATCCTTTATGTATAAAGGGATATTTTGCAATTAAGTACAATCAGTTTCCAAAATGGATGCGTACGAGCGGCAACATAAACAGTACGGAATTTGTGCATATATTCAAACAATTGTTTCATAGCAAGCTGTCTGGAAATGCTACAGGACACTTAACAATTATTTAAGACAATGCTCCTGTGCATACTTCAAAAGTGGTCATGTATATTTTAATATGACTTACAATTTACTATACGTTTTGCTTATTTAGACCAGAAAAGCTTTGAAAAGCAAAAAGCGTACTTTTATTCAACTTCCTTCATACAGTACTAACCTCAATGTAATTGAAAACTTTTTTAGTATTTTAAAACGTGAGGTGAACCTCTTAGAAACTGATGTATCATTGAAGGCAAAAATTAATCATGTAAAAAATTGTATTTGGAAGGGCTATATTGGTACGTTGATAGATTCCTGCCCAAAGCGGCTGGCAAAAGTTGACGAAAAGCATACATATTATTTAAATTACTGCAATTATTAAATTTGTTACCTTTATTTTGTATATTCATGTATTTAAGTAGATAAAACCATTTTTTTAATCCAATAATCTGTGTTTGTTATTATGTTTTCATAATATTGGTATTGTGCTTGATTGCTAAAACGAATGTTATTGTGTATTATATTAAGAATTGTTTTGCAGATAACATTAAGTGTATATATATTAGTAAAGTATTATCTAAGGTATTTATTAATAAGTGTTAGATATGTCTAAGATAAGTAACAAGTGCTACAAATATTTAAATATCAGCATAGGAGTCACTTATGTCACTATCTGTGATATATATATAATGTATAATATGTAATCTATAGATAGATAAATAAAATTAGAATTACATTTTATTCATAATACATTACTATATATCATACTATTATTATTCAATATGATTAACATTGCTTACATTCTAACATGTACCTTGTACAATTGAAATGGGCATGCCTTTGAGTTCCACTACCACCATTGGTAAAAAAACACAAAATTACATTAAATTGTTAAAACTATATATTCACTATTATTACTTTTATATACATAATGATGTCGTAACCGTTTTCAAGTCCAGTTGAGAACGAGGGTTTGAGCCTAATTTTGCTTCTATAAGCAAAATTGATAAAGGAAAATCAAGAAAAAGGCTTTACTTCACTACATTACGGCAAATAAATAAAAGTAGCATGATTCGATTCCGATTAGGGTTCGACAAAAACAGGAAAAATTCCATTTTCCATATATACGATCTTCAAAGTCGAAAATTTTACATGCAATCCTACAAAACAATGTTGACCCATACTTTTCATAACAAAAAGGATTTCAAACAATAAATAATAATCATTCATTTTTAGACTAAACAATATAGATTGTAATTCTCTATTAAAGGTTGACTTTTATTTAATAAAATAAATAGAACCGAAAAATACAACACTATATACATAAATATATATGAATAGTTTTTAATAATAATTTATAATTGTTGTTGATAATGTAACTTTTAGACTAATGTTTCAATTAATATAAAAATATAATTAAATGAGTAACTTTTTTATTTTAATTATATAATTAAACTACCCCGTTTTATATAAATGATAAAACTACCTCATATCTTTTGTAATCCAACGGTTTAAAATAGAATATAAATGATTGATTTGTATGTCTAAATTCAATTTTATTTAAATAAATTGCAGTAAAAATATGATCTGCTTGTATCTATAACGCGACAATGCGTTAATTGATTCGATTATTGTTTTCTAACAATAAATTTTAAAAATACATGATCAAATGTTTGTTCTATTTACATTTTACGTACAAGAAATAAAGAAATATGTGAATATTTTAGTTATTTATAAACAGTTTACAAATTAGTAATAGGTAGAAATGTTGAGTCTTATCATAAGAACATTGGAGCTAATACGAGAGTTGTGCTGATAGACACGATTTAAAAGGTCTCTACAGCATTGCTAAATACAGATTTATTAATACGTCGACATCTGATAAAGTAAAGCAACACTCCGCATTTAATACTGACGGCAGAAGTTGAACATATGTTTACCGAGAGTACAAAAGGCAGACAATGCGGTCTCTTGTTTGGATCCTACAAAATATCTAATTTGTGTAGGAAGCATTGGAACAACATGAACTAGATTAATAATAATAATAATAATAATTATTATTATTATTAAAAAAGGTATATTCAATAAAATAAGTAAAAAATGAAATATTTCATAAAATTATAAAGTACAAACTTGTAAAAGAACTTTTGAAAGTAACAATTTATTATTTAATTTTAAAAAATGAATAAATAATTATGCATTTTCTTACAATTTAGATAAAATTAATTTATTCAACTTTTTTATAAAAAACTATTTGTATCTCCATAGTTGAATCAGAAATGATTCAATCTAGCCAGTCCCAAGCCTGGATAAAGAGGAGGGTTTGAGCACAATGTTAGCAACCTGGCCTCTGTAAAAATTTATACTGCTACGGAAACAATAAGAGGACGCTATTCCGGCAAACAACGGCAAAGAAGTGATTGCATGTATCTGGATGACAGAGTTACACAGATGACAGGGTTTAGTGAAGGCCAAAAGGAAGCTTAATCTTCGATTTTCAGAATCTTCAATGCCAAAACGTTAACCAGTGTTGGGACATAGAATGTGCGCATACTTTTTCCTACTGGACAGTTAGAACAAGTCCTTCGAGAAATGAAAAAGTACAACTTAGATATTTTGGGTATTGGCGAAATGCGATGGAAAGGCCAAAGTCATTTCAAGAATGAGATACATCAATTTATATTGTGGACACAAATAACATCAGCATTGGGTTCCTTTATAATTCCAAACAAAAATAATAGAAGACGTAAACTGTGACGTGAATTCATTTCGTATATTCTCTTCAATCACAAACATATAAAGAATCAGTTATATACATATATATATATGAAATGGTTTAATGTAATTAATTTAGCATTTATAATTATACATATTTACACATATGCAACATGCATATGTTAAGTCCACGCTAAATTTAATAAAGTTACAAATTGTTTTTGTGCACACAAAATGGGTTTTAATGTTTGAATGTACATAGATTCAAGTGTTTTTAACATATTAACAGTTTGAGTAGTTATCAACACTTTAAAGCAATCCTTAAATTTTACTCGATTTTTTGTTTGAACTAAGTGAGATAATATTGACAAAGTGCACCAAAGTTCATTTAAATTGGACTCTTTATCGATCCACTTGGGAATCTGTTCTTTGGCCGGTTCAGATAAGCGACTAGTTGTCCGACCAATATATTTGTCACCGCAACTGCAAGTCAACTGGTAGATACAGTAGGAGATGGAAAACATTGCTTTAGCTGTTTGTACGTTGGGCAAGGGTAGAACTGTTGTGGTACATAACATTCTCAATTGAGTCAAGAAATATGTTCTTTTAATCGCACTTTTAAGCCTAATTTTTAGAAAGTTCATGACGTTATTTTGTTTAAACGGTAGTTTTATAAAACACAATTTGTTTTTGTTAACAACTTTTTCTTTAGTTGTAAGTGACTTTAAATAGAAATTGATAAAATCTTTAAAATTTATATTAGTGATTAGAGTTTGTTTTGTGGCTTTTAATTTTTTATCAATAGTGTTACTTGAATAAATTATATGTACACGGTTAAATAATGTTTTAACTAGTGCACGTTTTTGTTGAATTGGTTGACCCGTCCAGGTAGGCTTGCAATAAATTTTACGTTGAATCAACCCGTCATTTATTTGTGTTAGTTTTACGTCCAAAAAATTGATTGTATCATTTTCTTCAAGCTCCCATTTAATTTTGATATTGGGATAAATGTTGTTAAAAATTTGTATTAATTAATGAATGTCTTGTTTATTGTGAGCAACAATAAATATATCATCAACTTACCGTTTGTATACAACCATATTTTTAATTGTTTTTTTGATTGAATTTTTAATTTTTGATAAAAAAAATGTTCTCTAATGTTGGTCCTAACGGACTTCCCATGGCCACCCCCTCCGTTTAAATATATGATTTACCGCAGAAATTGAATCTAATATTTTTAGTACAAAGTAGAATCAGTTCTTGCAGATATTTAACCGAAATTTTGGTTTTTATTTTATTTGACATAATGTAGTCACTTAAATAATTCACAGTTTTTTTAAAGGTACATTTGTGAATAGTGACTCAATGTCAATTGAGGCCATTATTTTGTTCTAAACATTTAATGTCTCAACGTGATCAATAAATTCAAATGTCTTTCAGATTATTTAGATTCATATGTGTTTCAACAGGATCAACTATTTGCTTAATACATTTGGCTAATTTATATGGCGAATTAACCATTGATAAAATTGATCTAATGGGCACATTATCTTTGTGTGTTTTTGGTAGTCCATAAAGTTCAGGTGTAAGGCTACCAGTTGGTTTTAACTGTTGAAGTTTCGACTCATTAATAAAATTGTGTAACTTGAGAATTTGGAGTTAATAATTTATTTGCTTTTCAATTAAATTAATGTTGTCCTTGGTGAATGTAGGCTTGAATTTAGACACATAATTGAGAATATTATTTGTTTTTTGGATATAATCATTCTTGTTCATAATAACTATGTCGGAACCTTTGTCTGGTCTAAGAATAATGACATCCTTGTTTTGTTTGAGTTCTTTTAACGCATAAATGTGTTTTTGTTGTAAGGGACACCGTTGTGATGATTGTGATATATTATAATGATGAGCCAAATCAACAAGTTTATTTAGAACAATTGTTTTGAATCAGATGTGTTGTATAAAGAACATCATATTTATGGAGTTGGTATTATGTTGAGTAAAATGCTGCTAAAGCTATGATTGGATAGAAACCTGTGAGCGACCGTATCATTTCAACCAGATTCACTCGATTTAAAAGTAACAATTGTGCAGAAGTCTGTACTACTGAGGCTACTGAGAGTCCAAAAGAATATTCTATGATCAATTACCAAGTTTGTTGTGCCAAGAAGAGACATCAAAATATTGATCGGTGATTTCAATGCGAAATTGAACAAAGACAGATCTGGGTATTTCTCAAATGTTGGACCACATGACTATGCTGATAGCATAAATGAAAATGGTAATAGGTTGTTGACGTTAAACAGTCATTGTGGAATGAGTGTTGGTAACACATTTTTCGCTCACAAAAATATACACAAAACAACGTGGGTTTCTCCAGACGGAAAAACAACAAAGAAGATCGACTACATTTGTATTAGCACAAAATGGCGATCTTCATTGCAAGATGTACGTGCTTATTGCGGTACAGATGTTGGTTCTGATCACAATCTTGTTGTTGGTAAATTTCGTTTAAAATTAAAAACAATAGAAACCACAAAATTACATCCATTTTCGTGTGAGAAACTTAAACAGCCAAATATCTCAAATCAATTTTACGATTCCTTAATAAATATATTTCAAAATCTGAAAAGGGTAGTAAGGTCTAGTGATCAATGGAATTTGTTTTATAAAACAATCACAAACTGTGCAGCAAATGTACTAGGTAGAAGATGTCGCTCTACAAAGAAACAATGGATTTCATCTGTCTCCTGAAATTTAATTGATCTCAGAAAGAAAACAAAATTAGAGAGAGATCAATCTAACAATCCTGTTATCTGGGAAATATTTGATGATAAGTATAGAACTTTAGATAAACAGGTTAAAAAACGCTGCCACAAAGATAAGAATGATTGGTTAGAAAGGAGATGCAAAGAAGCAGATAGGGCAGCAGCAAAAAATGATTTCAAAACTCTGTATAAAATTGTGAAACAACTGTCAGGAGTTAGAAAGAACAACGATATTCCAATCAAAAGAAAAGATGTTCGTTTACTTCTAACAGATGATGAGCAATTATCTAGATGGGTAGAGCATTTAAAAAAGTACTTAATCAGCCTATGCTAAATACTCTCATAGATTTTAATAATGATAATGATATGAATGTAACTCAAAATCCGGAAATATGTCTTGATGACATTTGTGTAACTGAAGTGATTTATGAAATTCAAAGGTTAAAAACAATAAGGCAGGAGGACTTGACGAGATAACTGCAGAGATGCTCAAACATAGAGGTGATGTTGTAGCAAGTTAGCTTGCTCATTTATTTAATGTTATATGGCATAATGAACAAGTTCCAAATGATTGGCGACAGGGAGTAATTGTTACTTTTCCCAAAAAAGGAAGTTTGAACGATTGCAATAATTGGCGCGGAATAACCTTATTGTCTGTTCCTGCTAAGGTGTTTTGCAAAGTAATTTTAAATCGTTTAAGTAATGCAGTAGATAAACACTTTTGAGAACAACAAGCAGGTTTTCGGAAGGGAAGAAGCTGCTTTGAACAAATACTGACCCTCTAACATTATTGAGTAAAGTCAAGAATTTCAGCAATCACTTACAATCAATTTTATTGATTTTATGAAAGCTTTTGACAGTGGTTATCGAGAATCTTTATGGAAAATCGTTAAGTTTTGCAGAATACCGTTGAAATACGTGAATATTATGCGTTCGCTATACCAAAATTCAAGTTGCTGTGTTCGAACAAAAAGTGGTCATACTGCTATGTTCGAAATTGTCACGGGAGTACGTCAAGGATGAATTTTGTCACCGTTTTTGTTTCCTCTGGTAAATGATTTTATTATGACTCGATCCATGAATAATTTGTCTTATGTTATCAAATGGAACCAAGGCAGATTAACGGATTTAGATTTTGCAGATGATATTGGTCTACTCAGTGAAACACCAGAAATGATGCAAAATATGACAATATGTCTCAGTGATATCAGTTCTCGTATTGGCTTACGGATTAATTGTTCCAAGACAGAAGTGTTGTGCACTAAGTCAAACAATGTTTTGCTCATCAACATTAGTGGACAAAATATTGATGCTGATGATTCCTTTACATATTTGGAAAGCATCATTAATAAAGATGGAAAATCGAAATTGATGTTCAAGTTAGACTTGGAAAGGCAATGTCAGTCTTCAATAGACTCAAATCAATATGGTCATGTTCTACCATTCGCCTGAAGGTAAAACTTCGTTTGTACGCATCAATAATCATTCCTACGACAATATATGGGAGTTAAACTTGGAAGCGAACGGACAAGATTGATAAGATGGTGGATGTTTTTCATCACGTATCAAATGATGAGATCATGAGTAGAACTGACTCTCGTTTACTATATGACATCATTACAATTAGACAAAGAAAATTACTGTCAAATTCTACGTTTACCGCCCGGAACATCAGCAAGAAAGGTTTTGGAATGGACAATTGTAAATGATAAAAGAAAGATTGGCAGACCACAGAAAACTTGGTTAAGAACTATTCGGAAAGATCTAATTGAAATGAATGTTTCATTGGATCAAAGCAAAACTAACGTTTCATGAAATGTTCAAATGCATGGAAACATTTTGTTGTCTCATGTTCTCTTTGAATTACGAGACTTTGTTGTTGTTATTTTTATATAATTGCTGTCTTATTACCCCATACTTATTTTTTAAAAGCAAAAAAGGGTTAGTAATAATAATAATAATTTAAAAAAACGTATTTCGTTTATTACTAAATAAAACGTTTAAATTATCCAAACATACATAATGAAGTTTAAAAAGACTGAGTCAGCCAAAATAGCATATTTCAAAAGCTACTTCTATATTAACGTGGATAATAAGTTCAAATTACCAATTTTTATAATAATTAAATTATTATTATTTTGTATGCTTAATTTCATTAAAAATGAACAATAACTAATTATTAAAATTGATGTTAAACAGACATTTAAATCTGCTCTGATTGTGATCTTATAATAATTATCAAAATAAACATTTAATTATTCTAATCTATATAAATAAAAATAATTTAAAAAAATGTTTTCTTAATTTTAAATAAAAATTTTAAAATAAATCTAATAAATTATTATTTACGTTTAACCTTGAGATTCCGCTCACCCGCTAATTCTGCTTTCTGATTGTATTGTTTTTGAAATGGAGAATAGTGATAAAAAATGTTTCCATGTTACCGAAAATAAGTACCGTGTTATTAAAAAATTAAAAAATGATGGATTTTCACCTAAAACATTGACAGATTTATATAGAATTAACTTTTTAACAATTTAACGGATTATCAACGGTCAAAAACCACGAAATTATGATAATGTTGGAAGAAAACGTGTAACAACAGGTACGGATAACCAAAAAAATATTATAGAGTTGAAAATATTATAATAAACCTATTTCAAAATTTAAAAAAAATAGTTTAAACAATTTTACATATTCCACTATAAGAAACAGAGCAGTCGAATCCGGTTTAGCTTTACAATCACCGAAGATTAAGCCATTTATTACCAAAAAACAAAAGGATGACAGATTAGCTTTTTGTAAACTATAGAGTAAACAACACTTACGTTATTGGCGTTTTGTATATTTTGCTAATAAAACAATAATTTAGGATAAACCATTTAGTTTTAAAAACAAAGTGTTGTGTGAGACGAGTTTTTAAAAATATTTACTCCCGGTTGTTAGAAAGAAAGCCCACCCTCGATAACTAATGTTAGTTTGATATTAAGTGTAATCAACCTATTAAATAGAGAATTATATCTGGTACCTTAAATAGTAAAAAATTGATTTCAATTATAAAGGAAGTTTTTTATTATAAAATGCAACACACGTACACGGGGGTTACTACTGTTTTTCAGGACAATGCTTTAGGTCATACGTCCAAAAAGGTAACGTCATATTTATCAAAGTTCACTATATTTGCTTTATATATACATTTAGACAGTAGAGGGGCTAAAATTAAAAAAATTATATTTTACTCAATTGCCACCTAACAGCCCGGATATCAATGTTATTAAAAATGTCTTTAGTATGCTAAAGCGCAATATTAATAAACATACCAAAATTGAGGATTTATGTAAACGCATTCGGTTTCTTGTTCAATATGAGATGAAACAAGAATATATTAACACTCTCATCGATAGCATTTTAAAACGCTTGGATTAGGTTGTTCAAAAAAAGGGTAATCACATAGATTATTAAATTTTTTAAACTTTGTAATGTCCTTAATTATTTGGTAACTAAACAAATTGCGTGTAATCTGTATTTTTATTAATAGTTGACGTTATAAATCATGTTAATCATTTTACTCCATTTCCGATTTTGCACCCGTTGATATTTTATGTAATTTTTTTATTAACAATATATATGTATATATAATTATAATTTTTTAAAATTATTATAAAGTATTGTATATTTTATAATTGAAGTGACGATTTCTCTTGTACGCTATGTAATGGTGAGGTTTTAGTTTAATAATCACTTTTTTGCAGTAATTGTTGTAGGGTTGTATATAACAAATGGTACATACACGACACAGTTGTGTTTAATTAAATTCAAGTTAATATTTACATTGTTGTATAATCAATTTTATTGAAATGAGCATGCTTTCGTTTTTGTTTGAATAAATAAATACTGGCATTTTTTACTTTATGTATTACTAGAATAGTTACATCATTGTTGATTTAATACGTTTAACTAGTACACTATAATATTAATATTAATAATAAAAATAATAAAAATAATAACAATAATAATAATAATAATAATAATAATAATAATAATAATAATAATAATAATAACAATAATAGCAATTATAATTATAATAATAGGAATATAACTCATTACTAATAATATTTGTTTTGTAAAAATAACAAAATTGTAATATTTTTTAATGCACATTCAATAATAATTTATAAATATAATACTTTTTTAGCATTTGAATGCTAAGAATTAGGCCATTTGTACATTAAAATGCATTTTTATAAAATATTTTATAAATTAAAAATAATGTAATATTGAACAATTTATTTGTTTCAAGTCATTTTTCTTAAAAAGTGATTTAGGCAAAATCGTTATTTAAATAGTTTTTTTGCGAAATTCCTTTTTATATTTGACTACATTTTTGAAAATATTTGTTATTTTTGTTTCGTTGTAAACACACATTTTTACGCAAGGACGTAGAGTTGTGATCAACCATCTTTTTCAAATAATGGTTTACAACACCTACTAAAGTTAAATTCGACTGAAACGATAAACTTGAACAATAAAATTGAACAATGTATGTGACATGTCAAATTATTATTGATAGACATAAATAAAATCACATGTACATACACTTACTCTGTGTAGCCAGCATTAGACATGGGGTCCCGCAATGGTACTTTATTAGACAATCGATAAAGGTATTGTTTCATTCAGAAGGTACCAATACTGTAGAGCTAAATCAACCTCTATCGATATGGAATTTTGTATTGTACAACTTCAGTCTTTAATACCGAGACTATAAAAAATCTACAAAAATAAATTCTTTTATTTATTATATCCTTGTTTAATTCAAAAAAATGATATTTTAATTTATATGTAAACATAGTGATTGCATTTTTTGCTTATCTATTACACAATTGCTCTTACATATACACTATTTGTTGGCAAGTATTGGTGAAATAAAAGCAATTGTTTTTATTGCGATACAAGTCGGAGCAATTTGACTACTGGTATATAGCTTGAAACTTTGACAAGAAATACATTTTGTAGCAAGTGGACAATTAGGGCAGTCAAGCGATAGTTTATAATTCACATCATTGATACAGTAAAATCGTTGTTTGTTGGGTTCATAATCAATCATATTAGTTATTTGTATTAGCTTAATTCACTTACTTTACCAATTATAAAGATTAGTATTAATATAAACAATGCCTATGACAAATTTAATTGATTAAGTTAGAAAAATTGCTTTTTTAAGTTTAATTTTATGGTTACAGCAATGCATTTATATATATATATATATATATATATATATATATATATATTGAATAATTTAAACTTATGCTTTGTGTGTACGTAATATTTTTATTTTTTAACTTGATTAACTTCTTAAATATTTAAATAAAAGTACATTAAAGATGTTCTATCAAGTGTTTATATGCAATTAATATAATAATAATTTTTTGACCTGAAACAGGCTGACAAACTTATGGAAAGTTTATAATTTAATTCAACCTCTAAACAAGTAAATTATTTTTATGATTGTTAAATATGCTACTTTAATTATTATTTTTAAAAATTATATTTTATAAAAGCTGTTTTTGTAAAAAGAATGTCTTATCAACAATTCCGATTAAAGTTATTTGTGTATAATAAACACAAAAAAATGCTTTTTCAATTTTATACTATTGATATTTATTTAAGTAATGTTAAATACAATTAGTATTTTATTTATTCCTTGCTTTAGTTGAATTACAATTTATGGTTATTCTTCTATATTTCATCTTCTTCTTCTTCCTTTTCTTTTCTTCTTCTTCTTCTTCTTCTTCTTCTTCTTCTTCTTATTATTATTATTATTATTATTATTATTATTATTATTATTATTATTATTATTATTATTATTATTATTATTATTATTATTATTATTATTATTATTATTATTATTATTATTGTTATTATTATTATTATTATTATCATTATTATTATTATTATTATTATTATTATTATTATTACTATTATTAATATTAATTTTGCCTAGTTTAGACCAGAAATGATTGAATCTACCCAGTCCCAAGCCTGGATAAAAGTGGAGGGTTTGTGTGCAAGGTTAGCTACCTGGCCTCTGTAAAAAAATTATATTGCTACGGAAGCAATCAAGAGGACGCCATTCTGGCCAACAACGGCAAAGAAGTGATAGCACGTATTTGAATAACAGAGTTACACAGATGACAGTATTGAGTAAAAGCCGAAAGAAAGCTTAATCTTTAATTTACAGAATCTTCAATGTCAACGGGATATTGTTGTTGTTGTTGCTGTTTTTTGTTGTAATTCTTGTCTTATTGCCCCAAGCTTATTTTAAAGCAAAAGGGTTTTACATAATAAATAAATAATTACTATTATTATTATTATTGTTATTGTTATTATTATCATTATTGTTACTATTATTATCCTTATTATTATTGCAAAAATTTTTGTTTGTTCGCTGTTTGGATGCATAAAAATGTGTTTTCATAAACTAAGCATTTATGCTCGCAAAAACATATCGACAGCAGGTTCGAAATATACCTTTATAAAACGAAAATATCTTTTATCGATAGGATTGTAAAATGCATGTTCTCCAAATGCATTCAACTTCAGTACATCAAAAACACATATTTGTTGAAATCGTATGACTCATTATGGTAAAGCATTGAATGACTGATAAAAGGTTTTGTTCCCCCAAATGAATAAGAAGAAAAACAATCTTTTTTATGCTATGCCAGTTGGTTATATATACAAGCATTTGCAGTTAACATATTTCGCTAAACGTAAACAATCAATAAAGTAAGTATAAATGAGATTATGTTTTTCAGTTTTATCGCACGTACGCCCTTTATATTTGCAATGTAAGTGAATGTACTTTAACAATATCATGATTATTACAGTGCTTTTATTTATTATTTAAATGCCATGTTTTTAAATACATCATTCGGATGAAAATATTCACTTTGTTTACAAATTTCTTCCTATATTGCATACAAACAATCAACTTTTAACCTTCTTCTATGTTAAATGAAACTGCAAGTTAGAACACATTTTTCAATTTAGTAAACAAAGAAGTGTTTTACATGAATTATATTTTTCAGTAAAAATATTGGTATAATTAGCTTTAAATTTTTAAATATTTTTCAATTTGCAAAGATTTTAAAACTTCACATTTTTATTATTTTTTTATATGTATTTTTAATTATTTTATGTTTGCTACTTTGAATGTTTGCACGGTAAACATTTTTCAGCAGTGGACATTTTAGCGAAGCCAAACGTGGGACCGCATTTTAGTGCCGGTAGTGGGATTCGAACCCATGTCTACCGAGGTCCGAATTCGAGTGCTGTACCGCTAGACCACCCAGGCTATTAAAGTGGTCCTAAACAAATTTTAACTAAACATTTGTAATAGATAATAATCTTTATTACATTACATTTGTATATAAACATTCCACCTTTTATTTGACCATTTAACATAAAATGGATTTGAATGAATACGTTTTTCAACAACCAATTTAGTTTAAGCTTTTCATTTATCTGTTTATTTTTACCGTTTAAATGTTTTACAGAAATTATTTTTTAACATGTGGACATTTGTCGAAATCCACACTTGGTGCAGAAGGTGGGACTTAAACTCATGCCCGTCCAGTTTATAAGTCTAGCGCTCTACTAACGCTTCTAATCAGGAAAATAAGTATAGATGAGCAAACAGCGTAACATTTTCCATATAAACACTAGAGCATTTTCTCGACCTACATTTTTGTAACAATAATATTTTTTCAAACCAAAATTGAAACCGACTAAGGTGGAAATCTAACTACTGGAAAAACACGTTATAAAAACTTTGGTTTAGATACTCTCGACTGGAGGCAACGTTTAGAACATAAAAAACGGTAAAGCTATTTAATAATCGGTTGTAGCCGCTTTTCAAAACCCACAATAACATCAACAACAAACATTAATGACAGAGATACCTATTTATCAGTTTCAAGTTTGCATAGAATCCCGAATTCTTATACGAAAAGGTTGTCGGTTGTGAATTAAACTTGGGGAAATAAATAATGTTTTCCGAATAAAAGACCACTTCCTTGCAACAACGCCAGTATTTACAAAAATGGACGAGGTGATCATTTTTTGGGGGCATTGAGGGTTAAAGCCAATTGACGGATCCACAGGCCTAAACGGCTGTGTATGGTAAATGGATACCTTAAAATACCTTTTAAGAATCTTAAGTGTATGTTAGCATCCATTCACTGAGTGAGAGTGCAGTGAAAGTCTAGTTATACCTCTGTGTCGGTGGTTCCTACTGTTATTAGTTTAGATTCCTGTGAGCACATAATCCATAGTAAACTAAGTAGACAATGAACAGCCAAAAATGTCATTATCATTGGAATTGGAGACTTTATACACATTGCTTACAATCCTCAGGATCATGAGCATCCCAAAACCATTCTAAACAGGAAAACTGATCCAAATTTGGTGTCTGTAGTGTAAATATTGCAGCTTTAGTCACAGAGTAGGTTTTAGCCAATAATTTAAAAAATTGGTATTCTAAAACGCTTGTTTATTTGGAATTATTTCAATTTAAATCCAGATTTTCTGCTTCGATGTCAGACGTATATATATACCGCTTTAAAAATATTTGTATTTTCTGTAAGGGTTACATAATAATAATTGTTATTGTTATGTTACTCCCATTAACAATGACAAAGATGTTTTCATTACATGTAGTAAAATATTAAAATTGTCTGATTGACTTAAATGACAAATCCACCTGATTTTGATAAACCGGGAGCACTATATAATTGTATTATCCTTGTTTGGAACCATCAGTAGTGCATACGTATTAGATCTCCCACACAAACTTGAACCCATGCCTTAACCACTGAGCTACGGGTAGTTGAATCGGACCCTGTAAATTTATTATTTAAAATGAATCTGGTCAATGTTAATTAACCAATGTTCTCAAATGTTGTACATTACTACTGCTAACAAGCAAACGAATAATTTTTTCCACCGGGGCTCTTATTATATAAGTTTAATAGCTTATATGACACCAATTTGTTATGTTTATTAATGGGTTTTTAAGGGTAAAATATTAGAATTGTCAGATTTACTTAAATAATTATTGTAAATTACCTTGGATCAATGTTATGATGAACTTCCACACATGTACAACCGATGATTCCTAATTCAGTAAATGTGATTTTGTTAATTGCAAAATATGTGGGCCACAACATCACATTTTTCATAAACTAATTTGTCTATTTTATATAATGTTCTACCATGCCAAAATCCAATCTATATGTTGTTGTTGTTGTTGTTGTTGTATTGTTAAGCCAAAGTTGAAAAAGAATCAATGCGCGATAAAAAATTAATCTTTTGAAATTTTGATTTATGTCAAGTTGACTAGGCTTCAAATGACTTTATTTATTCTCTCGTTGTGTTTGACGAAGTAAGAGCTTTCAATTATTGTCAACTTTGTATATCTTGAAAACAAAATACGTGTGATTTGTACAAATCATATTTAGTTTATTACTGTTTTTCCAGCATCATTCAATCAATAAGAAGTATTTTTTGCTAAATAGCAAAGTCAAGTAAACAAATAATTTATTACAATTTTTTTAAATATGTGTACGTTCAATCAACTACTTTGAAAAGTGTTTCTTAAAAAATACTCAACTTTTATCAACGTATTTTTGAATTAGGTATTATATATATATATATATATATATATATATATATATATATATATATATATATATATATATATATATATGGATTAAATATGTGCATTATTTGTACTGTTCAAACATTTAAAAAATTCTATTACTGTTGTAAAGTAAAATACAGATGTTTAGATTAATTTTTAAAATAAAATAAATCTGTTTTGCACATTTACATATTTTAAAATATTGAAACAAAATTATTATTATTATTATTATTATTATTATTATTATTATTATTATTGTTATTGTTATTATTAAACGTTGTAATCTTTATTTTTTAAGCAGAATGTAAACTAAAGTAGTGCTGTATAATGTATAATATTTTAAGTAATTGGTACATATGCATGTCTATTTCATTAATATTGTTTGAATAAGTACAAATACGTTGACTTAACATCAAGTCGGTAATAAAAAAACGTCCTACATCCAATTTTCATTTTTGAGCCTTACTATATGATGTACAATTTTATCATTACAAACCCAATCGCTTAAAGCAGCATGATGCAACAAGGTTGCTTCATGTGAATGTCACTTAGATCTGTGTCCAGCAATTTTGTTTTCCTACAGTTGTCTTGCTGACTTGTTCCAGCTGTTTGCTTCGAAAGAGTATGAGCACGTTTTAGACGCTTATACGCGTTAGTGTTTTGTAATAAAAGACGTTGTATATTGAAAGTTGAGCTTGTTATTGGCTTTTATTTGACCCAGTCATTAGAATTGCACTTTTACATATTTGCCGCAGTTTACCGGAATAGAAACCTCTTGTTTCTGCACCAATATCCAGTTTTTACACAGGCATATATTTTAGTCTTGCGCTGTAATCGGTCTCATTTTTTAACACAACTTGGAACTGGAAATGACAAAATGTACTGTTTGTACCAATCAATGTTTATTGGTTTTTAAAAATCAGTTTTACGTAATATTTTGGCAAAATTAACGTTAAGCATTATTACAGTCTAATTTGTTCTAGTGCAAGGTATTCATTTCATTTATAAACTGTTATTATTATTATTATTATTATTATTATTATTATTATTATTATTATTATTATTATTATTATTATTATTATTACTATTATTATTATATTTGGTTACTCCCATTAGCGTTCGAAGCAGTGATAATATTGCTCTTTCTAATTATGTTCTATTTATACAGTAGGCAACGTATTTCATTCCAATTAAATTTTTTTTTAATATTTTTGTTTGTAAAATAAATTAATGTATATTTTTAAAATAAATTTTTTTACACATTATAAAGATTTGATTAATACGCTACATTTTTCTATAAATATATAACCTTGATACATACGCTGGTAATGCGATGCCTAAACTTTAACTTTTTTTAGTTAAAATTTATTAAATATAAAAATGTGTAATTTATTTACAAAAATAATTATAAAAAAATATTTTTTAATTTTATATTCCTTTTATTTTAAAAATAGTAATTTTTAAAATAAAATAACTGCCTATACATATATTTACAAATTTGCACTGTATTTTTAAATAGTCAATAAATAATTTATTTTAAAAATATTTTAATATAAAGAATTTTATAACAAATTTTTTTCCAAAATTATTAAATTATTTTTAATAATTTAAGCACAAGGTCGTTTTTTATTTTCCGTCTCAAAATTTGGAATTTTGATAAAAAAGGCTTCTTATTTCCGCGCACTTAATACTTATGGTTAAAACAGCTCAGTGTCGTTATTTCTCTACCCATGATTATGAATTAGGTCAAAGTTTTTATAAAAGGGGCACAAAAGTTAAAACAATTGCCGAAGGCATGACAATAGATGTTTCAACTGTGTACAACATTTTGAACAATAAAACAAGCCCCAGATCACCCACAGTTGGTAGAAAACGTTCAGCAAGCAAACAAGATGATCAGTTTATAATTATGTAGCTTAAAAAACAGAATAATGAATGTAAAACAAATAAAAAATTAATACTTAGAAGATTTTTCATGTTCAATTGTAAGAAGGAGGATGAAAACTGAAGGCTTCATTCTTAAAGCGGCTGTTAAGATACCTCCACTTAGTCGTACCCATAGATTACAACCAGTGGAGCTTACTAAAAAGTACAAACATTATCCATTGTCATTTTGGAGATCAATATACTTTACAGATGAGTGTGCTATATCCCATGACTCATGGACTGAACATTCAAAGGTTATTTATAGTCCAAATTTCCCACTCAACCACACTTGTACCGCTATAAAAGTTGCACATCCTTTATGTGTCAAAGGATATTTTGTAATTAAGTACAATCAGTCTCCAAAGTGGATGCGTACCAATGGCAATTTAAACAGCGCTAAATTTGTACAAATATTTAGAGATTTGTTTCATAGTGAGCTGTTTAGAAATGCTACAGGACAATTAACAATTATTCAAAACGATGCTCCTGTGCATACTTCAAAAGTGGTAATGTGTATTTTAACATAACTTACAATTTACTATACGTTTTCCTTATTTAAACCACAAAAGCTTCAAAAAGTAAAAAACTTACTTTTATTCAACTTCCTCCATACAGTCCAGAACTCAATGTAATTGAAAACTTTTTTAGTATTTTAAAACGTGAGGTGAACCGCATGGAAACTGACGTACCAGTGGAAACGAAAATTAATCATGTTGTAAAAAATTGCATTTTGAAGGATTATATTGGTACGTTGATAGATTCCTACCCCAAGCGGCTGGCAGAGGATGAACAAAAGCGTGGAGATCACTTAAATTGCTGACATTATTAAGTTTGTTACCTTTATTTTGTATATTTATGTACTTTAGTAGATAAAACTATTTTTTAAAACCAATTATCTGTGTTTGTTTTTAAGTTTTCATAATGGTGGTATTGTGCTTTATTGCTAAAACGAATATTATTGTGTATTATTTTAAGAATTTTTTTACGAATAATATTAAATGTATATACATTAGTAAAGTATTATCCAAGGTACTTATTAACAAGCGTTAGATATGTCTAAGATAAGTAACAAGTGCTACATATATTACAATATCATAGTAGGTCAACATTGGATTCACTTATATCACTATCTGTACCTTACATTCGAATATAAAAACCACACCCATTATAATGTCAAATTTTAAGAAGTTTCCCTAATTTTCATGTCAAATATTTGTGTTTAAATTTAACTAGTAAATGGAATTGACATTTGCTGACCTTTGTTTTAACAACAACAACAACTACTACTACTACAAATGGATTATGATTTAAATTTTATTTGTACAAATTAAAATCAATATTTTGGTTTTATAGTTGGGCCAAAGTATTAATTTAAATAATCCGGTTTTAAATGTACCGGCCGCTGTCATGTAGGCCTAAACGTATCCATTTTTGTTATAATTGAGAGTAATCAAGTTTTTTAACAAAGTAAATATGCTACAATAACTTAATTACAATTAATTGTTTGACGAACATTTGACTGAAACCAAGTGAATTTATTATTCAGGTGAATCTGACAATTCCAATATTTCATCCTTGAAACCCCATTAATAGAAAA
Source organism: Cardicola forsteri (assembly GCA_025895645.1). Classification (NCBI taxonomy): domain Eukaryota; kingdom Metazoa; phylum Platyhelminthes; class Trematoda; order Strigeidida; family Aporocotylidae; genus Cardicola; species Cardicola forsteri. The sequence goes on from JAKXYG010001440.1 coordinate 1,055,511, forward strand.
TATTTACGTCTATAGGGTCTTTAAATGGATAGTAATCAAGTATCCGGTTGACAATAGCTATAATAAAAATGTATTTAAAAATTAAATTAATTAAGGTTACACACAACTATCATTTTAAACAATATTTTTATTTATTATGAAATTTTCAACAGTGAATCGCCAGATTTACAAAACAATAAATCCACCTGGTTCAAGTCAACTAGGAGCCCGATATAGATGTTTCATCCTTGTAGTAGTGAATAATTTTGAAGTCTTACGCAGATTTTAACTCACACTTAAGCTGGCCCTAATCCGAAGTCTTAGTCACTGAGCTACGGATAGTTGTAACCGACCCTATAAATTAAGTGTTGTAAATGTCATTATGGTTAACTTTCCAGTATCCTCAAATGCTGTGGATTATTGCCTCTAACAAACAGTGAAATAATCTATTCCATTAGGTATTTCACCATGTTGCTCAGGTTTAATAATTACGATTACTTAATTTAAGTATGAGTGTAAACATAAATGAACACACGTGTGCAAGATGACACTAATTTATAATAAATTAATTATTTTAAAAGCGTTTTAATTTTAAAATTTTGAATAATTTATTCTTTATTCGTTAACATCCTTTTTGGTCAGCTTCACATTTATCGTACCACTTACTTAATTGACTATAAACATTTATTTAGAAAGTGGCCCGTTTAGTATAACCAAACAGAGATTATTTAGTGTCTGGTAGAAATCGATTCCATACCCACCCCAAGCTCGAATCCAGTGCCTTAAATATACCGGATAATTCTTTTTAAATCAATAGTTCAAAATCAGAGAGAAGTAATTAGTTTATTACAAAACATTTTAACTAAAGCCATTGCATCGTTCCCCTATGCAAAACAAATAACAAATACATGCAACAAACATGGAAATAATACGGTATATTTTTTAATAATTTTTATCGATACTATACGGAAGTAATGTTTGGAAAATGTTTTAGCAAAATTAAAATAGGCCTAATTCAGTTGCAAGTAATATTATAAAAAGAGAATCATTTATACTGCAGCGATTTTATCTGTAGTTTGTGCACCTGTTGTTATACCAAATGTTTGGTCGTACAAAGGTAATTTATTAAAATTGTCTCAGGGTAGTCTAGCGGTACAGCGCTCGACTTGAACCTAGGTAGGCATGGATTTGAATTCCCCTACCGGTACTAAATGTGGGACCACGTTCGGCTTTGCCAAAATGTCCACTGCTGAAAGATGTGTATCCCGTAAAACATTTTTAAAACATGTAACAAATGTGTTACAATTTACACATTGTTTAGTGTAACATTAAACTATTTTTTAAATAAAGAAAAAACATTTTTCATGTCATACTCGCTTTTACAGAAAAAATTATGATTTATTATATTTTGGTAAACATACACTCTTTTATTATTACCCACGTACTCTATAAGAATTATTATTACTCGTACAATTGTTTATTCGTTACTTATCCGCAGGTTGGATTAAGATAAAAAGTGAATTCAATCAAAACCATGAGCCATCTTTGTCCCAATTGTTAACCCAAAAGTTGAGTGAAAATTATACTACTTATTTTGTTTAGATAAAAGAAAACATGTTGAAAATAATTATTTGCTCAAAACAATTGTTGCAAAAATTTTTTGGAGTGTGATGTCCAAAACTGGGTTAAAATTTAATTAATTTATAGTTTATTCAAACATAGAAACTATGAGTAAATGAAGAGTCATATTTGCATGTTTTGTTTACTGAAAAAAGAGTCATAAAAACACGTTGGGTCGGTAGAAATAGGAAAACGGACGTTCAATGCTCAAATTATTATTACTATTGTTACTATTATTATTATTATTATTATTAATATTATTATTATTATTATTATTATTGCTGGAATGTTTCACAATAAACGTTTTTCAACAAGTGGACATTTTAGTGAAGCCAAATGATGGTCCGCGTTTAGTGTCAATGGTGACAGTCATCACCATGTTCAACCAATTTTGAATTCAGCGATGTACTACAGACCACCCATCCGAATAGAATTTCAATGTTCAATAAGCACAATGTTCATAACCAAACAATTAATGTACAATTATGTGGAACAATCTTGAGTTGTCCCATGCTTCTCAAAGCGAAAGGGTTTTGAAATGCAACGTAACATTTATCAAAAGTGCTTCGTGTGAATACTTTAATAATATTGGATAGAAAGTGGCATCAAGCAAAATTACAACAAAGCAACGGTAGTGCAATTAAAATGCGGCTTCCGAAATTAAACGATTCATTTCATTAATTTAGAAAACGGAGCTAATGTAGTTTTCTACATAATAACTAGGAAAGCGTATTGAATACGGTAAACAATAATACACTCTAACGTAAAAAAGAAATTATCCAACTAAGAAATATGTAATTTTTTCTTCAAAAGATTGCAATGGAACTGTTAATAATTACTGTTACTACCACTATTACTATTTGCACTATTATTACTATTATAGTTATAAAAGGCATTTTTATTATTGACTAGTTTTAAGCATGTATTTCGTTAATAGTATATCATCAAGAGTGAGCACTCATTCCAGTTTAAGCTTGGCTAATCTAATAATATTGAAACCTCTTTAAAAACTATATATCGCAAGTTATAAATAGCATATATTCTAATTATGCTAAAACATTAAGTCTAGTATGTATGTAACATTGAAAAACTCAATCTATATATGTAAAAACTTTTTTTTTCATCAGAAGTGCAATTGTATATTTACATTTCATTTTATTTTTTATTTAGTTTTTGTTACTTAAATATCCTATGGCAATCATTTATCAGCAAGTAGACGCCTAATAAAACCGCACAAGGGCCCGCGTATAGTGCCACTAATGAAATTGTTTTATTTATTTTATGTTTGCCACTTTGAATGTTTTACGAGAAACGCATCTTTCAGCAGTGGATATTTTAGCAAAACCGGACGTGGGCCCGTATTTTAGTGCCGATGGTGGGATTCGAACCTATGCCCACCGAAGTCAGAATTCGAGTGCTGTACCGCTAGATCACCCCCCGAATCCATGTTTGCCTAGTTTTGAGTCTACCGCTCTAACCGCTCTGTTGCCACGTTGGCAAAAAAATTTGTACAAAGTAACTTTTCACTGTATTCACATGTGTGTCTATTGTCATTAGTTATCTTCTTTTAAACAAGTATTTAAGGATACAGTCAAAATTTTGAATTTAAAGCAATTATTTCAACGACGTTAGAACTAGATAACTCATCAACAGTCCAATTCGAACATTGAAATACACAATTTGCTACCTTTTACTTAAAGCAACTTTCTACGGTGAGTTTTTATTTCAACCTATTTTGCAAATGCAGCATCAAAATTTTTCTAAAAATGAAAAAAGAGTTGAGATAAAACGACAACAGAAACAATAACGATAATAACAAAACAGATATCGTCCGAAAGCCTTTGTGCAAATTTCGTGCTTCATGGTCTACCTACTTACTCATAAATGTGCACATACTTAAATGTGAACGTACGTGTAGAAAAAAATTTATCGTCACGTGATGATGGCCGTATTTGAGCGCCTAGATTTTTGTCACGTGAGTCAAATATAGCAAGGATTTTTAAACCACTTTTTAGTAAATAAATCTGGCAAAAATTGAACTGTACAAGTGTGTTTGTTTAAAAACCATTGATTGAATGTCAAGCTTAAAGGTTTTCATAATAGGTTGTTATAGTTAACATTATTATTATTATTATTATTATTATTATTATTATTATTATTATTAGTAGTAGTAGTAGTAGTAGTAGTAGTAGTAGTAGTAGTAGTAGTAGTAGTAGTAGTAGTAGTAGTAGTAGTAGTAGTAGTAGTAGTAGTAGTAGTAGTAGTAGTAGTAGTAGTAGCATTAATATTGTTATTATTACTGTTATTATTATTATTATTATTATTATCTTAGGTAGTTTATTAAATGGATAAGTTAACATTAGGTCACAGTTATAAGTAGACTACTAGTGTTGACACTTTGGTTACTTAAATTGAAATTTCTGGAGAAACATTAGATTTCATTTTTAATTTCCCAAATTTGTACTGATCATTTTTTATTGTAAGAGAATTTTGCGAATTGTTTTTTGTTTTGTTCTGTTTACCGACAATATGTTTGTTACAAAAGTAGGGCTGCTAGATTTTTTGCTGTAACCTTACAAATGTGTAATGATTGCTATTTATTTTGTTCAAATCAAATGCCGTAAAATATCACTTAATTACTAATTATTCAATTTATTTAAATTTAAGCTTTTGTATATCGGACGATTTTCCGAGCTTTTCTTGTTATATTAACAAGGTTAAGTTACTCGCATGCACACTTAGGAAAACGTTTCTCTCTCAAGAGCATAAGGCAACATCATTGTTCTAAGTGATGGTACATTGAATTTTGGGCGTTAAACATTGTGGATACTGTCAATCGAGCTTTTATCACTGAAATCGTGCTTCAATTTTTTGCTGTAGTTTTAAAGGGGCCAAGTTGCTGACCTTGTGCTCAACTCCTCATTTCTCAACCAAACTTGAGACGCTGTTGTAGAGTTATTTCTACATTACTTCATGAAATTAACCATTTATTATTATGCAAATTTGAAAAATAAAATACTCATTTTTAAAAATGCCAATTATATTCCAATAGATCTAAAGACTTTTAAAATTAATTAATCAATACTTAGGTGGTTTATCATTGTACTTAATTATTATGTCGAGTTTTATACGCATTTGTAAACTTCATTTCTAACTTGCATGATCAATTCCATTTGTCGGTATTTGTTCAATGCACTTTGATTGTATTCGACAATCTAATTTTAAACATATTTTTATTTTGGTAACTGTATCTATAACATTTTTTACTGTTTACTGAAACAACTGAAATATTTTGTCAAGTGCAATTACTTAACTAAAATATATTTTTAGAATTTTTGAATAACTTCTAATTATACCGAACAAATAAAATCATGTTTATTTATTTGATATCATTTTCATACATTTTTTAATGAAATACCATGCACTGCAGCCTACATAACAGTGTTAATAAAAACAGAACTTTATTTATTAATCTTTTTAATTTGTACAATTTTTTTAGGAATTGTAATGTGTATTTTTAGTTGTTCTAAATTTTAACAGCTGAGAAAGAATGTGTTAAATTTATAAATAATTAACAGCCCGCAGTTATTTATTTATCATTATTATTCTTATTCCAGTTGATTTTAAGTGTTATAAAACTGTTAGGGTCTCTGGAGAGAGTGTCAGAAAACTGTTTTTATCATCAATATTAAAGTTAACAATTTTTATACAAAATAACCAAAATCCGAAAATCAGCGATTATTGAAAAGTCAATAGTAATACTAAAAAACATTTTTCGACAAGTAGATGTCTAACGCAGCCAAACGAGGGCCTGAATTTAGAGTTGGGGCTGGGACTCGAATTCAAGTAAACATGTTCATAAGTCTACTACCATATACAATTCCGCTATGCAAAAATCTTATTTAAAATATACTTTGCCAATTAAATGATTTTTAAACCTATTAAATAGTATATTGTGTACGGATGAATAATTGTAATAGTATCAGTATTAGTAATGCATGCATTCGGTATTTTGTAAATGATTACAAATGGAATTCAGTGAAATAATTTTTCATATTACTATTTTTATATTCTCAATCAAAGGTGATACTATAAACGAATAAAATGGATAACATGTTTTGATTTGTGTCTAAAACATAAATATTCTGGTAAAAGCAATTTCATCTACATGTGAACGAAGTACCAGTTATTATTATTACTATTATTAGTAATAATAATAATAATAATACAAACCCTTCTTAAATGAAACATAGAGATACAAAATGATACCATTTTGTCAAAATACTAGTTTCATTTCATGAGACATTCACCTCAATTAGATCTTCCCAAATGGTTATTAGCCACGTTTTCTGTGGTCTACCAGCCTTTCTTTTGCCATCATTAATTGTCCATTCCAAAACCGTTTTTGCTGGTCTTTTGGCCGGTAAACGTATGAGTCGATTAAGCAATTTTCATCGCCTAATTAAAAATTTGTCTTTCTTTTAGTTTTAACTCAACCTTGTCATCTGAGTCATTTTATCACTTTTTTCCGCTGTTTACCGGAATGGCATTCTCTTATTATTTCTCTAGAAATATAGATTTTTTAAAGAAGCTAGGTTGCTAACCTTGAGCTCAAACCACTGTCCTTTATCTAGGCTCAGGACTAGTTATGGTAAATTAGTACCAGCAATTTTGTTTACAAATTCCTGTCAAATAGGGTACAAACGTGGCAGTCAACCTACCTTTCTCAACGCAATTTATTCACGTGTAAAGTTTTCGCTTATTGTATAAATGCGTATCTAGTCAATTATTGTCAAAAAGCATTGAATGACATTTAGTATTTTTGAACATTTGATGTGTCTGATGTGTCACAGAAATTGTGCAAAACCCTATTAAAACTCTTATTCCTGACATATGTATGGCAAATTTAGCAATATACTTGAAAACACGATTTGTAATCTTATCACCATGACAACTTTTACGATTGGTCAGTAGTACTATAGGTACTAGCATAGAGATTACAAAAGTCACCTAGTATCAAAGTTTGTTTCGTTTTAATTAATAAAAAGTGCAATCAAAAAATTAAAACAAATAATAAATTATGCTAGTACAAAATGTAATTATAATAAGGCAGCAGACCACAAAATTATAACAAATATTCACTTAATGTAGTTATCTAATGTAAAATTTTCCGATAGTCATGATTTGAAGCCAAAATTTAGTTTTATTTTACAATATACAACACAAAATTATCTATTTATTTGCTTATGTAATAAATTCATTAAGTTTTAATAAATTTATTTTCACCGTTTTTAATAAAGCATTATGCATTAATATTTTTTAATCAACTGTTAACACAAAACATTACAGTTATGTACAAATCTAGATGATGCCATCATTACTAAAGTCAGTGGGCGCAGCATTGAATGTAACTTGATACTCCGACACATCTACAAACTATTAGTGTAATAACCTATAATTATTTTCAAACTGGACTTAGGAAGGCAACACGAACTAAATTGACATAATTCTATATAAATTGTTTTTAAACGTCTATCGCTGTATTTAGATTTACTTCAACATGTGGAACGCGAAAAGTAGTAAATGTTTTTCATCGTTCGGTTTTATATATATATTCTGCAATATGACCACATTACAAGCAACAGGATTACAAGAAACGTAATTTTAGTCGGTTGCACAATATCGTACCCCAGGACGAAGTTAATGGATCCTATCCTACATCTACCAGTTGAAAAATAAGAAGATAAAATTTTAAACACTAAATAATAGAAAACAAAATATTGAGTACCTAAATAAATAGTACTGGCCAAATCCTAATTGCCAGTGCCGATGAAAAGAATGGTGCCGGGGGTAATCCAGCGCTTGAATTGAAATTAAGTGGGCACGGATTCGAGCCGCCCCGCCCCCCCATTACAAACACTAAATACGGGCCGTCGTTTAGCTTCGCTAAAATGTCCATTTGGATTCAAACAGCAATAAAAAGCATCATACAATCTCCAAACTATCACACCTTGGGATACTTGTTTGAATAGATACCAGTGAACCAGTTAACATCGAAAACCAATGTAAATAAGCAATAATGATTTATTTATAGAGAATAAAGTTTTTTTTAATTTTATACCAACTTTTAATAAAAATATACTGTAATAAAGCATAACCTTTTATTAAACAACCCAGCATTACTGGTGCTTGGTTTTTAATTTTTTGCAAAATAAACCTAATTAATTTGCTCTTTGTAAGATCGTTCTAAAACTACACTACTTCATCATTTGTAAAACCACTTCTTGTTTAAATCATAATATAAGCATCTTTAAAATAGCATAAAACACACCAACTGAGTGCACAGCGGTGTAACTGGGCTACCGCTACGGCGGGTGGGTGTATCCATACACCCAGGATATTTAAAAGGTATCTTAAGGTATATGTATCCCACATGTAGCTCTCGAGCTAAGGGAGATAACCCTGACCAATAATTAGTCTACACGATTAATCATTCAAGACAACTCTAGGAATTTACCTTCACTGAATTTATACCTTTACTCCCATCACTACATGCAAAAATATAGAATATTGACTGATAGACAACTTTCTACCTCCGGATCGGAAAAAAAAGTCGACCTAGCCAGCCCAAAGCTTGAATAAAGAAAGAGGATTTGAGGCAGCAATAGCATCGTCATAATGCTTCAATACAGAACCGAATAAAGAAACCTGACCAGAAACAGCGACTCGTCATAAAAGAGGAAAACGCTGAAGCGGAGAAAAATACGAAGATTGGCAAACGGACATCTTTTTATAAACGTTTTCATGCATTACAAAATCATTACTCATACATATATTTTACCTAACATTTTTGTTACTTGTAAAAGTTATCAACAACTTTCCAAATGAAACGCAACTAAAATCCAACCTAGAAGTCTTTTCTTTTTAAAGCACAATGTCAACTAGTGAATCACGTTCGCCATGTGAGTGAAAATTACTTTTCGATAGAATTACAAACAGGCATCAATTGGGAATAGGCAATTAAAATTTAATAAAAGTTTATTATAAAACAATTATATATGTATATATAACAATTTATAAAATTAATAATTATAATTATTTAAAACTTTTACATTTATAAAAAAATTCTATGTACATAATCAGTTGGATACAAAATATTTTGTTTAATGTGTATATGTATGTATATATATATGTTGAAAAGCTTGGCTTATTTGTCAGCAATAGAGAGAAATATTATATATATATATATATATATATATATATATACGAAAACAATATGATTTTAACAAAATGGGTTCAAAAATGCGCAATTTTATCTAAGTGTGCTGGTATCACGACTTTGTTGGAAGGGATTGATAGTATTTCGAGGCATTAAATAACCGTCAGAATTCATTTCGGTGTATCTCTGCATTCAAAAACAAAATAATGAACAATGGATAATCAACATATTTTAAGACAATTATTCGAAATAACGATACACACAATGAAAAATATATACTATACTTTAAACAATATTTAAGGAGAATCCGGTCGTGGAAACGACTAGCCACACTTTTAATTGTTGGTGAACATTAAACTAATTAGGAATTTGGGGTAATTTTTTGTATTATGTTGAAGTTTGTAAAAAATTTTTTTAAATTACACTTTCCAAATAAAAATAATAATAAATAATAAGTCTTCTTGGTTTAGAGGTATTCTCTCGTGACAGTACCACTATTTACAAAAATTGACTACGTTTGTTGCGTTCCTTTGATCATAGTACTCAAACATCAAAATGGCGAATAAATAACCTTGTAATTAACCAATCTTATTTGATTTAATTCAAACAAAAATCAATCAGATCTATAAATATTAATAATAACACGCACTGCTATAATCTATACACCCAATTCAATTTAAAATAATTGCCAACATTGACCAAAAGTTGAGCAACAAAACAAAAAATTACTTACAAAAGTTGGCAAACTGGAACAGTTAGTCAAACCATTTTCCAAATGAACATGTTTCTTATCGTAACAATTAGACGGCCACTTCGAAGACGCATCTCCCAGCCACCATTCGTCATGATTACCACCATCGCTGTCATCATCATTATCATCATTGTGAGCAATTGTTCTAGGTTCCAAATAGTCAGTAAATAAACTGTCCAACCCCAGCCGAGGTTTGGCATCATTCGAATGTTTTGGTAACAAATAGGATTTCTTTTCGTCAAACGAAGACGTAAAAGAAGACAATTCTTGACTACTGGCTAGACACAACTGCTCTCCGTTCGACAACGTCCCTTGATCCGTCGTGCACGGTCCACAAGTGGCTTCGGACGATTGTGACGACAGTGATGATGACAAAGAGGAGGACGGTATTTGGGTCAATTTTACATAATCCACTTTTGGGTGCAAAGTAGACGTCTTCGCATGATGCAATCGATAATTTGTCAAATTGGTGTACAACTGTGTAAAGTTGGGCCGTTGTTGAGGATCGCTGTGCCAGCAGTGGAGCATAAATTTGAACATTTGACTTGAAGCCAAGTAGGGACGTGAATTGCGGTGACCTTTTGATAGCCAAGTTGCAACTGTCGAGTTTTCCAAGCCGGGGTAGGGAGTATGACCCAAAGTGAACAATTCCCACAAAAATATGCCAAATGACCAAACATCGGTTTTGTGCGAATACGTTGGACTAGCGCATAGACTTTCGGGAGCCATCCAGCGATACGGCAACAATTCCTGCCAGAAATGTTACAATTATTATCATTATTATTACTAGAGCGGTAAAATAGTCAAAATCATACAAAATGCAACAGATAATGTAAAATACTAAAACAATATCTATCCAAGTTCTATTTTTTACAAGATTTAGTAATGGTATCAAAAACTTGGTAGTATTTCGTTTAATTGTATCCTCAAACACAGAAATGCCTTAAAAAATAGCTAAACACTTCTTCATACTTCACTCAGTAAGTTTAATTCGAAGATAGGAAATTAACTAGAGAATAATTACAAAGCGACATACTTTAAACAAGCAATATAATATTAATTTAAATACTAAATCCTTTAAACTAACTACTATTATAACAAAATGCGCTTTGACAGTCTATTGAGTAGTTTTTTTGTATTAATATAAAAACAAGTGTGTAAGTAAATTGCCAAACTTGAGTAGACGAAATAGACTTACTTCGCATATTTTTCGATCGCAATTCACTGTCCTGTGATCTGTACTGTTCGATACATCTTCAACGGTACAAGCAGAACCAAAATCCCCCAATTTAGCTACAAAATTTTCAGTAAGCAATACGTTGCGGCAAGCCACGTCTCGATGAATAAGCTATAAAATAAAGTTTAAAAAATGAGATTCTATCTAATAACAACAAAACTTTGGTGACAAAGCCACCTCTTCATTAGTTCCAAGTTCGAATGGCATCCCCAATTCCTATACGACGAGGTTGTTGGATGCAAATTGAGTTTGGGGGGAGTAAATGAAGTTTCTTGGCTATAAAACCGCTTCCCTACAATGATGCCATTGGTCACAAGAATTGACGAGGCGATCTACTTTGGGGAAATTGAGGAATCGTGCCGATTGACGGATACACACGCATATACGGTAAATGGATACCTTGGGATATCCTTTAAGCATTTTGGATGTATGTTGGCACCCTTTCACTGAACAGGAGTCCAGTGAAAGCCCAGTTGTACCGCTATGCACTTGATCCCTGCTGTTATTAGTCTAGATGCATGTAGGCACCCGGTTTAGAATGCACTACGTAGAAGAGGAACAGTCAGGAATATCACCATCATTAAAATTTGAGACTTTATATGCATTACTCAAATCTTCAGGATCATTAGCATCTTTAGATTTATACATTATTTGTGTTTTTAAAGCAATAATATGCAAATATTGCCTAGAGGATCAGAAATGAACCTGTCTTGCTAGTCCCAAGTCTGGATAAAGGAGAATTGGCAGCCATAAAAAGCATACGTCAATTCTTCAAATCGGTTCGACACATAAGTAAAAACCAAAAACGCCGACCCCTTAAAATGACTTAGAAAACCCGATTTTTAATTAATTAAAACCCTGTAATTTTGCATTTGCATAATTTCCTAAATGTATTTCACCTCAACCATTTAAGCAATCAATAATCAATGGAATTATTGTTAAGAATTAAATTACCAACACCTCTCCCAATAAGTCAGATGTGTGTAGAACCATTACTTTATTCCGTGTATAATTATAAATTAAAGAATGCCATACTGCAAGCTTAGACAGAAGATAATAGTAAAAAACTTATTATTTTAAGTCGGAGCACTTGCCACGATTACAGTCTCTCAATTAAACAACCCAACGCTTAAAAATAAATTGGTTTTTTACCATGAATCATTAAAGAACGATGATTGACTTGAAAATATTTTAAAAAGACTTGGAATACACCAAATCAAATGTTTTCCCTCTATATTTTTTCAATCATTATGTTCACACTAAACAATGTGACTTCATTTAACATAAATATTACATTTGTGTCAACTTTATTGGCACAATAATACACTCGATTCGCTAAAACAACCTTTGTACAACCGACGGCCTGTTAAAAAACAATCGGCCGACAATACACAACCGCCAATTTGCCTTATCCGACAACAATTGTCGCATAATAGTGTAATGTACACAAAAAGCTATAGTCGACCAATTTTTACACAGGCATTTCATTGTAAACTGTGTGTAAAATGTTCTTCTTTTCTTGTCTACATTCAATTCACTTTCATTAGAAATGATAAAAAACAAAAACCTGAATCAACCAAGCCAACGTGTTCACCACACACAGACACACACACACACACAAAGGTGTACAAGCAAATCAATCAATCAATCAAAGAAAACAAAACAAGATAGAAACAAAAAAGCATACATTAAATACTCTCACATTTTTAAGATAAGATACACTACTTAGAATTTTAAATAGATATTCCTCAATACTAAACAATACACAGGTGTGTCACTAAAATTGCTCTTTTTAAAACATAATTAAACGTATAATATAATGCTACTACTTACACCTATCATAAATAACGTTAATTGCTAGTTTAAAAATGTACACAGAATGGATCAGACCCTCAATTAAAGCAATTAAATATGTCACCGGGATCTCTCTATTGTCAGATGGATAACAAAAGACTAACAATAATAATCCAGTAACAAACTCAATTTACATAGTAGTCATGGTAATCATTTATTGGAAAAGGAGAAAACAATACTTACCCCTATAGATTCAATGTAGCACATGGCATTAACTATATGACAAGCATATATCAACAATTCCTTGATAAATTCTTTGCCAATGTATGGATCGTGATCGATGGAATATGTCAAATTAGATGTTCTTGTAATTGGTTCGTCACAAGAACCAACAAAATTGACATTTTGGGGTCGTGATAATCGCAAATAGTCGCGCAGATTGCCACGAGTAGCCCATTCGAACAGAATAAGCGGAATGTCTGTCGATAAAATAGAGCATATTAGATAAAGGTATACACGAACAATTTCTTTTTTCCGATTGTTACTGCTTTGAATATTGTTTTGTGGCGAAATAACTTTCAGCGGGTGGACAATTTAGCAAGACCTGCATTTAGTGACACATGTGACGATTATTTCTAGTAAATTGCAAGCCTCCAAATGTCGTGTCCTTGCTAAAAATGTTTCTTGTAAAGCGATCAAGCAATTATTTCCTATTGGAAAAATTACTTAATCCAACTAACAAAGCAAAACATACCTATTTCAAAAAAAATATTTTCATCCGTATAAAATTTATATCAGGACTAAATAATAAAGCGTAAAAATTATTTTGAAAAGCTTAAAAATAAGTTACAAAAAAGACCCATTATAAACTTATTCCATTTCTTTGCACTATTGTAAACAATGCTATATTTTTATATGGTTGCCGGGATGGTCTAGTGGTACAGCGCTCGAATCTGAACTTCGGTGGGCATGTATTCGAATCCCATTATGAACATTTATAGTTGATATAGTGAGTAGTGTTAAAGAAAAACTTTCCAAATCACACTACCTAAATATGAATATTTTTATAATTCATTAATTCTATAATAACTGATCCTTTCAGAATACTTAGATAAAAATGGGCAATTTTATTTGTTCCAAACAGCATCAGGATAACCTGAGGAAACAGAGCAATATCCTAGAAGTTTGGTTCAAATTGGATCGCTGACATGACTTGATAAGCAAGATTTTTAAAAATTTGGTTGGTGACTTTGTCACCTCTTTATTATTTATATATTTGCGATTCCGATGGCCTGATAAACTTAACAAACGTCAAACTATAACAAAGTTTCTTGGCTGGTAGACGGTATCTTTGTGATGGCGCCACTATTAGCACAGATTGACGAGGCCACCTGATTTCTTGTCAGGGTTATCTCACTTAGCCCAAGGGCTATATATGACAAACGTATACCTTAAGATAACTTTCAAGCACTCTTAATGTATACTTGCACTCGTTCGCCACAAAGGAAGCTTAGTTATACCACTGTGCACTCGGACCCTGCTATATTAGTCTAGGTGTGCACCTAGTCCAGCAATTACCATGTAGAGATGACAGTCAACATTATTGGAAATTGATGCTTTATAAACATTACTCGAATACTCGGAATCATTATACTCCCCCCAAAACAAAGATAACAATAAACTACCACTTATCTCAAAATCATCTGTTCAAAATTCTATCCACCTTTCACCAAAGTATAAGATACATTTACTTTTACAATAGAATCAATAATCAAACATCAACTTGACCTCATTATCTTTCATCATTACAAAACCACACAAACGAACAACATGCAGTAATTGAGTACAACTTTTTCAGTCGTTTGTCTTTTCCTGTCTCTCTGCCACCCATACAAACCCAACATGACGATGATGATGATGATGTCAAAATAAAATCCTCCAAAAGCACCAATAATACTCCAACAGGTTCATCATACAAAAAAGGAACACTTACACAAGTTGTACTTTAAAAATGGTACAGACAGACATACACATACAAAAACCCTACAGTCATCATTATTAAAAACAAATAAACCAACTCAACACAATGCTCTCATTGTCCAATTTTGAACAAGACCAACTAGTCTCAACAAACCCCGAAACAAGTCATTCATCAACATACACCCCACCACCACCATTCATTCATTCCAAATAATAAAATATGTTCCAATGTTGGTGTTCCAACATTTTCAACAACATTGGACGTCTTATTCTTTTTGTGTTCAAACATCAAGAACAGCCACATGTGTGTATGTCGATCTATGAAAAACTGGGTTACTTTGTGCGTCAATGTATACAAGACGCGGATGGATCATTGCCTGTCAATTCTCTCCTGGTTGTGCTCAAAGAAAAACACACAATACATATGTTGACTGACTGATACTTTTTCCTATTTAATGCACCATGTTGAACATTAACATGCTTGGGTATAGCTATCGACTTACAAAGTTTGTTGTAAACAGATAATCTGATTTAGCTTTCTTGTTACTGGTGCAATAACAAGCAATCGTCCTCAATTTGCATTACTTTCGTGTAGAAATGTGTTTTTCTAACGTTTCTTTGGCGTAGTTTTTACAAAGTCGTTGAACTCCTCTCTGTTCTCAACATGACCACAACCAAGTTCGTCTTTCACTACTCACAACCAATTCAAATAACTCACATGTAGCGCATCATTGAGTCCAGGCACCAATAGTCTAAAAATATATGTGTAATTTGTTCCAACATATACTTGTTGGGTTGGTGTGTGCATATGTATATGCGCACGGAACAGCACAACTTTATTCACACAAGTCACATGACTTTGACAATGATTGATATGCGTTTATTTCGCACACTTTAACCAATCAATCATGTGAAGACAATCCACATACAATGATTCAACCCTGGATAGACTAATCTTATTGGTTGGAAGAATCGGTGCACATAGTCACATACATATATATGGTGAGATAGGACCATATTCATAGGTGTACGACGAAACATCTGCATTGTACGCTGCTACATCTTGAATGAAAATCTAGTGACAGAAATGTACTTATTTTTTCTAGTTTGTACCACAAAACTCTAACATGATTGCACGCACACACAGATATGTACAGAAATGTATCAATTCTTCTTGGTATCCTCTACTTTTACAGCTTTTCCCTTCAACAAAAAGTCACTGTTTCTGGTCAGCTTTCTCAATGTGCAAATGGAAACATCCACACAACCTAACCATCTTCTCTTTGATCAATCTCGGTTTCTTTTATCCTTTTCACTCCTATCACCCGAATTTGCTTTGGCATATATTGAGGTAATCCACCGAGACAACAATACATGGTACACAGAACTTTGTGAAAACGTCAAGGCATGATAGGATTCAAATTGTTTAAATATCTATACTGGTCTTAAATTGACACTACTTATTGACAGTTTACACAATTTTGACCATACCTGGACAGCGTCATAATGCAAAAAAATTACACAAAACAAGTTAAATGTGACGACAGTAAAGAATTTAAACAAAAGAAAAAGTATTACTTTTTGTGGGAAACATTTCCCACCAAATGGACGTTTTAGGGAAGCCCAACGGGGGTCCACATATAGTGCCAGAAGTGGAACTTAAACCCATCATTAGTCTAGTGCGCTCTCAACCACATTTGTCAATGTATCTCAAAATAATAATAAAATTAACAAGTACTCAAACTCCGCCTACAGATAATCTGAAATGAATCAATCTAGCCAGTCCCTAGCGGGGATAGTTATGCAAAAAACAATAGGACTTTTGTCAAATTGTTTGTGTGTTACAAGAAACACGTGTTAGCAAGTAGATATTTAGTACAGTTAAATAAGATTCCAGCCTTAATGTCGGTGAATGACTCAAACCCTCGCAATCAGTTCAGTTATAAGGTGCAACCTTGGTGCAAACCAATACTAAATTTTCCATTCATCAATTAAATTTTACAACTTTTAAAAATTAATTTCTTGAAATGCCAGTCGTATATATAAATCATTTATACTTTATAAAACGTATTAATCCAATATAATTTGCACATTTAAAATCAATTACTATTTAATACAGATTCACCTTAATAACAATACTTATTTGTTTTCCCTTAATATGAAGAAAATACACAATATAATTCCATATAAGTCAGATTGAATTTATTTGTGCCTTAAAAATCCAATCAACAGCCACTAACAACTGCTAACACAGGCTTTAAAAAATCAAATAATACTAGAACTATTGATTTTTTTGTAAATAAGTGAAAGATTGGTGTAAAAGTGAATATTTGTCACCAACAGTGGACATTTTACATTTTTGTTGACTCAAGTAAAATTTTAATAATACATTTTTAATACTACCACTGCAAACATCACAATCAATAATCTATTAATAAGGACTCTGCAATTACATACCATGGCTAGGATGGGGATGCATCAAATGCGAGATCCAATTTAGATTTGCTAAATCTTTACTTGCTCACAATTGTTTCCTGTGAAACATTTAAGCAGCAATAAGCCCATAAACAAAAATATTCGTTTCATTTCGTTGTGGTTCTTTATTTCTATAATTATACGGCATATTTCAATAACAGAGTCGACGGCATCCTTGTGACGGCGCCGCTGTTTGCAAAGATTTACAAGACCACCTGATTTTTGATCAGGGTTATCTCCCTAAGCCCAACGGCTATACATACATGGTATACATACACCTTAATATACCTTTTAAGTACCTTGGGTGTATGCTTGCACCCGCCAGCCGTAGCGAAAACCCAGTCAAGGATGCACCATATGGAGGAGAAACACTCAGGAATATCACGATCATTGGAAATTGAGACTTTATAAACTTTATAAATCCTCAAAATCATTAGCATCCCAAAAAGTATTGACACAATATTAATACATTTTGACATCAAATGTTTTCAAACTAGTCCTAGTTGGTATTGCTGCAAAACAGCGAAGGTTTTACAGTGACGTTAGAAGCCACATTTGTTTGTTCTTAATAATACGACGTACGTCAATAGTGGAATTCACAGTTAACACTCACCACTTGCTGGTACTCTAAATTACCAGAGCTTATTGACCAAACTGACCTATTTAACACCAACCATAATAGAATTTTCGAAACTAAATTAATGTTTTTTCTACATTGTGAACTTACTTAACAACAAATAGATAAAACAATTGCTTTAAATCAAATTAACGGTTTGTAAAATAAGAAACATATCGATTAAGCACAATAAATGGAGATACATGAAACCAACGGTTACTGATTGATATTATATATAAAGATTAATAATGTAAAGTTTTTCGAACCTAGATAAAAAGTGATAGTTAATAGATTGAACACAGAAACATCAGTCGGGAAATTAGAGCTCTTATCACTTTTGCTTTCTTATTGTATTATAATATAGAATATTTCAGTAATTCCGCCTATTGATAATAAAAAATAAACCAATCTAGCCAGCCCAAGTCTGGATAGAGGAGGAGCGTTTGTGGTAGGAAGGACATCCGGCAGTAAATAAGTTGACGCGAAAAATAATTTAATAGTCATAATGTTTCAAATTGGTTTGATACATAACCAAATGGAGTTGCAATAGGTAATATATCATATTTAGGTGACAGTAACAATACAATGTATTTGTAATGGCAATGCTATATCTGTTTTTACCAAAAATATATAGTAATAAAGCATAAACAATCTGTTGTCGATATTGGACACTCCTCTGACTTACTGTTTCTTTCGACAGTCAAACCAAAAAACGGAATAATATTTGGATGCGGATTGATTGAACTCATAATTTCGACTTCCTTGACCAGGTTTTTCCACTGTTCCAAATTAAATTTATCTACGATAAATAATGGTTGATAAAAGAGAAATGACAGAAATCAGTTAGAAATTGATTAGTGGAATAATTTCGCTTTGTTCATAGTTGGAAACGAATTGTTTAACTAAATTTTGTATTTCGTTTATATCATAAAGCCAAATACGATAGATTATACTATTAGTAATAGTAGTCATTCATTTTGGTTAGTGACGTAGTCATCTCTTCATTATTTCCCATATTTATGCGACATGTAGAACGATCGATTTCGATGGCTTGACAAGCGTAGACAAACGTGGAAGAATAACAAAGTTTCTTGGTTGGTAGACAGCATCCTTGTGACGTCGCCACTGTTCGTAAAGATTGACGAGGCCGCCTGATTTTTTGTCAGGGTTATCTCCCTTAGCCCAAGGGCTACATATGGTATACGTATACATTTAGATACCTTTTAAGTATCCTGGGTGTATGTTCGCACACACCCGCCGTAGCGGAAGCCCAGTTATACCGCTGTGCACTCGGACCCTGCTGTTATTAGTCTAGATCCCTAGGGGCACCTAGTCCAGGACGCACCACGTGGAGGACTAACAGTCAGGAATATCACCATCATTGGAAATTGAGACTTTATAAGCATTACTCAAATCCTTAGGATCATAGCCGGTTCTAAGTCCAGTTATGAAAAGAAGAGAGTTTTAGCGCAAAGTTAGCATGTTGGCCTCTGTAAAGACATTTTTATTGCTACAGAAACAATAAGAGGATGCCATACCGACAAAGTGATATAATTAGTAATTTTCATATAAATATTTTAGTAAAAATAACTTTTAGAGTATTTGATCAAAATGCAATAACATACGATCCCCGATCCAAGTTCGATCATGTCCAAAATACGCCACAGAAGTATGAGGAATTCGAAATATTTCCATCATCGGTGAATAACACTTAAATTTTCAGTTATTGCTATCGATCTTTTTGGGATGCTAATGATTCTGAAAATTTGAGTAATGCTTATAAAGTCTCAATTCTCAATAATGGTGATATTCCTGACTGCTCCTTAATGTGCTGTATCCTGGACTAAGTGCCCTTGGACATCTAGACTAATAATAGCGGGGACCAAGGACGCAGCAACGTAACTGGGTTTTTGCTTCGGTGAGTTGGTGCAAGCATACATCCAGGGTACTTAATAGGTATCTTACAGTATATATACATATATATATATACCACTGTGCTAAGGTTGATACCTATAATAAAATCAGGCAGCCTCGTCAATCTTTGTAAACAATGGCGCCGTGACAAGGATGCTGTCTACCATCCAAACAACTTTGTTCACTAATGGCACTTAGTGTGGGCACTTGTTTACAGCATTGTTAATGTGATAAGAAATGATTTCATGCAATAGAAAAAAAATCAATACAATGTAACAAAAACAATGTGCAGAAAATTTTATATTAATCTTTACAATTTTAAAAAACGACTTAAACACTGACTGGTTTTTCAGTGACTTTTGCAATAAACTTTCAATTAAAAACCACTACTACTTATTATGAATGTGATTCGAATAAAAAGAACTGGTCCATCAAATATTTAACAATGACTACTATTCTCCACAAAAAATCACTTCAAACCCTATAATAAAATGAACAGTGTGAATTATATAATAGAACGTTTCAAGGTTCATTGCTAAACGTACATTTGTATGTATCTATAATTCATCATATTCGCCTCTTCTTCAAAATTTGATATCTGGACTTTGTTTACACATAACGAATCGAGGTAGAGTTTTGTAAAAAAGAAAGATTCGTCATCAAAATAGTAAAATGTAGAACCTCTCCAAATACTCACAAAAAATGTCTTAAATTCCTTAAAAATAATCTAATTTTTTGTATATGTTGTAATATCCAATTTGCGTCCTTCATCTTAATTGAGATAAGCTTAGAAATAGGTGCTGTTTCAATATTGTCGGTTCTCATAATTATGATAAAAAAATATTGACTAAATTTTATGTAAACTAATAATCCGTTTAAATACTTATAAAATTGCATCAAACATTATATATATATATATATATATATATGTACCATTGATAATTTTATCCTTAATTGTATACACATATATCTTTATTAAATCCTCATTCAGATTTACTACTTGAATAATGTTTGACGGTTGATATTTTTAGTACAAAATGTCATTTACCAAAGCCTTAAACAAAGATCCATATTTAATGTCATTGTTTCTTAAACAATATTACTGATAAAAATAACCAATCAACAAATAAAATTAAGTGTAACTATATAATTGAGAGTCAATTTTAGATACAAAGTGGTAAGCAAAGTCACAGAGATCAAAAATTTAATCATATAACATCCACCTCAATTAAATTACTACTACTACTACTATTATTATTATTATTATCATTGTGTAATAAGTGTAAAAACTACGCATTTCTACATAAGCAACATTGCCATAAACTAATGCATTAAAGTGAAAGCACAATTCTAATGACACAGTCAACTTTAAGTTGAAAAAATCTCAATCTTTGATGTGCAAAATCTTCAATAACCATAAAGTTGACCCGTTACAAGCACGTAGAATATACGTACGCTTTATCCAAGTAGACAGTTAATCAATCAATCAATTGCGTTGTCTCATGCCTTTTAAAGAATGGAGGTTTTGTACTTTAATCAATTACAGTTATTATATAAATTATATTTTTAAAAACGATAATAGCTTTAATAATTAAGCAATATGCATGCGAGATGCAATACTTTCATACTTTGTATACGTTTCCCAATACAAGTGAATATCTTTTCATTATATAAATCGTGTACTGTGCATTGCAACTAAATAGAAACAGGTACATTTAAACGCGATTATTTTTATTTATTTACCAGTCCCTACAGGATTATCCTATGTATCACCGAATTATAAAGACTGTCAAACAAAATGATTTATTGACCAGTTTTTAATATATATATATATATATATATATATATATATACAGAGAGAGAGAGAGAAAGAATAAAAAATTTGCATAATTACCCCACCCAAATGTACTTTTTATTAATACCCAAACTAATAATGATAACAAATATCATTATTAATGAGATCTAGTCATTAAACTGTAAATAGATATAGAAAAGAACACTTATGCACTGTTGTGCACAGTTCACCATATTACGGAAATGCAGTTTAGAAAACCGAAGTTTTGACTTTTTAAACAAAAAGTACACCCACGCACCAATACAAACGCCCACTCGTTAGGCACATTTTTTCAACTGCCAATTATTAAATACTGTTTCGTCTAGTATTTGCAAAGTGCTACGCACTTCTGCAAGATTAAAATACAGACAATTGTAAACAAAATTGGAAAACAGACTAAATTGACACTACAATTCGGTTTTTATATATGCACACCTACTCAAATTGGAGGATTGAGAAATCAATGAATCACAGAGTATTTAAAAATTGGAAGATAATTTAGGGCAATTCAATCAGTCAGTGCAATTTTTTCCATCGCATTCATTAATTCTATATTTCAATAGCATATTAAACAATCGACTTCGATAGCTTGATAAGCGTAACAAACGATATCCTTGTAACAACACCAATGTTCGCAAATCCTGACGAGACTGCTTGATTTTCTCTCATAGTTATTTCCGTTATCCCAATGGCTACATATAGTATACGTATACCCCAAGTTATTTTTAGTATTCTGAGTGTATGCTTGCACATATATAATGAAGTAGAAGCCTAATTATACCTCTGTGTATTCGGTCCCTGTTGTGTTAATCTAGATGCCTATGGGTATCTAGTCCAGGATGGAGGAAGAACATTCAAGAATATCACCATCATTAGAAATTAAGACTGCCTGATTTTTTGTCAGGGTTATCTCAATGGCTACATATGGTATACGTATACCTCAAGATACTTTTTAAGTACCCTGGATGTATGCTTACACCCACTTACCGAAGCAGAAGCCAAGTTATACACATGTGCATTCGGTCCCTGCTGTGTAAGTCTAGGTGTTCAAGTACACCTAGTTCATGATGCACCACGTGGAAGTGACAGTCAGAAACATCATCATCATTAAAAATCGAGACTGTATAAACATGACTCAAATCCTCATGATCTTCAGCATCCTACGTATTTAAATACTGAATATAAATTGTTTTCACGACTCAAATAGGCAATCCCTCACTATGCCGGGGTGGTCTAGTGGTACAGCACTCAACTGAATATCCACCACCGGCACCATAGTGGGTCCACGTACGGTTTCGCTAAAATTTTCACTGCTGATAGATTTTTGCCGTAAGACATTTAAAGTAGTAAAAATAATATAAATAAATGTAGTCGATCATTTTTCTATTGTAGTCATACGTCAACGCGTTGTCTTGTCACTTACTAATAGGCTTTGAGTTCGTATCATGACTACGATAATAATCTCACACAAACCTAGTGTGTTGTTATTCAAAAATAACAAATAATAACAAAGAGGACCATGTCCAAAGAAGTTGTATTGCTACAACATTACACGGCGATTAAAAACAAGCGGACAGGAAAAAGAAGTTTGGACAAAGTGAGAAGAGTATATTATTGTTCCAATGCGAATCAGCTCAGTCAAATAAAGATTATACACATCGATAAATTGTTGTTTGCAATTTGTATAATAAATAATTATGTCCAATTCCGTAACTAAATTGTCACTTCTACACATGAAATACACCATCTGTTGCACAATTGTCAATGGATATGTATTCGCATCAATTTTTCGAAAATTACTATTATTGCTATATTTGTACAGCATATCAAAAGTCCATTACAATGGTTTAATAAATGTAACAAATGTAGGAGACTAACAAAGTTTGTTGGCTGATGGACCGCATCCGTGATTTTGTTAAAATTCTCTCTTAGCCCAACGACTGAATATGATACACGTATACTTTAAACTATTTTTTATGTGCTCTGGATGTGTTATTTGCAAAGGCAGAAGCCCAATTACACCGCTGTCATTGATCATCCATACTAGTTTGAATCTAAAATAGACCACATACATGTAGGGAATCAGAATTAACACCGTCATTGAAAATTGACTGTATAAACACTAGTCCAATCAATCGTCAGAATTATCAAATCCCCTCAATGATGTAATTGACACTTTTTACTGATAAAAAGTGGTTTTTAACCCAGTGAAGCACACCACTACCACACGCAATATTTCGCCTTCCTACTTACATCAAAACCTTCGTACTCCAAACCGTACATTATCCAAAAAAATATCAACATCAACACTAACCAACCTTTGGTTGTTTTGACAGCAACCGGAATCGGCTTGAAACAGTGCAACTTTTGTGCCACCACAGCCAATCGAACTTTGACCGGCAAAGTATCGAGCTTATCGGCCAAATAACCCGAAAATACTATGCCAAAAGTGCCTTGACCAATCACTTCGTTCAGACTGACAAGATCAGACCGAATAGTCCACATGTCAAATTTCCCAAACCAATTGAAATCATTTGGTTGGGGCAGACGAAATATTCGCGACGAATTTGCCGTGGTGACTCGACACTGACTTGACGCGTTCGAACAATGGCGCTGGTACTTGGGATTAATCAATGTAGGATACAAAAGGCTGCAATGCTTGACGATGTGCACCTGTTTGCATCGGGGTTTGTGATCGCCGTTCGAATAGGTGGGAACGGAAAACAAATTGATAGAATTTTTTCCATGGCGTTTGAGCAACATGTGTAGGCAGAATACAAAAATTAGGATGATGATGATGATGCTGGTACCAATTAGGATAAAGGAGATGTTGTCTGTAAAAGTGAAAAATTGAGTGTCGGTTAATTTGAGATAGATAACAGTCAAGTGATTGGAATTTTTATTCGAGGAAGGACTTCGAATTCCTTAACTGACAGTAAACTACCTCTTATCTACGGCTTTGTCAAATGTCCACTTGGTGAAAAAAGGGGTTTCCAGCATTATATATTTATATATACAGCGCTCGAATTTGGACCTCGGTGGGCATGGATTCAAATCCCACTACCGGCACTAAAATGTGGGCCTACGTTCGACTTCGCTAAAAATGTCCATTGCTGAAAAATGGATCTCGTAAAACAATCAAAGCAATAAACATAAAATAAATAAAATATATGCGATACAGTGCTAGGCTCGAACCTGAGTTAGCATGGGTTCGATCTTCACCACCAGCACTAAAGGCGGGCTCATGTTCGGCTTTGCTATAATGTCCACTGCTATATATATATATATGCTCATAACATATATGCACGTTAAATTGTAATACTATTGACGTATCCAAGTATAGACAGAAAGGCGCCATCAATCTTCAAAATGCACATTCACTCTTATCACCATTTAACTACTCGGTCATAATCCTTGTTTTGCTAGTGTCAAAAATTGCACAATTTAATGCTAAAATTAAAAACATTTTGACTGTACAAACCAGCCTACTAACTATAAAATATGTCAATATAAAATAAATACAAATTGAAAAAAAATAAAAACAAATAATTTGGTAAGCGTTACTCAATATTGACACTGATACGAGTTGCATTACTCACTAAACAATGGCCTCCCTTCCCCCTATTTCGATGGTAAATAGATTTTGTTCGATCAATATTTTTGTCAAAGTTGACAACAAATAGCAAAATATTTGCACTAAACATTGCCGGAATGACATAGGTGGCTAGAGAGTCAAAATCAAATGAGCACCGACACTAAGTGAGGGCTGTTGTCTAGATCTCTACTGGATAACCCTCTGCTTATTTCACAGCTATTCCCTTCTTTTATGAGAAGTCACTGTTTCTGATAAGCATTTTCTATTTGGTTCTGTTGGCAGCGTCAATTTTTGTCAGCCCCTCTTCCTTTATATTCACTTGCACACAATCTAACCATATTCTCTTTGCTCTATATCGGTTTCTTTTACCTTCTGCTTCCACGGTCAATATTCACCATGTCATGTAGTTTTCCTATCTCCTTAAAATGTGATCGTATCACGTCAATCCTTTTTCTTAAAAGCTTCAACCACTTTCAGCTTTCTTCTAACAACTTAATTTTCTAAATTGGACAATCCCAACAACCATCAAAGAATTTTCATTTCTACCAAGTTCACTTTCCATTCTTGGGCTTTCCTAATAGTCCAAGTTTTCGATCCATAAATCATAGCCACTTACTAAAAAATGTTTCCCGTCAAACATTTGAGCGATAAAAACCAAAAACAATAATAAACAAAGTTACACTATTCAATTAACATTTGTAAAAACCAAAATTGACAAAAATTCTTTTATTTATCAAACATAATTATTTAAATATGCCTTGCTTTTCATACTAATATTTTCGAAACATTGTATTGTTTGAATATTTGATAAGAAACACTTTTTAGAATTTAGTACCGGAGGTGAGGATCGAACCCATGCCCACCGAGAGATTTGAATCTAGCGCACTCTATCAACTTAGTTATCATCCTACATAGTTGAAAAAACATTTCTACAGTTAATGTATAGTACACATACTCAAATTACTTAACCGTTTATTATTGCCTAAATGCCTTACGAAAAACATTTTTCAGCAAGGGGATATTTTAGCAAATCAAAATGAGAATCCGCATTTAGTGCCGGTAGTGGTACTCAAGCCCATGTTCACCCAAATTCCACTTCCACCATTGTATCACTAGACCATCCAAGCACGCAAAAAACTGCTCTTTTGATCATTAAAACGTTACAAACAGGATACAATATTTGTAACAAAATTAGTGTTCTAATAAATTCAAATGTAAAGTTGAAACAAAATTTAGATACTTTTCAAGCAAACAAAATCTCAATAACACCTGTAACTACACTTTTATTATCAAAAAATAATTGTATTACATTCAAAAAGAAGCATCATATCAAAAAATTCGGTGCTAACTTGCATTCCTTTTATAACATAAATACTAATATAAGTAATATCAAATTGCATTTACAAGTCAAACACGAGCTGAAAACGCTACAGAGATCGATTCGAACACGGGTAAGGATGGGTTCGATTCCCACCACCGACACTAAATGAGGACTCCCGTTCGACATTGCTAAAATGTCAACTCGCTGAAAAAATGTCTTGTCAAGCATTCAAAGCAGTAATCATGATAAATGTGAATAAAATCAACATTAGTGGGGAGTAAATATCACTTAGGAATGACGTCACAAAACCGCAACAATTATAGACAAATGAAATGGTAAAAAAGTAACATTTAATTCGTGCCGGGGTGGTCTAGCGGTACAGCGCTCGAATTTGGACCTCGGTGGACATGGGTTCGAATCCCATCGCCGGCACTAGAATGCGGGCCCACGTTTGGCTTCTCTAAAGTGTCCATTGCTGAAAGATGGATCTCGTAAAACATTCAAAGTAGAAAACATAAAATAAAAACATAAACGAGCGAGCGCTACTTAGACTAGCAATTAACGTTTTCTATTATTAAATTAATCGTTGCTCTTACTAATGATTGTCGTAGACACTACTATTGGCATTAATTGTGAATCCTCGTTTGGCTTCGCTAAAATGTCCTCTTGCTAAAAGACGTTTATTGTAAAGCATTCAATCAATACAATAATAATAATAATAATAATGAACTAGAACAGCAATGTTAGGTTAACAGATGCTGACGATCTCTCGGATTTGAGCCGTGTTCATATAAACTTTCAAGTTGACCATCATTCTAATGTTTTCTGTACGAAAAGAAATCTGGTATTCCCCATAAATATAAGAAAACAATAAAGTTTTATAGCTAACGCAATGATGGAACTGGTTGCCTGATATTTGTGTCAGAGTGTCCTTCCTTAGCTAAATAATCGTATAGGATATAGGATTAACGTAAGTTACTTTTAGTATATGCTTGACCCGATTGAGCATCAATTCAAGATGCACTATGAATCACAAGTAATACCTACAATTAAAATTGAACACTGCACAATTTCTTTCACATTCTCAAAATGATTACAACATTGCCATGTACGCAATTTCCTTTTTCAAAATAATTTGTGCTGTCAAATCGTAAAATCGATCAGACAACCTTGAATTTTTTTGTCAAAAGAACTTGATCGAAGTACAACACAAAATCATGTGACATGTCTGATTGAAAATTTGCAGAGCTATGCCCTATGATGTAATTTTGTAGGTACTTGTATTTGAACTATTTTCGAACCATTTTAAGTAAACCTATAGCCGACTTTTATTCAATTTGCTTGCGACGCAGCTTACGTCTACAGATGCAAAATGTAAATACGTTTCTAAGTCGTGTCAAAACTTATTTGATGTCAACACGGCTGATCTAATGTAGTATGACAAAGAACATGTGCAAACAGTATTCATATTGTTAGTTTAGACCAAGTAAAAAAACGAACATTATTAGAAATAAAAAATTAAGTAAAACAACTTTTATGCACTACGAATTCCGTTTAAAATAAATATATTAAATTACATTTAACAGTAAAAAATACAATCTATATTTGTGTTCCATAAAGTCTATTTTCTCAACACTATGATTTTAGATGTATTCTGCTTAATTGTATACAAAATGCATTGTCATTTAAAGATACTATTATTGCTAACAATCAAAACATACTGCAGGAAATGTACATTGTTTTGTTTTACACATAGACTAAAGCAATGATACTAAATGCGGGCCCCGTTAGGCTTCGCTAAATGTCCACTTGTTGAAAATTGTTTTGCGTACAATATTCAAGCATTAGCCACCATATAAAATAATAAAATACACTATCTAAACTTGGATACAAAGATAAATTGAGAACTAAACGCACATGGAACTTTGCAAAACATAATAATCATCATAATTGTTTTTTAAGTTAATATAAAAAGCAATTTACACGGTCAAATCAGTGTAGTGTTTATTAGATTAATATTTTGATTAAACTTCTCGATAATTCTAAAAATATTTATCACAACTGCTTGTGATTATGGTGTTAACTGTAAACCATTTATCTGGATCTAATAACAGCGCCCTTGACATTGCCTTTATTCTAAACTTGTATTTAATTATTGGTAAAGGTTATTTAATTCCGTCTAGAAAAGATCAGAAATGAGTCAATCTAATCAGTCCCCAAGCCCAAAGTTAGCAATCTAGCTTCTGTAAAAAATCTATATTGCTGCAGTAACAATACGAGGGATGCTAATGATCCTGAGGATTTGAGTAATGCTTATAAAGTCTCAATTTCCAATGATGGTGATATTCCTGACTGTTAGTCCTCCACGTGGTGCATCCTGGACTAGGTGCCCCTAGGCATCTAGACTAATAACAGCAGGGTCCGAGTGCACAGCGGTATAACTGGGCTTCCGCTACGGCGAGTGGGTGCGAACATACACCCAGGATACTTAAAAGGTATCTAAATGTATACGTATATCATATGTAGCCCTTGGGCTAAGGAAGATAACCCTGACAAAAAATCAGGCGGCCTCGTCAATCTTTGCGAACAGTGGCGACGTCACAAGAATGCCGTCTACCAACCAAGAAACTTTGTTATTCTTCCACGTTTGTCTACGCTTGTCAAGCCATCGAAATCGACCGTTCTACATGTCGTATAAATATGGGAAATAATAAAGAGGTGACCACGTCACCAACTAAAATGTGAATGTAAAACTATTCAGGCAAACAACAGCGAAGAAATGAGTGAAAGCCGAAAGGACGTTTAATCTTTGATTTACAGAATCTTCGATTAGACGAAGCAAATTACTTGGTCAAATTCTACTTTCAACGCTCGAAAGACCAACAAGAATGGTTTCGGAATGGACAATCGATAATGGCAAAAGACCACAGAAAACTTGGCCAAAAACCATTCGGGAAGAACTAATTAAAATGAATGTGTTACAAAATCGAACAAAACGTTTTGCAAAATGTTTGAACACGGAATCCTTTTGTTTCCCCCATGTTTTTTGTAAATTATTGGACTCTGTTGTTGTTCATGTTATTACTGCTATTTTGTTGCTCCCGTAAAAGGGTTTTGTAATAATCAGTAGACATTATTTACCTTAAATTATATAATTTAAATCCCCACCAAATCGATAATCAAGAAGCAACATTACTTGTTTACATCCCAATTTAACACTTTCTTCGTTAAATTTTTTCTACACCCTCCAATTGAAATTGAATCAAAAGGTTTATTTTTTAATACACAAAGCTACTTAAGCACTCATTTGATAAGTAAACAAATTCAAATAGCCTGTATACCACAACAGCAACAATAAAAAACAACCAAACACTGAGGTCATATATGTTTAAATCGCCCACACACCACATTCACGTCCAAACTTGATCAGTCACAAGTGGATATTTGACATGGAAAACCTCGTGATCTCTCCCGCGCAAACTCAAACGATTGTGCAAAAAATAGAAAAAAACAATTATGAACGTCTCCATTAGACTGAAACAACTTGTGATCTGGCCATAAAGATGCACTCTTAATAAGCCACAACTTGTACTAATACAAGGACAAACACATTGCGAATCTACTTTAGAGCAAAAGAGAAATATGTGACCTTGATCAAAAGTATGTGTCTGTGCACGTTATATATATACATGTATAAATATATATAGTGCAGTCTCCATCTCATGTGCATATGTGTATGTATACATATTTGAGCACACGTTTCCCAAACCAAATGAGGATAATGAGGGCACGGTTGTCATGTAAAATGAGCTAGTGTGATTTAAGGTAAATCTCAACACCCACCAAGTGCATTCGTGAAGCTGTTGCTGTTTGTTCCTGCGTATTTGATTGACTAACCAAAGAGCTTGATAGAATATTGTATCCCAAATTTGTGGGATGAACCTTTGCCCAGTTGAAATATATACACTACAGATCGTGCCATAAAAGGTACAAAATATTTTGAGCATTTAGTAGTATAAACAATTCATAATAATCCGTTCCATCTAAAATACATGGGGATTCTATACTGAAATTGTAAAACAACCTTCCCAATATAGAATTAGTAAATAAACTTGTATTACTGTTTTGATTGAACAGTCTTAAGCAAGTGACGCTTTACACGTGTAATCCTGAAAACGACGTTACTATTATTTACCTAAATAGTCCACCAACATTGGCTTTCATCATCACAAGAATTCCAACCCATACTGTTAGATTATCCAAAGCTAAATTCGGTATCTTTAAAATTGGTCGGTGTATTATTTTCAATTAAATAACTGCATTGTAGTCTTGATTTATGCGCACACACACACACACATGATCAAATGCAAAAGACTGTATAACTACTCGTACTGTGCATTTTTAGCTAATACAGCAAGTTGGATCTTAGTCGAAAGCAATAGATTGACAGAAAAACCTTGTTTTCTTGTTGCAATCAACACCAACTGTTTGAATGTTTTACGGAAAAAAACTCTTCCGTAGGCGGACATTTAGACAAGTTAAACGAGGATCCAATCCGCATTTAGTACCAGCTATATCCAACCCTCCGGTTTTGAATTTAGTGCTCTCTGCCCAGGCACTTGGTAATATTTATTATTTTTCACTCTTGCTATGCGATTTTAAAACATTTTTAATTAAATTAAATTAAATCATATACCAATTGTAAATTGTCACAAAAAAGTCAAATAGAACATATGCGTATCTATAGAGAGTAACTGAGTGATAGGAACAGCTCTAAGCTTGATCCTTTAAACGTTGCTGGAATAGCCAAAACGTATTGCAGTTCTCAATTATTGAGCCAACTAGAACAGAGCAACTCCACTGTAGACGGTCGCAAGTGCAGTTGAGAAGGAGGTTTGCAACCTAGCCTCAGTAAAAAGCACTATTGCTAAAGAAATAATAAGAATGCACCATTTTATTAAACTATCGCAAATAAATAAATGCAGCATGATTCTAATAACGGAGTTCAGCGAAATCCGAATAGAATGTCAATCTTCGATATATACAATCTTCAAAGCCGAAAATGTAATGTTCAATCCTATGAAACAATCTTGTTGCCCCTCACCCTATGCTCTTCAGAGCGAAAGATTTTAAATAAAAGCAGTTGGCTAGACGCAATTCTAACTTGGTCGAGAGGTTCTACTTGAAGGAACCATCAAATCGAGCCAAATTGTCGGCGGCTACAACTTTAAACTCGTAACACCATAATCGACATGGATTCGAGTCGTATGACCAAGATAAAAAAGTATTCACTAAATGTTCATTTACCCAACAACAACAAAAATATTTTTACTACCCCAAATGTTATACGGGAAGCACATCTTTCAGCAGTGGACATTCTAGCGAAGCCGAATGTGGGCCCGCTTATGGTGTCGATGGTGAGGATCTAACCAATGCTCACCTAGGTTCGAGTCGAATGCTGTACCGCTAGACCACCCCGGTACTAATTGTTGATCTCCCAACTGACAATAACTACATGTCCGAGCGATTAAGGATTATCGCAGGTTTCAACGCGCCGTAGTGCAATAGCGCGTATCTACCTGGGCCCAAAATATTCGTGATAATCTTGGTCCAAGCGCCAAATTTTGTTAAACGTTTGGAAATAGTCTGCTGTGACAAATTTAAAATGAAAATACTGCAGCAACAACAACAACAACAACAAACGCCTACTTGATTTATTGCACTGCGTTACATTGATGGTGAGATTTTGAAAAAATTGTGCTATTTTACAAATGTATTGACCTTCGTCCTTGACTGACAAATTAACCAATTGTAAACGAACAAAATTGGCGAAATTCAAATATTCTTCGACAGTCCTATTATTTTTGGCGCTTTTTATTCGAACAACCTCTGAATCAGCCGTCTGAAAATAAAACGGGGAGAGGGCAAGAATGGAAATAGTTTAATCCATAAAATAATATTCATTGTAGATGACGTTAATTTATTAAACATTGCAAATTTTGTGAATAGAAAACAGAGTGTTATTAAATCAACCTACTTCTGTTGTTGACTTTCATGTGCAAACGGAATGACTGAATGACTGTCTAATTTGCCTAGCCGTTTGTACTGAAGCGATAAAAGTAGCTGCTAAGGCCCTAAATTCATATTTGTGGGTTCGATTCCCAATATCAAACCACTAAATGCTGGCCTTCATTTGACTGAGACAAATATTCACTTTCTAAAAACGTTTCCTGGTCAAATATTGGACCAATAAAAACCAACAAAAAATTATAATTTTGACCGACTAATGCATCTTCTAAGTTTACTTACAATACTACATCTGTTTTTACATATTTTCAACTTCACTATATCGGACGTAATCGTGGTAGTTGTTTTGAAAAGAAAATGCCATTGATTTCTCGCTTACTGACACATTTCCATACATTTGTGTAAGTTTCGCCATTATATTTAAAATTTAACTATGATAAATGTAAATTTATTTAATTAACTGTCTCCCTCCAGAATAAATATAAAATAAAAATTGTTTTTATTAAAACAGTTATGAATGTGCAAGTAAAAGATTTAGTTCATCAAATATGGCACCCTGTCGCTTTTCAATTAAAGCATATTCAAATACATGTAGCTTTCTTACTGTTACTTTTAAAAATCATATTTTACAAATAAAATATTTTTCCAATTTACAACAATCGTGCCTACATTGAAATTTAAAAAAACATCTGATACGTCGTTCAATCATTTTCCAACACAAAATAACAAATTGAATCTAAATAATATTTGAAAATCACTGTTCTAAAAATTTTGTACAATTAAGCACAATTCACAACTCAGTTTGTTTTCAATTTTATCTCTTGTATGTCGTCGGTTTGCATACACCTTTATATTTATATTTGTGCATTTTTGTAAATCAATTTATCCTCTCTGTTTCTCCAATTACTGCAATTCCCAAGCACTTTGCTATTACAAAATTCCTAATTATTATTTAAAAAACCCAATTATTACTGACCAAATATTTAATGTTAATGTAAACAAAATATTTTTAAATATTTTCACTATATAATGGAAGCGTCAAAGTTAACAGAGGGTAGACTCAAAACTAAATGGGTATAAGTTCGAGTCTCACCACCGGAACAAAATGCAGGCCTTTATTTGCCTTTAATAAATGTCCACTTTTGATAGAAAAAACGTTTTGCAAAACACTTAAACCGTGCAACCCAAAATAGTATTTTCAATCATAAAATAATATAGAAATTGTTAATTTAATGCCATGTTATTTTGCATGTACATACCATATAATAAATTCAATTAACTAATTTGTTAATTCAACTACTTAATTCATTTGAGTATCAAATATTGATATAAGCTTTCTTCAATCTCACTTCCCCTCTACCCCCCTTTTTAATTCTTTTTAAGTACTAAGCAATTTCTTTTAATTTTAACGTGTTAAAAAATCACTACTTAGTTCTACAATATCATCGTTTATTTTAAAATTACATGAAATAAAGTAAAAATTAATTATAAAACAAAAACAAATTGTCAGTAACGTGACTCTCTAAACCTGCAATACAAAAACTCAAAATAAAAGAAATAAAATACATAAATTCGTACAATAAGTTGTTCACGGTAGTGGCGTTCATGCTTTGGTATTTATGGACAAGTTGATAAACATTAGTGTAAAAAGCACAGATACGAACATTTACTAAAGTACTCAAGTATTATACGTTTCGTGGTAGTGGCTACATTGTTAAACTCTTACCCCTAATAGACAGGGGTCTCTAACCCAACTACTGACGCTCAATACAAACTTCCTTTTGGCCTAACTAAATATTTAACTGCTAAAAACGTTTTCTTGCAAAACATTTGCTCGAAAATAAAAGCGGGAAACAAACATTTAAAAAATCATTGCATTTTTTGGCAAACTGCAATGTTTTCAGCAAATCAAACAATTCTAAATAACGTTCTAATTTTTTTTTACCAAATAAATGTTCCACGTCGTTGTTTGGTATTTTTTCAAAAACGTTTTTTATATATAGATGACAATGTTTTTTGTAAAAACAAAATGAATAAAAGGTAACTATTATTAATGTTTCAAGTAAAAAAACTGAATTTTCAAAAACCAGTTTGAACATGTCAACTGATAATCATACAAACAATGTTTTCTAACATGTTTAATTTACTTTATTATTAGAATACTCCACTTCCCCCATTCTATCTACCTATCCAAAATTAATTAATTTTAATTGAAGTAATAATGGAGACCTGTCCCAAAAATTAGGGTGTCTATCTTAATTTAAAATCGTAATAAGTTGCATGTCTTGCATATGTGCCGGGGTAGTCTAGCTGTACTGCTTTCAATTTGTATCT
This sequence comes from Cardicola forsteri, assembly GCA_025895645.1. Taxonomy (NCBI): domain Eukaryota; kingdom Metazoa; phylum Platyhelminthes; class Trematoda; order Strigeidida; family Aporocotylidae; genus Cardicola; species Cardicola forsteri. Next base: position 1,090,207 of record JAKXYG010001440.1, read on the forward strand.
GGGTGGACCTGGCTTCGAATCCCATCACCGGCACTAAAATGCACGCCCACGTTTGGCCTCGCTAAAATGTCCACTGATGAAAGATGTTTCCCGTGAAACATTCAAAGTAGCAAACATAAAATAAAACAAATAATAAATAAATAAAGTAATGTACATTGGGTTTTGTTAGTTCAGTAATGTATGCAAGTTATGTTAAAAACAAATTTTTAACAAACAACTAAAAATTATACGTAGTAGTGTAGATAAAATAAGATAAACATCTAGCAAGACGTTAAGCCACATTCAACTATAAACCGAAATTTGGTTTAAAATTTTACAAACTAATCATTTTTTTGAATGCACATTCTATTAGCTTTGCAGTTAGTGCATCTTTACTATTACAATTAAAGTGAACCAATCAGTGCAAATCGAATAAAGTATTTGTCTAGTAAACATTATTTTGAAAACGTAGTTTTGTTCATTAATTCACTTTTAAAAACATGTTTAGAACAGTAAAACAAAAACTGCGTATTTTATTTTAGCATTAACAATTGTATATAATTACGTAATGCAAATTAACGTTTCATTAAGCAAACACCATGTTAAAGAAAAACAAAATCTAAAGTTAACACTTGAGTTGTATCTATAATTACTAAAAATTAATATTACTTAAAATAAAAACCAATTAAAATTTTTGGACAACTGCATCAATCAAAAATACTACAATCACTCTCATCCTACACACCTAAAAACAATATTTACTTACGTAGATAATCTTTTTACATTAATCATCGTAACTTTTGCAATAAAATATCATTCTAAACTGAAATTAAAAAAGCACTTAGATAACATCTTGTTAAAATTGAATATCCAATAAAAGGATAGAATATATGGTTACGTCTGAAATATGCAAAATATTCAGAATACACCCTAAAACAATCTAAGGACAAATTAAAATTATTTTTCACTGCAAACTTAGTAAAAATGTTTAGTGTCCTACCTTATTTTTGTTAAATCATGACTCACAAAACTTAAATGACAAAAAAGTTCTAATAAACAAAATCTTATAGACAACTTATATTCATACATTTACTAATACAATAACTAAAAATTTTTTATTGCAATTACCCAATTAAATAATAGGTTTTCATTTACATAATACATTAAACAATTATTCGAAAAACAAACCTTTAGTAATTTATTTTGAAAATTTAAACCAATATGCCAAATTTCAATAGGGCGATTAACTAAGTGAAATAATTCGCAAACCAAAGTCACCGACTCAGACTCACACGCTACTGATTCTAAAATGTGAAATTTAAATTTGGATTCCTCCATATATGTGAGGGAAAAGTAATCCAATTTCTTTGCTTTTGTTGTTGAATTCAAATTTTGGACAAGCTCCAATTCTGTGTTACTGTTTACTAAACTGTAGGAAGTGTTATGTTCGACTTCATTGTAGACAGTATCATTAGCATTTACAAAATCCGAAAAATCTTCTAACAATTTAAAGGGTGGGGCATCATTTTCAGGAAAATCTTTAATGTATTGATCATCTTTATAAATATCGTCCTTATAACTTTAAAAATTAAAATAAATGTAAATAGAACGTAATCTTTCTATCTAATAATAATTATTGTCACAAAATATTAAATACAATTCGTTTTAATTTTTAGGAATTTTGTAAATTAAACATCATAAGTTATATTATTTAATACATATAATTTGGATTTGAATAATTGTAAACAAAATAAAAATTATTCGAAACAAAAATAACATCCAACTTTAAATAATTCTACCAAAACCTATTGCAATTTCTACATTTGTAACAATGTAAACCAATCCAAATATTGAGACCAATAAAGCATAATCAAAATGCTAGATCACTTAATAAATATTCTCCATCAAAAACGTCAACATTGTCCCAATAAAATTACAAACTATTCAAGATATAATTAAAATTTGTCCTAATCTGTATCAAAGGTACTTTTATATAAAACTTATTAAAAAGCATATAGAAATTAAACTTTTAGTAACAATACCTACTTTCTTCATAAAAAATTCAAACACTAATAAACACACTTATATATATATATATATATATATATATATATATATATATATATATATATATATATATATATATATATATATATATATATATATATATATATATATATATATATATATATATATATATATAACATTAACTAAATTATTGTTTGTCAACCCGCCAATTTATTTCATTTTGCGTAATAAAGACGTCTATATTCAATAAAAATGCTTATATTTTTCAACAATATATCAACTTGCAAGTTAAAACGTTTTGTTTTGCTCAAAATATTTGAATATCCTAGATATGTGCTTTAAATACTCACTTATTTGGAATTTATCTAAAAGATCATAGAAAGCAGTGTGAAAACTGGATTGACTAAATTAAACTTTCGGACAAGTCAAAACTCGGTAATTTTTGTTTATTAACAATATTTCCATTTCCGAAAAACAGTTTTCGTTTTGCTGTGCAAACGATCGAAATCTAAAATCTGAATAACATAAATAGCGAAAATTACATGTTAAAACTTCAATTACAATTAACTTTTTAATTAGTTAAACAGTGATTTAAAATATGTATTCATTTAAAACCATAAGCATCAATGTGCTAATTATTTCAACAAATAAGCATTTATATTTTAACAAAAATAAAATCTGGAACCTCAACAAAGTATAGCCGTATCAAAAACTGCTTTCACTATACTATCTATTTGCATCCAAATTGCCGGCAATCAACTTGTTTTCAATATCGAAAATTGCTAAATGGCACTCATAAAATACTCTGTTATTGCTATAAAAAAACATGATAAAAAATAATAGCATTGCAAAAAACTGCATCAGGACAAAAAATCAGAGTACGCATACAACAATCAACAGCAATTTAAAATTACTTTAAAAAGCAACGTAAATGTATAGAGTTAATGTATTTTATTTTTATAAAAATATTTAATGCTAATAAATTTTAAATGTAAATTGTGTGTGCTAATGGTATTGCTTTTTCTAATGTAACGCAAAAAATGAGTATACAGAGATATTCACAATTGATAAGTCGAACTCGCACGATCACATCATTCAAATATTATCCTTTATATCATAAAGAAATATTAATGGAAAAATACCTATTTAAAAATTCTCTAAAAACGGTGAACTACCAGAAATAAATTAAAACTTGGTTATACACTTAAACGGTTGAAGTAGATTGAGCATTATTTTATTTCTAGAAGACAGTTTCCAATAATTAATGACTTGTAAAAAAGTGCCGTAACTATGCTCGTGGAAGCCCTAATTTAGTTTCAAATTGTGCCCTCTGAAGCAATTACAGGCAAGGTTAAAGAAGAGACTAAGAATTCCAGAAGAAATAAGTTGATACGCAAATAAGATCACCCCGAGAACCACTATCCTTTAAAGGAAACAGGAAGTCTTTGTTGATAAGGCATATTTCTACTGCGACCTTGGTATCTTGTGAGGCATTCTTTTGGACTTTGTAGATTCTTGATGTCGAACGTAGAAACAGGGACATTTTCTCAGTGGTCTGACTCTTGTAATTGGCGAAGAACTGTTTATCTTTATATTCCTGTTAGCGATTTCAACGGCTGTTGATTATTTGTTATGGTGATAAATTAAGGGATGAGTCGGTAAACTCTAAGTCTGTAATGTAACGTTTCGAACAAATAGTCGCTGAAATTTTGAGAGAAAACGAAACTTACAAAGGAAATGTGCGGCAAACAATTCAGCGAAAAGTGATGCGACCATTTATTAATCTTAAAAACATCATGACATAAATGCAGACTGAAACTCAGATCTTGACGTCGTCGTACATAAAAGGATGTTAAATTTACAACTGATGGTAGATATTGAAAAGAATTGAAAATGAAGAAAAGAAATTTCAAACTGAGTCTTGGGCGACAATATTATAAAGAAGACAGATCATCTCTAGCCTAACCTTAAAGGAACGATTGGATAGAAGAAATAACGTCTGGAAAAGAATTGATCCAGTGATGCTGTCTAAGCGAGATAAATGAACTTTGTCAAAAACTTTCGCAAAGTCAAAGCATCTACTGAAGGAGCTGGAGTCAAGAGTTGAAAGAAATGCTGTTGGATATTAGATTGTAGGCAGGATTCCGTGGCGAAGCCGTGTTGGCAGAACTATGGATTTAATTTGAAAAATGTGATTAGATATTGTGACCTAATAACACTTCCATAACTTTACTTGGAGATGATAAGATGCTAGCCGGTCTAAAACTTCGGGAGCCATCGATTTAAATAGGCCTTATATGCCTTGAATTTCGATGAGAACACGTAGTGGAGAGAGAAGGTTAAAATATTACAGCAAATAATGCATAAAAAACCACCTCCACTTGAGACCCTAAGGAAAAAACCATCAAAACCTTACACAGGAAAAAGAAAAGACGAGTATTTAAAATAGTACCGAAAAGCGAGGCATCAGACAAAAAATTGTAAAGAGAGAAGTCAATAAACAAAAAATTAAAAAATTCGTCAGTTTCGAAAACAATTAAAATCTATTTATTACAAGCAAATCTAAGACAATAGGTCCTTTTCGTCTTTGAGACGGGAAAACTTCAGTAGACCGTTGGCAAAAGAGGGAGACTTCTGTTATTTGGAGAAGCAGACCTTATTAAGGAGGAGAAGTGTTTGTCCTTTCATTAAATATTTAAGAGGCTAGAATAGGAGAAGTTTCCATATTAGTAGGTCTGATTTACGGGCTTAAATGCTATATTTAGAAAGTCTGAAGTCGAATAGAGCTTAGTAATATATCGTAAAACATAAATATATTGAGGAAATGTAAATTATTGCTTTTAATTTAAAAATTGTGTAGTATTAAAATAATTATTTTAAATTAATACAACATATAATTAAATTTTATTATGATACTATAAAACTAACATCAAATGTAAAAAATTATTTTATCATCAGATCTACTATAAATAATAAACTTGACAGTCAGTAACCCTTGTAGCTCGATAGTCAGATAGAACTTAATACTTTAAAAGAAATATGCGGTGCTGACTAATTCAAACAAATTATTACACAGCATACTGGTAGGCGAAAACGAAGTGGACATATAAGTAAATCTATCCGCCCTTAAAAAACCCATAAATAAAAGCCGTTTAAAAAATATTTTAAAATATTGTTTGTTTTATGCAATTATTTTTAAACAATTTAGTTTTTTACAAAAAACGAAAAAGTCACGCCACGTCCATTGGGGCGTTATTCATACTTTTCTCTTTGTTCTTTTGAAGTTGTATTTTGTGTTTTACGTTGTAGCGTAACTATTTTATTATTATTTTTGCGCTATTTAATTTTTTGCTCGTTTCCATATCTACCTTGATTTTATCTTGATTAAATATTTTTTCTGTGTGTACTTTTCGTCATTCATTTCATTTTCTCCTGAAAATTTGAGACAATTTGAAAAGAGCCGAGTACTAAAAGGCGTTTTTAGCTCTGAATCTTAAATTAATAGTCTAAAATTGTATTTCTACAACTTTACAAAAAAAGATTAAAAACAGTTTTAACGACCATTAAAACATTTTTATTTAAAAGTAAACATTTTACCAAAAATTGAAGCCGAGTCCACCACGTGCCGAGTTATACTACCATTAATTTAAGTTTTTTTAAAACTTAAAAGATATGCACTACCAATAATTTTAAACAAAGCTAAAACAGTTATTCTATATTCCTGGTTGACTCAAACTAAATAGATTTATTGTTTAGTGAATCTGATAATTATAATATATCACCCTTAAATTTTTTAGTATAATAATTAAAACATAAATTTACTTTCTACTGTTTTAAAAATGTTAGTGTACATTACTTTTCTGATTAATAGAAACACAAATGCAAATATCTGTCTTAAAAAATGAGGTTTTACTGTCCATACATACATTCTTTGACATCTAAAAGTTTTTCAAGATTTCAACACAAAATATTTATCAATATTAGGGGATTATGTTTATTTTAGAATTGTCAGTGTCCGCTCCGAGTATCCTGACGTTTGCATTAGGGTCTCCCACTCTATATTCCATATTTTACCGTCCATCCTCACTAGCTAAACTTTTTAATAAGGTTCTCTTACATAAACTCCAACATATCCTTTTCTTATCCCATAAGCACCGTATTATAATGGTTGATTTTAATTCTTTTTCCCAAAATTGACAATCCTTTTAAGGTTCTTCTAATTTATTTAAAAATAAACTTTTAAACCTCAGCATTTAACATGCTTTTACACAAAATTAGTTTGTTTTTTTCTTATCTTGATTTTGTCTTTACTAGTGAATCCTCTTCTATTGACTCTATCCTATTTGCCTCTTTTAAAGAAGAGTAATCATTCCATTCTGTTTGTTAAGTATCTTTCTTCTTAAGTATTTTCAATAGGGAAAAAGATAACATAACATTCATTTTCGATTTTTGGAAAGCAGACTTTGGGAAAATTTGCCAATTTTTAAAAATGGCAAACTGGGATCCATTATACAATTTAGAACAGGCGCATTCCTATTTCAAAAAACTAGTTGAGGATGGTATTAATCAGTTTGTTTCTTTTCGAATTCTTTTCAAACTAAACCTAAACTCCCTAGACAGATCACCGGCCTAATTTAAAAACGGAATAAATCGTTCTGTTTTTGAAAATGTACTAAGCTCCCTCGCTCATATTATGTTTACATCACGGTTAAAAACAAATGTTTTAGAGATTATTTGTTCTATAAACTCCTAAATAAAGTTAAAAAACAAAAATATTCCGTTTAAGTTTATCAGGAATAAATTGGCATCTGAAACTTTTTTAGCCTGTTTTAAAAACACTAATGGTATTTTATTGTAGGATCTCAAGCTTGCAATAATTTTAGTAATTACTTTAATTTTATGTTGTAAACGTTTACAAATAGCATTTCCAATATCTGGACTTAATTAATACTATTAGCCTTCTAATCCCAAATAAACAAGCAATCTTTAAGCAACTTGTTAGTTTTAAGTTTACTTTTTATGGTGCTAATGGAATATGTCTTAGAATACTTAAAAATATTCTAGCACCTTACTTAGCTTAAATTATATCTTTTTTCTTTAATTTCGGCCGTCCAGCACTTATTTGGAAATTAGCGTTCATTAGACCAATATACAAAATAGATATTAAATTTATTCCAAAAAGCTTTAGACCAATTAATATATTATTCACTTCTAACAAAATAATGTAGAGGTTAATTAGGACTTATTTACTCGACTGTATTACAAAATGTAATACAATTAATTCGGTCTAACATCGTTTTATACCTTATAGATCCTGTTTTATCAATTTGATAATTTATACAAATAGTGTCACTAGCATACTAAATATTAGTCCATCAGTTGATGTCATTTACTTTAACTTTACAAAAGTTTTTGACAAAGTACTTTATAATTTACTTTTAATTAAGTTAAGATCACTTGGCATCACTGGTCCTCTCTTCATTTAATTTTTTTGGTTTTTTTCATATCGCTCCTTTAAAGTTCGACTTGGATTAGACCTATCCATTCCTTGCCATATTAAATCAGGAGTTCCCTAGGGGTCAGTATTAGGTCAATTACTATTTATTCTTTTTACCAACAATTTACTTTTAGTAGTTCAATCTAACATTCTGTTTTAAACAAATAATGTTAAGATCTAAAATTCTGATTCAAAAATATTAAAAATTGATATTTTGAACATACATAAGAGGGCGACTGACAATTCTCTTTTTAATCTTTTTAATTGAAAACACATTACTTTTAATAAACCAGCCGGTAATATTTTTACAATGCTTCATTCAGACTTCCAATTAATAGAAACTAATAAGTTAATAAAAGATTTACAAGTACTAGTTGATTTTACACTCAAGTTTACAAGGCATTATACCGGCATAATTTAAACTTATTATCAATAAACCAAATTTTTTAAAAGGAATCTAGGTAGCATGTCCCCAAGTTGTGTTTGTTTACTCTACATAACATAGATAAGACCATACAGAATATGGTGCTCAGGTTACAACTCCAATTTTAAAATTTGACACACATAGTGTTTAAAAAATTTAAAGGACGGTCTCCAAATTGCCTAGGTCTATTAAACATTTGCCATATCAAAAAACGCTACTTTTTTTAAAACTTTTTTTCTTAATCAACAGAAGACTCCGGAGTAATTTTATTCTGGTATCAGTTTATTTTATCTGGTTGGTTATATTCTTTTTTATTTTAGTTTAAAACTCATTCAGGGAACATAATTTTAAACTCACTAAACTTAGAACAAACTCTAAGTTAAGATTGCACCATTTTTCTCAAAGTATTATTAATATCTAAAACAAACTGTCTTCTAAGACTGTTAATGCTAAATTTGATTTGGCCTTGAAAATCTCCTATAATCTTTATGCTCTCTCTAATTTTTCTTAAAGGATTTTCCGTATGGTTTATTCTATGATTATTGCTATTTTATCCCTTTTTTATTTTTGCTTAATATTCCTTTTTCTTTCAGTACGATCATATCAATACATTTAAACCGAGAATCTAAAGGAGTTTATCTCCTACTCAATTCGTAAACTAACCTATAACAAAAATCGTAAGTTTTTTGTTTATATGTTTTTTAAGAATTAATGTCTAAAGAGAATTTGATATTACAATCAAAATCAACAATCAGTGTTATTATAGATTTCTACCAACATTCACCGATCAAACAATAATAAAATAAGAAATTATCTCACTTTTTATTTAACAATGCATGATTGTAAGAAATAATAGTAATAATTTTTATTTTAAAAATATAAAGTTAGTTAATAGATAAGAACAGGTTTTGTAGCAGAAGGTGATAATTATAAAGAGGTTAATCTTCATCAACAGAAAAATATTAGGAGCGCTTAAAAAGTGTAATGTACTAAACTCCACCATTAAAAACTTATAGAAACCAAGTTGTAAACAATATTTTTATAAAATTGTTTAGATAAAAAAGTTCATAAAAAATTCAATATTAAACAGTTTTTGTATAAATTAAAATGCAAGGTGAAAGTTGAAAAATGAAACCAACAAAAGTGATGACAATTGGAGCAACTTACAATTTACTTTAATTAATCAAAATTTTGAGGCTTTAAAATAAGATTTTTAAAAATTATTATTATTTAATTTTGAGTATTTAGAACTGTTTAAATTGTCTCTTTAACAATACTGTTACTAGCTTTTTGAAGATTAGTAGTAAGTTTTTACGGGTAGTAATGTTGTTCTAATATAATTTTAAATCTATGTTTGTTGCGGTTGAAGTAGGCAAAATTATTTTATTTATTGAGATTTAAATTATAAACAGTTTTATAAGTTGTAATAATAACTGCTAAACAAGCCTAAATATGATTACTAAGGAATGCAGAATTTGGATAAGTGCGTGTGTTGGAATTAAAAAGAAACAATTTACCAACCCAGGTTTAATAAAAAATTATTAGCTTCCATTGTTTCACATGAATGCTTTCTGTAAAGAAAGTTGTCAGTAGATTGCAAAAATTTTTGAATAATGTTAAATGGATAAGCCAGTACGGCATTCACAAAGATAAGCTTTGCAGAAAAAGCATAATATCCCTGTTTTAACTGATTTGTTGCATTTATGTTAACCACAAATAAATAAATTTAATAAAAATTTTGTCAATAATAAATAGATAAAAATAATTAGTATAATTGACGCAAAATACAAACAATAAGTTTTAAACAAAATGTAACAAAGCAATTTTATTATAGCGAGAAGAGCGCTTTTTCTAATTCGTTATTCTTGATATATTCTTCAATGTAATCAGCTATTTAAAACAACATCAGTTATGTAATATATGTTACTATTTATTTGTAGTATGAAATGCATAAGTTGTTTTATTTTTACACAACCAATTTAGTATGCACTAAATACGGAGTAAGATAAGTGTACAGTTGCTAAACATTTTTTTTATAATCAATAAATGTGAAAAAAATATTAAGCAATATTTGCACATTTTAAATCATTATTTCAAGAATATTAAAAAAATTACTGAAAAAATGTAAAATTCCTAAATGTTAACAAACGACTTTATTTTTATTATTTAAAAATTACATTTTAAATAAAAATAAGTACACCATAAAAAGTGTACCTAAGCAAAACATGTACAACAATATATTTTCAAAATTTATATTCAAATTTTTAAAGTAAAATAATTTTTTTGGTAAAAAAATTGTTATTATCTATAAAAATTTAATATATTTGGTAAGTATTGGTTATAGATATATTTTGGAAAAAATAAGTAAAACAGAAAACATTGTTAACAAAATATTGAAAAGAGTTGTTATATTATTTTTTGTTTAATATTTTAGTACAATGTCTAAAATTATGATTAAAGTATTATTTAATAAAAGGGATATCTCATAATCAAACTAGCTATGCTTTAATTTGAATTACCTAATTAACCCAAAACAATAGTTTTAATAGAATATATATATATATATATATATATATATGTTGAACTTCAAACTAGAAATTTACAATAAAAAGTTTAATCTACTTTTAAAATAAAACCAACAAAATTTAAATAAATCATTTTTGTTATTTCTGAAAAACGAAGTGAGCTAAACTAAAAATGGTCAAACAATTTGTGAAATTTAATAAACACTTTGTACTAATATTTTGCCTAAAAAAAATTTTTTCAAAATTTATGTTAAATAAAATGGACAAACATAATAACAAAATTTTAGTAGTATTTAAAATATGTGTATGTAAAAATATATACCAGCATTTATTATTGGAAACATTTTTAACAAAAACCATACATTATTAATATGTCCAATATGCATTTTGCTAAAACTTGGCAATTATGTAAACAAAAATGAACAAAGCATGAACAACAAACAAGCTATCAGTGCAATTTTTTTCAATCCAAAAAATCAAAACTTTAATTCATTAGTTTTTAGGGTTACAATTGAACAGGCATTACTTATGACTTATAAAACACGCAAGAAAATCTGGTACAACAACAATTATCTAAAAAGTTAAAAGGAAAACACTACAATTGATCATATTGTAGAAATTTAAAAAAAGAATTAATATTAATTATTTGGTGGCACAAAATATTGACTAATATTTTTAAAAAGTTAATTTTTAATTCAAATTGGCAAGTAAGTGAGCAAACAAATCCATTCTATTTTTCAAATTAATTCTGTTTGGTAAGTTGTACATTTAAAGTTTATTTTTAAAAGAAAATAAATATTCTACAAAAACAACTGTAAATCATTTTACAATTGTTTTAAATGTTTGTTGGCATTCATAGTCGCACTGGTTTGCGATCGATGTTGTGATGAATTCATGTCCACTTGAAATGCTCCTTGTTTGGGCCCGTCTGCCAAATTTTCACTGCTTGCACCTTGGCTCATGCCCAATTTCGTTATTTTGTCTTCCAGTCCGGAAGTCAAACGTCCAAAAATGATAGAACCCAAAGACAGACCTACGAGAATATAGCACACCGATAGGATGGCTAGAAATGCATCTGTTCCGGGTATTAAATCACCAAAACCAATTGTGGTAATCGAAACAAACGCGAAATATATCGAATCGAGCAATCCTAAATTGTATTGCTTGAGACCCGATCCAAGAATTAAATATATGATTAGGGTGAGAATACACGGGAAAATCTGTAAGGATGGATTGAAAAACAAACAAATGAAATATTGAACAATAGTATTTGTTTTTTACTTTCAGGATAGTGTGTTTGTATGTGTTTGTACAACGATTGACTTTAAGTTCAAATGTCATGTATGGTGTAATTGACAATCATATACGACATAAATTTATCTTACATTTTACATCTTCTAGTATATTGATTTGGAATTATAAATAGAACCCAATGCTTTAAATTCAAATTTTGATGCTCAAAATTTACATTTTTCAACCAGTTAAACTGTTATTCAATTATGTAAGCATTGGTTTTGTCGTACAATCTTCAACAGCTTCCTCCTCTATATTTGCTATTTAGACACAATTGGCTTTGATAATAAAACAGTTAGAAACTATTGTTGGGAGCGTTTCATAAAATGGTCTTGTCACATTAATATTATTATTATTATTATTATTATTATTATTATTATTATTATTATTATTATTATTATTATTATTATTTTAAAGCATTGGGTTCCCTTTATAATTCCAAATAAAAATATAAGAAGACGTAAACTGTGAGATGAATTCATTTCGTATATTCTCGTCAGTTACAAACATATAACATTTTAGTATATATATACAAAGAAAAAGGGGGGGTACAGATAACATTTAAATTAGTACAACTCAAATATTTACACACAAACATTACGCCCAAGCTAAGTTTAATGTAGTGACGAATTGTTTTTGTGCACACAAAGCAGGTTTCAACGTGTGAATGTAAACAGATTCGAGAATTTAAATGTTATCTGTAACCCCCCTTTTTCCTTTGCTTATATATACTAAAATGTTATATGTTTGTAACTGACGCGAATATACGAAATGAATTCATTTCACAGTTTACGTCTTCTTATATTTTTATTTGGAATTATTATTATTACCATTATTATTACTATTATTATTACCATTATTATTACCATTATTATTACTATTGTTTTGGTTCCTTTTTGTTTAAAGGGACAACATGTTGTCGTATTTAAAATTTTTGGCGTTGAACATTGAACTTTTACTCAGTTTCCATACTCATTCTTGCCAATCCGAATTCCTGTCTTCCGAATCGTGCTGCTTTCGATTCTTTGCCGTAATTCGATGCAATGATGTCCTCTTAATGTTTTGTTTAGCTCTATTTTTTATTAAAAGACCAGGTTTTTAGCCTTGTGTTCAAGTAGCATTATTTGTTTGAATGTTTTAATACAAGTAATACAAATGCACAATTAGAATTGGTATCTTTTTAATTTAAGAAATAATACTCTTTTGATATAAACGTAAAAATGTTTTTGAATTTCTCTCATTTTACTTCAAATAACTACGACAATTTTTTAAAATATGAATATACCACTTTTTAAATTATTTAAAAAAAGAGAGTATTTTAAACAAATTTTCCTTTAGACAACACAAATATTACTACAACAAGCTTGTACAAACTTTATTTTGTGACTAACATTGTGCCCACATTGTCATAGTGGTTGGAACACTTGGATTATCCTACCAACTAACTTAATTAAGCAAAATAGTTGCATAATTTACTCGAAAATCGAATTGCGTATCAGCTCGATGATAGGCCTCGCGTAATCCAATGGGAACACTTGACGAATCGAGAGTTAGTGAATGAATGGCCTTGATTAGTCTTACAATGACGGCTGACATTCGGCTGAGCAATAGGCTGCACAAAGGAATTGTCAATAGGCCATAAATCATTGTTAATAGTTTTCCTATTGTTGTAGCTGGGAATATGTTGCCATAACCTAAACAAAAAGAAAAATGCAATTTACATCCATACATATAGAAACAGGAATTTCGGTGGCTTAAAAATATGCATAATTTAATGTAAAATCAAAATTTACAGGCTGATATTGGCTAAGAATTGGGAAAGTTTTAACCTAAATGCTTACAGAAAATTTTCCAAAAAGTTTTTAATATACATTTTTTATTATTTATATATATATATATTAATTTTTTAATTTTATGTTTATTACTTTGAATGTTTTACGAGAAACATCTTTAAGCCGTGGATATTTTAGCAAAGCCGAACGTAGGCCCGCATTTTAGTACTAATAGTGGAATTCGAAACCATGCTCACCGAGGTCCAAATCAAACGCTGTATTGCTAGACCACCCCGGCATATATATATATATATATAATATTTTTTAATTCAATGTTTAAATATTATACAGAAAACATTTTTTGTGATAATAATAATAATAATAATATAGTAATAATAATAATAATAATAATAATAATATATCAGTAGTAGTAGTAGTAGTAGTAGTAGTAGTAGTAGTAGTAGTAATTGTAATAAAAGTCCGTCTAGAAAAGATATGAAACGAACCAATCTAGCCAAACCCAAACCCGGATAAAGGCGTAGGATTTAAGCCCAAGGTTAGTAATTTGGTTTCTGTAAAAAATTTATATTGCTACAAAAAGAAGTAGTAGCACAACCCAGATGACAGGGTTAAATGAAAACCGAGAGAAAGCTCAATTTTTAATTAGACAAAAAAATTATTTGATGAAATTCCACGTTTACCGCCTAGAAAATCAATAAAAGCGGTTTTGGAATGGACAATTAATGATGGCAAAAGAAAGGTTGGTAGACTACAGAAGACTCGACCATAAACCATTTGGGAAGATTTAATTAAAATTATTGTCTCATGGAATCAAACAAAAATTTTACCAAAATGTTTTAGCACACAGAATTAATTCGTTATTCCATGTTTTTCTTAAATTTTGAAACTTTGTTGTTGTTTTTGCTGTTACAAATATCTTGTTGCACTAGCTCATTTTAAAGCAAAGTGGTTTTGCAATAATAATAATAATAATAATAACACATACAGCCATTTCAAAAATTAATGCAAAAAATCGCAAAAGTATTACATCTAAATTAATTTGTTATATCTAATTGTTTTTTCGTAAAAATAAATATTGAGAATTAAAAATAATGTCAAGTACTTAATAGTTCATTTATATATACATAGAAATATTTATTTAAAAAGGCTGAATCGGCGAAAACGACATATTTTAACAGCTACTTCTATATAAACGTGGATAATAAGTTGAAGTTACATAATTTTTATAATAATTAGTCTATTATTTTGTGTACTTAAGTTCATAAAAATGAACAATAACTAATCCTTAAAATTGATGTTAAACGAACATTCAAATCTGCCCTGATTGTGATGTTATAGCACTTATCAAAATAAACATTTAATTATTCTAATCCATGTAAATAAAAATAATTTAAAACTATATTTTAATAAAAAAATTTTAAAAATTCGAATAATTTATTATTTGCGTTTAACCTTGAGATTCCGCTCATCCGCTAATTTTAGCCAATATATACAGAGTTAACCTTTCAACAATTTATCGGATTATCAACGGTCAAAAAACCACGAAATTATGATAATGTTGGGAGAAAACAGATGATCAAAAAATCGTTATAGAATTTAAAAAATTTACAATAAACTTATTTCAGAAACCAAAATAAATAGTTTAAACAGTGTGACTTATTCCACAATAAGAAACAGCAATTGAATCTGGTTTAACTCGACAATCACCATTTATTACCAAAAAACAAAAGGATGATAAATTAGCCTTTTGTGAACTATAAAGTGAACAACACTTGTGTTATTGGCGTTTCGCATACTTTGCCGATGAAACAATGATTCGGGACGAACCATTTGGTTATAAAAACAAAGTGTTGTATGGGTCAAGTTTTCAAAAACATTTACTCCCGGTTGTTAGAAAGAAAGCCCACCCTCGACAAGTAATGTGTTGGTTTGGTATTAAATATAATCAACCTATCAAATGAAGAATTATAACTGATACCTTAAATAGTGAAAAATTAATTTCAGTTATGAAAGATGTTTTTCATTATGAAATGCAACACACTCACACAGGGGTTACTACTGTTTTTCAGGACAATGCTTCATATCATACGTCCAAAAAGGTAACGTCATATTTATCTAAGTTCACTATATTTGCTTTATATTTATATTTAGACAGTAGAGGGGCTGAAATCGAAAAAACTATCTTTCACTCAATTGCCACCTAACAGCCCGGATATCAATGTTATTAAAAAATTTTCAGTCTGTTAAAGCGCAATATTAATAAGCATACTGAAATTAAGGAATTGTGTGAACCTATTCGGTTTGTTGTTTAATGTGAGATAAAACAAGAATATATCAGCACTCTCCGACAGCATTCCAAAACGCCTGGATCAGGTTGTTCAAAAGAAAGGCGATCACATAGATTATTGAATTTTTTGAACTTTCTAATGTCTTTAATCATTTAGTAACTGAAAAATTTGTTAATAGTTGTCGTTATAAATCATGTTAATCATTTTACTCTATTTTCGATTTTGCACCAGTTGATATTTTATGCAATTTTTTTACGTACAATATATATGTATATATAATTATAGTTTTTTTTTCAATTATTATGTAGTATTGTATATTCTATAATCAAAGTGACGTTTCTCTTGTATGCTATGTAGTTGCTAGACAGGTTTTAGTTAAATAATCACTTTCTTGCACTAATTGTTGTGAGAGTTGTAGTTATACCGGTGTGGCACAGTGTCAAATTTATTAGATCCACATTTTAATTGAGTCATCTCTATGCTTGTTAAAACAATTAAGCAATAAAGCTTATTCAACAATTCAATACAAAAATACAAAAAACTTGCCAATTGTAGTGTAAAGTGTAAAACAATAGTAGATACTACCCCAGAAGCTCCACTTGTTTGGAATATCGATAGTCAATTCGTCTGTACCAGCTTGCCACGTTTCGTACAACTTTTCCCTATATCGATCTACCTGTGCCACAAGTTTGGACCAGTCAGCCTGATCGCCCTTTTTTGCCAACTGCTGAGCCAAAATGAAAATCTTCTGTCTTGTCTAAAATAATAAATGCGTAAATTGATGATAATAAATAATAAATGAATGCAGAAAAAAAATTATATGTATATAGTTGCAATAAGCACAACGTACTTTGGAAATATGAGTTCTGGAATGCACTTCGTATGGGGCTTCGAAATACTGAAAAAACAATGCGCCCAAAATTGTCGAAATAATCAATAAAAACAATAAACCAGGTATAGATTTTATAAAATTGCCTGAAACACAAAACAGAACAATATGCTATTTATACCAAATGAAATATGTGCTTGTCTAATAATCAATATTATTATTGTTAATATTAGTGGTGGTGGTGGTAGTAGTAGTGTATGTCAAACTGTAAATATCAAATTTTGAAGGCAAAATTATTTGTTAATAGAAGAATGAAACATTTGTGTATTCAGTTACAATTATAATTTTATTGCTTAAAGAAAGTCATTATAACATAATCTGTTTTATATGTTTATATCTAAATAGTTAAAAAAAAACGAAATTAGATTTAGTTAGTAGATAATCTTTTAAACTGTAGCGTTATTATTTTTCAACAAATATTTTATTAATTATATTAATTTGTAAATAAAGAATAAATAATCAAAACAATGACTGCGTTAGATATTCATTTGTTAAAAATACCTTGTGTAAAATATTCAAACTAAAAGAGATTGTTTACATTTGAAATAAAGCACAATGAAAAAAAAATAATTAAAAACAATTTAAATTTATCCAATCGAAGTGAATACAAATTATACAAATTGGGATACATAATTTTGTAAAATAATCAATGGATGTATGCAGTTTAGATATGAATCAATATTTCATATTAATCAATAATATTTACTTTAGTAAAGTTTGTTACAAATACAAACGTTAACCTTTAAAAGAATTTAATAAAAATCAAATTTAAGAATTTTTGTATTTTATTTTTCAATTTAAGTTAAATTCAAAATTCTGTATATAATACAGTGAAATTAATAAAATTTAAACAGCTAATAACGTTCACCTTTAAAGTTTATACTCCCTGTTCTGTAAACTGCTTATAAATGTTTAAATAAATCAAACCAGTGCGATATTATCGGTTTTATTTATAAGTGACTTATTAATTTAGATTTTTTTAAGTGAAACGATTTAAATTAAGTAACAAAATGTTATAATATTATATTCTTATTCATTTATAATAAAATAAGCTTTGTTGATGTAAAACAACCTTTAATTATAGACATTTGCAATTAACACAAATCCATGTATTATACTATAAAACAAACTATTATTATTATTATTATTATTATTATTATTACTATTATTATTATTACTATTATTATTATATTATTATTAGTAGTAGTAATAGTATTATAATAATAATAATTATTATTATTATTATTACTATTGTTATTATATTATTATTAGTAGTAGTAATAGCATTATTATTATTATTACTATTATTATTATTATATTATTATTATTAATATTAGTAGTAGTAGTAGTAGTAGCAGTAGTAATAGTATTTTTATTATTACTATTATTATTATATTATTATTAGTAGTAATAGTATTACTATTATTATTATTGTGCCGGGGTGGTCTAGCGGTACAGCGCTCGAATTCGGACCTCGGTGGGCATGGGTTCGAATCCCATCACCAGCACTAAAATGCGGGCCTACGTTCGGCTTCGCTAAAATGTCTACTGCTGAAAGATGTTTCTCGTATAACATTGAAAGTGGCAAAAATAAAATAAAAATAAATAAATAAAATACTATTATTATTATTATCTTATTAGTAGTAGTGGTATTATTATTATTATTATTATTATTATTATTATTATTATTATATTATTATTATTACAATTATAATTATTAGTAGTAATTTTATTAGTATTATTGTTATTATTATTATTATTATTATTATTATTATTATTATTATTATTATTATATTATTATTATTATTATTAGTAGTAGTAATAGTATTATTATTATTATTACTTTTTTATTATATTATTATTAGTAAGTAGTAATAGTATTATTATTATTATTACTATTATTATTATATTAGTAGTAGTAGTAATAGTATTGTTATTATTATATTATCATTATTATTATTATTAGTAGTAGTAGTAGTAGTAGTAATATTATTATTATTATTATTATTATTATTATTATTATTATTATTATTATTATTATTATTATTATTATTATTATTATTAGTAGTAGTAGTAGTAATAATAATATTATTATTACTATTTTTATTATTATTATTATTAGTAGTAGTAGTAGTATTATTATTATTATTATTATTATTAGTTAGTAATAGTATTGTTATTATTATATTATTATTATTATTATTATTAGTAGTAGTAGTAGTATTAGTATTATTATTATTATTATTATTATTATTATTATTATTATTATTATTATTATTATTATTATTATATTATTATTATTAGTAGTAGTAGTAGTAATAGTTATTATTATTACTATTATTATTATATTATTATTATTAGTAGTAATTATTATTATTATTATATTATTATTATTATTAGTAGTAGTAGTAATAGTATTATTATTATTATATTATTATATTATTATTATTAGTAGTAGTAGTATTATATTATTACTATTATTATTATATTATTATTATTATTATTATTATTATTATTATTATTATTATTATATTATTATTATTAGTAGTAGTAGTAGTAATAGTATTATTATTATTACTATTTTTATTATATTATTATTAGTAGTAGTAATAGTATTATTATTATTACTATTATTATTATATTAGTAGTAGTAGTAATAGTATTATTATTATATTATCATTATTATTATTATTAGTAGTAGTAGTAGTAGTATTATTATTATTATTATTATTATTATTATTATTATATTGTTATTATTATATTATCATTATTATTATTATTAGTAGTAGTAGTAGTAGTAGTAATATTATTATTATTATTACTATTATTATTATATTAGTAGTAGTAGTAATAGTATTGTTATTATTACTATTATTATTATATTAGTAGTAGTAGTAATAGTATTGTTATTATTATATTATCATTATTATTATTATTAGTAGTAGTAGTAGTAATATTATTATTATTATTGTTATTATTATTATTATTATTATTACTTTCCTTTAAATAGTCTATATTTTGCACGAACTTTACCAAGAGATAATCAGAAATAAACCAATCCAGTCAGTCCCTAACGCAAATAAATGGAGAGAGTTTGAGCGCAGGGTTAGCAACCTGATTTTTGGAAAAAATCTCTACTGCTACAAAAACAATAAATGGATGCTATTCCACCAAACAACAGCAAAGAAGTGATATTACGACCCAAATGATATAGTTGAATGTAGCTCAATTTTTGATTAGACGAAGAAAATTACTTGGTCAAATTCTGCGTTTACCGTCCAAGAAACCACTAAAAACGGTTTTGGAATAAATAGTTAGAGATGGCAAAAGAATGGTTGTGATAGACTACAGAAAACTTAGCTAAGTACTTTTCGGATGTCTCATGGGATCAAACAGAAATTTTGGCAAGATGTTCAAACACATGGAATCATTTTGTTGCCCCATGTTTTTCCTAAAGTATGAGACGTTGTTTTTGTTGCTACAGTTGTCTTGCTACCCCATGATTATTTTAAAGCAAAAAAAATCTGTAATATTAATTATTATCATTACTTCAGCACATTTACTTCAAATCATATCTATGTTGACTGTTATAATATACTTTATTAAACGTTAAATACGTAACGTAAAAACAAAAAAAAATATATTTAATAATTTGTATAAACAAAACTTTAATTTTAAAAACCAACAAATTATCAAGTTATTATACGAATCATGTTTTAAAAATTATTTGTAACCTATTCCATAATTTTATAGTGTAAAATTTTTTCTATTATCTTTAACATACATGTGATAACTGACACAATTATTAGATAACTTTTTTTCGGTTTTGCAAAATATTGTACTTTTTCATATTCTGTATATTTATTTTACATTAACGTATGGTTTAATTACACTATTACATATGTTTGCTGCAGATAAATAAAGCAATACACATGATCTAATTAATTAGCATTACACACACACACATGTATATTTATGTATATAAACAATTCTACTGTAGACGGTTCCAAGTCCCGTTGAGAAAGGAACATAATTAAAAAGAAAGGTCGACAACCTGTCTGCTTTAAAAAAAATTGCCAAAAAAAACAACAAAAGGATGCCATTTTATAAAAACTGCAACAAACAGGCAAAAAAAATACGATTTTGATGATAAGGTTTAGCAAAATCGAAATAAAAACTCAATCTTTAATTAGCAGAATCTTGAAAGATATTTACAGTAAAAGGTTATGAAACAAATATATATATATATATATATATATATATATATATATATATATATATATATATATATATATATATATATAAATTTTGAACTTCATCTAGGCAATATCATAAATAATTCAATCTAGCCAGTCCCAAGCCTAAATAAAGGATAAGGGTTTGAGCATATGGTTAGCAACCTGGCCTCTGTAAATAGCCTATATTGCTTCAGAAGCAATAAGAAGCCTCTATTCTGGCAAACAAGGCCAAAAATATGCTAAAACGACCCAGATGACAGGATTGAGTAAAAACCGAAATGAAGCTCAATCTTCGATACCAATTACTTAACCAGTGTGCAAACATTAGATAAAGAATTAGATAAAGAAAATTACTTGATCAAATTCTACGTTTACCGCCCAAAATACCACTAAAAGCGGTTTTGGAATAAACAATTGGTGATAACAAAAGAATGGTTGATAGACTATAGAAAACTTGGTTAATAACTATTCGGAAAGATCTTATTAAGGCGGATGTCTCATGGGATCAAATAAGCATTTTGGCAACATTGTCGAACATATAGAATCATTTTGTTGCCCCATGTTCTTGCTACAATATAAGACCTTGTTGCTGTTTTTGCTGTTAAGGTTATCTTGTTGTCTCATGCTTATTTTAAAGCAAAAAGACTTTGTTATATATATATATATATAACAATTAACCCAGATTTTAACTTGCATAATAATATTTTATTTGTTATCTAATTGTCTTGTTTACTTAATACTTTTACATAACTGTGTAATTAGAAAAGCAGTTGTTTCAGTTAATTTAATTTTCTACAGAAACAACTGTTTATTTTGTTTCATTCAATAGAAAACATAAATACATGTATTTTTTCATAAATTTGATATTTCTTTTATAATCATAATTAATCACTTAATCATTTTATATTCATGGGTTTTTTAAGGAATTATTTGTTTTTAGAATTGTTATATTAGAGTTGTCAGGTTGACTTAAATAATAAATTTAATAGGTTTTTATGTCGCTCTTTAAGTCAACTAGGTTGACTTAAAAACCTCTTAAATTTATTATTCTAGTAAATCTGACAATTATAATATAACAATTTTATATTAGTTTAAAAACTTTTAAATTAAAGTTTTAACGATTATAAGTGTATTTCATATTAGTTGACCTATATATAAAACAAATTTTAGTAATTTTTAAATATTCTAAAATTGTTTATATTAGTTAATGATTTAAACAGCGATATTCCAAAATCAAGTTACAAAAGATGTTCATCGAAAAGTAACCTTGATCATCTTTGTGAAAATATATGTATTACCGAGGCAAACAGCAACAGACAGCAATCTACAGCAATGACTTGGGTTATAACAAGGTTACTAAAAACTGCATAAACTGTAAAAGTTTGTTTATTTTTCAAAATTTACACAAGGCCACAAACGTCATCTAATTAACATCGTTGGTATTGTTAAGTTACATAATTACTTTGGTACCGTTGAATTTAGCATATTGTAAAAGCACTATTACAAATACATCCTTATCAGTATCATTACAAGCTCTTCAACATCAAGACCTTATTTTTCTCCTTCAGTATTTTCTTCTTTTATGAAGGATTGCCGTTTCAAGTCAATTTTCTTCATGTCTATTATACGGACACTCAAATGGCTGTGCTACTCCATAACTACATATATAACCTGTTTTTATTTGCTATTATCTTAAAATTCAATAATATATATTTGGAAATTATATAAACAAATAATTTTACTAATATTCATTTATTTATTTTCCCTTTTTGTGCAATAAATAATCGTCACTAAAATAGTAGAATTAAATTTTCTTTTGTACCTAATAGCTCTTTTTAAAAATGTATCTAAAAAGTATTTTAAACGTGGAAAAAAATAGTATGTGATTTAAAATCAAGTTTGCCAGAAAATATGCCACTGCCACTAATGCTATCATTTAATGTAAGATCTATTGTTGATACAGTTGATTATTTGAGTTTACTAATTAATGCGAAAATTTGTTAGCAGTTCTTTTATATTAATTTAGGGATCCTGGCTAAACAAATATATTGATAATGATAACCTTGTCACTTTGTTATTATATATATTGATTAATTTGTCTAATTTTTTTCACTGAACTTTTATTTTGTATTGATTTTTTTGATTGATGCCACTAGTTATATGTTATGTATGCATGTATGTATGCATGTATGTATATATATGCTGAATGTACCTATATTTATGTATGAAAGCTTATATTGATAAATAAATAAACAAATATCAAATCAATTTAAAGCATTATAACAATTTATTAGTTTTGGCGTAGATTTTTTTTTACTGCCGGATGCCCTTTCTGACGCAAATCTTCCTCCTCCATCTAAATTTGGAACTAACTAGATCGGTTCATTTCCTATTTTCTCTAGGCGGAGTTAACTTTATTATTATTATAATTATTAATCAGCAAAAGATAATAGATAATAAATCGTTTCATTTCTAATGAAATGCATCAAGCTTAAATACACTATAAATTATAACTACATACAAACACATTTTTCTAAATTAGAATGTTACTTAATTATGTCAATAGTAGGTAGTATGACTCTATTATAGCCAACAATAATAATGTCTTCTACCGTATAACTTACACAAATGTACCAGTAAAATTGAAATGTTTACTAATAAACATTTGTTATGTTGTATATTTTACCATATAAATATACACTACATTAATTTTGTCAATTTCATTTGAAGCATTCAGATGCACAAATCCTTCGAATTGAGGAATTAATTCAATTTTCGTCCGACACTCAACTGGTAAAAATTGGAAATTTTATTTCAACTACTTTTAAATGATAACATAAAATTGCAATTTTAAGGAACAGCCTAAGTTGAATGAATGTTATGTTAATAGGCAAACATAAATAAATAATTATTATGTTAGCCGTTATTTATGTATTATCAATGTTTTCAATGTACGAAAGTATATATAAGTGCGTTTGCAAATGTAAAATACAAATTTTATAAATGTCACCAATTTAATTATACGAACATTGAAATAAATATTAAGCTAATTCCTTGTTTATTTATAATCTGATTTAAAATATTATTTAACAAAAGATGATAGATAATAAATTATTTCACTAGTGGTATATCTGATGCAACATTACATTAAGATTAAAAGATACTATAAATTACAACTATTAGCAGTGGCTAAGTATAATCATTCCATAATACAAACACATTTTTCTAAATTAGAATATTACTTAATTATGTCAATAGTAAATAGGATGACTCTATTATCGCCAACAATGTTAACGTCTTCTACTATATAACTTACATAAATGTATCAGTAAAATTGAAATCTTTACTAATAAGAATTTGCTGCGTTGTACATTTTATCATATAAATATCCACAACATTAATTTAATCAATTTCATTTGAAGCATTTAGATGCACAAATCCTTTGAATTGAGGAATTAATTCAATTTTCGTCCGACACTCAAGTGATAAATATTGGACATTTTGTGTAAAATAAATTTTAATATCTATTCTTTATTTTGTAATAATTCGGATAAATGTATATAAACCTTGGATTTTATATAATTAATTTATTGAACTGTTAAAGCACCCCGTTGCATTGTTTGTCTTGTTAGTATATTTGTCTGTGCGCCTTGGAGAAGCTATGGCAAAGTTTTTTACCATCATTTTAATTAAATTTACTTTTTGTGTTTGTTGTTGGCCTTTTTTTCGCAGTTTCTGCCAAAACATCCTTATCAATAAATGTACATTGAGTACAGCGCAAGAAAAGTCTATTTTTATTACTATTAATAAGATACAAAAGGGACTGCTGAACAAATGGAATAGAGAAAACTGAGCAACGCTCGACTTGAACCTGGGTGAACATGGGTTCGATTTCCACCACCAGCACTTAATGTGGGCCCACGTTTTGTTTTGCTAAACTATCCACTGCTGAAGAATGTTTTTTGTAAAACATTTAAATTAGTAAAAAAGAAGATAACATCAAATCCTTGTTGATTAGAATTCAGATAAATTGGTTTTCAGTTACGTGCTATCCGAAATATTAATGCTATTATAAAACGGTTAAAACTTAGGTAATGCTAGAAAAAGTTCATTATTAGTATTACGTTCATTTTTTCGATATCTAGTGCACCTACTGGAGTAATGTAAATTCCAAATCAGTTTATTAAGCAAAATTGGTTTTAAAAAGCATTCAATGTATTGAAATTCATTTTTAATAAAAATAAATATTATTTAATATAATTTGTAATGAATAAGTAAACACGTTAGACAAATAAATAAACTAAACACTTTTAAATATAAATCGATATTTAACATGATTCTTAATAGTTCATTTAATTTCATTTAACACCTTTTTATTACTTAATACAAACAATAATACAAGCAGTAAATGATTTAAATTTAAAAAAATAATACATTTTAAAAAATACTTGAAGTAACATACCCACTCCGGCCATATTCATTAAAAAAACAATTTTTCTAATATTATTTTATCTTTAAAATGTGTTAAATTGTCCTAAAATGGCTTAACCTTGAATCGATTTCCAGCTAATCAAATTCTTGGATTAAATTAAACAACTTTTTGTTTTGACCAATCACTGCAAGGAAAGAAGAAAGTGTGCATTTGCATATTGCTCGCAGTCATTGGATCGGTATAATAAAGCCGTGCTGTTATTGGTTGATTACTTATGCATCATTTATCTAATTATAGAAATGTTACTTTATTTTGTTAGACATTTAACAAATGCTAAATGTGATGCATGCATACTACACACGCAAATACTGTTAAAAAAACTATACATTTAAAACCTTTAATTATTTTTTTATGTTGCTTTTAAAATATTTTTAGAGTTTAGTATGCAATATTTAGGACAGTATTCAAATACATATGGATAAATGCCCGTCTCCAGTTCGGCTGAATAAGGAGAAAGGTTTACGCTCAAGGTTAGCAACCTAGCATCTGTAAAAAATTAATTTTAGCACATTGAGGGAAAAAGTGAAAGCATTTTGATTTCGATGATACAGTTTAGTGAAGTCTGAATAAAAGTTCAATATGCAGAATCTTTAAAATCAAAGATTAAATGTACAATCACATGGAACAATCTTGCTGCCCCATGCTCTTCAAAGCAAAATGGCTTTGAAATAAGAATGAATATATATATATATATATATATATATATATATATATATATATATATATATATATATATATATATATATATATATATGTATATATATACAGGGTCTAAAATGGAACTTGTCAATATACTCTTATTTTTTATTTTTGTTGTATTAGCTTGGGAGATATCTTTTTTCAACAATGAAATCATGTCAAAATGATATAAGCTATCAATACTTGAAGTTATTTGTTTGGACCTGGTGGGGTGTGGGTTCGAATCTCACCACCGTCACTAAATGCGGGCTTACGTTCGACTTCGCCAAAATGTTCACTACTGAAATATGCGTTTTCCGTACAAGCATTCAAAGTAGTAAAAATAAATAATAATAATGGAATATAATTTTGATTGTTTTTGTAGTATGTTGCAATAACATTCGTTTACCTTTTCTGTAACAACATTTATTGTTTGAAAGCTACTAACTTTTTACTTAACATTTCTTTTTTTCAACCGGAATTGAATTATTTAGATTATGTTTAAAATCAATTCTAAAATTACGGCTTTATTTTATTAATACTCAATTATACTTGTAATGGAATACATAAATTAGTACTAATAACATTTATTTTTTTATTTACAGGGTCTAAAATGGAACTTGTCAATAAACTCTTATTTTTCAATTTATTTTGTTTTAACTTGAAATATATATTTTTTCAACAAAGTAATTATGCTTAAATAATATGGGCTATTAATACTTGAAGTTAATTGTTTTTTAATTTTTTATAATTATAAATATTTAAGTGTGTTGAAGTTTTTGGATAAAAAGCATTTAAATGGGTAAATGGTAATAGTTACACTTAAAAAATTATTAAGTTAATAACACAAAACGATTACGCAACAAAAATTTTAAAGAAAATTATTATTTCTTTACATAATTTTACAAGTGCTTACATAACCCATCGCATGTCACTGCATACATTTAAATTATAGCAAATTAATTAGTTTAAAAATTTTTTATATATATAAAATTGAACATTAATTATGCTGTAAAAAAATCAAAAAAGTTTTTAAATACTTGGCACACCATTTTTGTTTTATCGACTTGTTAAATTTTTAGTTTTATCCTGGCACAATTTTGAACACTTACGACAGTTGATTACAATGATTTAAAATCATGGTAGAAGTTTTTTCTTAACTGCTAAAAATTACGAAGAAATAAATGAAAGTTACAATTTTGGTTGAACTATTGGACAAATTACAGATTTATTTGAGATAAGTACAAGGATTGTATACAGAGATTTAGGGGATTATACACGTTTAAAAACGGCAGGAACTGGATCTGCATCATCAACTAGTAAACAAAATGATTTGTTTGTAATCACCAAATTAAAAATAAACAGAATGAAGTTCATTAAACAAATACAAAAGAAGAATTAGCTAATATTTCATATTCACTTATCCACAATTGAATGAAATCAGTCAATTTACAATTAAAGAAAAGGTTAAAATAAAGTTCCGTTGATAGCACAATATAGAAAGAAACGTGTGGAATTTGCAAAAATGTATGAAAACCGTTCAGTTTGTTTCTGGAAATCGATGTTTTTTACTGATGAGTGTGATTTAAAGTACAAACCATGGACAGTGCAGTCCACGGTTGTTAGTAGTCCCGATTTTCCTCAAGACTACAATTGTATTGTTAAAAAGGTTGCGTATTTATTATGTTTTTATGAATATTATAGAATTAAGTTCAAACAACTGCTAAAATAGAGTCAAGCAAGTAGCTACTTAAAAAGCTCAAAATTTGTAACCATTTTCGAAGAATTTTTTAAGACTGATCTACGACGAAATGTTTTGGGCAATTTAGTGGTTGTTCAAGATAATGCTCCAGTGCATACGTTAAAAAATGTAACGTATTTTTTATTACAATTTATTGTTTAGACTAAATATTCTTTAAATAGCAATAAACTGAGCTTTATTCAATTGCCTCCATACAGCCCGGACCTCAATGTAATTAAAAATCTGTTTAGTTATCTTAAACGAGGGGTGAATCGGATAGAAAATCCAGGCATATTTTAGAGAAAATTGATTATGTGTTGAAAAATTACATTCGACAAGATCATATCAATAATTTGCTTGATTCCTATCCAAAGCGTTTAAAAAAAGTTATAAAAAACCATGGTTGTTCTTTGAACTACTAAATTTGTAAAATTGGTTATGTCCATTATCTATATATGTACATATTTTATATAATTTAGTTTTAAGCAAATAATGCAGTAGTATTTTTATCTTGTCAAAATGTGTAAATTGTAGGTTTTTTGTCTAAGCGAGAATTTGGTAGTGCTATTTGTAATGCAAAATTATTTTTATTGTTTTAATTATTAGTATTGCTAAAGTGATGTTTAAAGGTTATTTTAGCAAAATGTTAATGTGTTTGATATGCTTAAGTGATATGAGGAAAGTCAGTTAACTTCAATGTGTTAATTTTGACAGGACCCATTTTAGCCCCTGTATATCGTCATGTTAACTAATGACAAAATTAATTTTTTAAACACAATAATTGTAAATTATTTCTTAGACAAAAACCAGATAATTTATGTTTTTTATCACTAGTGTCTTTGAAATATTTGAAAGCTTACGTGATATGAGCATATTCTAAACAATAAGATTATAAATAGAACTGGTTTAAATTTATTGCGTAACAATGATACAATTAAACAAAATTTAATTAAAGCAGTAAATTTCTATATTTACTGTCTGAAAAACCAGCAGCAACAGTTGTAATATAAAAAATTAAAAATCTTGGCTAATAAACCTAATCGAAATGAATGTTAAAACAACTAAACAAATGCATTTAAAACACAAAAATTAATGTTTTTTTCTGCTTTTAATTAAAAGCAAATAACATAGTAATTGAGTAAAACAATGAACAAAAAAACTAAGATTCTATAACCTATTTTATTGTATTTACTTATACTACTTTTATCATATATAGTAGTTAAATATTCTGTATTTATTTTTAAACAAAGTGTATTAATGGAAACGAATAAATCTTTTTCATACACGATAAATTACAGATGTTTTATTGTTAGGAGTTTCGGCTACCTGATGAAACTATTTAAATGTTAAATCTGTTTAAGATTAAACAGCTTTTATCTGCACCACTGATATTTTATTACAACAACTAAACGTTTTATCGAGTGTAGCTCTACAACCGTGAGCTACAGATTAAGTTTTCCAAACGCATATACTACAATTCAATAGATAGATACAATTTTAATAACTGTTACCATATTTCCTAAAGTGTAATTCTTAATGTATTGCTATAAATTACATTCTGTCTTCTACATGCTCTAAGGTTAAATTGTATTGTCACAAAACTTTTCAGTTTATTACTATTTACCTATCCCCTCCTCTCCAATTTAGTTGACCTTGTCAGATAGCGCGCTCTTGTCAATCTAACTTTGGAAATTATCAAGGCGCACATATTCTCAAAGTTGCAATAAGATTGTCATTCGTCTAACAGCATCATGGTATTTAAAAGAACAGGAGAGATTTCTCCACCAGTTTGGACGCAACTGAGCTAAACGTCATTTAAAGCATTGAGAGTTCTCTTTATAATTCCAAACAAAAATAATAGAATATATAAACTGTGAGATGAATTAATTTCATATATTCTCTTTAGTCACAAACATATAAAAAATCAGTATATATATACATAAAAATATATAATGTAATATGATGTAATTAACTTAGCATTAATAACTATACAGACATCCACATACGCAATATGCCTATGTTAAGTCCAAGCTAAATTTAATAAAGTTACAAATTGTTTTTGTGCAACGTTATTTGTACCAACGTATTTAAACTCGACAGTAATAACCTTGATATTTGTTTGTTAAAACATAAAAACAAACAATTAAAAAGAATTGAATTAATTTTAATTATAACATTATTTATGTATTTACACTTGTTAAAGATTTTTACATTTTGTTTTTTAATAATAATAATAAGAAGAAGAAGAAACATAAATTTTAACTATTAAACAAAATTTTTAATGAAATTAGTACACAAATTTAATAATATATTAATTATAATGAAAAAAATTATGAACATTGCACTTAATAATTATGTTTATATAGGTACCGACTAACTTCACTGTAGCCGATCCCAAATCCAATTGGAATAGGACAAGACCTAAAACGCATGGTTGGCAACCTGGCTTCTACAAAAGATAACTATTATTACAAAACCCTTTTGCTTTAAGAATAAGCATGGGGCAATAAGACAACAATTACAGCAAAACAACAACAACAATAACAAAGTCTCGTTGGCGTTAAATATTCTGCAAATCGAAGATTGCGATTTCTTTCGGCTTTCACTCAACCTTGTCATCTGGTAACTTTTCCATCCAGAAACGTTGTTCTTTGCCGGAATGACGTCATCTTTCATTGTTTCTACAGCAGTATAAATTTTTACAGAGGCCAGGTTGCCAACCTTGCGCTCAAACCCTCCTCCTTTATCCAGGCTTGGGACTGGCTAGATTGAATCATTTCTAATCCAAACTAGGCGGAGTTCTACAAAAGATAACTATTGCTAAAGAAACAGCGAGATGACGCTATTCCAACAATGAGGAAGTGAAAGAATGGTTTTAATTAAAAAAGAAAACTCAATCTACTATAAGTCGTTTCTTTAATGCCAATAATTTTAAATACAATTACATAGAACAATCTTGTTGCCCTATACTTTTAAAAGCGAAAACATTTTATAATAATAGTTGTAGATATCAACATGAATATGACTTTTTCTACCGTTTGTATACATAAAATTAAATAAGGAATATTTTGTATCAATTACCACCATTTTTAATTCTTAGCAATCAGTTAAAAAAGTATCAACAGTTTTTTGAAATTGTTATTGTCTTGAATGCTTTACGTCAATAGAACCCATCTTCACGCAGGTTCGAGTTGAGCGTTGTATCTCCAAACCATCCCGTTAATTGTATTAATGTAACGTCAGTTGTAATGGTGCAGTTTTCTTAGGCGTTGTAAAAGTACAAAAAAGTATATATTAATTTAACGTTTAACCATTTAAGCAAACAATTTTGACTTAGAAATGAATAAGTCTCCAATTTGAAATCGTCCTATTAACCAGCTCAATTATTTCCTATATAGATTGATCATTTTAAAATTTTACCTTTACAATAATAATCGATATCAACAGCGTCTATCAAAACCAGCATTTTGTACGTCCATTAATCGTTGCACTATCCTTGTGTTCTATATATTTTCAGTTGTGTATGTGTGTGTGTTCGTATTTGTACTTATCGATCTATTAATTTTGTGGTGTGTTCGGATACTTGATGTAGATACAAACGACACATAAAAGGCGCACGTCTGTCAGTACGTACAATGACCTTGACTAAATCAATAAACGGCAATATGAGCAACACCCGAAATTCAGTGTCATTTGTTTGATTACGAATGCCAACTTAACAACATGTTCAAAAAATAATACAATATATTCATAGTTGACTGACGTTTCAATTTATATGTAATGCAGTTGACACATGTCGGAAAAGATTATTCAGAGCAAACTATTCATATTATTACTAATAATATAACTATAACTATTATTATTATTATTACAATTGTAATCATTATCATTATTATTTTTATTATTACTATTATTATTATTGATTTTATTTTTTTATTTTCATGATGATTATTATTATTATTACAATTTTTATTATTACTATTATTGTTATTCTTCTTCTTCTTATTATTATTATTATTATTATTATTATTATTACTATTATTATTATTATTGTTGTTGTTGATTTGTAAGAAGTTGCTTCGATGATTAAGATGAAACATATTTTTGCAAGTGAATATTTAACGATGTCAAACCAGAACTCGTCTTGAGCGCTAATGATAAAATTCAAACTTTTATCTATATAACTACAAATTCGGCACATCTGTAATCTCAGTAATAGCCAAGCCATTTATAATAAAATCATACTGACAGTCTCATTTACTAAACGTATATGGTTTTAAAATTTATTACCAGCACTAATTGAGAGTCCTTGTTTGTGTAAAATGTTGCTAGTAAAACTTTCAAACTATAAAATCGAGAAACAACTATAATATTAGTGCGATGAAACACATAAATACCACAAAATACATTTTGTTAAATTATGAAAATATTTTGCAGCTTTACTTTGATTAACACACTTCTGGCTTCAAATAGTCAAAATTGTAAATATTCTACACAAGAAACCAATATATACAATAATTAATTGTTAACATTATTAAATGAAACTAAAACAAATAATTTAAATTTTCTCTAAAACTATCAAGTAAACACATGTCTATGCTTTCAAACAAGTTATTTTTTATAAAAAAAACTATCATAAATCAAAAATTATCCAATCAAAAACAATCCAAAGAACTTCCCACCCACACACTACCATTAATCCGAAAATAAACAACCAATAAAATTGGACCAATCAACTTGAAATAAATATCTAACCCCAACGCTTTTTTTCATTCCCTTTAGAATGCAATTTTGAAAAAAATTGTTTATTATCCCCCCACCATACATGTCGGTATTATTATTTTGCATAGGGGGAAACCAAGTGTGGCATAAGCGAAAGTAGTAGTGAGCTTGACTATATTGGTAATAGCACTGGGTGCGTGACGCTGTTGATTCGATTTTTTTCTCTGTTTGATTGAGACACATTCACACATAGGCACGCATACACATACAAACGACGTGGTAAATGTAACAATTTATATGACTCATAGATGTGTCGTCAGACTATGGTCCCATCCATAAGGAACTGGATAGTTTGAATAGTTTAATAATAGCAAACTGACGATTCAAATTATTTTATCACGTTTTTTGTACACATTTGTGGATCGTTATATTTATTTGAAAAAAAATCGGATTTTTTTAAATTATTGAATTAATTGTGTTGAGTGAGTTTTTTTCCGGCTTTGATGAATGTTTGTAATGTGCGAAAATAATTGTAGTTTTTCGAAATGTACAGTATCGCTTTTGTTAGATGACTACAGATTAATGTTTTTTGTCATATCGGTAATAAAATTATTTTAGTTGAAAAATGTGTGTATCTAGAGGAGTACATATTTAATTTTTTTTGCGTATTTATTTGCAATATTGTGGTTTTTATCCTTTTTTTCGTGGATTTATTTTTATTTAAACAATTTAACCAGATTTTGATGTTAGTCAACTAAATCTTTAAATTGTTTTAAAAAAAATTTGATAATTCGTTTTTTATACAAACATATGATTGATAATTTTAACAACAAAAAATTTTCAGCTGGTTTATTGATTATTATTATTATTATTATTACTATTATTATTATTATTATTATTATTATTATTATTATTATTATTATTATTATTTCATTAAATGTTATTTATGTTTTGGGTTCATTTATGTTTAAATTGTAACTTCATTTTGGTATGTATAAACAAAAAAAATAGTTTAATGTATATTAAACTCGAGTTACGTTTTATCAGTGTTCTTATATTACATATTCTGCAATCAAATTGTATTGCTTT
This sequence comes from Cardicola forsteri, assembly GCA_025895645.1. NCBI lineage: Eukaryota > Metazoa > Platyhelminthes > Trematoda > Strigeidida > Aporocotylidae > Cardicola > Cardicola forsteri. Next base: position 1,123,883 of record JAKXYG010001440.1, read on the forward strand.
TATACTGTAATACGATACTTTGTAAATGCAATAACATGGATAAATTGTCACAAATGGTTTATGTTAAAAAATAAATATGATTTACCAAAGATAAACTTTGAAATTGCCGATAAACATTTCTATTAAAATGGTGTAAATTCAAGAAATGTGAAGGAAATTTTGTATAAGTCACATACACACACACACACACGTATAAAGGCCAATAAGTAGTGCCGCCTGAAAATTGTTTTTTTTTTGACCAGGCGGCTATTATTTTATTTTATTCCCAAATCCTTTCATTCTGAAAAGCATGGGGCAATTCAAGATTGTTCCATGTGGATTGTACATCAAATGTTCGGTTTCGAAGATTGTGCAAATTAAAAATTGGAAATTGTGATCGGATTGTGCCGAATCCTGTCATTGGAATTATGCCACTTTCGTTTCTTTGCTGTAGTTTGATGAAATGGTGTGTTTTAGCAATATTTTCGTTTAACAGATGCCTGGTTGCTAGCCTTGCGTTCGAAACATCTTCCTTTTTCAACCGGGCTTAAAACCGGCTACGGTAAATACCTTTTTTAGCAATTCACCTAAATTGGATTGTTCCATATGAATGTACATCCAAGTTTCGGCTTTGAAGGTCGTATATATCAAAAACTGAAATTCTCTACAGAGTTTGCTCAACCCCGTCATCGGAATCCGTGCTGCTTTCAATTCATTCCAATTGTTTTTTTGGTAATATTTTCTACAAAAGTGAGGTTGCTAATCTTGCGTTCAAACCCTTCTCCTTTTTCAATATCACTGATTCTGTTTATTTGTACAATATTACAACAAGTTATCTTTACCAAATAGTAAAGATCTTTGATTTGAACCAATTAAGAGCACTGTACATCTGTTTCATCCTATGGCTTCTCCTTCTTATTATTGTACAGCTTTTGTGAGGGATTGGCCATTTTTGTCCATTTAGTTTTACATTGAACCAATCTGAAGCATTATTACCATTCAATCGTTTTGAAGTGGATTTTTTACTGCCGGTTGTCCTTCCTGCCGCAAATCCTTCTCCTTTATCCAGACTTAGGAATAAGTTGATAGGGTTATTTGTTATCCTCACTAGACCGAGTTTATCCTATAGCTGTTTCATCCATAAAGTGTTGAGTTAAAACCTAGATTGGCGTAAATTTGATTGCGTATGAGATTTAAAAAGTACGCACCTCCAGTTTCTAATTGACTTAAGACAAGCATGTTTCAATGTGACAGTTCTAAGATTGTACAAATGGTTATAACAGTCTCTCAAAAAAATCCCACTGTAATCCTATTTTTTTTATTTTTATCATCATTATTATTCAATGTTGTCAAAATCACCGATTTTTTTAAATCTTTAATAAAAAATAGCTACACTTATTTTTCGGCGATTCCCATATATTTCTAAAAAATTACTCATTCTGTTTTCTTTTTTAGCGAGAGCACACAATCATACATTTGTTAAACCTTTTTAAGGGATCAAATTAATTTTACTATTATTTATTTTATTTTAAAAATATTATTTAAAAATTAATATTTCGCAACAATATTCTATTCATTTTTTTGGCTTTTTTATTTGTTACATTTTGCCATTTGATTACATTTCACTTTAAATTGCAACAATTTTGCTCAAACCTATTTCCAATTTATAGTTTGACCTGTATTTTTCAAATTTATTTTTCAGCTTTATCATATCTTGACTAACACATAATACACCCTATTTGGTTCAAAACACAGGTGTTATAAATATTCTATATTTGTAAAATTTATAACAATAAATATATGCATAGATTTGCCATCAAAGGGGAGGGGGCATGTATTCAAATTTCATTAATTTCAAATTGTTATTTTTTTGTTTACGAATGTGTATAATATTTTCCTTTATGTACTGAATGGAACAATTTTTACTTGATGTACCATGTTTGTGTAACAAAGTTATGTAATAATGTTGAAACATGCTTAATTTTGTTCGTTGATAAAAAAAAATAATAATATCCAAACATTTAGTTTGGGGCAAGATAGATTCTAGACCTGCACGTCTTGTATCGATTTTGTAAAAAACTAGAGGCAGCGGAATTTCAAACGGTTGTACTATAATAATCGTGTTGATGATTACTTTTAGTCCAGTGATGTCCAGTGATGTTTACCAAATGTTATGTGGTCTATCAATTCCAAAATCGTTGTTGATAGTAGTGGTGGTTTTTCGGGATAGGGGCGGTAAATTTTAAAATTCGACCTAGTAATTTTCTTTTCAAAACATTCGGTAAGATTTAATTGAAATGAATGTCACATGGGGGATCAGGTACATATTTTGGTAAAACATTCAAATATGTAGAAATAATTTGTTGTCCCATGATGCTCTTTTTAGATGATATATATATTTGTTACTTTTATTATAATCCTGTTGCCCTATGCTCCTTAGAGCGAAAGGGTTTTGTTAAAATAGTAATTGTAATGGTGGTTTTTATATTATTACTAATACTGATATTTAATTCCAAATAGTATTATATATATATATATATATATATGTTTATGTTTGCTACTTTGAATGTTTTACGAGAAATATCTTTCAGCAGTGGACATTTTAGCGAAGCCAAACGTTGGCCCGCATTTTAGTGCCGGTGATGGGATTTGAACCCATGCCCACACAGGTTCAAATCAAGCGCTGTACTGCTGGACCATATATATATAAACGGTATCATTTTAGTACATTTTCAAAGATAGGTTGTTATAAATTGTTGTTAATAAAAGTGATTTAAAAAAATTAAATCATCTTGTATAAAACAAAAAAATTCATTTACACGTTTGTTTTATTTTCGAAAAAATATCGAAAATAATAAATTGTGTTGTTTTATTTAAGTAATTGAGCATTTTTCAAAATGTCGGATTCTGTTTAATTAATTCAGGGCTTCCTTTGGTGTCAGAATAAGACAACTTGCTATCTGAAACATACAAAAATATTATATTTTGTAGCTAAAAATACATTGTTGGTATTAATTAGTATTTCGAAATAACTCAATTATAGTCCACAATTTATATTACTAATATTAGGCATAAAGCAGCAAAATTAATTAAAATTATCCAAAGTATAATTAATACTTTTTATTTATTTGTAAAACATTAAATATTTTACGAGAAACACCTTTCAGTAGTAGTCATTTTAGCGAAGTCGCATTTAGTGCCGGTGGTGAGGATCGAACTCATGCCCACCCAGATTCGAATTAAGCGCTGTACCGCTAGACTACCCCCAGCACAGAATTGGTAACACATTGGGAAAAGAGTGGCAGAGCTAGTTAGAACGTAAAACTTAAAGCTGTTTGGCCATGAATTGGATTACTACCACTGGTACTAAATGCGGGCATTTATTTGCCTTTACTTATTAAAAAATGATTTCCATCAAATAAACACTGAATTAAATCGTCATTGTTTTACGACAGCTGAATAGCTAAGAGATCAGATTTCTCATCCGTAATATTAACACTAGTCAGAGATGGGACTTGCATTCCAATTCTTTCATGAAAACTTTGTTGATTTGCCTTCAACTGTTTAAACAAAATTCACTGGTATGCATTTAATGCAACAATTGGATTTGAATTTACAATATGAGACTAATAATTGCGCGTTTTTGACATAAATAAGCCTTTACAAAATGTTTTTTAAAGCAAAAATGTAATTATTTTGGGCTATGTGTAGTGAAACAACTAAACGGATTATTGATTTTTAAAACTGTATTTCTGTTAAAATCAATAATTAATTCGGACGCAATAGGATTACCGGCATACTGAAAACAAAAAAAGCTTGGGTTAAAATTACGATATAGTGTACCAAACTCTAAAATGGCTGCACAACATTAATCAAAGATACAAAATAGTGTCTTTAGAAAGTGCAGAACTTTATATCTATTTGAACAAACTGAAATACATTTTTAGAAAGTTTATTATTATGTGTTAAAAATGAAATAATTGAATAATTGTAATAAAAACCAATAAAATGTACGTATTTTTAATTGCCAGCTTTGTACAACTGTTACATCTATATGACTTTCCACTTATTTGTAATCAAAACTCATTTTCTCGCGTTATGAATTCCGCACATGGCTACGCGGATCGCAAAGACACGTCGACTGTCCAACCGCTTTCTTCCTATTCCATCGCTCAGTACAATGACCAATTGCTCACAACCACTACCACTACTACTAATAAAACTGTTACTAGTAATATTTGTTTCAACAATCACAACAATAATGGATTACTGGATTTGAATAACAATTCGTACATGAACTTTTCCCATATATCGAGCGGAGGTCAGATGACGCCTCTGGGCTTACCAACAGTCCACTCAGGTCACCAGATTGTCAGCCCCATACCCAATCATTTCAAATCGGACAGTGAACCTTTTTATTTCCCATCACCAAACAATACCTATAATCACCATCACCATCATCATCATCACCAATCTCCCAATTACAAATTTTATCCACGTCCAGATGATGTTGATACAAACAAGAATATGATGTCGTCTTCAAAGTATTATTCAAACCAAATGGTTGTTCATCAGACGAAATTTAAATCAAATTTAAATTCCGACTCATTTTTGTCTCTGTCGACAACAACATCCAATTCATTTGCCAAGACGGTGGACGTACGAGCCAAGTTGTCGATGCAGCACGATCCAACGACAAATCCTGCGTCTTGTGGTCAAAATGCGCACGTTTTCAAATTGACGGATTCTTTGGAACCATCAAATGTGTGGACTCGTGTCATGTCTAGTCATTCAAATCGGGGACCTGTAGCTTTCGGTTCGTTGAATATGAAATATCGAAGACCTTGTGATATATGCGGAGACATTGCAGCTGGATTTCATTGCAATGCTTATGTATGCGAAGCGTGCAAGGTAACCTTGTTTATTGTATGTGTGTTATGATTATGATAATGATTATTATTTTTATAATAATAATTATTATTACTATTAGTACTATTCTTAGTAATAATAATAATGTTATAATAATAATAACAATAATAATCATTATTATTATTATTATAACATTATTATTACTGCAATTTAGAATTGTCAGATTTATCAATTGATAAGTATATTTGATGTGAACCAACTAGGAGAACTGTATAGTTATTTCATTCTTGTTAAAAATTATTAAACTATATACTTTTACGTTTTATACGGATTCGAACGTACGTAATTAAAAATTTTAAACGAAAACCTTCTTTTGTGAATGTAAAAGTACCAATATTATTCCAAATTACAAAAACATACTACTCTCAAACCTCCCATTTCACTATTATTGATGCCCTGTACCCGGTTAAATCAGTAAGTCAAACATCCCACTTTTTAACTTAACGATCAAGGGTTTGGGTCGAGTTGAATTTTTTGTAAAGCTAATAATCCTGATATATTTGAATTATGCCTACAAAGTTTCCATTTTTAAAAATGGTGATATTTTAAGCATCTAATATGAACCCAAATCAACACAGGTTGGTGATAGAGTGTCTCTGTCTTAACGGGTGAGCGCAAGTATACACCTAGAGTAGCTAAAGGGTATTTTCAGATATAAGTATATCATATTAATAACCGTCGGCCTAAAAGAGGAAACTTTTGAAAAAAATCAAGCAACCTCGTTAATCATTGCATAAACAATGACATTGGTATAACGAATAATCATTTGATAGTCGAAAAACTTTATTACTTTTTTATTTATTATTATTATAAAACAGTAATAGCAAAAACAACAATAAAGTCCCATAATTTAAAAAGAATATGAGGCAACAAAATGATTCCATGTGCTCGACCATTTTGCCAACATTTTTGTTTGATCCCATGAAATATTTCAATTAAATTTTCCCAAAAAGCTTTTGCCCAAGTTTTCTGTGGTCTACTCCTGCCTTTCTTTTGCCATGATCAACTGTCCATTCCAAAACCATTTTTGTTGGTCTTTTGGGCGGCAAAAGTAGGATTTGACCAAGTAATTTTCTTTGTCTAATCACTTCTTTGCCGCTATTTACCGGAATGGCGTTCTCTTATTGTTTTTGTAGTAATATAGATTTTTGCAGAGACCAGGTTGGCGGCTTTGCGCCTCCTCCTTTATTCAGACTTGGGACTGTCTAGTTTGGATCATTTCTAATCTTCTCTATGCGGAGTTCAAAGTTTTTTGAACATATAAGATATAAGAGGAGACTTTGTATATGTAGGACCAATAATAAAGCGACCAACCCACTTATTCATTCTATTCTTCTTCTCAAATGTATTACTTGAATGTTTTACACAAAACATTTATTTTAACAAACAAACATTCAGTGTTGATGGCCGAATCAAATCTGCGTTTACAGAACTACAAGTCTTGCAACTTAGCTACGTGCTTCACTGGTGACATGTTATCTTGCTACAAGATTAAAAATAATTTTATTGTGAAAGGTGCACGTAACAAGACAAATAGTTACTCTATTATCATTATTATTATTATTAATTTTTTAACATTTTTATTGCTATTTATTATATTTTATTGAACTGTTTTATTTTCTTGGTCAAATGTAATTATGATTAAGTAGAAATTACTAATTGTGTACTGGAGTGACCAAGTTGGTAGAGCGCCAAACATGGGTTCGATTTCCATCTCTAGCACTAAATACGGGCTCTTGCTTAGCTACGCTAAAATCTTCACTTATTGAAAGCTATTTTTAACCAAACATTGATGGAATAAAAATGTTAAAAAACAAAGATTAACATTCATGGGTTTTCAAGAAGGATTTATTCGAATTGTCCGATTCACTTAAATAATAAATCCACCTGACTTCAGTCAATCAGGAGTATTGTACAGCTGTTTCATCCTTGTTTGGCATGTACAGTACATTCGATGCCATCACTGGGTGATTTATAAATTTTGATTCATTTTCAAGTTGTTTGGATATAAAAAGAAATTGACGAGAAACTAAATTAATTAGAAAATAAATAAATAATTTAGAGTCGTTGATTTTTTAGGTATTTAAATCATAATTTGTTATTCAATTGACTAGTAATTAGTCATTTTAATTTACACAAAGATGTAAAAAGTAAACGAATTCAACACGTTATAAATATATACGGCAGTTTTTTAAATAAATTTTTGTATCGTCGTCTTGTTGTACATTGAAAAATAATCAAACAATTGTTTGCGTTAAAAGACAAAACAAAGTTTAAATTAAAAATGTTAGTATCGTTATACCTGTCGTACGACACTATACAATAAAATATCCTTGTAATGTGAAACTTTTACATTTTTAGATTTAAAAAACTGTTTAATTTGTGTCTATAGCTGTTTTGTAAAAAAACGTTTGTTATTGATGTGTCGGAGCAGTCTGGTGGTAAAACACTAGATCTGCACTTGAGTGGAGATGAGTTCCAGTGCCATTATCGGCACTCAAATGCGAGCTCCTGTTCGGCTTCGTTAAATGTCCACCTGTTGAACAATGTTTCCCGTAAAACATTTAAGCAATAAAAATCCAATAATTTATTTTTTTATTTTTTATTTTATGTTTACTACTCTGAATGTTTTACGAGAAACATCTTTCAGCAGTGGACATTTTAGCGAAGCCGAACGTGGGCCCGCATTTTAGTGCCGGCGATGGGATTCGAACCCATGCCCACCGAAGTCCAAATTCGAGCGCTGTACCGCTAGACCACCCCGGCATAAATAATAATAATAATAATAATAATAATAATAATAATAAACGTGATGACCTGTGTTTATAACTACTTGGCTTAGGTGTTTTGGTATGTTCTTAGTTAAAATGTTGATATAGCTTTATGTAATCTAAATTTTAACAAATAAATTGATTTAGACAAATATTTTTTCGATTTAAAAATGTTAATACATGTTAAGTTTTATCATACTAAAAACAAAATAAATATCGTTAATATCAGAACTATTAAATAGCGATTTTCAAAAATGTAATTATTTTTATTTGAGCCCGTGCCGGGGTGGTCTAGTGGTACAGCGCTCGAATTCGGACCTCGGTGGGTATAGGTTCGAATCCCATCGCCGGCACTAAAATGCAGACCCACGTTCAGCTTAGATAAAATATCCACTGCTGAAAGATGTTCCTCGTAAAACATTCAAAGTAGCAAACATAAAATTAAAAAATAATAATTAATTAATTAAAAAAGCGAAGCCGAACGTGGGCCCGCATTTTAGTGCCGGCGATGGGATTCGAACCCATGCCCACCGAAGTCCAAATTCGAGACATTTAGTTGCATTGTAATTTCGAATATTTTTGCGGTTTGAAAAGTACGTAAGTCAACGCTGTAATTTAAGTACAGTTTTGGTCAATGTTTTCAAGGCTTGGTTCAGATTTAGGCAACTTGGAAATAATGAAAACCGAAAATTACACCATACATAGTCAGTTAATTTGTTTAATTTTGTTTATTATCAAAAGAAGAATGTTGAACACCAATATATTTATGGTATTTATATTTGAATGTCACCAATTTGCATAGTGTTTGGTCGTGACACCAAACTGCATTACCCTAAATTGTTTTTTCTTGTTGTTGTTGTTGTTTCTTGAACAGGAATTTTTTAATAGTTTTACAAATTGTGTACTATTAAAATTATTTTTGATAACATCAATTAAATTTATTATAAATAATAACTAAACAAGGTATGTGTTTACTACTCATAGCTCGATAAATAAAAGTTGGATAAGTGTAGGTTTAAATGTCTATGAGACTTGAAGGCTACGCTTTGTTGGTAATTTCTAACGAGGATGAAACAGTTCGCGGTTGATTCAAATAATCTATATGTACTATTAGGTCAACTAGACAAATTATTAAATGATGGACACTAGAAATACCAAACTCCGTGTAGAAAGGATAAGAAATAAATTGATTTAGTCAGTTTTAAGTCTGGATAAAGGAGGGTTTATGGCAGGAAAGGCATCCGGCAGTAAAAAAACTGACGCCAAAACTATTTAATGGTCACAATGCCTCACATTGGTTCGATACATAGGCAAATGGAGAAAATTAATCAGAAACAGTAAGCCTTCATAAACGACGAAAAACATGTAAAAAGGAGAAGATACTGAAAAACTTTATGATTATCCTATTTATTTATTATTTTATTTTTATTTTATTTTATGTTTATTACTTTAAACGTTTTACAAGAAACATCTTTCAGCAATGGACATTTTGGAAAAACTGAACGTGGGCCCGCATTTTAGTGCCGGTGGTGGGATTCGAACCTGTGCCCACCGAGGTCCAAATTCGAGCGCTGTACCGCTAGACCACCTCGGCAATATTAAGCATTCGTCTTCGTTTTCAATAACACAACTAAACTACTACACAATTTATAATAAAATTAATTTTGTTGGTTAGTTTATTTAAGTTCTTCTATAGCTAGTTCTCGATTTTTACAGTGATTAAACAGAAAGTGAATTGTATTTTTTTGCGCTGTTTCTACGCCTCAATTATTTGATTTGAGTGGAATTTGTATAAACACTTTTTTAAATGCAAAAACTACAATAGGATTACGTAATCCAACTTTAAACAAAAGAGGTTTAATTGTAATTTTTTTCATTTGAAAACCAAAATTTTAAGCACTTGTTCCACGTTTACCAGTTGGTTTTAGGGTAACTAAAAACTCTAAAGTTAAAACCGAATAACTTTTACTGATTTTGTTCAAAAAGTAAGTATAACAGTGTCAATCAAAAGGCTTTGTTTATACACAACTATATGAATTTGTTGAATGTACAGTTATAAAATAGTTATAAAAAATTCAATTTTTGTTAAAAATAAAAAACCGGTTGAATATATAACGTGTAGAGAATATATATTATGCGTTTATATGTAAAAACATTTATCAAAACCAAGGAAATTATTATAATATTTTCTAACTTTTTATAATTGCAAAAATATTGATTGAGACTTTGAAACATTTTTAAAACATCATACAACAAAATTTGAAAAATCATATAAAAATGTTTGTGTATGTTGAAGCTAAAAACCGATGTATCGTTGACAAAACATCTTTTTATAATACGTTTCATCATCAATAAAGATGAGAAAATCATTTTTGATACATTTAAATTTGAAAATTCAAATGACAAATATGAATTATTTTCTCTTTCCAGTAAAAAGTTGTTGTTAAAAAAAACAATTTCATATTTAACAAATGCTTCCAAGTCTATTTTACGATAATTTTTTTTTGCATTCTTGAATTCAAATCCTATCTCGTCAAGAGCAAATATGGAAATGTTTTCAATTTTTCCATTGTTGAATACATTTTTGTAGACTGGAACGCAATTTTAAAGTTTATTTGCCTATTGTTTCTTTAGTGGTATGAGAAAAAGTAGGTGACCACGTGGAGATTATTCATTTCAGGATGGATGATTCATTGTGGTCATCTTTTCATTATTTCTGTACTTGTACGACATATTAAACGACCGATTTCAATGGCTTGATAAGCGTAACAAACGTAGAAGAATAACAAAGTTTCTTAGCTGGTAAATGGCATTCTGTTTGCAAAGATTGACGAGACCACCTGATTTTTTGTCAGGGTTATCTCCCTTAGCCTAAGAGATACATACAATATACATATATACCTGAAGATACCTTTTAGGTATCTTGAGTGTGTGCTTGCACCCACCCGCTGTAGCAGAATTCCAGTTATACCGCTGTGCACTCGATCCTTGCTGTTATTATCCTAGATACCTATAAGCACCTAGTCCAGGATGCACTACATGGAGGATGAGCAGTCAGGAATATCATCATCAATTTAATGTACAAGCATATGAAACAATCTTATTTTCTGGTATTAAATAATGTAGCGATCTGTCTATGAAGAAATAATTGAGCCTCTACTAGATGAAGATATTCTCCTTGCTATAAATGAAATGTAGTTAAAATACAAAATTGGATTCAGTGTGTAAATGTCATTTCTGGGATAAATAATCATCATCGTCAATAGAAAAAACAAAGATTATGTGGTGGATAATTTTTACTTATTTCAACCCTCCCTTCTCACTACGTACTTGGGTAGACCGAGAATTAGTGTAATGTGGCAATAGCATCTCGTTGAATTAAACGTTTTTGACATATTTTTTTAGGAATATTTCTCAGCCAAAAGTCCGGTTTTCAAAACAGATACTACGTAGTCTAAATTATGGCCCTTTATTTAGACTTGATATTGTAGTTTTTAAAAATCAATAAAGTACAGCAGGCCCTCAATTGCTTACTCTTTAATTATGCTGAATTAATTGGGTCAATAATCACAACGTTAACTTAACCAAACAAATAATAAATAGATGATAATCCAGAGGTGCGATAACATATACAGCCACAAACTACATTATGATAATTTGTCGTTTTTTACATGTATTCACAACTTTGGTTAGTGTATCATGATTTTCAACCTAATATCAAATGCTGTATTTTGTAGGGTGAATGATACATGTGAAATATCTTGTTACTTCAAATGACCTTGAACAAATTCAAGGACATTTATATGACTAAATTTGCCCAAAATTATCCTTGCTATACAATTTTTGTATTTTGCATAATCACAATAGAAATACCTGTTGGACAATGTGTATTTATTTGTTTTTCAGCCTGCCTGCCTGCCTGCCTGTGTACTTAGGCATAGCCAGACAGTTAGATGACCTTGGTATCCCGTAAACAGGCCACAAAATTTTATTGCTTTATCAACACATTTCATTTTTAATTCTATTTTCAATATCAACTGCCACCTGTGTTTGTTTGTTTGTAACGATGACGGGGGTACAACTATATATTGTTACACGTGCTCAGTGTATAGATGTACGAACATGCATTTGGATTACACATCTACCTTTCTTTTTCTCTATTCGTTTTGCATTTGAAACCCCGCCACATGGTACAACGTATCTATTGTGTCTAGGGTGGCTCGATCAGACTGAATATATTTCAATTTGTTCAATTAACCTACCAAACAATTTTCAGTTTGCAATGGCAATGCAAATGGTGTGTGGGTGTTTAGACTTAAGTGCTTTGTACCCATGATATTCAATCATGCATTGATTGGTCAGCTGAGTTACGTGTTTGTGCGCACATACGCACACAAATTTGTCATTGTTTTGAGACGGCACACAAACGCACGGATTGTAAAATTACTTGTCGCTTTCAATAAACCAATCAAATTTCAGTGATGGGGTTTATAGGATGTCGAAGGGTACAAGTTATCCATTTATCGAAACCGTAAGTCTAGTACCGAGGTAGCGCAGGAAGTTAAGTGACTACATTTCACTGCTGATATCAAACGCGCAACCTGAGCACATTTGATTATAAAAGATTTTTCGTAAAATACTGGAACAAAAGATATTGAAAAAAACTATGTGTTGCTACAGTTTATTGTGTACAACTGGGTTACACTTTTATGACATTTGAAAAAAATTATTACAATGACTGTATTAATAGTGCAAAACCATTTCGTTGTGGTAAACATGAATCAACAAGATTGTCCCATGTTATTGTACTTACTGGAATGGTATCCTTTAGTTGTTTGTAGCAATGTTCATTTTTCAATCAGGTCAAGCTGCTAACTCCAAGCTTCCTCGTCCTTGCTCAACCGGATGTGGAACCGGTTGAGATAAATTTTAATAAATCTAATTATTATGAAAACAATTTTTCACACTGAGGAGTTTAAAGTTGAAATCCTAACGACAATTACCATCTTAACTAATCTAGATTGCGGTCGATTCTGTACAATTCGACCCCATTAAAAAATTCAACGTTTTGTCCTTCGTTTGTAATAATTAGAGCTTAATATTTATTTCAATCTACCCTCTCGATGTATATAAAGTTTGAAAATAGGGTTAATATGTTGTTATTTTATGTTTGCTACTTTGAATGTTTTACAAGAAACATCTTTCAGCAGTGGACATTTTATCGAGGCCGAACTCGAGGCCACATTTTAGTGCCGGTGGTGGGATCCGAACCCTCATGCCCACCGAGGTCCAAATCGAGCGCTGTACCGCTAGACTGCTCGAAGTTGTTTTCTATGTAAACGGCTATGCAGACCAACATTTTTATTATTAATTAAAATTGAATTAAAACTAGTGGGGTTTATTAGTTTTTATTGTTTAAGAAAAGTTGTTTAGCAAACAAATATTCAGTAAAGTTCCTCGAACAACTCTGTTTTCAATTTAAATCCCCAATCATGGACTTTTCTAAAAATATAAAAAATATACAATATTTTAATGACAAAATCCATATATCAATGGGTTTTTAAGGGATTGTTTGTTTTTAGAATTGTTATAATAGAATTGTCAGATTCACTTGAATAATAAATTCGTTAGGTTTTTTTTAAGTTAACCAGGAGCTGCTACGTTACTACCGGTTTAGCAAGTGAGAGAACCCTTTTACTAGGACTTTACCATATAGGTCCTTGCATTTGAGAACACTGGGCAATTGGAATTGATCAGATTCACTATAAATAATAAATTTACAGGTCCAAAGTCATTCACTCGTAGCTCAGTGGTTTAAGGCGCTGACCTGACACCAATTAGGACGTTGGTTCAAGTGTATGTGTGTGTAAAACTTGAGAGATTTACGCTGCTGATGATTCCAAATAAGGATGAAACAGCTATACAGTGCTCCTGTTTGATTTAAAAAACCTAGTGAATTAGTTATTCAAGTGAATCTGACAATTCTAATATAACAATTCTAAAAATCCACATAAACGAAATTTTAATTGTAATTTTTATGTTTTTTGAAATAATTAATGCATTACCAATTTTTGTGCTTAAAGTCATTCTCATTCATTTATTCATTATAGTTGGCGATGGAGTTAAATTTTTATTATTTCTATTTTGTACGGCACAGCAAACAATCTACTTCGGTGGCACCCAGTCAAGAATACACCACGTAGGGGCGACACTCAAAACTCCTTCGGATTATTGACATTTCATAAAGTTATTGTTCTCTTCTCCTTTTCAGAAATTTTTCATACGCAGTTCCAAAGCGGATAACTTCAACAAATATAGCTGTACTAAATCGAATACATGCGAAATCAACAAGGATACGAGAACGCATTGTCAACGGTGTCGTTATCAAAAATGCATTCGGTTGGGAATGGTTTTGCCAGGTACTTAAATTAAAAAAAAATTTTTTTCTTTGTTTAATGACTGCGTTGGCAATAGGGAGAGATAAAGTTCAGTTATTAATTCTCCGATTTTTTTGTAATTTGAAGATTTCCAAGTTGAATTTTTAATTTTGTTCTTTAAAAAAAATCTAATTAGAAAATTGATATTAATGTTAATAAATAATTGTAATGTATCAGAAGTATATTGTATAATGTTTCTGGTGCTTTTAGACTTCTAGCCAAGTATACAATGAAGTTTTGAATCCTACTACCACCAACACTAAATGCGAGCTGTCACTTGACTGCTTTGAATATCTACTTGCCAACATTGTTTTTTGAAAATAGTGTACTCATTGTTTGTTCAAGTAACTGCTAATAAAGGAGTTGTTTGTTAATGAACTTTAATAGTTGTACATCAAAGTTTAGGTGCTTTTTACACATCTTTTTAAACCAATTTATTTTTCCAGAGAAACTTTGATGATAGTTGTGAAAATTGGTATGATAAGTTGATATTATTTCTTCATTTATTTTATTTTTACTACTTTAAATATTTTACGGGAAACATCTTCTATTAGTGGATATTTTAGCGAAGCCGAACGTGGGTCCGCGTTTGGTGCCGGTAGCAGGGATCGAATATATGCCCACCCAAGTTTGAATCGAGCGCGGTACCACCAGATTACCCCCGCCCAATAAGCGTTTGATTACTCCACCGGCGCAAACTACGAGCTTTTGGGTTTGCTTGTGTTGATAAGTGATCACAAAAATAAATATTCAAACAGTAAAGTTGGCACAGCAAGTTAACAGATTTACACTTTTTCAATTTATTAATTTCAGTTCACGAACAAGATCGCTAATTATTATTACAATATTAATAATAATAGTAAAGTAGGTTTTTGTAATTAAACATAACCAAACTTGTGCAGTATTCCAGTACCTATACGGTAAAAGCTCTAGTAGCAGATATCATTCACTTGCTTATTAGAGGTAGTAACTTACAGTATTTGAGGGCACTGAGCAATTAGCATCGATCGAATTCACTACAAATAGTAATTTTATAGGGTCAGTTTTAAGCACCCCACAGCTAAGTGGTTAAGGCATTGGCTTGACACCAGAAGGACGTGAGTTTAAGATTATGTGAAACTTTGAAAGGTATGCAAGGATCAAACAGCTGTACAGTGCTTCTACTTGACTGAAATCAAGTAGATTTATTATTTTATTTATTTTTTATTTTTTTTATTTATGGTTATTGGCTTGGGTACTTCAGTAGAAGTAGCTTTCAGCACACACAAAAATATGTACAATTATTAAAAATACAATACAATTAGCAGTGTATAACATCAGTCCAAAAAAAGTAAAGTAAGGTTAAATTACATAGGCTAGAAAAAGAAAAAAATTCAAAATCAAAGTATATTCAAAAGTCATGTTCAATATGATATGCGTAAAGAGGCATGGTATTATTTAGGGGACACTATGTGCAAATATGTCAATATATAGAAAATGCGAATGATTCATGACTCATGAGTGAGCATGGCTAATAAAGTAATGCCCTGGATGAAGGTTAATAAATGGTCACAAATTAAAATGGGCAGATTAAAACAACGGTAATTGGTCAGACCAAAGAAAACGAAAAAAAACACTCATGATTTGGATAGGCTAATGTAAAGGTTCAAGTGAATCTGACCATTCTAAAATTTCTTCCTTGAAAACCCATTAATAAAAATTATTCTTTTATATTCCATCACTAGTTTGGCTAAAACGAATAGGATAATTGTGTCATTTTTTCCCAGAGCACACATTCCGCTTTGTGTAAACATTGCACATAGTTGGCACATTTTTAAGACGTTATTGATTTGTTTTGGTTTGTGCTAAATTAAGACAAGAAAATGTTGGACTACTTTTAGAAAAACTTCAAAGGTTGTCCATAATGTCGCTCTATAATTTGATAAATTTATTACAACTACTTCAATGCGTTTGAGTAAATTTATAGCAGCACAAATAAACGACCATTATGTTTCACACAGATAGGTTACTGCTATATTGGAGATTGAATGTTTGTGGTTTTATAAATCGAACATTTCTAAACCGGTGAATTAGAGTGATGGCTGAATTGCCGGACTACCTCGTTTCTCAAATATCCCTTTTCTAGGCGCTTTTTATGAGGTTGTGTATCAAAAATAAAGATACAAGACATGAACGACTGATGAGACTCTATACTACAGCAAACGTGGCAATAAATCATTTACCGTCTCGATGTGTTTTGTGTAACTGATGGCGTCCATCTATGTAGAGGCGTGTTGTATGAAGCAAACAAAACTCCAACGTCTACTGCTCATTTTGCAATAGTTTGCACAAAATTGTCTATTTATTTGCTTTAACAATAAATTAATTAAATTGTTAAAAAACGTTATGGAAATCTTTATATATATATACATATATATATATATATATATATATATATATATATATATATATATATATATATATTTCAACTTATTACTTTTATTATTTATTTATTTTTGTGATTTATTACATATAAATGATATAGTAAAACACTATATCATTTATTTGGCGTCCTACTGCTGTTGATAAAAAAATACATTTACTTATTTTTGATCGAACAATATATATATATATATATATATATATATATATATGTCAGTTGAAATAATATTTAAATGAATAAATGGAGGCTATAAAAATCTAATAAAAATCATGATGCAATAATCCGACAACAAAGATATTAAAATATGGTCTTGAAAGGAATTTATAATTTAACATTATATATTGTAAATATGAAATATTTATCCAAATTGTACTTTTACTAAATATTGACATTGTTATTCACGTATTCTATACGGTAGATGATAAAACCAACCACCTTATTTACATTGTCAAGGCCAAACAATCTCTTTTTTCTATAGAAAAATGCACCAGCTCACAAAGGTTGACCAATAGGATTTTTTAAAATTGTTTTTACCATCAACATTGTTCACTCCTGTAATTATTAAATTTTCACTCAAAATGAACAACTGTTATATTATTACGACGACTACTACTTGAAAACAAACCGCCATGTCTTAAAATCTCCTAAAAGGGTAACAACATAGTTGGTCTACTGAAATCAAACCAAAACGAATAGAAACAATGATTTTGTTTTTATTTGTACATAGTGTTGTATTTTCGAAAATAAAATAAAAATCCCCAATAATTCGTGACTGATTGTGATTAAATGTGTCAAATTGTATTTAAATACAATTTTGATGATGCTATACCTTTTTCATTTAAATATATTGTTTATCATTAATCACTCGACTACGTGCTATACTGGTTGGGATAAATGGAAGAATACAACTTTTCGTTAGAAGTCGAATTTTAAAGGATAGGACAGAATGTTTGGTTGTTGGTGCACTGCCATAGTTTGTGTGTGGACGTCACTTGCATGTGATTTGATGCACAAAATTCCTCCAATGTGACTGTGATATTACCTTGCGTCACACACACACACACGCATATATATATATATATATATATATATATATATATATATATATATATATATATATATATGTGCTGGTGCAGGTGTAGGAAAGGGATACACATAGGTTTTGCCTGTTTACGTTACCAGTAGTACATAGTCGAATTGCATATGTAGAAACGTGACTGTGGCCAGCAAATTTATTTCCGTATGAGAATATTTTTTTACAAATCGACATGTGTGCCTGCTCGTTTGTTTTTCAATAAGTCACATTTTAAAGAAGTCTATTAGAAACATGAGTGCGTGATGATTTGATTGTGATAGCCAATAAACCATATGTAGTTTTCATTAGTTTGAACATTGATAGAATAATCAAGACGTCTGGTCATTGTTTTTACTATTTCAAGTTAATACGCAATCAGCAATTTGCTCACTTGCAACAAAGTTTAGTTATTTTATTAGTTATTTTTCTACTAGTACTACTACTACTACTAATACTACTACTACTACTAATAATAATAATTATTATTAGTAACATATTATTATTATATTATTGTATTGTTATTATTATATTATTATATTATTATTATTATTAGTATTATTATTATCACTATTATTATTATATAATAATAATAATAATAATAATAATAATAATAATAATAATAATAATTATTATTATATTGTTATTATTATTATCATTATTATTCTTACTATTATTATTATCATCATCAATATTATTATTATTATATTATTATTATTATTATTATTACCATTAGTATTATTATTATTATTACTATTATTATTATATTATTATTATTGTGATTATCATTATTATTTTTATTATATTATATTATATTATATTATTATTATTATTATTATTATTATTATTATTATTATTATTATTATTATTATTATTATTATTATTATTATTATTATTATTGTCATTATTATTATCATCATTATCATTATTATTAAATTATGTGAAATTAGTCAACAATTTAATTATAGTATTTTAAATTACAATTTTCCTTTGACACCTGAATAAAAATTATTTTTAATTTGACCAAATAAAGTAAAAACAAGTTGTTTGTCATAAGCTCATTATGACTACTATGACTATTATGACTACTATGAGTATGTGCTGTGCTGTTTGATTTATTATTTTTTTCTATTAATTCTTAAGTAATGTATTTTTCTATCGGTTGTACATGTTAGTTTGCATC
The DNA here is from genome assembly GCA_025895645.1 of Cardicola forsteri. NCBI lineage: Eukaryota > Metazoa > Platyhelminthes > Trematoda > Strigeidida > Aporocotylidae > Cardicola > Cardicola forsteri. Next base: position 1,142,676 of record JAKXYG010001440.1, read on the forward strand.
CTGAACTGTCAACTAGGCGGGTTATACAAGAAAATAGTTGTCCGATAATATTGGCAATATGCATATAATTTATAATAATCATTTATAAATAGCAAAATTTTATTTTATCCACTTAATTTATTTTTGGTTGTTAGTGCTTGAATATTTTACGAAAAACATTTTAGCGAAGCCAAGTGGATGCCCACATTTAGTGCCGGTGGCGGCATTCAAACTCATATCTACGTTAGTTTGAGTCTAGCGCTGGACCGCTAGATTACTCCGATACTAACTCTACATTTAATAATAAAATTAAGGCCTAGCTCACGTTTGGTTTTTTGACTAAATACTGAGTGTATTTGTGTCAACTTAATTAATTAATTTTTAACATTGCGCACAGTTGAATTGATTTTCAAGTAGGTTGGTAATTTAAAACGTTTTTAACATTATTTGGATTGAACGAGTGTTTATATTGCAATAAAATATTAACATTTTTTGAATATAGCTGAAATTTTAAATGTTTGAAAAGCAGTAGACAATCTTAAGTTAACAAATTTAAAATACCAGTGATATTGGCCGCTAGACTGTATAATTGCTACATTAGCACATTTCTATCCCCAGTGAATGAAAGTTTAACTTTCAATAATGACACCAAATAATGACTTTTGTTTGACCGCATTAAATATTCACATTTTAGAAAAATGTTTTTAATAAAGTGTGAAAAAAGAAAATCATAAACAACTGTAGCTTGTTTTTTTACAACTTTACATCATCTAACATGTGTTTAGAACTGTATCAATTGTTAAGTTACCGTAAAGCTAATTAGACTGCTTAGTTGAAAGATGACAATTATTCATTGAGTCAAATTCATCATCATAAAAATATCAAAATTTAAAATGCAACGTTGGATGCCAATTAAAAAATTTATTTCCCATTAATCCGTATTTTAAAAATAGTAAAGTGTATTTATTTAAACATTCACTAATAATATCAACTGTCTGGAATTTTTTGCAGTCTAAATTTTAATTGTACTACTTTTGTAGATAAAAAGTCAACATTAACTAAATTTAACATTTGCTCGTTTTCTAGGAGCTGCAGTATTTCCAGCGACTGACATATCCGAAATACCATGTCGTGTGTGTGGAGCAAAATCATCAGGTTTCCATTTCGGTGCAATTACATGCGAGGGTTGCAAGGTAAATTGACTATTTGTTGTATAATTTAAAGTAAGAATATTGATCATTGCATATGATAATAATAATAGTAATAATAAAATTAAAATATGATAATAATAAAATATAGTATTAATAGTAACAAAATATAATGATAATAATAGTAAAAAGTAATGATAAAAATAATAAAAATATTACTAAAATATAATAAGAGAATATAATAACAATAATAACAATAAAAACAATAATAATAATAATAATAATAGACTATCATTATTTTTTCTATTTTGAGTTTTTTTGTACTAAATTAATTTAAACAAAATTGATTAAAATTTTCAGGGCTTTTTTCGAAGAACAATCAATGAACGTGAAAGTCAACGTTACACGTGTCGAAATGGCGGAAATTGTACAGTAACCGGTTCTACACGAAACAACTGCAAAAGTTGTCGTTATCGCCGATGTTTAGCTGTTGGAATGTCTAAAGAGGGTTTGTTTGACATGTTTCTAAAAATTAAATGTTTTCAGTTTATTTTTAAATAAAGAACAACAGATACTCGCATTTTCTAATTTGTGTTTGTTTTTGTTTGAATGTTTTAAACAAATATGTTTCAATAATTAAACATTTAGCAAAGCCAAACGAGAGTTTAAATTTAGTTATGGCAGTAGAACATGAATTCATGTTTATCTAGTTTTGAGTCTAGTGTTTTACAAACTCTGCCACCCTGCAGATATTAGTGATTTATCACTAAATAATAAAAAATGTAATAGATAAACGACTTATAAGAAAGCAAAATACTTTAAAAAGCAGATTTAATTTGACGTTGGATGCATTATTTACGGTTATTATTTATAAAACACATTTGAAAATTGTAGTTGTATTTATTTAGTTTGTACCGTAAATTCACACGCCTATGTGGTAAACAGTTTTTAATATTTTTTTATAAGAATCTAAACTACTTATAAGTAGTAACAATGCATGTATTTTATTTTTAGGAAGTCGTATTGGACGTCAGCCCAATGCAGTCAAACACCGTTGCGCAATCGAAATAGAGCAAATAAGATCAGCCATTTTGTTTGAAAATCTTCACGTTACCAAGGCTATCACATCAATACCAATGAGCAAATTGTCAAATATACCAAGTCATTTGCCTTCTACTCATTTACAAACAATGTATTCTCATTCTCAACCCTACACATATTCCCACTATTGCCAACAAGCAAATACTCCATATTTTCACGAATCCAATCATTCATTTTGTCCAATTCCCAATCCATCATTTGCTATCTCCAAATCGCCTTTATCGACTGGCAGCAACAATTTGTTGGAAAAAATTTCTTCATTCCATATCCAAACATCGAACTATGGATCGGAATCGTATTCAAATTTTAATTACAATGCAGATGATGAACGTGAACAAAATTTTAAATTGGAAACTTTGGTACATCAAGTACATCATCCCAATGTGACGCTAATGCAGTCAGGGTCTATCAATGATCCTAATCAAGCTAATAACAGTCAAAGCATTTATTCAAATCATGCCCATATTGATAATCCAAATGGTAATTTTTTGTTAGATTTTACAAACGAACAACATGGTCATTCAGTGAACGACATTTCAAATACATCCAATTCACATATATCCTATCCAACTAGTCAACTATCATTGGACGAACTACCGTGCAACGAACAACAATGTTACGTTTTGAACAATTTTTCAACAAATTCTGTTTTTGATCATGCTACATACAACAAAGAATTTGCTCATTTTGATACTTTAAAAAGTGAACTTACAAAAATTGGAGATAGTTCGTGTTTATCGATTAAAGTTTGTGACATGCCTCAAGACAATCATCACCATTTTCATCACCATGATCAACAACAGTTGATAAACAAAGATAGTCACGATCGAGAGCAATCGTCATTTAAATCGGACATGCATTCTCACGAACAGACTGGGTTGGGATTCTATTTAGATTTACATCCGGGTTTAGTACAAAATCAATCAGATCTAATTTTGCCTATTATTTCATCCAGTTCACAACAATTTAAATCGAAGCCGAATATAAATAATCTAATTCACAATTATTATGAAACATTGAGTACTATGAACAGTCCGAATGAGGTGGTAAAGTTGAAAATTCCTCTCATTTATCCGTCTAGTCAATCTCCAAACACGCAGATTTGCAGTTCGTTTGTAGACAATCAAAATTCAAATACAACAAGCCAATCACTGTCCAGTATAGAAAAATTTACAAAAGTATCTTCAATCAAATTTGATGAAGAAAATCGATTTTTTTGGAACTCAAATTTAAATCATATTGATTTTTTAAACCGACCAATTCATGATGAACTCAATGTGATTACAACTCATCAAGACCACATTAATTCAAATCTAACAAGCCTACTGACTACGCCAAATTCTATATTTTTAACCAATGACTTTATACCAACACTTAATGTTACTTCTACAATGGAAAGTTTTTTCAATCGTAGCGCGGATGTAAGACAAGTAGTCACCGGTAGTGATAGTGATGATCATCACTCGTTAAATTATGATGCATTTTTGGTTGTCAAGTCAGACGGCATTTTTGATAATAATGATGAATTTGCTAGACAACATACTACATCACACAATGCCCATTCTCTGCCCAACTTTTCCATGTGTAATAAACAAGAAAAGTGTTTTTTGACAACTTCAAATCATGATTACCATTTGATTGAAACGTCGGCAGCAAATTTGAAAATTTCAGTTGATTCCAAAACAGTTCCACATTATTATGAATACGATAAGTCACATGTAGATATCAATTCAAATAGACTTATCAAGGAGTTGGCCATAAAAAAGTCAAATGTCAATTTGAAAAAATCAAACAGCGAATTGATGATGGTAATGATGGCGAATTGTAATGATTGTGAAAAGTTTGATTTGACTAAATCGGCTAAAGTGAGTGAGTTGATTGATAAAGTAGTAATTCGTTTTGCATAATTTTTGATCAGCTTTACATTAGTTAATTTTGTTTAAATAATTTTAAAGGAAATACATTTTTGCTCTTGTGAGTGCGCAAATTCGATGGGACTGTAGTGATCTTTAAATCTGTCCTTAATTAGCTACAGGTTTATTATTATTATTATTATTATTATTACATTAAGCTTTAATATTTCACTAGAGATACATTCAGCATAAAAAAAACATCAATAAAAATAAATAAATAAATAACAAGAAAATTACAAAAAGTAGTAGTACCAATAATGGGAACAAAATGAAATAGATAATGAACATAAATATAGTCAAAATTGTAAACATGTGATTAAAAAAGTAAATTCCAAATTATAAGGCACAGTTACATTATGCTGTAAGATGTCCAAAATACAACTCCTAAACTAATTAGTGTTGAAAACGTAGTTATTAAAGTGAAACATTTATAGCAATCAGTTAACATACAATAAAGACGTCATTTTAATTATAAAACATACAATATTATGTGATAATTAAAATACAAGTATAATTTTATAGATATATATTGTAACTAATAAAAAAATTACATAAAACATTAACTGATTCATAATCTAGGATTGAGTAAAATTACGAACATAAATATGACTTCTAATATATTTTAAAACGCAAAACATATCTAATTTTTAGGGTTAATAAATTGTTTTATGTATAATTTACTACAGAGTATTAAATAATAAATGAGATGGCTCGTGTTTGTAACCGCTTGGCTTAGGTGTTTTGGTATGCTTTTGGTTAAAATGCTGATATAGTTTTATGTAATTTAAATTTTAACAAAAAAATTAATTAAGACAAATATTTTTTGATTTAAATATGCTTATACATGTTAAGTTTTATTATATAAAAAATAAAATAAATAACATTAATTTAACAATGGGGTTTTAAGGGATTATATGTTTTTTTAGAAATGTTATATTAATATTGTCAGATTCACTTGAATAATAAATAAGATAGGGCGTGGGTGCAAGTTCATGTGTGTGTAAAACTTGAAAGGTATGCGCTGCTGATGATTCCAAATAAGGATGAAACAGCTGTACAGTGCTCCTGGTTGACTGGAAAACCTAGTAAATTTATTATTCAAGTGAATCTGACAATACTAATATAACATTTCTAAAAATAACATTAATGTTAAAATTATTAAAAATATAATTATTTTTATTTTAGCCCGTGTTATGGTTAAATTAAGTTTTTTATCTAAACAAAATAAATTTAAATACAATTGCAATTAATTTTGTGAAATTACAACCCAAATTATTATTTTTATAAACAATTGTAACTCTGGCATAAGTAAAATACATTTTAGCTAAAAAATATTGGTATATTTTACTAGAAAAAGACCATTGTTTAAATTGGTTAATATAATTTTTTACATAAGGGTTATTTAATGCTTTTTATAAAACCAATTTAATATTTGTTGCCTATGTATATTGTTTAACTATAACATTTTAAGTTTGTACAAAAATGTTTACACACAGCAACTAGTTTTATTATCCAACATATTAATCCTTTTAAGTCAGTGTCTTATTAGCTACAATTAAAAGCAATTAGTATTAAAAACAATTTTATTTTACTATTACAAAACATAATTTTGGTGTTTTTATTTTGTAATAAAATATTAACTAAACTTCCTGCGATAAAGAAGATATAACATGTAATATGTTTTTCTCCAAGGTAGTAAATAACTGTATTTGTGTTAATTATATTTTATAATTCAACAAAATAATGTATTTTATTAATTTTAAGTTAAATAATATTTTTTTTAAAAACAAAAAATAAATTTTTAATATTTTTAAGAAAATACCTAAAATATTATTAAAAACATTATTATAATTTTTAAATCGTTTTAACAAGACTGTATTTCTAATTTTAATTCATATGCAAATATTAATTTTTAACTTAAATTTAACAACAAATGAATATTTTAAAGTAAAAACCGAAGTAATGTTTTCAAAGTAACATTACACAAAAAATAGGTTTTTAAATTATTTCAAAATTTTGGTTACTATGGTAACTTTTAAGTATAAACATACTTTTAAAAATACTTATTTAATATTGCAATATCTAAAAATTAATTAATTAATTATTTTTTAAATATAAATTAATGTTTTTTAATTTTATGTTGTAAATTTAAGGTATTAAAATGTATTTTTGAATAATTATTTTAAACAAATTAATTAAAAAATTATTAATTATTATTGAAAAAGTGTTAATTGCGTTTAGTTATTCTATTTATATAGGTGTTGTTTTTAAAATATGCTTTTTTGGCCAACTCGGTATTTTTAGATAAATATTTCTTAGTAAATATAAATCAACTATTAAATATTTAACATTATTTTAAATTCTTAATAATTATTTTTACAGAAAAACATTAAAAAATAACAAATTAATTTGGATTAATATTTTTTTGAATTTTTAACACTAATTTATTCAAGGGGTGTAGTTTAAATCATTCCACGATTCTTACTTTGATAAGTTTGTTAGAAGTTCAATTTTGTTTGATTCTAGATTGTTTTTTCAGAAGCTTTAGATTTGTTGAGAGCTGCATGCAGTGGGTGAGTGTTATTACCCTCAATCTTTGATACTAATTGTATACAAGATTTAAAGTGTTTACTAACAATATCATTCAATAAGATGGAATATTTGATTCCTGCAGATTTTGACACCGAAGATATTCATCTTTTTAAAACATGATTTTGTTTTAATAAACTAGAAAAAATTACAGGTGAGCAATATAATATTCAAGGATAAAAGATGTAACAAACAATTTAGTAACATAATTATGATCATTTAGTTTTCTTAATCTTCTTATGTAATAACTTAAGGATTTGGTTTTTATAAACATATGCTTTATATAATTACATCAGATAAGTTTGTTTATTTATGTTTACCCCATGATACTTAATTGTGTTACAGGTACATATGTTTGTCTGATTTAATTTGAATGTTATGTATAATTCCATTGTTTCTGTCTAACGCCTTGATGTATATTTACCTAGCCCGCATTTCGATGGATTTAAATTGAGATGAAAGTTAGTAGACCATTGTTCAATTTTATTAATAGAATTTTTAAATTCTTTTAGATCGTTATTCGAAAACATTTTTGTGCACAAAACCATATCATCGGCAAATTTAAACATATGTGATGGCTGTAGAACTTGTAATGGATCTACATCAACATTTGCTAAATATTAACCGATCAACACTAACTTTTCTAAATATAAGGCTGACCAATCAACGTTCGAAATTGAGTATTGGTGTTTGTATAAAGTTTCAAATGAGAAAACAAGTCATCTACTTGCTTTCGCTAATGTTCCAGAACGGAAGTTGACAAATATTTAATATAGATATTATATTAAAAAAGTTTTAGATCTATTGTAGTAATTCCTTTATTCTCTAAAGAAAATTATTTACTTGCTTTTGTTAATATCCTAAAAACGGTTAACACACATTTAAAAATAAGTAAGATAAACATTAGTACAACTGCTGATTTTTGTACATGTAACATTAAGCAAATCCGAAATTATTTTTTTTAAAACAAACAAGCAATTGACAAATGTTACCTAATCAGTTTTTAGTGTGTTTTTTATGCATTGGAGTGCATTTTTGTAAATTGTTTTTCCTTACAACTGCAATATACGTTCCTTATAAAAAAATGAATTTTTTAATCCTACTTTTTTTAATAAATAGGTGTAATCTATTCAAAGTGTATTTACAGTTTTAAATACATGATAACGTTGTTACTATCGTTTGTTAAAAACACCGCAGGTCATGTACATTGAGTACTATTATAAACGTTTACGTAATAAAAAAATTAAAAAAATATTTGTCATTGTATAAAATTCTCAATGTTATTATCAATACTAGTACCTTAAGGATTGCCGGGCTCTAGGTTGTTTTTTGATTTTACCATAACCAACAGATTGTATTATTATTATTATTACTATTGTTAGGACTGTTTCCCAATAATTTTGATATGATACTATGTGGTTTGAGGGATTTGTGGGACGTTATATTACTAAAACGTATTATTATTATTATTATTATTATTATTTTCTACTACTTTAAATGTTTTACAGAAAATGGTTTTTTAGCAGTGGACATTTTAACAAAGCCGAACATGGGCCCGCATTTAGTTCTGGTAGTGGGGATCGGACCCATGTTCACCTAGGTTCAAGTCGAGCTATCTACCGCCAAATCACCCTGGCGTTGCGATTCTTGTATAACCTTAATTTTATTAGTTTCTGACTTTTTTTACTTATGTCAATAGTAAAATTTTTGTATTTCATGACGATAAATATACTTCTATTCAAATATCCAAGCTGACTGTTATATATATATATATATATATATATATATAGTTTAAAAGCAATAAGAATACATCCAAACAGACGTCCAAATTGTATGCAATACAATTGAGAAATAATGGCAAAAAGCATGTTCTATCGAAAAAGGCATTGTCATCTGCGCTGAAACTAGACAAATTTTATCAGACACATATATCAACAACCAAATATGTAGACAATTTGTGTACACTGTCGTCAAAATCTACAGATGAATCGAGAATTCAAGCAACACAAAATTTGCCCAACCAATCATTATCGCCACCACTATTACCAACAAGTCCGGCTGGTAAAAAAGACAACAGTCTGAATCATTTAAATAATAACAGTAATAATAATAATAATAATATCAATAACAATAATTCTATTTCATATTTGTACGATTTTATCGAACACAATAAACTAAATGCAATTCAACAAGAATTTTTAACCTACCCAACTTTGTTGTCATCGGTGAGCAAGTCTCACTTATTTTATCCCAACATGAACATTGTGAATAAACTAAACAATTGTTCGTCATCTGATTTATCAATTTTTGCATCGTCTTCTGGTCAAGAAAATGCAACAAAATGTGATGCAAAGCAGTCAAATAGCGATAAAATGTTGGCAGATTTTGATGGTTATTTGTCCAATGAAAACGCAAAGTCTGAATGTCTGATGCACTTCGATAAATTGTGGAAAGATGATGCATCTTTGGTGACCTTGAAAACGCCATTAAATTTTGTAGAACAAGTAAAGAATGCCGCCAAACATTTACAACAATGCTTGCACAGAGTAAATATGAGATTTTGAAACTTTTAAATTAGATAATTTTATTTTTTTATAATAAGTTCGGAAAATTTTATTTATATTTTTTTGTTACTTGAGTGTTTGACAGAAAAAATGTTTGGTAAGTAGATATTCATCGAAGTGAAAGCAGTATCCACATTTGGAACTCTAACCCATGTTCACCCCAACTTCGGGTCTAATGTCAGCCATCTCTACCGCACCGGCACATATATAGTTTATATAAATAAAAAAACATACTAAAAATATAGTTAAAAGTAATGAGAATGTTAACTTTTTTTGATAACATTTTAACTTTTAAAATGTTCAAGCTGATTTACATTTAAGAAATCAAAACCCCCCTTTTATTATCAAACTACTTTTAATCAATTATTAAGTAGTATATAAAATTAACCAACACTTTTAGATAACCGAACCGCTTAGCATTGACGAAAATTTGACTTCCGAACAGCTATGGTCTCATATGATGAAACACTTTGAATATCACGCTCAAAAAGTAATTTGTTTTGCACAAAATATTCCCGGATTCAAAAAGCTGTCCAAATCGGATATGAAACATTTGATACAATCGAGCATGTATTCTATAGTTCTAACTCAATTATCTCAAGATTATAACAATTTGACAAATGATTTTAATTATTTCAATTTTAACAAAATGGAAACAAAACTCATATTGAATGAATTTCCCCAATTCAATGCAATTATTGACCAATTGCATCAAATTGGAAAACAGTTGAAACCAATGAATTTAGATGAAACTGAATTGGCGCTGTTGTGTTGCGTCGAATTGCTTCAGGAAGGTAAGTATGAATTCAACTCAAATTATTTTATGCAAGATGTGTTAAAATATATTATATGCATATATTTCTACATATTTACTACTTTAAATGTTTTACTGGAAACATCTTTCAGCAGTGGACATTTTACTGAAGCCGAACGTGAGCCCGCATTTAGTACCAGTGGTGGGATTCGAATCCCCATGCCCATCCAGGTCCAAGTCGATCGTTGTACCGCTAGACCACCCCGGCACAGTGCAGTTTAGTTGCAATTTTTTGGTTTATATAAAAGAAAGTGTTTTCAGTGTTTTCTCTCTAATACCGCGGTGGCTAGATTTGAAACAGGATAAGCATGGGTTTTACTCCTCGATCTATTAAATGCAGGTGTTTGGTTAGCTCTGCTCAATGTGTGTTTATTGAAAAATATAATTATTGTAGCGCACTTTGTTACCTTAGTAGTTATATATATATATATATATATATATATTAATTATACATTTTAATCCACCTTAAGAAGATTGGCTAAATCAGAGTTAAAAATGTAAAGTTTAGAATTATTAACTGTAACTGCTATTTGATTTACTGTCAAGTAATACATATTTTTGTACACTTGAAACACATTAACGTAAATGTTTCATGCAAACTTGTAATGTAGAATTGGAAACGTTTGTTTTGTAGCATGGAAACTGATAATTTAGTAAATGCTTACACTATGTACAATTTATAGTGTTATTGAGTGTTCACGTTTATTCTAATTAATTATATGATAAAACACATTGTGTAGCATAGTTAATCAAAAATACAAATTTTTACAAAAATATGCAAATTATAAGGAATGCTAATTGATTTTTCTACAAATGACGAATAGATACTGTTGAAGTTTAAATAAAAAACAGTACATCAGTATGCATTTTAGGCTGCCTAATGTAACTTAGGTGATTTAATCAACATAAATCAATAAACTGTAAATCAATCAAATAAGATTGTCTTATTCATTCGTTTTTACTATAGTTTGTGACACAGTTACCTCTCCATTATTACTATATTTGTATTGACGCCAATGGCTTTATAAAGATAACAAATGTGGGAGAATAGCACAGTTTTGTGGCTGATAGATGGTAGCCCTGTGATGGCGCAACTGTTTACAAAAATTAACAAAGCTACTTAGTTTTCTGTTACGATTATATACCTTGACTTGACAACTGCATATAGTACATACATACCTTAAGATATTTTTATGTACCCTAAATGTATACTTGCATTCATCCACCAAAACGGAAGCCCAGTTATACCGCTCTGCATTCAATTCCTACTATGTTAATCTATGTACCTGGCCCAAAAGGCACTAGATGAAAATGACAATCAGGAATAGCACAATCATTGAAAATGGAGACTTTATAAACAGTACTCAAATCATTAGGATTTGTGTGATTAATCAATTTCTGTATACATCAGTTCAAATTATTTCATCTTAGATAAAACTTCAGACAACCAGTACACATTTTTGATTTGTACAGTTTCTGGTAGTTTTTTGTAAATCCCTTTTTTCGACTTTTCTTTAGCAATGATTCATTTTATGCCAAGCTACAGTCGCCGGTTTTTTATTTCAACTTATTTCTCTTTTTAACGCAAGTTGAAAGGAGTTATTAGTTTGTTTAACTGCTGAGGCGGTCTAGAGGTACTACGCTCAACCCGCATCTGGGTGGGAATGGGTTCAATCCCCACAAGCGGCACCAAGTGTAGGCCCACGTTTGGTTTCGCTAAACTATCCACTGCTGAATGATATTTCTTTTAAAACATTTAAAGTAGTAAAAAATAAAATTAAAAAAAAACGCTTGGTAAATCAAGCTGTGTAACTTTAAAACAACTATTTGGGTAAGCATCAATACGTTCAATTACCTGACTTATTGATTAAGTAAAATATTGTTTGCAACCGTATCAAAAAATTACAACGCGTAATAATTATGATATTGACATTATGGACTGAGTTGTTCATTCTGTTCCTTTTCATACATAGACTAATAAAAATCATAATAATTTATAGTCATTTTTTGTAATGTTAAAAGTTTTAAATTGATAAAAGCACCACAAATTGTTTATTATATTTGCAATAAGTAAAAACAGTAATATTTTTTAATATCAGGAATTGTTATACCTGGGAGTTTGATGGATGAACGTTATGCTAAAACTCTAACTTGCTAACACACTAATCCCAAAGACCACAATAACAACACAAACAAGATTTAGACCAGAATCAAATATTTTTGATAATAAAGACAGGAGTGAAATTATTTAGTCAGACCATTTCCTACCTGTCCTTATTCTGACTTCACTATGATTGGCCGGGTGATTCACTTATTGATCGTGATTAGGTGTCGTCCACTTTCTTCATTTTTAAAGAGGGCTCTGAATAGGCGTTTCCAATTTGTACAATTTTTGGCACTATTTTTACACCTACCTTTGCTTACTTGAAGTGTTGTTCCTAGTGTATTCTCTGGTCGCAATACATTTATTCGTTGGTAGCTTTGGGCTTTAATCTGTTTCCTTTTCTTATCCCAACACGTAACCAGTTGGAATGGAATAATACACCATAAATTATTACATAACAAACATACGTATTCCAGTGAAGTTATCATTTAGCCACACATTTTTTTCTCTTGTCAAAATAGATGATGGACATTTACAAGATCCGGCTAAAATTGAACTGATTTACGAACAAGCAATGAATGAATTGAAAACATACATTACTGGTACGTTTTCAAATAATAATAACTTGCTTGTTTTATAATTACTTTTGTGACACATATTAAACTGAAAACATGCATAATTAAAAAAAAGGAATTTTGTTTATTTCATGTAAATAAAAGTGATATTTTAATGTTACATTTTCTTACTTAATTTGATGTGTTGTTAATATAATATTCGTATTGTTCATTTTTCAACTCCTTTCTAATTTAAGTCAATAGATCACTTATATTTGAAGTAAATAATATACACACAAGTTCGATTTATTTTAAAAATATAACAATGATTGTAATGTAAACTATTTTACTCGTTTGGTACACACATTTGCTAAATTTGTTTTCACATAAATTTTAAAACATTAATATGCAGCACAACTATTTACTTTCAAAATACGCTAATATTATGCATAACCAAACTATGTATTTTAAAATATTTGTTTATCATCGCAATCAATGTGAAGTTTTTTGAAAAAAATAATAAAACATTCATGAAAAGTATACAAACATTTCAAGACATTATTACAAACACATTTGAATAATACACATGCGCTCTAATTATCGATTTTTTTGTTGCATGATGTAAGTCATTACATAATTAGGAGGTTGACATTGAAGAATGGAAGGAAATAATAACAATGAGCCATGTTTGTAAAAATAAAAGATTTTAGTTTAAAATAAAAAGCTGAATGTTTTTGTTGACAATATAATATTTAAAAACACTTACCTAACTTTCACTAATATAAATCCTAAACAGTTATTTAGCAATTCATTAAAAAAACATTATTTAAAAAAATTTCATTTTTAATATACAGTAACTTTCATTCTAGTCAAAAAGCTGACAATTAGCGCGTACATATTATTTTATTTTTTAATAACTAATTTGGTTTCAATTTCGTAGATCGTACAGCATCCGATCAGCGGTTTTACGACATTATTACCATAATGCCTACGTTGACTAAAATGACACAAGAACATCAATGTATTGTCATGAATTTGAAATCTGAACGCAGTAATTATTTGCGTTTTCCTGAATTGTACAGCCAAATGTTTCAATTGGATGATGATGATGATAATATTAATGATAACAATAACAGCAATACAACACTCAAACATCAAAATTCCGTTAGCAGTACCAATTTCGAATCAGACCAAGTGTCCATGTTGAATGATGACAATGCGGCTGTTGTTGCAGCTACGGCAGTGTGCGTAGCTCTAGCTGCTGCAGCAGCCGACTTTTGTCGTATTCGTCACAACTAATGAACCACTCACCAATGTATGTCGCGCTCAGGACAATTTATTTGGGGCTTTTTCAAATAATTAGCTGCAGACAGATTGATTTTTTTGAAAATGTTTTCAAACGTTACTTGATCGATCTTTATTTTTATCTAGTTGAGTTTATATATTAAAAATATATATACGTTTTTTATAAATCACAAATAAATTTGCAATAAAGGCATGTATTCACCGATTAAAGTAAAGTTTTTATAATTAAAATTTATTTTCCATTTTTTAGTATTTTAAAAAACGTTGATGCTTTTTGTTTGGAATCAAAGTACTTTATACCAGTATCATTGTTGATAACATTTATTTATTACTAGCGTTTTAAAAAAAAATTAATCATGTTTTAATCTCAGCGGTTTTTTATATTTATCAGGGATTTTGTAATACCATATATATATATATATATATATATAATTTTTGTTATTACTTGGTGTTTGTATTGTTTAAACTCTATACCATTAGGTAGAAGTACTTTAAATGGAAATTTAGTTTATCAAATAACAATAGTTTCAAGAAAAAATGCTTCTCAAAATCTGTTATCAAAATGTTTATTTTTGGTAAAAAAGAGATTAGTAAGAGTGATGCATTTTAAGTCAAACGATAAAACACAAAAATTATTGATTTACTAACCCAACATTTGGTTAGTGGACAAGACTATTAGGAAAATAGGTGATCTTATGGTCGGTGATATAGACACCTCTTCATTATTTCCAGTTGTGAAGGATATTTAAAAAAATCATCTTCCACACAAAGGAAACTTCTTTTGCACGACAAAACGCAATAAATGACTGATAGATGACGCCGTTGTTCACAAAAATATCGAGTAGTCTAGCGGTAAAACACTCGACTCGAATCTGAGTAAGTATGATATACACATATCCTTCAGATACTTGGGTGTATATTTGTACTTACCAACCAAGGGTAGAAGCCCAGTTATACGGTTGTGGACGCGGTCTTCAAACTGTTAGTTTGAGTCCAGGATGCACCCATGTAGGCACAGAATTAAAATTCTTATAATTATTGGAAATTGAGACTTCATAAGCATTACTCAAATCCTTAGGATGACTAGCATTCAAAATTCTTTCATGTTTATGCTAATCAAAACAGTTTAATTGAAGTTAGAAAGTTTCCAAAATATTTGTCGCACTCCATTGTTTAAAAGAACATTTTCCCATACTGTCATGCGGTCAAAGTACTTGTTAAACAGTACATTTTTATTTATTATTTGACCGGCGTTAGGGTCACTCTTTCATCATTTCTGTATATGCATAGCGAATCAAATGATCGCTTTCCTGAATTTCACACGTGCAACAACTGTAAGAGATTAATGAAGTTTATTGGTTAATAAACGACATCCTTGGAACGGCGCACTTTTCACTGATTTATAATCAGGATTGATTTCTCTATGGGATGCTAGTGACCTTGAGGATCCAAGTAATGCTTGTAAAATCTCAATTTCCAATAACGGTTATTCTTGTCATATCCACGTGGAGCATCCTGGACCAGGTGTTCCCAAGAACATAAACTAACACTGCGGTATAACTGGGCTTCCGTTTCGGTGGATGACTGCAAGTATACACCCCAGGCACTTAAAATGTATCATAAGGTATATGCATAGTGTATGTATATGCTTGGGTCCTCTGTTTCGACCTAAGCATATACTGCCAAAGTCGTTAGATTGAACTATCTGTGCACGCCTCCGAAAGCTGTAAACCGTGGAAGGGAAGTATAAAGGATCCTATATTTATGTAACTGTTGGGTTAGAAAGATAACCTTAAAAAATCAAACAACCAAGTCTATATTTGTGAACAGTGGCATCGTTTAGCCAAGGAACTACGTTGTCATACGTCTGTCACACTTATTAAACCAACCGATTTAATTGTTTATTATGCTGTATAAATTAGGCAAATAATAAGATGACCGTATCACCAACCAAAATGAATGAATCTCCCTCAGTTAAACGACTACATATTATATACAAATACAGTCGATAATACAAGCTGCTGTTAAAATCAATAAAGTATAATTCATGTTTTTGTGACCAATATGAAACACATCCAAATCGTACTAAAATATCCATTAAATTAGTTGCTTAAAAATAATTTATATTACAAAATATGTATATATATTTAAAAATAGATAATAAAAGCCATACAATTTTAATATTGTGGACAATGTTCATTGATTTCTAGAACTTAATCAAAGCGTTTGTTGTATAGGTCCTTACGTATTATAACCCAATGTAGAATTTAATTTTGTATTACAAATTAATTTTTTTAATTGAACAATTTTATTTCTCAAACCATTTACTTTAAACACAATTATATTAAGGATTGTGTCGTCTGAAAGCAATTGTATAAATATAATTTTTATTTTAGTCTAGGATTTTGCAATTTATAGGATTAAAATACATTCATTTGGAAAGTATAATAAAAATACTATTACCTCTTTTAAATACATGTATATACATATATATTGTTCAATCCTCTAAAGCATCATGTTGAAGTCCAGTATTAAAAATAAAATTGAACAATTCTAGTGCTACTATTTCGGTATAGCGCTCGAATTTGGACCTCGGTGGGCATGGGTTCAAATCCCACCACTGGCACTAAAATGCGGGCCTACGTTTGGCTTCGCTAAAATGTCCACTGCTGAAAGATGTTTCTTGTAAAACATTCAAAGTAATAAACATAAAATAAATATTTTAATAATTTTTAAAATATTACTACAACCAAAAATATTCAAAACTTATTATTTATTAGTATTATAAAATTAAGTACAAAAGTTCACTAAAATAAAGTGAACCTGTAATTGTTTAAGGTAGTACTAAACTTGATAAAATCTATGTTATATTTAATGCTGGAAGGAAGCTCAGGTATACCACTATGCACTCACTCCCTAATCTATGTTAGTCTGAGTTCAAGATCCATGACATGAAAATGCAGAATTAGGCATACTACCATAATCGGAAATTGAGGTTTCATAAACACTATCTAAAATCTCAAAATTATTAACAATCAGTAAAATATATCACTAATTTAAAACAAAAAACTAACAAAGCAAAATAAATATATTTTTAAAAAACAACAAATAACAAAAATGAATAAAAACAAGATTTAAATATTTGTAAGAACAAATCATAATAAATAAACCTATTGTACTAAGATGACCAGTTAAAAATATCGTATAAACTAAAATCAATGACATATATAATTATGATAATTAAACATTGAAATGATAATAATAATAATAATAATAATAATAATAATAATCACTCCTCTGTTAATTGGAATGCTTGAAAATAATTGAAAACCTCAATTGTATTGTATGCATTAGTTGTACATGTGACAAAAGAAATGAAAAAATATATAAGTAAAGCTAAGTCACAAATGATAATTAATAATTAAGGTATGCTGATTTTTGTCTTGTAGAGTTACACATTGACATATAATGCATCGACTTGAACTCATTGGATAAGAGTAATAAGTAGTGTGTCAAATAACAAGCTAGTCCCGCAAAATTTTATCGATCGACCAATGAATGTGCGAATAGACATCAACGGTGCGCGATTTCAATGACAACTGTGAAATAAAAAATATATGCGTAAATGTGATAATTTGTAGTATTGGCAACACTGTGATTTCACATAAAACGTGTATGTGTGTGCACGTGCACCAATAAACAAATATAATTTCACATTGTGCAATCAAATTAAATTGCTAAGGTGGCTAAATCGATAAACTAACTCAGCCTACGGAGGATTAGAAATAAAGTGATCTAGCAAGTCACAAAGATGGATAAATAAAAGCAGTAAACTCTTTATTATTATTTTCAGTGAGCTTTAAAATGGTTTAATAAAGGTCAGAGTGACCCTCTTAAACAACGCACATAACCCTTGTCCGAGTTACATAAGAGCTATCTGATCCAAGTCCGAATTTAATCACTGACTCCCGCTTACCAAAATATACTCGAGCATTGTTGAAAAGGGATTAAATTAAAGTTGTTAAAATTATTATGACAAAAAAACCCAATTGGTCACTTTTACACACAACTGTTCTTGGGTGCAAGAAAAAATGTCAGCCTGTAGACCAAAATATTTTCTTTGGTTTTAACCATTTCAATAAATGGTAACTTCATAACGCCATTTATCAATATACTTATCTTAAACTATCTTTTGGGTATATTAAGTGTACGCTGTTGACCATTCATAAAAACGGAAGCCTAAATTAATCAACTAGTATTTTCTTAAATAAATTTGTCTAGCATATATTTATTTTTACAACTGAAATAATCAGTGTTTAGACCTAGAAAGAAGGAGAAGGAGGCAGTGCTTTGGAGTTTCCAACTCAAAAACCCTATGATTTGGAAAACAAACTTTTTACCATTAAACCAACTTCGTCAGATATATTACTGTGCACCTGATTCCCTAATTTACTTGAATCTAACTACCGGGCGCACAACGTTGGGAGTCGAAAATATTATCGTAACTCAAAACAACATAAACACATATAAATGTTATTCAAAATATGTTTATGTATCATTGACATTGCGAATAGAACATAAAAAACTCACAATCACTTTCGAACTGCTTGGCTGGATTTTAATTTCAGCCAAAACCCAAATTCCGTTGACCAATTTGATGGATTCGTAAAGCATATCCTGACCGTCGACGTTACGTTTCGCTATAGTGAAGATATTGTTTTTGACAAGTTTGTTCGTAAATTCATCTATAGGTGGGATAAAAACACACATCAATAATAAATTGTTGTAATCAATGAAATCATTAGTTTCTTAAATACGACCTCTCAAATGGATATATTGGCTAGGTTGGTTGATAAAGTGGTCACTTCTGCTTTATTTCTACACTTGTTCAGCATATTATCAAAACAATCACTTCCAATGGTTTCATAAGCGTAACAACTGTAGAAGAACAACAAAAATTCTTGACTGATAGACGGCATCACTGTTTGCAAATACTGATGAGGCCGTTTAATTTTCTTGTCAGGGTTATCCCCGTTAAAAATTGAGACCTTTCAAACATTATTCAAGCCACATCTCGATAAATAAACTATAAAATAAAGCTTAAGAAGGTGATTTAATCTAATAATAATAATAATAATAATAATAATAATAATAATAATAATAATAATAATAACAAACAATGGTAGTAAAGCCACCTCTTTATTAGTTTCAAGTTCGTTTAGTATCCCGAATTCCTATGCGGAGAAGTTGTTGCACGCGAGTCGAACTTGGAATAAATAAAGTTTCTTAGCTAGAAGACCATTTCCTTGCGACTACGCCAGTAATCACAGTTGACGAAGTAATCCTCTTCAGGGGAATTAGGGGTTGACGCAGGTTGACGGATTCACAAGCCTAACTGTCTACATATTGTGTATGAATACCTTGAGATACCTTTTAAAAATCTTGGGTGTATGCTTGCACCCACCCACCGAAACCGAATACCAGTTATACCGCTGTGCACTCGGTCCTTGCTGTTATTTGTCTAAATGCCTGTTGGCACCTAGTCCAGGATGCACCACGTGGAGGAGGAACAGTCAGGAATATCACCATCATTGGAATTTATTTATTTTTTGTTTATTACTTTGAATGTTTTACAAGAAACATCTTTCAACAGTGGACATTTTTAGCAAAGCCGAACGTGGGCCCCCCATTTTAGTGCCAGTGGTAGAATTCGAACCCATGCCCACCGAGGTCCAAATTCGAGCGTCCCAATGCCAATTATCGATAAACCCTCAAAAAAAATTAAATCGCATTGTAGATTAACATCCTGATGCTCAACATATATATTTGCAAGTGATACGATGAATTCGCAAAACATCTGAAACAACCGCTCTCCATTGATTCACATCACCAACAAATGTAGGAAACTGAGTCTCCTAACTGATGGACAGCATCCTAATAAAAGATTGACAAAGCCAAACCTGTCTTTCTTCCTCCAAAACCTATTCCCTAAAGTTTACCAAACCGAAGTGGTTAAAGTGCCAGGCTCAATAAAAGTGATGGGTTCAAGTTCCACCGCCAGTACTAAATGCCAATCCTAACTCCCGTAGAACATGCAAACAGTAAAAACCCAATGTCCACCTCATTTAAAACTCACCAGCATCGGGTGTCATATCCAACAATTCGAATTGCTTTTCATTTTGAGCAGGTATGTCCTTCCACGTGGATAAAAACACACGTTTGTCCATTTTACCATCTTCAGTAAAAAGTATGTGAATGGGCACGTGGCTGGCAAAGTAGAATACATCAATGTTGTTTTTGACAGCAATCTGAAATTGTAAATGGGTCAATCAAAACGTTATTTCATTTCAATGTGATTGGTGACAGTCACCTCTTTATTATATCTGTATTTATACAGCAAGTTTGGTGGTATTATAAGCACAACAAACGTAAAAAAGTAGCAGTTTATTGGCCGATAATCATCATCATTAACAATAGTTAATGAAGATTAAGTGTATGTTTGTTATATTGAAAAATTAGGCAATTCACATAATTATTGCAGTATATATGCCAGAGGTAACAAACAATTAAAACATCCTTTAAATTGAAAAACAAAACATAACCCGGCCTTAATCGGTTCCCTGATAAGGAAGGAGAAAAGTTGAAGTGTACATCTGGCAATCCTAATGTAAAAAAAACATAAAGAGTAAATTGGAATCGTTTTCTAAAACGCAAAAATATGACCTGAGATGAATCCTCAACTCCATGCAATGCATCCTCGACTCGAATTAATAGGGACTACAAACCAAATGTGCAGCAGTATAATTGGGCTTACATCTTAGCAGATGGGTGCAAACATACACTTAGGTATTTGAAAAATACCTTAAAACATGTACACAGCACATGCAATCAGATGAATAAAAAAGACAACCTGAAAAAAATTAGACGGTTTCATCAATTTTTGCAAATAGTGACATCATAAAATACTTAGAAACTTCATTAGTTATCCACTTTTGATGTACGTACAAGGTTTCATCAACACACAAAACAGTGGAATGCAATTACGAGGTGATCTTCTTTGGGAAGAATTGGGGGTTGACGGATTCACAAGCCTAACCGACATGTGGTAAATGGATACCTTGAGATACCTTTTAAGCATCTTGAGTGTATGCTAGCATCCATTCACTGAGCGAGAGTCCAGTGAAAGCCTAGTTATACTACTGTGCACTCTATCTCTGCTGCTGTTAGTCTAGATACCTGTTAGTACCTGGTCCAGGATGCACCGCTTCGAGAAGGAACAGTCAGGAATATTACCATCATCGTAATTTGAGACTTTATATGTATTACTCAAATCCTCAGGATCACTAATACCTTCTAGCCACCTCTTTCACTACAGCAGATAGCTTTTCCACAATGAACAGTAATCAACAAACGTAATGTTTCGTTAAAATATTCAAATAAATACTTTTAACAAAAAGTAGACTGCGAAATAAAGAGACAATGCATTATAATCCCTCGCCTCCACAAACTTACCTGCAAATACATCAACGGATTTGATTTAGAAACAGACCCATGAGTAGCCAAAGGCAAAACCACATCGATGGAATTTTGGGGCATCAGCGGTGCACTAATATCCAACGCTCGAGCAGGTGTAAGACCAAAACTATTCTTGTTAAATTGGACCGCAAAGTCGAACATGGGAGTGAGTGCGTGATTGGTAAATTTGAGCGGCATCATAACTTCGCCAGTGGAAACATTGCGACAATAGGTATATTGAATTTCCAAACCTTTGCCGCGAGTCGGTTCCAAGCATACGCTGTAGGGGAGTTTGAAGCTAATATTCGAATTTTGACTAGTACTATCGTTTCCTTGTAGATCCCCGAATATGTCGACTAAATCGTCTACGGCGGACGTTGATTCGGCTGTCGACATAAAATATTTTTTAAATTAATGAATGTTTTAACTACTTTAAATGTTTTATGAAAAAGCGATCATTTTAGAAAAGCCGAACATGGACCCGCATTTGATTCCAGTGGTGGAGATCAAGTCGAACGCTATATTTTTTATTTTATTTATTTATTTAAATTTTATGTTTGCTACTTTGAATGTTTTACGATAAACATCTTTCAGCAGTGGACAATTAGCGAAGCCAAACGTGGGCCTGCATTTTAGTGCCGGCGATGGGATTCGAATCCATGTCCACCGAGGTCCGAATTCGAGCGCTGTACCGCTAGACCACCCCGGCACAAGTAAAATCAATAGTTTATAATCATTTCAATTCATTCATTGTGCTTAGTGACAGTCATCTCTTCATTATTTCTACATTTATACAGTAAATTAAACGATTACATCCAATGGTTTTACAAGCCTAACAAACATAGGAAGCTCATAAACAGCATCTTCCTAATGGTACCATTGCTCGATAATTAGAATTATCTCCCTTATCCCAACGGCTACATACGCTATACATATACCTTTGGATATCTTTTCAGTACCCCGGGGTGTATGCTTACATCCATCCGCCAAAGAGAAAGCATAGTTATACCGCTTTGCACTCAATCCTTACTGTGTTAATCTAGGTGCACCTAATCCAGGATGCACCACGTGGAGGTAACAGTCAGGAATGTCACCATAAGTAGAATGTAAAACTTTATAAGCATTACGCAAATCCTCAAGATCATTAGGCATCCCAATGGTTTATAGTAGATAAACATAAAACATCAATAAATGTTTATTATTTATTAGTTGCCTTAAATTAGATAAATCAAATAGACTCCGCCTTTCTCTGTCTACGATGTATGACACGATTCCACCCCATAATTCTACATTCAACTGTTCCGGTTGGGTGTTAAGCTAATAGAAAACAGGGTCAAATTAAACTAGCGTCTAGCATTAGTTAGACACTAAATGCCATTTAACAACTGAAGTATTACTACAAGATAGTTGAAGAGTACAGATAACCCTGCCGAAATTGTCAGAAATGGGATCCAAATCCTCGCCCACACTAACAGTCTGCTCTACGCAGCAGGTAAAAATTAAAATCGTTAATATTAAGTCAGCCAAATTATGAACAAATACTTACGTTTTTTTGTCCGAGAAACTTCACTAGTGGTGCTTGGTCCTCCGGGTGCAGATATTAAATCATCCAAACCATTGCCGAGAAGGTCATCTACACCTCCAAGTGTATTGTTATATTGCATTGTGTTGTATGACAATGAAGCTTCATTTATGTCAATTAGTGAATCCTTTAATAAGAGCGCAAAATGTAACAACAATAAAAATAAACACTTTTTATAATTTGTATCAAAATGAAAAAATGAAAAGTAGTCTCATTTACAAAGGCATCAGCTAAGTTATTCTATCAACAGACCAACTCTGATCACAATCATACAAACACAACTAAGTTTCGGTCATATTGTGATCTTACAAATTCAATCTTACCATATTGTTCAATATTATTTTATTATGTAAAATAAATCTACCCAGTATTAAGATAAAAATTTTTTATCAAATAATCAAGCAACAGTTGAGAACGTTACCGGAAAATAGTCAATTAGTCATAGCGTTTAGGTTGTAAGAGTACTAAAATCGTGTCCAAAGTGGAATTAAAAGGTATATCTTTTTTCAATACTATAAATATTTTACAAGAAGCATTTTTCAGCAGCAAACATTTTAACAAAGCCAAACGAGGACCCGCATTTGGTACCGATAATGGAAATCAAACTCATACTCACCCAGGTTCAAATCGAGTGCTGCACCACTAGACCACCCCGACACTTCATTGTAAAGTAGCATTCTTCATGTTTTTAAGCAATGTAACAAATATAATAAGCCAAAGCCGGGGTGGTCTAGCGGTACAGCGCTCGAATTCGGACCTCGGTGGGTATCGGGGTTCGAATCCCATCACCGGCACTAAAATGAGGGCCCACGTTCGACTTCGCTAAAATGTCCACTGCTGAAAGATGTTTCTTGTAAAACGTTCAAAGTAGCAAACATTAAAAAAAAATAATAGAATAAACCGCACCTGGTTGGGAATAACAGTAGCCTGTGCATCACCCCTAGTCACAAAGTCGGAGCCAGCACCTCGAGCGGGCAACTGACGTCGTATGACGTGTTTGCCCTCGACAAATGAACTTGGTGGCCGATGATACACACTGGCCAAACTGGCTAAATGGCAAATGAGTTCGTCCAACAGCGTCGGTTCGAGCACATCCGTCTCTTCCGAAATTAACGGCTTTTCGGCCAGTACGACTTCTTTCGCTACTGCCGGGTCGGTAGACAACAGGCGCCAATAGATGTAGCCACGATCACGCAAATCGGGATTATCCGACTCTTGAGTGGCCAAACCCAGCACGGTTTGAACGAGCTCCTAAAATTGAAAAGACAGTTGGATTAAGTTAGAATTTTTCAAAACCATCTATGCCACTAGTTGATTTGGTATAAATGTACTGTATTACTACTGTTAGGTGACTCAAAAATAATTAAAAGGGATTCTGAAAATAGCTAACCCAAATCCTACATTCAAAATAACCAAAGATAGAAAAAATGTGGAGTTTTTTAGTTTTACAAAAAAAAGTTTAACGACGTTTATTACTTTGAAGGCAAAAAATATTAAAAAATAATATTTAGATACAATGACTGTTATATTCTTGACTATATACCTCCAAATCCAATAAAATCAGCGGCTCTTTAGACACAACCTCTTAATCGGATATCTCGGTTAAATTGGGGCTGCATAAAACAAACTACACCAATATTTAGCTCTCTCTCTCTCTCTCTCTATATATATATATATATATATATATATATATATATATATTAGAATTGTCAGATTCACTTGAATAATAAATCCACTTCATTTTAAGTTAACCAGAAGCACTGTACAGCTGTTTCATTCTTATTTGGAATCATCAACGACACATACCTTTCAAGTTTTACACAGTGAAACTGAGAATTAAAAAAAATTATCCCTTAAAAACTCATTGATAAATATATAGGTTTATGATTCATTGTGGTTGGTGACATAATTACCTCTTCATTATTTCTATATTTGTATGGCATATTAAGTCATCAATTTCGATGGTTTGATAAGCGTAACAAATGTAGAAGAATAACAAAGTTTCTTCGCAGGTAAACGGCGTCCTTGTGATAGAACCATTAATTTTTGTCAAGGTTATTTCCCTTATCCCGACGGCTACACATGGTATATGTATATATACCTTAAGTTACCTTTTAAGTACCCTTGGTGTATGCTTGCATCCACCCCCAAAGCGGAAGTCAAGGTATACCACTATGCAGTCGGTCTCTGCTGTTATTAGTTTAGATGTCTATGGGTACTTAGTCCAGGATGTACCACATGGAGGAACAACAGTCAGGAATATCACTACCATTCTGAATTAAGACTTTATAAACATTACTCAAATCCTTTAAATCATTAGCATCCTTATAAAAGAATAAATGGTGATAAGCAAATATAATCAACGATATAAGCGTACTTGCGTGTCCGATGGTCGTTTGAGAAACAGTTTAACAATTGCAGTCAAAAGCTGCAGTTGAACTTGGGTATTTTCATCCTGAAATCCGTCCAAAAAGGACTCGAGCAATTCGTCAGCATTATCGATGCGTTCGGCGTATTCGCCAATAATCCAAATCATTGATGCACGAGCTTCGGGTTCGTCCAGCGTATCCAAATTTTCGCACAATATTGCAATAATGCTCTCGTATTTATTTGGATATTTTCTAAATATATCCTACGTTTTTCAAAATAAAGCAATAATTTAAAAAATCCAGTTAGTTTTAAAAAATGGATAACTAAACTGTAGCCTACGACTGTCAATACTCAAAAGCTTGGAAATACTGATTTGCAATATCAATGTGAATTGCCAAGTCTCAACAAATCAAGATTTTTTGTTTTTTCAATAATACTGTGGCATCCAATTGTCTTAATATAAATAAGTAAAAAGTACCCAAAACCAACTGATTTACAATAGTTAAGAAAATAAATCACCAACAAATTAAGCCACCTGGAAGCACATAGACAGTATTATTATCACTATTATAAATTAAAACTGTAAACGTTACTAAAATTCTTTAAATTATTAGCATCTCTAAATTGAGTAACAAAATAAGTTAAAGTAAAGAACGTGTATTGTAAACTGCTGTTTTGTTAAAAAGATAATAAGTTATAGATGCAAAGAGCATAATTAATCGTCAATATCTAACCAAAACATCAGGATCGTTTCCTTTACAATTACAAATGCAATAATCAAACAAGCCAAATTTCATTATAAGTCAAGTCAATTTAGTGAATAATGTTGCATCTACACAAAAACTTACTTTTATAACTACAACGGCTTCTTGCACAACGTAATTCACTTTTGTTTGAATTAATTCAAGTAGAGTGCTAACACATCGTTCTGCAGCAGATTCGATTTTGATTGCACATCTTCCAATAGCGCGCACAGATTTTCGAACAAAATCCACATCAACCTCATTAGCATATTCTTTAAGCTCAGCAAGCACTTGATTAATATTGGATAGATTTATTAAACGAATCATTATATCTAATTTTTCCAATTTCACATATATAGGGTCATTGTATTTAACAAAAAAGACCTAAAACAAAATACCGTAAAAAACTTATTAATAAATACCGAAAGCATAATTATGTATAGCAATTCGTAAAACTATATACCTAATAGCGACTCTTTTATCTTCACATTTAAACAATCATAATTTAGTAAAAGTTAGCAAAATATAACTTTAAAGTAAATTGGATTAATTATTTATCGAACAAACTTTACTGTACAATTCATTTCATGTATCTAACTACATAATAAGAAATTAAATTCTTACCTTCATTTCATGCTTCATAATGTCTTTGCGCTTTTGAACAATTAAATTTATATTGCGCAAAGCAACATATTGAATTTCCGGTTCAGAAGAAAGCAATGTAACCAATGGGGGAGCCAATTTCTTGACCACATTTGCTGCTATTTCGGAATTGGGATCGACAAGTTCCAACATTTTCATAATTACTTTAATCGTAGAAAGTACAACTGCCGCGTTGGCATGAGCAAGTCGTGGTGATACACGTTCAATAATATTTTGGGCTTCACGTTCATCCGATGGTGTGTAATCAGCAATCGCATCCAAAATAAAGATCTGGCCCCATCTAACAATTTTTAAAATAAAACAAAAATAATTAATAAACCTGATTATTTTAAGTTAACTTAAAAACAAAATATAAATGACACTTAAAAAAGCTTACTCAGTGCATTCATTTAGTGCTGTCAATAACTTGTTTATTACAGGTCCATCAAATAAAAGCCAAGATCTGGCAACATCCGAGGTTGTTGTTTCCAGTATTTCTGAAATAGCAGCAACTGCGTTGGCAACAACCATGGGATTACTGTCACTCAACAAATCGCGCAAATGTTCTAAAAATCCACTATCTTCAACCAGCTGGGGATCAATATCGTGAAGTTTAGCAACACACACCGCGGCAGTTTTCCGTACATAAGGATCTTCATCTTTGAGACATTTACGTAACGGATCACAAAGGTAAGCGGTAATTTTTTCCACACGAATACAACCCATGGTTCGTACTGATAATGCTCTAATCAATGGATTTGGATCATCACAATCCTAAAAAAAACAATAACTACTCAGCAAAAGCTTACTTTTACAAAAGTATTAACTGCCATTATGGCCGTATCTGGTTGAGTTTTAGCATAATTCATCAGGTATAAGTAAACAAGTTTTTTCAATTCCAAATTATCAGTTTGCATGCAGTTAATAACATCAGGAAATAAAGGACTGTAACAATTAAAAAAATAATTAAACTAACCCAACGTCCTTGCCAACAGTCATACTAGCAATCACTTTCTTAACAGCTTCCTTCTTTTTATCTCTCCTATCGCTATTCAATTCTGCCTTTAATTCAAATATTTCACCTAAAACAATATATAATGCTAAAATAATCTTACCTTTTTTAGTAGTAGTAAAATAACGGGCATCAGTTGGTTTTGTCTGAGCGGTAACTTTTTGCAACCATGGTCTAAATTTTATAAAACTTTTAAAACACTTTACTTTATATGTGCCACGGTATCTGTAACTGATGCTGCTACACCTTGCATTCTTTAAAAATACTACTAACTTCCCTATATATATATATATATATATATATATATATATATATATATATATATATATATATATAGCCATATATATAGTAATATATATATATATAACATGAAATTATATACCAAAAAAATAACTTAAATATAAACTAATAATTAAACCAATTAAATTAAAGATTTCCTAGACATAAAAATTATTTAAATAATTCAAACTGATTTACTTAAATGAATGCATAAAAACAATATTTAATAAAATGTGAAACTATAAAACGTGTTTTACATTCAAAATTACATAAGAATAAAGTTTTGTCACTCTATTTACAAAATAATCAATGAACTAAATACCTTAAAACAAAAAAAATACCTTCAACAAATGAAGATTAGATAAATATAAAAATAAACGTTACCGGTTAAAATAGTTATAAAATACGCCTTTTCAACCTTATATTTTTTAAACAAATTTGTTGCATTAATTTAAAACATAAACGTAATTTAAATTATTAATTTTTTATATAAACACTAAATAATTTATATATAAAAATGTAATATTAAAATTTTACTAATTAAAGGTTACAGGTTACAGGTTGATATGCGAGTTGAGTAGGAGTAAAACCCCTTTGGATCCTCGGTTCTGTTTATCAAGTTTATCAGAAGATTAATAACAATAAAATAAATAAAATAAAAAATGATTGAATATTAGGATACCAAAGGTTAAACAAAGGTAAATAAATAGATTAGGTGAGCTTAGAAAGCAGATAATTGTCATGCCTTTTTGAAGGCTGGAAGTGAGGACGCAGAGATAACGCTGCCAGGCAAGTTGTTCCATGGAGTGATTACTCTGTGGGAAAAGTGATCAGGTCTCAGTCTGGAAAAAGATCTAGGTTTGAATAATTTAAGGTCATAACCTCTGAGTAAATTTTTGGCTAAAGTAAAGAAAGGCACATGAGAGCCGGAATTGGAGAGTTGATAAGTCAAGATAGCATCCTCAGTTTAAAAATTAAATGCATCCATGTATTTTTTTTATTTAACTGTATTAATGTTATACAGTAAAATAGTTAGTATTTAACACAATATTAAAATTTTTACTGTTATTTGTTTGTAATTTTAGAATACTTTTCAGGTAATCAGGTAAAATCACGAGTTATGTAGGAGGAAACTCCTTTTCGTACTCGGTTCAAAAATATCAAATATCGACAAAATAAATCTCAAAAGATTATGTATAAAAATATAATAAAGCTATAAAAACAGAATTATGAAATTAAATGTATTCATGGAGAAAATAGTTGTCATATGCTGATTTGAAGGAGTCGATGGAAGGAGCTGAAACAACATGGCTAGGTAGAAGATTCCACGCGGAAATAACCCTATACGAGAAATGGTTTAAACGTAACCGGGATCTAACTCTGGGTTTGGAAAACTTAAAAGGGTGCCCCCTTCGAGAATCGTTTGCGAGTATAAAAGAGAGTTCGGCACCATCTGACCTTAATAATTTATAAACTAAGATGAGATCGCCCCGGAGGCCTCCTGTCTTGCAGTGGAAAGAGCTTGAGAGATTTTAATCGGTTTGTATAGCTAACGTTTTTTGAGCTGCCTAGGAGGTCTTTGTGAACCTACGTTGTACTTTATCTAAAATCTTAATATCCGCTTTTAGGTAAGGGGATGTAACTTGGATACAATATTCTAAGTGGGGTCTAATGTAAAGTTGGTAGAGTAACCGTGTACAACTCACCGGGACGTTCCCGAGATTACGTTTAAAGAACGTGGTGAGTTGGAACCCCTTGGAGGCTGCTATCCTGTGATGCGTTGAAAAGTCTAGGGATTGATTAAATGTAACCCCTAGATCCTTGATTAAATTAACTCGAGTGATGGGGGAAGAATCTGGCGCTCTCAATATATTGCCTGAATATTTACCAAGGGAAAAGTGATTACACTTGGAAAAATTCAGAGGAAGCGCATTTGCTATAGACCAATTGTAGATACTTAAAATATCGAGTTGAAGTTGTTCAGGATTGGTATTCCAAATCTTGACATCATCAGCATATAACAAGATGTCAGAACGAACAACAGCAGGTAGGTCATTGATATAAATAATAAATAATAAAGGACCAAGGACGGATCCTTGAGGGACACCTGAGGTAATGTTTACTGCAGCGGAAGTAATATCACCTAATCTTACGCTTAATTGCCGATTGGAGAGAAAGTCCGTTATCAATCGAGGAGAAGCGGGCTAATCCCAAAGGCTCTCAATTTATTTAATAATGCCGAGTGGGGTACTTTATCAAATGCTTTGCAGAAATCAAGGTAGATGACATTAATCGAATGAGAGTACTCTAGCATTCTAGTGATACTATTGGTAAATGTTAGTAGATTAGTGAGGCAGGATTTAGAAGACATAAATCCATGCTGAACAGGGTTAATAAGGTTATTGTCGACTATAAAATTTATTAGGTGAGACTTAATTATTTTTCCATAATTTTACTGGGAGCAGACAAGATACTAATAGGTCTGTAGCTCTCAGCCTTAAATCTACATCCAGCTTTGAGGATCGGCCTTATATAAGCTAATTTCCAAACTGAAGGGACCTTTGCCTTGTTTTAGGGAAAGGTTAAACAAATACGCAAGAGCAGGATCTGTCTCAGCAGCACATTCTCTGAGGACTCTCAGGTATATTTCATCTGAGCCTCTAGAGGAAGATTTTAATTTGAGAAGGAGATTGCGGACAATCTCCGGGGTGATGAGGGGAGAACCGTATAAAGAGAGAACTGGTGGTAGGGTTACCAACGAAATCCGTATTGAAGACGGATTGAAAGTATTGGCTGAAGGTGTTACAGACTTCAGGCAAGGAAGAAGAGACCCGTGAGAATCCTTAAGTTGTGGAAGAGAATTTGGGTTCCCTCGTTTATTCTTGATGAATTTGAATAGCAAACTCTTGTCTGTCTTAGCTTTATTAAGGATGCTATTAATTCTGCGATGTTTGAGCCGGGAAAGGCTGCAAGCACATTTATTACGTAAATCGAGGTATTGATAATAAAAACAGAGGGAGGTTGGTTGATTTCCACTTATAGAACTCGCGATTACGGAGTTTAATGAGTCTAATGAAACGTTGCGGGATCTTATTCGACGGTCAGGAAAGCGCTCTGAGGGGGGACAAAAGTTTAGCTCCCGACTTGATGGTGTTAGAGAAATATTCGCAAAAATTGTCTACCTCGTCGGAAGAGGAATAAACCCATTTAAAACCTTTAAAATAGTTCCTTAAACCTTCAAAGTTAGCATTACTGAAATCCGGAATAAGCGCTGAACGAGGATTGGCGATGTGGGCTGAATTAGGGAGATAGACTTTAAAAGCCAAGACGGAGTGATCACTCTTCCTTAATGGAGGCAGAGTGGAGACAGTCAATTACATGAGGGAGATTGGTGAGAACTAAGTCTAAGCAGGAAGAGCTACAGCCCGTTCTATGCCTAGTGGTAGAGGAAACCTTTTGAAAAAGGGCATTCTCCAATGCAGAATTGGAGAAAGTTTGAGTCAAAGGGGTTACCCTGACTGGACAGAGTGTCCCAAGTGATGGTAGGGGCATTAAAATCGCCCATCAATACTTGATACTTATGGGAGGAGTTGCAAACAGACTGGAGTTCTTGCAATAATGCAGAATTTGAGGCTTTAGAGAGGGAAGGGGGTCTATAAAGGATAGAAAATCTAGCGTGATCGTCAGATGAGAGAAAAATGGAGATAGAGAGGAGATCAAAGCCTAGGTTAGTAGAGGCTGAGAGAGGTAGAAGGGTATAGGTTAGGTTATCGTGAATATAAAAAAGACAGCCACCACATCTAGATCGCTTTGAATCCGACCGGATGATGCTATAGCCTTGGATTAGCAATTCGTTATCGAGAACATCTTCCGATAGCCAGGTTTCAGTAATGCCAATTAAATGGGGCTTAAAAGTCAGAGCTAATAGACTTAACTCGCTGAGTTTATTATAGAGACTGCAAGCATTAGTATAATATACTTTTAGGGGGGAGGTATTGGTGGAAGAAGGGGTCCTATTCTTTTTAGTCGATGGAGAAAATTGACTTGGCTCCGGGGCGTTGATGGAAAATCCTGGGGGCAATCATCTGAAGCCAATGGAGTTAATTGCACTAAAGGAATAGCCGATAGTTTCGGACAAATGGATTCAGGCAATACTAGAGGTTTATTGGTCCTATCCCTACTGGCATGATCTATATGCACCCGGATATCCGGGAAACGGGACTTAACATCCGTCCAACTACTGAGAATTTTAGAGGCAATGTCGGAGGATTTGAAAGAGACGATTATTGGGGGGAAAGGAAGTTTCCTTTTACAAGACATGCGCGTGGCCTTAAAATCAATAGGCTCGGGGTGGCACGTCTTAACTATCTCTGAAACAATCTTTTTTGAAATTGGTGGCAGTGTCGGGAATTCCCCTAACTATTAAATTGTTTTCCCTTCTTTTATCAGCAGTAAATTGTTTAGCTGCGGATAAAATTTCCTCCTGTGAAAGTCTAAGAGCAGCCTTGGTGACTGGAGAGGAGAGACTCTCTTAAGAGCGGATGGGAGGGCCGCAATTGAGACTTTGAGTTGGGAGATTTTATCTAAGTGCTTGTTGGATTGAACCTGTAGGGTAGATTGAGACTCAGATAAATCTTTGACAGATTCGCTGATATTAGTGTTACAGAGTTTGACTTTGTTAAGTAGCTCTATTATGAGGTCTAGTTTGGTGTCAGTTTTAGGGTCAGGCTTGGGGATAACATGGGGGTGGGCGACGAGGGAAGGGTCAGATTTCCAAATACAATTTATGCAATTAAAATCGACCTCACTAGTTGCCAATTCGTTGTAAATACACCTGAGAAACCGGTACAGTTTTCATGGAACCAGGTGTTGCACCTAGAACAAAGCATACCAGTCTTTACGGACTTACTACAACCGCGACGGCCACAAACCGCTGTCTGAGAAACTTTCATTAATAGATCGAAAGTTTCTAAAATGTAATAAAAATAAAATATCACACGCGAAGCAGTGTGAAAATCGGGTTAAAGAGTAAAAATAATGAATGATCAAGCACGACACATACAAATGGGCTTGAACACAAATAGGCAATTAAAAATTGCACAATTATACACAAAAACACAAAACGATACCCAAAAAACTAGGCAAATAACTCAAAAAAAACACGTAAACACGAAACACTATTGCAAGCGCAAAAACAGTAAGCAACTTTTGAGCGCACGTCACGCAGCGTATCGTACGGATTCAAAAGAAACATTTATAATTTTTTTTCTTTATTTTCAGATTTAATTTAAAGTTAAAATTTGTGTTTGTATGTTTAGAATAATTAATGTTTACTATATTATAAAACAATTTTATAAATTTTATAATATTAAAAAATGTTAAAACTTGCAAGTTATTCAAACTTAAACAAAAATTTTAAACGCATACACAAAAAATAAATTGTATTTTATTTTGTTCAATTTAAGTTTAATTTACTTGTGAAATGAAACGTTTTTTGCGCTGCACCTCGAGTAGAGACAGGATATAGGATGAATCACGAGTTAAGTAGGAGAAACTTTTTTTAAACCTCGGTTCTGAAATATTGAAATATTTGGAGTGGGAAAAGAATAAAAAACAGGGATAAGAAAAATGATAAAGGATAACTAAATAACATTAAGGAGGACATATTTATCATAGGCCTGCTTGAAAGAATAAGGAGAAGGGGTCGAAACAATATGAGACCGCAGATTATTCTATGTTGTAATAACCCTATGGGAGAAATAATATTCACGGAGACGGGTATGTGCTCTGGGCTTTAGAAACTTAAATTGATGTCCCCTTAACGAATCCCGGGAAGAAACAAAAAACATATTACTACGGCTTGAATTAACGAGTTGGTAAACTAAAATAAACTCCCCTCGGAGTTTTTTATCAGATAAAGGAATAATGTTAGTAATTTTAACCGATTGATATAATTTACCTTATCAAGGATTATATGTATTTTGGGGCTCTTCTTTAAATTTGATCTAAACGATGGATAGGGAACGTAACTTAAATACAATATTTAAGGTGAGGCCTTATATAGAGCATATATAGTAAACGTACGCAACTGGGGGAAATATTACTTAAATTACGTTAAAAAATTGGTAGGCCTAAATCCCTTTTGTGCAGCTACAGTGTAATGCGCTAAAAATAGGAGACAAGCAGTTACACTTGGGTCTTTTATAAATTGACCTGAGGTGATGACAACATTAATTGAGGTAGTGGCTCTGAAAATATTGCCCAAAGGTTTCTCCAAACTGATGTGCTTATATTTAAAAAAATTAAAAGGGAGTGCATATTTGGATGCCCGATCCTGAATGTTGAAAATATCTTACTGTAAAAGCTCAAGGTTAGAGCTCTGTATTTTAACATCATCAGCATAAAACAAGATGTTAAACTGAATTACTAAAGGCAAATTATTAATAAAAATAATAAAAAGCAATAAACCAAGCACCGACCCTTGGGGAACACCTAAGGATATCCTACAGGGACTAGATAGGTAACTGCCTAGCCTAACCCTAAAATTCCTCAGATGAAGATAATATTTTATTTAATTATGCAAAAGCCCTATAATTCCAAAAAACTTTTATTTATCTATTAACAAAGTATGGGAGACTTTGTCAAAGGTCTTAGCAAAGTCGAACTATATGGCATTGACAAAATAAGTATAGTCTAATAGGGAAGTAAGGCTATTAGTATAATGTAATACGTTTGTTAGATAAGATCGTGGTGACATAAAACCATGCTGTAAAAAACTAATTAAATTATTTTAAGAAATAAACTTTATTATATGAGCCTCGAGTAATCTCTCAAGAACTTTACTAAGGTATAGAGGATGTTGATAGATATATAATTATTAGGGATAAATCTATCACCCGACTTATAGATAGGCCTTATAAACGTTTGTTTTCAAATTAAAAGAAGGTAACCACTCTGTAGGGAAAAACAAAAAATGTGAGAAAACAGGAACTAATATGTTGGAACATTTTTTAAGAACTCTAGGGTAAATACCGTTAGGATCACAAGAAGAGGAATTCAGTTTATATAATTTTTTAAATACCTAATCGGTGTTAAAAGATGAGGGGTGATGCTAAAGGAAAGATCCTACAAAGATAAAGAGAGAATAGTAGAATAAAAAACAAAACTGAAATAATTACTAAAAATATGACATAAAAGTAGAGAGCCATTAGGAAAGGGAAGGAATTATCAGTTATCCGTTTATTTTTTAATATACTTATATAAAGGGCCCTTATTAAAATGAGCATTTTGGAAAAGTTTAAGGAGTTGTTTGTTCCTATAGGCTCTGATAGAATCTACACATTTATTATGGAGGAGTGGATATTTAGGCAATTGTTAACCGTCATACGATAAAGACTGGGGAGACCTGAGATTTTCTAAAGATTAAATGCCTTGCTACGTTTTAGTAGACATTGTTTAAGGTGTCGAGGAAATTTGGGCTTATTAAGTCTAGGAACATTAAAAGAAACCAACCTCTTAATAGTTTCCTGAATAACGGTAATAAACTAGGAGTAGGCAGACTCTATGTCCTCTTTGAGGGAAAAATGTTAGTTAAAGTTACTTAGATATGACTTCATACAAAAGTCAGGTATAGGATTGCTAATTAAATTACACACACGATTAGAGGAGAAGGGGATAAACACATTAAAAAAAGAGGAAGTGGTTCCTTTTTCTTAAAGGAAGTAAATAAGAGATAAAATTTATTTTTAAGGGATTATGCGTAAAAACTAAATCCAGACAGGATGGAGAAGTGCCAGACCTATATCTAGTAGGGGATAGACCATGCTAAGTGGAAGAATGTTTAATACTGAAATTTAATACATCGGAATCAAAAACCTTGGGGAAGCTAGGTAAATTCCAGTTGATTTAAAGAGCATTAAAATCACCCTTATTATTATGGGTGATTTTAATGCTCATTGGAGAGGTAAAGTAATTAAGTCCTTAAATAAAAACTTCGTCAGATTGCTTGGAGAAAGAAGGAGGGCATAAAGGATAGAACAAAAAATCAAGACACTAGTACTAAGATGTATGGTAACATGAAGAAAACTATACCTATGTAGATTATCAAAGTTAGGCAGAGATAGAATAGAGAAATTGAGGTCAGCCACAGCATCTGCCTTTTCCAGAGTCTAGGTGCACAATGTTGTAACTAAAACGTAATATCTCACTATCTAAAATTTGATCTGTAAGCCAAGTCTTTGTGATGCCTATAAAAAAAGGAGTATAACCAATACCTAAAGCCTGGATTTTAAATAATTTATTAACTAGACTAAAAGCATTAGTATAAAATATTTTTAGAGAAGCTAAAGGGTTAGGAGTAGAAAAAATTGTTTTAGACGGAACATAGTAAGAATGTGGGGGTGACTCCAAGGCACCTGGGGAAAATCTTGATTAACGGAAATAAGGGAATTATGATTTAAACTAAGCGGGGTTAATTTAACTACAGGAAAAGGTAATTTAGCTTGTAACTGATCTTTGTATCTCAAAGCTTCACGCTCTTTGTAAAAAAGATTCTTTGTCAGTCTAATCCCTGGATACTGGGGACAGATGGTACGCCAATTATAGATAAGGTCCTCTCCAGCAGATAGAGAACTGCAATAAATAACAATTGGGAGGGGGGTGATAGAGCTTACAAGGAATGCAAGAGATTTTAAAATTAGATGCAGCTTAGAAATAATTCTTTATTGTCAGTAATTAGCTCGCTAAAATTAAGAGCGGACTCAGGAATTTTTTTATAATTACAATGAAAGCCCTTCTAGCATCAGTAGCAAACTGTTTTACAGCTGATAAAATTTCTTTTTGTAAAAGCCTAATAGCAGCTTGAGTCACAAAGGAAAGTGCCAAAAACCTAACGACAGATTATTTAAGCCTATTAAACTCTACTAAAATAGTGTGAAAAAAATCCTCAAATTTCTCTTCACAACCCTCTATATTACGTATAGCATCATTCAATTTAGTGATTACAAAATTATTGTTAATAGTCAAAGCTAAAATGGCATCTAATTTTGACTTAAAATTAACATTCTGAACAGAAAGAACAATCATATTTGAACTATCTACCTAGAAGGTGAGATCCGCTAATAATGCAAGTTCATCAAGGCGATTTCTGCATTTAAAATTAATGCTACAACTGGAGAATCTTGAATAAGACCAAAGCAAGTTTCATAAAACCATTTTTTCGCAGAGTATGCAGAAGATTCCAGTTTTCGCTTTTTTATATCTTCTAAAGCCACAAAGATCAATTTTGGTCACACACATTAATTGAATGTAATTCAAAATTATCTAAAAGAAAAGAGTAAATAGTAACAACAAAAATATCACAAAGCAACGCTAAGTGATAATCTTTAAAAAGGTAAAAAAATGGTAAGCTTGTAGAAAGGCTGTCACACAAAAAATATATCAGCAAAACGTAAACCAAAAACTGATAATACACAGTAAAAACACTGACAGAAACACAAAAACTAAAACAAACTGTAAGTGAAAAATAGCAACAGAACAAGCAGCGGTACTTGTAGCGGTGAAAATCAACAAAGATAATTCGAACTCGCAAATAATAAACAATATTATTTTATTTCATTAAAAGTTAACATTTAATTTTTGGGAATTAATATTCTTCGAATATTGAAAATTTTCGTTTGAATGCGTCAACGGTACATACCAGTGAGAACGGCTATAAAAACAACCGTTCCCACGCCATTGAGAACTTCCATTACGTCGTGTGATTCTACTTCCATTCGGCTCCATTTTGGTTTCCTTTTAATTTTCCCCTCGAACTGATCCTGTGGTCTTTGGCAATAAACATTTCCAGTTCAGTCTTTGCGTTTTCATTCGTTACTACACGTAGTTAGTACAGACGTAAAGTATTGAAGAGAAATTACGACTAGGCTAATTCACGCAACCTTTAACGACAAGCAACGTTGCTTAAATTAAATCGTCCCCATCTCGCATTTAGTGAACCAGGCTACGTAGCCGGCAAAGTAAAATCAATTCGCTAAATGCTATTGAACCTGGACGTCACGCAAGCGTATCGCACAGGTTTAAAAAGTTTTATTTTAAGCATTTTCTTTTTTGTTTTTTTAAATATATTACAAAATTCTTGTACAATTAGTACAAAATTAATTTTATTGTTACCTTTTATTTTTATATTTTATTACCTTTTTCACTTATTTTGTAATTTTACACCTTATCCATTCCACTATATTTTTAGTTTTTATCTTAATTTTAATATTTTTCTTTTTTGTTATGAATTCTCTCCTTTACCTCGTCCTTCATTTCTTATTTCTCCCAATAACTGAGGTATAATAAAATTGAGTACAAACATATAGATAAGGCCTTGTCAAAATTAACACATTAACATTGATTAACTTTCCTCACATCATCTAAGCATATTAGGTACATCAATATTTTGCTAAAATAAACCTTAAAAATTACATAAGTGATGCTAATAATAAAAGTAATAAAAAATTTATTTTTACAAATAGCATTACCAAATTCTCGCTTAAACAAAAATCACAGAATTTACGCATTTTGAGGAAACAAAAATACTACTATATATTAAAAAATTATATTATAAGATATGTACACATATATAAAATAAACATTATTAAGTTTACAAATTTAGTAGATCAAAGGATAACCATGGTTTCTATAGCTTCTTTTAAACGCTTTGGATAAAAATTAACTAAATTATTAATATGATTATGTGGAATTTTATTTTTTAACACAATTAATTTTTTTCTTTAAGCGTGCTTTAATTTTCAATCCGATTTACTTTTCCTTTAAGTTAACTAAAAGTGTTTTCAATTACATTGAGGTCTGGGTTATGTAGAGGCAATTGAATAGAGCTCAGATTTTTATTATTTAAAAAATCTTTAATTTAAGCAACAAATAAATGTATTAATTTTGAAATTGTGATAAAAAGCATATTACTTTTTTTGATGTATGCACTGGAGCATTGTTTTAAACAATCACTAAATGCCCTAAAATGTTTTATCGTAATTCAATTTTAAAGATTATTTAAAATTGGCAACAAATTTTAAATTGTTAAAATGGTAACTTGTTTTACTCCATTTTGGGAGTCACGTATTTTATTCCATAATATCCATAAATATATTTTATTTATTTAATTTTATGTTTGCTACTTTGAATGTTTTTACGAAAAACATCTTTCAGCAGTGGACAATTAGCGAAGCCAAACGTGGGCCCGCAATTTAGTGCCGGCGATGGGATTCGAACCCATGTCCACCAAGGTCCAAATTTGAGCGCTGTACCGCTAGATCACCCGGGAACAAAGCAAGGGAGTATCGTGAGGTCTCCCCATTGACAAAAATTGTGCGCCCGAGCGAACTCGATTAGGGATCGTTGCGAGCTTCAACCCGCCGAAGTGCAATGGCAAGCCTCCATCCGGGGTCAGGGAATTTGTGATAACTTTGAACCCGGTGCTAGGTAGATGCGCAACGTTTTTAACAATGCGATTACGGTCTTGACAAAAATTGGGATTATAAATAACCGTGGGCTGCACCGTCCATAGTTTGTACTTTAAAGCACACTCGTCATTAAAAAAAATTGATCTACACAAACATACATAATAGTTTTCACAAATGTTTGCTGTTAAAGGAACGTTTTAATGCAGATTGACCGATTTTACTCATTTGCAAATAAGCGAAAACATTTTTTTGTATTTGTTTAATTGATTCTAATCTACTTTTTTCAATTTGGTACTTATGAACAACTCATTTCGTTTACTTGTAGATAGTTCGGATCCAGTTCCTGCTGTTCTTGGACGTGTATA
The DNA here is from genome assembly GCA_025895645.1 of Cardicola forsteri. Classification (NCBI taxonomy): domain Eukaryota; kingdom Metazoa; phylum Platyhelminthes; class Trematoda; order Strigeidida; family Aporocotylidae; genus Cardicola; species Cardicola forsteri. The sequence continues at coordinate 1,182,720 of JAKXYG010001440.1, forward strand.
ATCCTTTAAAACTCTGTATACAATCCTTGTACTTATCTCAAATAAATCTGCAATTTGTTCAATAGTTAAACCAAAATTATAACTTTTATTTGTTTGTTTGTAATTTTTAGCAGTTAAGAAAAAGCTTCCATTATTTAAATTCATTGTACGTGTTCACAATTGTGTTCAAGGTAAAGGAGTTAAATTAAATTTTGACACGTTAAAACAAAATTAGAAGTCAAGTATTTGAACTCTTTGCTTAATTTTTTAACATAAATTATTCAAAATTTTGTATTCATATAACATTTAAAAATTAATTAATTTGCTTTAGATTAAATGTATCCAGTAACGTGTGTTAGGTTATGCAAGCACTTGTAAAATTATACAAGAAATTATCATTTTGTTTGAAATTATTGTTGCGTAATTGTTTTATGTAATTAACTTAATATGAATATAAATTTTAAGTGTAGCTATTACCATTTACTCATATGAATGCTATTTATCTAAAAACTCTAAAACACTTTAAATTTTTAATTATAAAACGTATTTTAAATTATTGATAAATTATATTATTTTAGTATAATTACTATTTTGATTTATAACGTCAACTATTAATAAAAATACAGATTGCATGTAACTTTTTCAGTCACCAAATGATTAAAGACATTACAAAGTTTAAAAAATTCAATAGTCTGTGTGATCGCCATTTTTTTGAACGACCTGATTTAGGCGTTTTGGAACGCTATCTATGAGAGTGTTGATATATTCTTGTTTCATCTCATATTGAACAACAAACCGAATGCGTTTACATAAAGCCTAAATTCAATATGCTTATTGATGTTGCGCTTTAGCATACTAAATAAATGTTCAATAACACTAATGTCCGGGCTGTTAGGTGGTAATTGAGCAAAAAATAGCTTTTTTTGATTTAGACCACTGTATTGTTTGAATGTAAATATAAAACAAATAAACTAAATCTAGATAAATATGACGTTACCTTTTTGGACGTATGACATGGAACATTGTCCTGAAAAACAGTAGTAACCCCGGTGTAAGTGTGCTGCATTTCATAATAAAAATCATCCTTCATAACTGAAACAATTTTTTTACTATTTAAGGTACCAGATATAATTTTCCATTTGATAGGTTGATTATATTTAATACCAAACCAACACATTACGTGTGGAGGGTGGGCTTTCTTTCTAACAACCGGGAGTAAATGTTTTTGAAAACTTGACCCACACAACACTTTGTTTTTGTACGCAAATGGTTCGTTCCGAATCATTGTTTCATCGGTAAAGTATGCGGAACGCCATTAACACAAGCGTCGTTTACTCCACTGTTTACAAAAGGTTAATCTATCATCATTTTGTTATTTAGTAATAAATGGCTTAACCTTTAGTGATTGAAGAGTTAAACCAGATTCAATTGCTCTGTTTTTTATTATGGAATAAGTAAAATTGTTCAAACTATTTCTTTTGGTTTCTGAAATAGGTTTATTACAAATCTTTTTACTTCTATAACGATTTTTTGATTATCGTATTGCTTGTTATACATTTTCTTCCAACATTATCATAATTTCGTGGTTTTTGACCTCTAATAATCTGATAAATTGTTGAAAGGTTAACTCTGTATAAATTTGCCAATTTTTGGGTGAAAATCCTTCATTTTTAAACTCGTTAATGACACGATATTCATTTTTTATCATTACAGTTCATTTCACAAACAATGCAATCAAAAAGCAAAATTATTGGATGAGCGGAATTTCAAGGTTAAACGTAAATAATAAATTATTTGATTTGTTTTAATTTTTTTATTAAAATTAATTATTTATTTATTTATATAGATCAGAATAATTAAATGTTTATTTTGATAATTACTATGACATCACAATTAGAGTATATTAGTTATTGTTCAATTTATTATCCACGTTTATATAGAAGTAGCTTTTAAAATATGCTATTTTGGCCGACTCAGTCTTTTTAAATAAATATTTTTAAGTATATATTTATTTTTACCAAAAAACAATTGGACATAAATTAATTTAGATTTAATACTCTTATAATTTTTTACATCAATTTTTGAATTGGCTGTATATATGTATATATGTATATAATATATAATTATTTTTATAAAATAATTGTTTTGTTAATATAAATTATATTAATTTTTAGAAACCATTTTTACTATAATAATTTTAAGTCTTAAGATTTTAATTTATATTATATTATATTATATTATAATAATAATTATTATTACTATTATTATTATTATTATTATTATTATTATTATTATTATTATTATTATTATTATTATTATTATTATTATTATCATTATTATTATTATTATTATTATTATTATTATTATTATTATTAATGTTACTACTTTGAATGTTTTACGGAAAACATTTTTCGGCAGTGGAGATTTTGGCGAAGTCGAACGTGGGCTCTCATTTTAGTGCCGGTGGTGGCATTCGAATCTATGCCCACCAAGGTCCAAGTCGAGTGCTGTACCTCTATACTACCCCCGGCTTTGTATTTTAGTGTTATAATGGTGTTTTTTATAGAAATCGTTTAATTACTGGTTGTTGCTTACTTATTGTAATGTATTAATAATCTTAAAATTTGAATAAATTTTATAAAATTTTGATTTTTAATACTAGTGGTATTCTTAACTTTATATAGGTCACCCTAGGCTTAGATTTAAAAAAAAGGAAGATGCTGCATAACAATGAGTTTTTGTTATAGGAGATGCGTGGTAGGATTTATTAAAAATATCTAAAATATAGCAAATACTATAGTATGATTATATGTAGCAGTTTTGTTAAGCACAACTTTAACAAAGTATTAGACAATTTCTCGGTTTTTGTAAACAATGGCGTTATCATGAGGATACCTTTATTAATAAAAAATTTATTATTTTTACGTGTAGTTTATATTATTATTATATTATTATATTATATTATTATTATTATATATTATATTATTATATTATTATTACTGTCATTATTATTAATGTAAATTTTAATAACTCATTAAAGGTACATTTAGCACACACACACATATATATATATATATATATATATATATATATATATATATATATATATATATATATATAACATATAAAACAATTATTTATTAACAAAAAGTAATTATTACAAGGTAAGTGCAAAATAACAATTTGACAAATTAATTTATTATTATCTATATTTTGCTTAACCAGGATTCTTGAAATAATATGCAAAAACAACAGTAGGAGTAAATGCTTGCATTAATTAATGGGCTTAAATGATTAATTTTGTCAATGATAGATCTTGTATTGAATGATAGAAGTAGTAGGTAAAACATATTTTCTTGTAAAGTTGATTTTGAGGCTTTCGGAAAGCTACTATAATAATATATCCTTTTAAGAAACGTTTTTAGTTGTATCTTAAAAAATGCATTAAATATAAATAATAAATGAATTCCAGTATTTGATTTTAATAATAATAATAATAATAATAATAATAATAATAATAATAATAATAATAATAATAATAATAACAATTATAATAATATTGTTCTGTAACTCCGCCTTTTGAGGATAAAAAATGATGCAATTTAGTCAGTCTGATTGAGGAAAGTATGTGACGGAAGGGGCATGTTTGGCAAACTTTTATGCAAAACTATTTAATAAGTATAATGCTTCAAATTGGTTTTAAACAAAATAAAATAGAGAAAACTAATTAAAAGCAACCACTCCTTACAAATTTCATTTTTTTCATTTTTTTTCATTTTGGTTGGTGACGTGGTCACCTCTTAATTATTTCCCATATTTATATGACATAGCAAACGATCAATTTCGATGATGGCTTGATAAGCGTAACACAAATGTAGAAGAATAACAAAGTTTCTTGGCAGTGAACGGCATCCTTGTGACGTCGCCACTGTTCACAAAGATTGACGAGGCCGCCTGATTTTTTGTCAGGGTTATCTCCCTTAACCCAAGGGCTACATATGATATACGTATACCTTTAGATACCTTTTAAGTATCCTGGGTGTATGTTCGCACCCACCCGCCGTAGCGGAAGCCCAGTTATACCGCTGTGCACTCGGACCCTGCTGTTATTAGTCTAGATGCCTAGGGGGCACCTAGTCAGGATGCACCACGTGGAGGACTAACAGTCAGGAATATCACCATCATTGGAAATTGAGACTTTATAAGCATTACTCAAATCCTCAGGGTCATTAGCATCCTTACAAAAAATGGAAAAGCAGTTAAAGAAAAAGAAAAAGAAGGTTTTATCAAACAAATTTTCATTAAGTATTACACTAAAAAAGAATATATATATATATATGCCAAGTGGAAGAAGAAAAAAAGTGATCAAAAACTTGCTTGGACGGATGCTGTTCGGGACGATTTTCGCACTATCTTGTCAGGGACTATATCTTAGATACAATGGCTAAGTCAATTGACTGACAAATCCCCACACGCCTCCGAAAACCATAAACAATAAAAAAAAATTATTTGAGATGCTTTACGAACATGGAATTAATGAAGATGTTGCTTTCTTATTAATGTTTGATGTTATTGTTGTATATATAATTTATAAAAATATATTAGTAAATTTAAATCATTTGTTTTATTCATTTAAAAAAAACAATTATCAAAGTTTTTTAATATTTTCTGTTATTAAATTTATACGTTAATTTGTATATTGTGCTTAGCTTGATCATGAATTTTGTTAAAATTATTTATAAATTTATTTTACGGTTTTAATCTATGTTAATACTTTATAAAATTAAGCTGTATTGTTGTTACTATAATTGTGCATGCTATTACCATTTAATTTTAAACAATAATTATAAAGTAATTTAAAAATAATTTAAATAATTATTCTTTTCTTTCTAAATTATGACTATCAGGAATTATATACATATATAATGTACAGATTAATTCGAAACATGAATAAATAAACTTTTGTTCGTTGGTTTGTTAGATAATTTTTGTTACTCAACAATATTTTTTATTATTCAGACTTGTTTTTAAGCTCCATGTTTTTAAGTTTTACTGTAAAATTTAAATTTCTATTTAACGACGTTCTTGTTAAGTTGTTGAGTTCTTTCGTTGTTAACTTGATATCAACATTTATAACACTTGAAATCAAATTAATTCAAATATAAAATTTATTTTTAATTTTTTACATTAATCAAACTAATTAAATATTTTTAAAAGTAAACAGAATGTAATCTCCATATTTTAAATATTTATTTAAACCAACAAACAAATATAAAATTTTAAAACTTTGTAAAAATAAAAAACAAAAATTACATTATTAATTTTTAAATATGCTTTAAGTGTTTTGTAAAATTATTTATATTTTTTATTGGTTAAAAAAATTTAAAAATGAAATTTTTGTAAAACTTTATAATAAAAATCAAATAAATAAATAAGTGGATTAATATATTTTTAATAAATAATGTTGTTAAAAAAATGTTTAAAATATTTAAAAAATTGATGCAAAAATAAGTGAAATAGAATATTTAATCTTTTGTTTAAATAATAAATAAATTTATATATTTCATTTTTGTTTTTTATTAAAGTTTAAAACTATGTTTATCCAAAAAGTTACTAATTTTTGATTAAAACAAAAATGTAACATTATTAATATATTATAATGTTTAAAATTAAATTTTATATTATTAATAAAATAAAAATTGTTATATTTACACTTTTAAAATTAAAAATAATAATTTTTCGACTAAACATTGCAAGTACTTAATTATTTCAGTAGTTTATGTAATTAAATTTCATTTTTTGCTATTGACTACACACAATTAAATCTAGAGAAGAACACAACGTGACTATGTCAAAACAGACATACATGTATCTGCTTAGTACAAAAACTATTAACTTGCTTAATTTTGTCAAAAATTTCATTTTTTATTTTTGCTTTATTTGTTAAATATATTATGTAGATAGAGACTACATTAAACATTAAAATAATGTTATGGAGGCTTTCAAAGTAACAATAGTGATTATTGTATATTGTACATGCTAATTGACTTGCTTTATTTTACTTACTTTAAAAAGACAATGATTTTGAATTTTTATTTGTAGTCACCTAAAGTCACAATTGTTTGTTTTGTTTAAAACTGAATCTCCAAATATGTTTTTCTATATTAAAATTTATACTATTTAAAACTATATTTAAAAAAGACAAAAGTATTCGAAAACGTTTTGCGTAACTTACAATATTACTATTTAAAATATTAAATATTTGTGCTACTAAATATTTTAGTTGCTATTCATTAATAACATTTACATAAAAAAAAATTTTATTAAACCATTTAGAAAAAAGTTGAGCATTGTATTTTGGTTTAAAAATATTTAATACTTCAAAATTAATGCTAAGCTTTAATAAGCTTTTTTTATTTATTAACACAATAAATTATTAAACACAGTTCGTTAAAAATGTATCGTAATTTTTTAAAACATAATAGAAACTTGTTTATAAATCATAGGAATTTAATTTAATTGTAAAATAAAATATTTATTATCAAAACTATATTAAATTTATCTTTTTTTAATAAGTGAAATTATTTTTACAGTAAATGTTAAATCATTTAATAAGAATTCGTAATATCAGCATACTATTAAATCTAGTTTAAAAAGGAAGAAGTATTGCAGTGCAAAAATTGCGTCTTGTTTTATAAAAAAAATTACATTGTTAGAAAAACAACTAAAAGTAATTTAACACTTTTTAAAATGCTAAACTTGTCATTTTTTTAACATTTTTGAGAAGCAACATTGATTGAAACAAAAACGAAATAAATGTTAAAATCAGACTTTTGAAAGCAATGACAATTTTTTGTAGACTGAAACTCATATAAGCATGTTTTTCTATTTATCAAAAACATTTATTCCTTCTACAGCCCTGTATAAAAGCAAAAGTCAGAAAAAACAGACAGGATTTATAAAATGGTGGATGTATATATACATATATATATATATATAGGATTTTCAATGCCAAAAATTTAAAGTAGAATTACACGCAACAACATTGTTATAAATTTTCAACATGAATTTACAACTTGTGTATGCATCAAAGTTATTAAAACGATTAATTCAAGGATTTTTTCCGAATAATTTAGAAAGATTTTATTGGTTACACATTTGTATTTTGTCTACGTCTACAGTAACATTAATTTAGGAAAAATACACATTTTTAACATGTAAATCAATAAACTGGTATAACTAGCAAATGTATGAACAATTTTAAAAGTTCTTAAATTTAAAAATGCAGTTTAAATTTATTACTATGTTGTTATTATGTATGTAATACTAAATGTAATTCATACAGTGCAGTAATAATAATAATAATAATAATAATAATAATAATAATAATAATAATAATAATAATACTTTGATTTAATGTAGCATATTTGTAATTTAGACAGGCATATTGTGAATATGGGGTTGGATTAAATAATTTATCTTAAAAAGCCTACCTCGTTTATTAAAGTGGGACGGATACAAAGAAAAACAATGTAGAAAAACAAAACATCTTTGGTTACAATTGGAAATCTATCTAGAAACTTACCTAAGAAAGATTACAACAAAGGATATTTACTACCTCTACAAAGACTAATAAATAAAATACAACCACTACTTTACTTTAACTCTGTTCTAGTTGGTATGGTGAGTAGAAAACAAGGATTGAAGAATCAGGTTATCAACTTTGCAAAAATATCTTTCTGCTAAAATCAACAAGAAAATGTGTAAAAAATTATTAAAAGAGCAAACATTTATTTAATATCCAGCGACTCTTTATAAATAACAAACTAAAACTGGGAACAAAACATTGCTTTCTTATTTGGTTTAATGTATTCTTCTCAAAAATAGATAAATAAAAATGAATGTAACTTTAATGAGCAATTCGTGTGCTACAGTTGTTCTACAAACAAAACAAACATGATTCGCCAGAAGTCCATTTGGTGATAAATGTTTTCCATAAAGCATTTTGGTAGAAACAACTACAATAAAAATAACAATCAATCAGCAGCGTCTATTAGAAAACAAATAGTAGAAAAAAATTGTATTTTGAATAATCGAACGCCTTACGTAAATACAAAATCTCTTTTCTCTCTCTCTCTCCTTCGTTTACTCACACACACACACACACACACACACAGAAGAAGACCTAAACAACTAAACAATTAGAGTCCATAACTTTATTTATTTGTTTTGATTTCTACCTAATTATGTTTGTTACTTATTTATAAAAAAAGGAATTGAAAAGAAACAATAAAACTTATAATATTTTAACCTTTTGTATGTTTTTAATCGATAAAACGCTTTTTATTTGTTCGAATAACCTACAAAATTTTATAAAGTACATAGTGAAAATTTGTGTTTGTTTAAAATGATTAATTCAACCCAGGGTGATAAAAATATCGAAGTATCTAAAGTACAAGTCAAACAATTTATCCTTTAGATAATTGACTCTACCACTGGCACCAAATACAAAACCTTGATGCTAAAGAAAACGTTTTTGTAAATTTGGATTAAATGGAGTTAAATATAAGTATTATCTTTTGTTTAAATCTTGATAACTTAACAGCATTGTAGTTTTTTTAATTGTATACATCAAACGTTTAAACTAGTTGATTAATGTTTTATTCGATTAAATGACACTAGTTTTTTGTTTATTATTATTGGATCTATGGGTGTTTAGGGCAGTAATCAAAATCTTATTTTGGTCAAATTTCTTAGTAAACTTCTATGCGTAACCGAAAAATGTCATTTTAATTTCTAATGTTTCTAAATCAATTCAGGTGACTTTATTACTGCTAATAATACTGTTACTACTACTACTACTACTACTACTACTACTACTACTACTACTACTACTACTACTACTACTACTACTACTACTACTACTACTACTACCAATAATAATATAGTAGTGGTTATTATTGCTTAAATACTTCAAGAAAAATATTTTTAGTAAGCGGACATTTAAGCGAAAGCTAACAAGAGCCCGCATTTAGTACTAGTACTACTGGCACTCAAAATCACATCTATTCACGTTCGAGTCCATCAGTGTACCGCTGGATCACTCATATATACAATCAAAATATGTTAGTTATAATAATTCACTTCCAGTAGCACTTGTACCAATTTGCCAATATCATACAATGTTTGGACATTTCAAAATTAAATTTTAATTTTGCTTTTAGCAACACTCAAAAAGTACTTTATCATATCAGCAATTTGTTTATAGTTTTCATTACTGTCAGTCATACATACGTTTTTATATAAAATTAAGCTACTCTGTACACATGATCTAATCAGGGTATTTTTGTTACTGTTATTAGCATTGAAGCATTGAAGTGCCAATTAGGAGTGCTATCCAAAACTAATTCTAATTTTGTTTGATTAATTGAGTAGAGAGATATTGATTTAATTTTACCAGTCAAGTATTTATGAAAATCTGTAAAATGAAAATTTGGACACTTAAAAATAAAATAAATTGCATTAAAACACACATTTACAAAATTATTATTATTATTGTTATTATTATTATTGTTATTATTATTATTATTATTATTATTATTATTATTATTATTATTATTATTATTATTATTATTATTAAAAAAAATACTTTTGCTTTAAAGAGCCGGAGAAAACAATATTACAACAAAAAACAGCCTTATAACTCAAAAAGAGTATGGGGTAAAAAATTGATTAAATGCTGTGTCAAAATATCTGTCTGACCCCATGTGACATTCATTTTATTTAGACCTTTCCGAATGGTTTATAGGCCCATTTTCTGTAATCTATCAATCTTTGTTTTACCATTTTACATTGTCTATTTCAAAACTGTTTTAGGTAGTTTTTCAAGTGGTAAATGTAAAATTTGTCCAAGTAATTTTTTTCGTCTAATTGTAATAATGTCATGTAGTGGGATAGAGGCAGTTTTTTATAAGTTCATTGTTCAAGATGTGACTACACAAAGTAATTTTTTTAATACTTCCAAAACACTGGAAATAAAAACTGTTACCATCTTATAAGTATTATTATAATAATAATTATTATTATTATTATTATTATTATTATTATTAGTAGTAGTAGTAGTAGTAGTAGTAGTAGTAGTAATAGAATAGTAATAGTACTATTATTATTATGGATACTAACATAGATACTTTAGTAGAAGTAATTTTTGAAACACAAAAATAGGTTTTATATAGAGTACATAATTAATAGTAATTAAAATAGGTAACAAAATTTAAATATAAACAAACTCTGTTAATAAAAAGGCTTTTTACATGTTAAATTATTGCATTAGTTAGTCCAACATGCAACCTAAACAGATATGGCTTAAAGCTAATTTTCAAAACTTTGGTTCAATAAAACCATTAAACAAACGATGGAAGTTACATTTTATAAAAATACATGTTAAATAATACCATTAAAAATGTTAAATTTTGGAACTGTGCCAATTGTATAATAAAAGTTGTTTTTTATTTTCAAATATCTTAGATCGAATGACGTTTTTAATCAGATTATAGTTCCATTTAGAATTTTAAATATTTGAGATAGTAAGACAACGATTACAAGTTTAAATAAAAACATGTTTAGTTGATTTTACAAATTTTTTTTTAAATTACAAAATTATAGAAGAATGAATAAATGAATATTTTTCATTTTCAGTCCAGTAACGCACATCAATGTTTTTGCTTTTTATAACCTCTAATATCTGAAACTATTATTTATTGATTAATTTTATACATACATACATTATATATATATATATATATATATATATATATATATATAATTTTATTGATTTGGATTATCTATTTCAATTAGCAATTTTTTACTTTTTGTATAAAAAGAAAAAAAGTTAGATAAAACTAGATAGAATGTAGTTAGTTGTATGCTCAAGTTTTTTAATGCAAATAAATGTAGAGTGATTATGAATTTTTTTGTGGATAGGAAGTGAATGTTTTAAATTAGTGCCTATTTTTGGCTTGAGTTCCCATTTTTTGTTTTCGTTACCTACATTCAGACAATGTATTGCATTATAAAATGTTTATCATTGAATATGTTAATAAATGAATTGTAAGTTTGCTTGTTATTGCAATCATAGTTAAGTAAGTAGTATAGATTTTAATTGAAACTAGTTACATAAATAATATTTATTACAAACATACAATAGGTGTACATAATAATGTAATAACTGGTATTGTAAATTATCTAAATACAGATCATATCTTATATTTATAATTTTTGTAAACAAAAAGTAATTTGTGTATTTTTTGAAAATTCAAAATGATCATTAATAATCATTAAAAAACATTGATAATAATAGTAATAATAATTGTTTTTAAAAAATAAATTATTACTATTTTAATCAGTTTTAAGGTTGTGTTAAGCAACAAATGAAGGATTAAAACACATAAGTAGCAGGCCTATTATTCAAAATAATAAATGTTACTACTGATAAAAATAAGACGGAAAGAATAATGTACAAACTTCCACCCTGGTGTGGAAGAAATTAGCAGAAATGGCAAGTTTTATTTGTTTCCAAGCGTTTCTAAATGAAGTAACAAAAATGAGTAAATGAGTATTTTTCAAATACAAATTGCACTATTGCATAAGCTACTTTTTAAGACAAGAAAACCATATGATGAAATTACTATTGAAGATGGATGTAGAATAGAAAAAAACAAGAAGGATAATAGTGAAAAGTGAATAAATTGTATAGTCAAAAATTTGAATAAAAGGGTTTAATGGAGGAAAAACTCTACCGTAGCAAAATTGGTTGAGAAAGGAGGATGGTTTGAGCTCGAAATTGGCAACCCGGTCCCTGTAATATTGCTGAAGGAACAACACGAGAGCACGCCATTTTAATAAACTAGGGTAAATAAATAAAAGCAGTATGATTCCAATAACTGGATTCAGCAAAAATCAGGATAGAATTTCAATCTTTGATATGCACAATCTTCAAAGTTAACATGCAATGTACAATTATGTGGAACAATCTTGGTGTTCCATACTCTTCAGATTGAAAGGGTTATGAAACAAAATAAAAATAAATAAATAATACAAAGAGATGTCGTTGACTAAACTTGATGGAAAACTAGACAAAAACAATAATTTTGTATAAAATAAGAAAAGGTAAAATTGTATTGTATTTCATGAATTTTTTACTAATAACTTGTAGCAACCTACAACTACTGAACATTCATCTTAATTAGTTTGTCAGTTACTTAAAAAACACAATTTAAAAGCAAGTAAAGTTTTACAAAGTTTAATCTTGCCTTAGTTTTTATGTTCTTATAATCCTTACAATCGTGTTTATAATAGTTCCTACCCATGCTATACAAACCTAAAAAGCGGTGAGATAAAAATGGCTAAACTCAAACTTGGGAATATAAGGGCTCGGCACTAAATGTGGATCTTAGTTAAGTTTTGGTAAATATTCACTTGCTAAAAATTATGTTTCCCATAAGACATTCAAGCAATAAAAGTTAATTACAAAAATAAAAATCCATGTGTTGTTTTACAATCACCTATTTTATCCAGCAGCAATTAGATTTTTCAAAACCAATAAGTGAATACCATTCACTCATTATGAAACACGATATTGAAATTTTTTTTAAATATCAATAATTGTGTATTGATTGTACAAATGTGAATAATTGGCCAAATAGATTGTTTTATAACAAGTGTACATAGTTTGAATTTTCGTTGCCATAGCACATTTAATATGACATACAAAACTATTGCAAAATATTGTGCGCTTATAAATGTCAAATAGTTACAATAAAACGTATACATTAATTTAAGAACTAACTAGTTCAGTTGTTATACTTTTATGATCGCTACTAAAATGGTTGTTTATTGTAAAAGATGCAAAATGGGAAAGCGTTTTCCTCAATAATCAGAGTTGAAATTAAATTTCAATTAAAATAAAAAAGTTCATGAAAACTAATTTGCATGTAACATTTAATTAGATTTAAATAATCTTTAATAAAAAAATGGCAAAGTAAGCTTGCAATTTAGTTAATTACTTTATATATATATATATATATATATATATATATATATAATTTAAAAAATGATTTAATTATGTGTGTGCAAATTTTTGGGACTGTTATACAGCCAATACAATTTGTCGCACATTTTAAATATACATAATACGATTAACAAGTTTTCCCAATTGTAATTTACTAATGACCAAATGATGTAAACTTTTTCATGTCCTCATATTAATAACAAGTGTAAAAATAGCAAAGAATGAGGTTTTTTTCAATTCTGAACAATTTCATTGGCGATTGGGTTTAAAATTATGTAGAAAAATGTTTTTAGTTCATGTAGAAATCTAAATAAAGTTTATCATTAATAAATATGTCAAATGAAATGCAAAAACAAACTATCAACTAACCAACACTTGGATTAACAAGTTTTCGGGTGGTTTCCAATTAACACGCACATTTTTGTTTGTCACTTTTAGCTTTCTATAGAATGTTTTTGTTTTGAAATATATTCTTTCAAATCAATAATTTGATTGCAATAATTTACTCTAGATTCTTGTCTTTCTCGACAGACATTAGACAATGTTTTTCATTTGTACAGTTTCTGTTGATTTTTGCCATGAGGTGCACACTTTTCCTGTCATTAACCAGAAAAGAAATTATTAATTCTACTTGTTAACTTTATTCTTTTTTTAATACAAGCATGAAATTAATTACACCAAATATTTGTCCTAATTCGAGTAATCAATGAACGAATGGTAAACTGAAAATGCGACAAATCGGAATGCTGATTCATTTACAATGATCTGTCTATATGCTTAACATTAGTTAAGATACACTGTACAAAATACAATTAAATGTTGAACAAATTAAGTAGAATTCGATTGTTGACCATTTTTAATAAATGTATAAATTAAAAAAGACTCAATACTTTTTTACAAAACCGTTTTTACAACTTTTACCTTTATTATTGTTTTTATTTTTACTACTTTGAAGGTTTTATGAGAAACACATTTTAGCAAAGTCAAACATGGACGCACGCATTTAGTGCTGGTGGTGGGACTCGAACCCATACGTACCCAGGTCCAAGTCGAGCGCTGTACCGCTAGACAAAATAAACAACTGTAATTTAAACGTGTTACACAATTTCTTTTTTTTAAATGACTAGTTTTTATTGTGCAAGTTACATTTATTGTAAAAAGTGTGACAGATCGCATTTTGTTTAGGTATAAAAATATCGGTAGTACATATAAAATAAACATAAATGCATTAAGTAATGTAAAAAGGGTCTTGATTTTATTCTACCAAATGCTCATTCATTAAAAAATGTTTCCATTTAAATTACTGTTTCTAGAATGAGATATGTATCCACACTCAAAAGCATTCCTTCATGCAGCTTTGATCTATTTAAACTGCGAAAACCTTGTTGAGCAAAAACCCAAACTTCATACATTTAATTATCTACAGCCGGGATTTAAACGTTATTAATTGTGTTTTAGGTTTTTTTAAAGGCTAGGTTAACACGTAAAATAACGTGTTACTTATAAAGAATATTATTTATGTTATAAAAAATAGAGTTTTAAATGATTTTATTGGTACGTTGATAGTCTCAAATTTAAAACGACTAATAGAAGTTATAAATAGAAGTAAATGTTACTTGAATTGTTGACATTACAAAGTTTGTAACTTTTTTTTTAAAAATTAATGTATTTTGGTCAATAATATTCTTTTTTTAACAAATTATACGTGTTTGTTTTTAAGTTTTAATAAACGGAGGTATTATGATTTATTGTTAGAATGAGTGTTGTTGTATGTTATAATTACAATATTTTACATATATATTGACAAAGTTTTATCTAAGGTATTTATTAGTAAGTAGTACATATGCCTAAGATAAGTAAAAAGTGCTAAATATTCTTAAATATCAAAGTAGGTCAATATGGGATTCAATTTCGTTACCGACCGTACATCCAATCATATTCTTTTCAGAAACTAACCAATCAAATTGTCTAATTTTTTGGTCTACTTAGAACCACCGGATTAGCGTGTTATCAATATGTACTGTTTATTATCATTCTTCTTATTATTATGTAACATTTTTTTGAAATATAAAAATAATATTTTAAATAAATAACAGATAGAATCAAATCATGCTATATCAATTTGATAGTTACCTCCAAAAAGTAAAACAAAAGAAACAAAACAATATGTGTAAAAAAAACATGACTAATATTTAAAACAATGTGTCTAAACACAACCAAACCAAATGTCATAATTAAAGCATTATGGAAGTAATGTTTTGAAACGCCTGTTTATCCAACACACAAACGAATATTATTATTAATCACCAATTGAATCTTAATAAAATATATAAATAAAATCGATAAATGAAAAAAAATATGAAAATAAATCGCCAAAAATTAATTCATCCTATTTTCCAAATATGGCTTATCATCATAAAACGTTTATTTATCCACCCTTTTCCTTCTTTTATCGTCGATTGTCAGTTTTGTCAACAACATCACTGTCTATCAGTTTCTTTTCTTTTCTATCTGTTTATCAATACATGTATTATTATAATGACAATGATATATTTTTTCCTATTAATTGATTGTTTTAATTAGACATTTTGTGGACGTCTAGTATTAGTTCCGAGTTCGCTTAGCATCCTCAATTCCTATACGAAGGGTTTGTCGGATGCTAATTGAACGTAGGAAAAGGATAAATGAAGTTTCTTGACTGAAAGACCGTTTTCTTGCGACGTAGCCAGTGTTCACGAGAATTAATGAGGCGATCTTCTTCGGGAGAATTGGGAGTTGACGCCTGTTAACCGATCTACAAGCCTAGCCGGATATATATGGTAAATGAATATCTTAAGATTCCTTTTAAGCATCTGATTAAGCGGGAGTCTAGTGAAAGCCCAGTTATACGGCTATGCACTTGGTCCTTGCTGTTATGAGTCTAGATGCCTATAGGCGCTTAGTCCAGGATGCACCACGTGAAGGAGGAACAGTTAGGAATATTACCATCATTGGCAATTGAGAGTTTATAAGCATCACTCAAATCCTTAGGATCATTAGCATCCTATTGCCATTATCAGGGCCAACTAATAGCTCAAATTTATTGCTATCTAAACAACCCTTAGCTAATATATATAATTTCGAGGTTTTATTTCATAAACAATTGATTTAATTTTTATAAATCAATGAATGCATTATTGATCGTACATAACTTTGGTACGTTTTTATTATGCAACTACTCGTTCGCACCCATTGATTGAATTGTTGATTGTGTTTTTTTAATATTCAGATGACTAATAGGTATAGCTACATGCAAACAAAGAAATATATGTACATTTGCAACATGAATACATACACACAGAGCTTAGGAGTTCTTTGTACAAAAAGGAATTACAAAGCATATAGGTAACTAATAACTAAAATATTGTTTATATAATCAACAATTTTTCGTGTCAGAATGGTGTATTGACTAAAATAGGAAATGGTGGATTGGACCTCTTCTATAGGTAATAAAAAAACACAATATTATAGTTCTGAAAAGATTCTACATACACACGGGATCAACTAGTGGCGCACTTGGCTTTGTGAGCGAGATACCTAAACATCTTTCTATTACTTTAAATGTTTTATAGAAAACATTTTTCAACAGCGGACATTTTAGCGAATCCGAATATGGGCCCGCATTTAGTACCGGTGATAGGGACCAAACCCATGCCCTCACAGGTTCAACTAGATCTCCGTAACGCAGACCACCTCGGCACAAGATGCGAGGTTGTGAACGCAATTTCTCTTTAAACGACTTAACGTTGGAAGACGAAAATTGCCAATTTTTTTTCCAAGTATTGATAACAAAGCAGTGGTTAAAGTTCTAATTATAAATCCAAGATTTTCCAAACCATACATATCAAGATTGTTTCCCAGACAATATAATTAGTACTCTAGCTGTTGTAGCGAGGGTCTACAATTTTTGTTTGTTTTGACTGTTATTTCCTTAACAGTAATACATTTCAAAGCAGATGTAGGATTGATAATTGTACGGTATTTTTTGTTAAAGCCAAATGCTTCGTGTAATAAATAAATTTTAAATTATATGGTATGTTTGTGAGGTCTAAAATGTTTTACACATATCTTTATACAATTCAATAAAATGTTTTCTTATAAAAATAAAATATTATAATCAGGTCAAAAAGTGGGTACGAGTGCCAATAAAGTGATAATGTTTTGCATACAATAAATGCCATTTATTTTTATAAT